>OX438697.1:10000000-11200000 GCA_949316375.1 Mythimna vitellina
TGCGGGACTTTACGCTCTGTTCCGCCTAACTCCAAAGTTGGGATACACTTATAAACAGAGTGCCTATTTCTCATGACAATTCCCAATCCCGACTCACTGGGGCACCATACCGACTCACTGGGATAGCACCACCCCGACTCACTGGGGCATCACCGCAGACAGTTCCGACTCACTGAGAACTATGCAGCATTCGGTTCCGACACACTGAAACCAACCTACCACTGGCCTGGCACGCCTCAAGAAGCATCAAGAACCATCGATCTCCGATCTCCGGAGGGGAGTGATGTAGCGACATCTATTGCGTCACATAAGAACTAATCCTGCATCGCGCAATCAAAGTTTTCCGCGCGATTAGAACATATAGAACAGCCCGAAATCATCAACGGAGGTTTGCGGGACTTTACGCTCTTTTCTGCCTATCTCCAAAGTTGGGATACACTTATAAACAGAGTGCCTATTTCTCATGACAATTCCAATTAATCCAAACACTACTAGGTTACATTGTTTTATTATGGAGTTCCTGTGTCTACCTTCCACCTTCCGGCTTAATCATCAGATCAGTTCGATAGTACCTTATAGCCAAAGTGCATTTAATGACAATTCTAATAAGCCCAAACACGGCTAGGTTACATTGATTAATTACGGAGTTCCAGTGCCTACCTTCTGGCTCCATCATTATCATCAGATCAATTTGATGATACCATTTTCAACGGAACTATTCAGAGCCATTAATTTATTTGTATTATCATAGTCGCTTAACTATCTTCATTGTGATATCTATGTGAATATGAAGTTCCGTTGACCATTTCTGATCTTCTTCTTCAGTACAGCTTCATCAAATGTTTCTTTTTGACTGTAAATGCTTAAGTTCTCGATGAAAATACTAAAATCACTATGCAGTTGCCTATAATATTTGAGGAGTTCCCTCGATTTCGCCAAGATTCCATCATCAGATCCTGATTTGGTGGCTATGGGACCATTTGGAAAGTATAACCTTTCTAACAAAAAAATATTTTTTCAAATCGGTTGGCAAGCGACGAAGTTATGCGCGAACAAACATAAAAAAAAAATACAAACATCCGAATTGAGAACCTCCTCCTTTTTTAGAAGTCGGTTAAAAATATACTTATTTCTTACTTTATCCATTCTCGTCACACCACACATCTATCTCAACATCTCATCTCCGCTGCGTGCAATCTTTTTTCATTCGTCTTTTTCACAGTCCTACATTCTGTATGGATCAGAAAGACCTTAATTAATATTATCACAGACTTGTAGATTTTACCCTTCAACTTGAGGGGCATCCGTGAGTCACAAGTTGACCTGTCGCCATTTCATCCATTCTGCGTTGATCCGATGTGTTACATCCCGTCGAGTTCTGAGGTAATAGACATAAAAAAAATACAACCGAATTGATAACCTCCTCTTTTTGTTGAAGTCGGTTAAAAAGTAAATATGGAGATGGGCAAAATTTTATTATTCCTAAATTAAATTAATGTCATTTTTCGACCGCAGAGTGACTCTAGTGAATATATTATAGAATTATGTAGATTTCGTACTTCTTCAAAAAATAATGACATCCTTGTCTTTTGTTTCCAGATAATGAGGTGCGTTACCACCAAGTAAGTATAAATAACATAGTCTCCACAACGAGGGTTGATCTACGAAAAATATGATAATTTGTTTGTGAGTGGGTCAAAAAGAAAATGGCGAAGTGTATAAGGTACGAGGGTAAGGTGACATTGACGAGTTTTCGGCGAAAGTGCCGCGTGCACAAGGGACCGTGGCCATATATAATGCTGAAAAATTGACGTTTATAGGGTACCTAAATTTATGAGATAAGTTACACTCTGTATATCAACGCTATTTTTATCATTACCTTCTGATCTCTAAGTTATATTGCAGTGACGTACCTCGCTTTCAACATCAAAGTAAATATTGCATAACAGACATTCGGAAATTAAAAACTGAAGCCAATATAGCGCTGTCAGTGCTCCGCTTTAGCACGAATCTCAAAATGATATTGCATAACACGAAATCAAATATTTATTTTAAAAACATTATTCAGCTGAAAATATTCTCTACTTAGGTAGAAAACCGACATGGATATATCGCAGTTCATATCCCGCGGCTGTTGGTCAACAAACAAAATTTCCAATTAATAGGAACGACATCTCCCCAAATACAGGCTAAAACATTATTTGCTCGTAGAAGTAATAACAGTTTGAAACTAATATTGAGTGAACCCGATTTCTGGCTGTCCGGTCCTGAGGCTGTTCGAACTACTAGGTATATATGTAACATTTGGACACAGAATATAGAATCAACCAGAAGGCGAGAATGCTTACAGATTGTAGGTAACAGAAATTACTCTTTGATAAAGTGACTTGATATGTTTGGACCCTTTTTTTAGAAGCAGTGATGACTACACTTTTTTTAGATGGGAAAATCATCTTATGACAAATCTCGCTCTTGGGCAGAGTGGGAGATACTTTTACTGACTTAAAACCCACTCCTGTTCCTTCGTTGCCTTTCGTACCGGGGCTGAGTCTTCCTTTCAAAATCAGACCCTTGGCCCGAGTAGGCTTCGACCCTGTTGGTCCTCTACAGTAGCTGATATCTCCTTGAGGCGCGCGTGGAACAGTATGCGCCGTCAACGACTTGGGCTCGTTGTGGACGGTTACTGGAAACTGGGATCGAAATTCCGGCGGCGGTTGGGGCTTGGGATTACTGCTTCGCAGAAGGAGGCGACAGCCTGCCATTCCTCCTTGTTCCGGACCATGGCCTGTACCAAGGCCAGGTGCGAGAGATCACCGCCGCCGATCTCCCCTACGAGGAGTGTTTGAACGGACTTCGATAAAACTGGTACACGGGTAGACCTTGTCTTGAAAAGCACATGAGATACTATTTATCACGGTAGTATGTACCCTCGGAATGATTTTCTACTCTCACACAGATGAAGCAGCTGGCAGCGTAGTAGATGATATATAAAAACTAATTGAGAGTAACTATAGAGGTTTTTGCCAGTTGTTCTGCATATGAAACGATGCACCAAGGGCCTGCGTACACTTGAGATAAGACTGTCTTAGACAAAATTGTCTACGACGTCGCAGACTTGTCTAAGACACCGTAGACTTGTCTGCGACAAGACTGTTTTGAAACGTCCAGTGTTGCCAACAGTTACACTAACTTACCACTAGAGTCAACTTTTAAAACCACCAGATAACCACTAAAAAAATTATCCCACACACAAAATCGCAAAATTTCTCACTAATAAAATGTGTGTTGTACGAAATAAAATAAGTAGGCATATAAGTTATTAGTTTCCTTTAATAATAAGTGGTTAAAATTAACAATCTGTTGATCAAAATACCATCTTTGGGTAAATTAACCTTAGTAGGTAATTCAACATACAAATTATTCAATAACAGCTATGTATTAATTCGTCTTCAGACGAATCATTTTTGTTTGCGCCATCATTGTCTATTATTATTAGATTGATAATTATGGACTCAATAGTTTTGATTTATACCCGAGTGATCGCATATTTAGTAAGAAATTGAATTTTACTAAAGCACTAAAAAATGCATTAGGTTTGGGTTAAAACTACTAGTTTTAGTGGAAAATCCACCAAGCTGGCAACATTGGCCGAATGCCTCTAGACTATTTTGTCTTGATAGTGTGCACCGTGACGTAGACATAACAATCTTGTCGCAGACGTCGTAGAAATGCCTGAGACGTCGTAGACAATTTTAAGATATTCATTTTCTCAAATGTGCGCTGGCCCTAAGTTCTGATGATTCCTCTTATTCATTTTAAGTTCTTTTTATACCTTTATTATTGGTGTACGATAAAGAATATCTATCTATCTATTAATTGTGCGTACAGCTACGCAGGAGAATTCCCTGATAATTACAACCTCGAACTTTAAGTCAAGAGTGAATAGGTTACTTCTAGGCAAGCGCGCTCCATCGTCGACCATATCGTAGCTTTTCATCAGGTAATCATCAATGTATGCACCTTCTGGTTTGTTCTATATTCTGAACATTTAGCACTGGTTGTTAGCTGCGACACAATGAAGGGAGAGGTGTCCGGTCCGCATGAATATTTCGTGGTGTTACCGCGTCGCAGATATGAACTGACGATGCCACGGTGTGCCTCCATATTTAATGTTTTAAGTGCTTTTTCATGTTACCAGGTACTTATAAAGCTCCTCGCCAAATTGGAGGGCTATTTTAGTGGTTGACTTTGTATCTGCCTGTTATATTGGTGTGGCAGTTTGTTTAATTGTTATATTAGCGGGAAGCTCTTAGTATTGAACAAACCGTGCTTTTGGCGTGTTTTGTAATACGGTCAAACTGGTTTGGAAGCTAAATATAATGCTTTATAAGCGAAGTGAAACTTTTTGAAACCTACATCGATCAATATCCCAGTAGGTATTAGCTGCATTAATGACATGGATCGAGAAATAAAAAAATAAAATATAATATCCTGAAATCTTATATGGAGATGGAGTTCTACACGATATATAGCTCCATCTTTTTAACAGTTCAATTTAGGTCATCAAATCGATCGCGTTAAGAGTTCGTAGTAGTGCCTATCTTTGTATCTCAAAACATTGCTCCTTTTTTTAGTAATAATAATACAAACAGAAACCACCAGTGACGAAGCACTGAACTCAGAAAATATTACCGAAGTAGGCGGCGGTCACTGGGTGAAAACTTTTATTGTTGTGGACATGTTTCGCCCGGGGCATGTTCGACGGAACCGAAAAAGGACAAAAATACGGCGCGAAAAAAAGTCCTACAGAGCTGGGTGACACTTTTGAAAATTGAAAAAATCTTTAGTAAAGATGAAAATTCAAAAGTTCTAGCTATCTTTGTTGTGTTGGGTCGTATATTTTTGTTCTACGGTCTCAATTTTTTTTTTACCCTAGCACTGCAGAGGTTGAGTGAAATAGGTTATATATTACCTTATCGTAGCATTAAAAGCTGCTGTGTTATTTATATGTTACTGCCACAGCCTCAACATTGACTTCTTCAGCAGCCAATAGACTTGGAAAATACTTATTAAAGGTTCTCTGTAAAAAATCGCTTTTAGCGATAAGACCGCCCATTGTAACACCCTATTAATGTTAATTTCCTAATGTAAATTGTATTTTTGGTGTACAATAAAGAATATCTATCTATCTATTAGGTTATTTTTATGTGAATGTAGTTGATACTATATAGGTACAATAGATTTTATATACACTTCTTTTTAGGGTTCCGTACCTCAAAAGGAAAAAAGAGCATATATTGCCCAGAACATAGTTTAAAAACACAAGTTAACTAGTTTTTCTGAGGTTAAATAGGTAGGTTATTATTTGTGTGTAAACAAAAGCATAGTTTGTTACGACACGACGGTATTCCATCACTAATTCTCTGAATACTCCTTCAATTAGGAAATTAGGGAGGGTTAAGATATCATTAGGATTTAGTACAATTAAAAATAATGATCTGAGATTTAATCTTAAGTGTGAAGATTCCAAGAGAATCAAACATTTAGAACCTAATTTGTCTTTCTTTGTCCAAAATGTTTGGTAGCGTTTTTATTGCAATTTAAGTTGTCATAAAAGCTGTAATTGCTCTTTTGGGGCATCTTTTTGAAGTTCTTATAATATTAATTCAGTTCAACTCAAAATATTTTATTTTAGACTAGCTGTCCCCCGCGGTTTCACCCACGAGTTTATTTACTACTTCTATTCCTGTAAGTTGTTGCGTAATGTTACAAATTTTGTTAAAAATCGCGAAAAAAATCAGCTGTTCCCTATGTTTATGTTCGCATAACTTGTCAAAATGTATGGGAGCAGCTGATTTTTTTTCGCAAGTTTGATCTCATAGTAAAAGTTGTTCATAATGAGGAGTACAATGTCTCCTCGAAATTCTTAAAGTTATTTTTTTAACACCTTATATAATAAATGCGCTATCCAACACTAAAATATTTTTTTAATTCCAACCAATATTTCTTAAGATTAGCGCATTCAAACAAGAAAACTCTTGAGCTTTATAATATATATTTATAAATACTGTCTTCAGTGAACAACCAGGTATCGGTCACTGTAACCGGTCAAAACCAGTGAAAAGCGTTTTACTTTAGTGATGAAGAGGAAGTCTTACTTTTAATAATAAACTTACTTGAGACTCCCCAGTTAAGGGATTCCTATTAGTCGATGACCTTGAGCATTTTTCTACTTTTTCCCTATATTGTACTTGAACGATAAATATTCGTAAATACGGGAGTGTTTTTGCGGGAAAAGTGACGTACGTCCACCCGTCAAGGGCTAGACGACCTATGATTTGACATTTTGACGTCGTTTTTTACAAAGTTAGTTACCGAGAATTGAAAAAATGCTAATATCAAAAAAATTGTACTGTTAGTAAAAAAAAGTATTTGTAGAATATTTACAATCATTACATTCTTAAGATGGGTATCAATTTTGTGTTGGTAGTTGCTTAGGTAAAAAAATCAAAACATAAACAATAAACGCAAATAGACATTTTTTTTATTGTTTGTAGAGCAATAAATGAACTTATTATTTTTTTTACTGTATTATTCAACTCTCATATTATATGTGGAGGCTTGTAAATGACTCATCGTGATCTACTTTATCGTTATATATTTTGTATTGTTAGCTATAAGCCACCCAAATAAAATAAAATAAACAAAAATATACTTACACAAAATTGAAGACTATGAATCGTAGTATTGCATATATATTTTTTTTTAGAATTTTAAGATGCCGTTTTAAGGTACTTTATGCAAGATGAAAAACGTTTATTTTCAAAGGGAACCCCTTAAGAACAGATTTTGGAACCATGACATGAATAGAGAACACGGAATTCATGAAGTATTAAAGTTTACACCTTAACCGTTTAAGTGATCAGTTCTTTAGTAAAATTAGTTCAGATTGACGACATTTTTTTTTAATGAAATAGCTCGACTTTTGTTCATACAGCTGCGACAATCGCACATTTAATTCGGCTAGAGTGCTAGACGAAGCGTTCGGCGCCAAATCCCCGTGCGTACGCTTGTGATTTTCATATTATCTCTTTAACCATTCATCAAATCAATATGCAGTAACAAGCAAAAACTCATGTATTTAGTAATTCTGATAACAAACCTGCTTATTTTTTATATGGATTAATAAATTGTTCATAATAAGACCGGTTTATTTTTTTGTGTAAACATATTTCTAAAGATCAAAGCCGTTTGAAGGAAGTACGAAAAAGTAGCGAACATAACATGTTGTAAATTTTTTTTTGGCAAAAGTATTAGTCATACGAAAAAAATCGTATGTTGATAATGATGTACATGAATCGTTTGTCGTTGCTGCACATCATTTGCGGTCAGGACATGCTCCACTAAACAATTTTGCTTTCCTCATGCGAAAATCAAGCTCTCCCAACTGTGAGGTGTGTGGTAAGAAAGAGGATGTACATCATGTTTTGGTGGAATGCGTCCGATACACGAATAAGAGAAAGGCACTTCTCAACTTGATGAAGTTGTCAGTAATGGATATTGGAGTGTTCCATGGCATTTTGGCTAGACCTACCTCTAAAGCAGCAAAATTTTTGTATTCTTTTTTATGAAATAAGTAATTAAGTTAGTATATAAGGTAAGCCTTTATTATTTGTTAAATTTGTGTGAAAGTACGATGGGATTGACATCGTCACTTATTGTGTACAAAAATCCCTTAAATAAAGAAGACTTAAAAAAAAAAGAATCGATATATTTTTTTCAAATCTATTAACTCAGCCATTACCGAGGAGTAGGCTTCAGAAAGCCACTATTTTGTGGCACCAAATGGGAGTAAGGGCTTAACGCGATCGATACGTTTATGACGTTCGGCTCTTTGATTAGCTCGCTCCAAGCTCTTAACTAATCAGAGAGCTAAAGGCGGTTAACGTTTCGATCATAGCATAGCATAGCATAGTCGGCCTTATAATGTTCCCACTGTTGGGACTCAGGCCTCCTCTCTAGGAGAGGGAACGGGCCGTAATCCACCACGCGGGCTCAATGCGGGTTGGTGGATGTCACATGTCTTCGAATTTTTGGTTCTAGGACATGCCGGTTTCCTCACGATGTTTTCCTTCACCGTTTTGAGAGCAGTGGTGATGAAATAAATTACACAAAGTAATGCGCCTGGCTGGGTTTGAACCCGCGACCTACAACTCGTAAGTCGGGGCCGTTACCACTCGGTCACCACTGCTCTAACGTTTCGATCGCACTAACATAAAAACAACTCGCACTTAACGTATAGCTTTTAGAAAATACTCGGTGAGAACCAGTGTCTTGTACTGTCTCATATTCGTATTTATCAGGGTTCCGTAACTCAAAAAGAAAAAACGGAATCCGTAAAGGATAACTTTGTTGTCCGTCTGTCTGTCTGTCTGGCAAGACCCTTTATCTCAAGAACGCGTGGAGGTATGGAGTTGAAATCAAAACTATGTACTCAGGTTTGCGATCCCTTAAAGATGTGAAAAATCAAACTTTTGAGTTAACGAAAAAAAAAGATATGGCCGTTTATATCGCAAAAAACGTGTCTTTAGCCGCTCTCAAAGGAATCAAAATTCAATACTTCCCGTTTACCTAGAATCTTGAACTTTGGCATGAAGCACAGGTCTCATAACACAGGTATAAAAAAAAAACTGTAAATTTATAGTTACGCCACAAAAAAAAACTTTTTGCGATTCGGAAAAATCTTCGTAGCCTAATTCGGGAATTGAACTGTTTATAGGTAAGTTTTTACAGAACGCTCAGTGCGCGAGCCCGACTCGCACTTGCCCAGTTTTTTTAAATTATATAAACGATAAACGCGGTGTAACAACGAGACGAAACGCTTGGTCCAGACCGTAGAGGTGTCAACAATGTAAGGGCGGCCACTCACTGTAGGTACGTCGGGTTGTTCCATGTGATGGTGGAATCAAGTCATGTGATTTCCGCGCACACTCTCTAAAATGCATTTCCTACTTTATATCACTTTTATTAAACATCTAGCATACGTTCATACCTGAGTATTAAATTCTTGGCAGTTTAGAAATGTTCAATATTAAAATTTCGAAATACTTAAATTCTACTCGTATGTAATTTTCTTACACCATAAAATAGTTCGCTATATTAAACTTCTGATTCCCGATCCATGATGAAAAATGTTTGCAATACTCTGACGTTGACATGAAACTAACTTAAAAGAACTTTTAATTTATGAACTTCCCTGAAACGGTTACGGTGGGAAATTAGAAAATCTTTGATGCAGGCATCTTAATCTCAAGTTTTTTAGATTCAGTTTTTTCACATCCTGTAATCTTCTTGTTAGCGTATCGATGGCAACACTAGTTAAATTCCTTGCTTGGCCCAGTATTCGGCCACAGCAGTGCCGTCCGCTGATGCTGTCATTAGGTCCCTACGTGAACAGGTTACAGGCCACGTGATGCAGGATCGAAGGTGGGACATGGTCTGCGGAGAGATGCCGCACAAACACAGAAGATCGGAACCGTCCGAGAACCCCCATCTGTGGAGATTGGAGCAAAGACAATCCTGCAATTTAATTTCTGAATGTTTTCAGATCGGTAATCCTTATTGACACACCTCTTATCTTTGTTTTTATAATTTGTTCGTAGTAAATAAATGAAACTGAATTTAAATTCTCTACGGAGCTTTACTTGGTTGCAATTCATCGATGGAACAATGTCATATTGTTCAAAGACAATTGAAACAATGATTATAACTTCTTTTAATACATTTCAAATGTGTTGCCGCATCAATATCACAATTTCGCATCGTGCCTATCTGTGGAGAGCCTTTAGGTATATACACATACTCATTATAAAAATAGGTTCATCTTTTTATAAATAAAAAAATGAATTACAATTCTGCGGTTTTCATTTCAATTAGCAATTCAATTACAACACAAGATCTAAGCAATCGAATTATAAAGAGTGTTCAAAATAGTTTATTTACATACGAACGAGCAGAGTTTTGAGAAACGGTCGTCTTGCTGAATTGAAATGCAGGATTAGTTGTCATAAAATTATTACATATATAGGTTTTTTACATACTATCCTTTACCAGCTACTTCACCCGTGTGCAAATAAAAAATGACCTAAAGAAAATACTCTAGTATTTTGGTCAGTGGCGGGGTAAGATCTAAATCTGATGTGGGCAAGGTATATTTTTTGAGGCCTTCTGGTGGCTTAAGAAGACAGATTTTTTCAAATATATCCCAATCGAACAGTGCAAGCCTGACGTAAACTTAAACGTCCACTGTTGGGTATAGGTTTCCCCAAGTATCGCCATAATGAACGGTCCTGTATGTCTCGCATTCATCGGATTCCTGCAACCCTCACCAAGTCATTGGTCCACCTTGTAAAGGCCTTCAAACGCTGCTTTAGTGGAAATGGGCAGGGCACATTGCTCGCAAAACAGATGGCTGTTGGGGACGAAATGATCTGGAGTGACGACCGCGTACCGAAGACGCAGCGTAGATAGGTTAACTTGTTTTAATTACCATTCCTACACTAATAAAAGTACCTGTGTTGTCTCACGCAAAAATGATTAAGAACAAAGAATACTCAGGCTGTAATAGAGAATAACTAGAAACAAGACTTATATAGTTTCAGGTCAGGTGCGAGGCAACCCGGACCGCGAGGCCGTAGGCGGTGGCCCACGTCGCCCACGCCTTGCGCCACCTCTGATTTTGGTGTATAATAAAGTTTATTCTATTCTATTTTAAACTCCCGGAATAAACAATATCTTATGTACTATTACTATGTACGAGGAAATGGTACACCGGTATAAGATTTCTCCAAAATCCGTTCGGCTGTTTGAGCACAAAAGAGTAACAAAGATACACACACGTATACATGGATATATACGAACTTTTGCCTCTATAATATTAGTGTGTTTCGCGTACATTTCTCTAATGATGTTCCATTTATAATAACAATGGAAAGCAACTCAACACATTTCAAAACTCATTCGTTATTGCAATTTCAACCTTATGTTGTTCTTTTGTTTTGCTTGCATTCAGTATTGTTTAGTTGTTCATTAGTTCTATACTTGTTAATGATAAATGAAATTTATTTTTAAGTAGGTTTAAAAAAAACACTTTTACACGTCAATTTTTTTTTTCGTCGTTTTAAACTTAATGAGGCCGGTGTTTCCTAGCTGACTACCCTGAGAAGAAACACCGAAACAAATTCAGGGGTCAAAGTCTCTTTTAAAGTCCATACAGTTAATATGTAATGGTCAAATCACATGAGAACAGTGCAGATTTGTCTGAAATGGTCTTTTGAAGAAAGAACCATACAGATTTGATTGATAGGTCATCGGTCAACCTTGTCAACACCTTCCAACGCTGCTTCTTTTGATACGTAGTTGCCACTCCAGAAAGTTTCGTCCCCTTCCACCATCTGTTCTGTGAGCAATGTGCCCTGTCCACTGCCACTTAAGTTTGGCGATCTTTGGGCTATGTCTCTCCAAGCACTGTCAAGCACTGTCTCTCCCTTTCTGATGAGGTCCAATGTAGGCGACCACGTTTCGGAGCCTTATTTAATCACCGGCAACACTGCTTCCCTCTATGGAAGCAAATATAAAAATAAGTTCATGTCAAAATGATTAAAGTAACTTAAAAATTAAAAAAAAACTGGGCAAGTGCGAGTCGGACTCGCACACTGAGGGTTCCATACAAACCTACCTATGAAAACAGTTCAATTCCTGAACTGAATAACAAAGATTTTTTCTAAACGCATTTTTTTTTGTGTTACTACAAATTTAGCGTTTTCAGATTTATTTCTATAGGTACTAGTGCTATGAGACCTTCATCCCGAATTTCAAGATTCTAGATCAACGGGAAGTACCCTATGAATTTTGATTCCCTTGAGATTGTCGAAATACACGTTTTTTGTGACATAATCAGCCGTATTTTTTTTGTTTACTCAGAAGTTTGATTTTTTCTAAGGTTCAAGGCACTGCAGACATGAGAATATGGTTTTAATTTCAACTCAATACTTTCACGCGTTCTCGAGATAAAGGGTCTTGACAGACAGACAGATGGACAACAAAGTGATCCTATAAGGGTTCCGTTTTTTCCATCTGAGGAACGGAACCCTATAAAAAGTAGGAATACCCTACAGCTTTGACTCCTTGCTTATGCCACAGGCCCTACAAATTCTTCATCATCATCATCATCATTTTAGCCGATAGACGTCCACTGCTGGACATAGGCCTCCCCAAATGTCGCCACAAAGAACGGTCCTGTGCGTCTCGCATCCATCGGATTCCCGCAAACTTCACCAGGGCAACGGTCCACCTCTGCTCCACGCTTGTGGTGTTTTTCCCTCGAATATGACGGAGTCAAACAGCTTCTGAAGGGCCTTAAGGATGGGTTTCCCACCTGCCTTCAGGAGTGCGGCCGTAATTCCGTCATCACCTGGTGCCTTGTTGTTATAGTTGCCATAAATTCTTTAATGAGAAAATATATAGCACTAATCGATAGTACAAGAATCTCAGTATGTCAGTAATTATCATATTGTAATTAGAACATTTTTTTTTTAATTGATATAAACCAGTGCGTGACTGCGATCCCACCTGATGGTAAGCGGAGATGCAATCATTGATGGTCAGGCGCACTAGTTTATTAAGAGCCTATTCACTCTAGCCTTGAAGACACCTATATTATAGTTGGACGGGAAGACCGCAGCAGGCAAATTGTTCCAGTCCTTCGATGTACGTGTACATTCAGCGATTACCTCTCACAAACAAAACAACCCTCTGTATAAAACTTGTTTAAATGAAACGATTTATCTGAGACAAAATTCCTTTTTAAGATGCCAATCAAAGAATATTAAATTAACTTAGTTTAATTAGAATAAATGTTAACACTTCTGTGATTGACGTGGCCACATTTATCTTTATTTCAAACTTAGACGAGATTTTAATAAACTTCATGTCAAGTACTAAGAACATATTTCCATTTCGTTCACCTCGTAAACTAAGCTATATAATACTAGCTTTTGCTTTCAGCTTCACCCGCGTACATAAATTAAGGCCTATGTCACTCAGGAATAAAGCAGCTTTCTATCGGTGAAAAATTTTTAGCAATCGGATCAGTACTTTCGGAGATTACCTCATAGAAACAAAAAAACAAACTTTAGCTCTTTATAATATTAGTGTAGATAGGTACTAGCTTCTGCCAGTGGGTGTCTCTTTGTAAAAATAGGAAATTATTCCAAGAGACCATACTCACGTATAGAAAAAAGAACTATCCTGTAGCACATGGTCTACTCGTTAGCCAAATTTCAAACAAATAAGCTGTTTTGAGTGAGAGGGAATGGAATATCATCGCGTCCTTCTGCGAAGCAGTAATACCATGACGAGCAGTGAGTACCTCGCCGTTCGCTCGTCCTATGAGGACGGGGCTCCTATGAGGCACATAGTGTTCCACGCGCTCTTCTAAGAGATGTCAGTATACCGTAGGAGCTTAGCAGGGTCGATGTCATGGGTTCGGTTCTGAAAAGAATATACTCATGGTCCTGGTTTTAGTCAGTAAAAGTCTGATACGCTCTTTTGCTCTACCTTAGAGCAGGAGAAATTATAAGATGATTTCCTACCTGAAAAAATATGATAAAAACGGGTGTTAAACGTTTTTGAAATTGTTGGCTTCGTTTCGTTTTTGAAATAATGGATATTAAAGGCGTTAAAATATCAAGCGAGCGAGCAAGAAAGAGAGATGAAGCTATACCCCTCCATCCCTTTAACAGTTCAGTTTAGGTCGTCAAATCGATCGCGTTATTATTAGCTAATTATTAATAAATCAATAATATAATCCAATCAATTTGAAGGGATAAAGTGAGACTCATTAGGGATAACACGGCAAAGGCGTTTGAGTAAATAACAATATTCCCTAAGGGTCTGTTAGCACGGAATCTCACGCGATACGGCGTGTAAGCGATCAGTAAAGGAACCCTAATAACACTAACCGATAAAGACTTCTATTAAAAACTATCTTTGTAAAATGCCAATTTATTACTGTTTATACTCGTACCTATTGTTTAAGGTGAAAGCGCCAGTGTAGCCCACGAATTTTAAATTGTCTAAGTTTATTCATATTCTTTTTATTTTATTATTTTATTTCACAGATAGATAGATAGATATATAAGATCCATATAATAGCAAAATTACCTTAAATCTAGTGTTAGTCTTATGTTATAAGTACGAAATGCCTAAAAATGGAAAACTAACTCTCCACGCCTATTTTTAGAATATATGTAGCTCGTCAGTGTCAAGTTGTATGTTCATCGCGGGCTACATTGGCAGCCATGACACGTATTTATTTATAGAATTGTAATCATTAAAATTATTAATACAACCCACTTTTTTCGGTGGGAAAATAGTCTAATGACGTCCCCCGCTCTTGGACGGAGCGGGAGATAGTGTCAGGCTTTTAGTGACTAAAAACCCACTCCTGTTCCTTCGTTGCGTTTCGTACCAGGGCCGTGTCTTCTTTTCAGAAGCAGACCTTTAGCCCCAGAAGGCTTCGACCCTGCTGGGCCCCTACGGTTTGCTGTCATCTCCTTGAGGCGCGTGTGGAACAGTACGCGCCGTCCTCAACTTGGGCTCGTTCCAGTCGGTTACCAGTCGGACGGCAAGCTACCCATTGCTCGCCGTCCGCAAGCCCACACCTACGGTGGAATACAACCCTCTCAGTTAGTCTTACCATACTAAGTATGGCTATTTCCTTGGAGTCCCCTGCAAGCTATCCCACTGCAAGGCACTGTTTCAGCAGGAAAATAGTAATTTCACCGTGAAATAAAAAAAAAGGTTTTTAATTAGTACCCATTTTAAACGATACTCTTGTCTATAATGGACTAGCGACCCGCCCCAGCTTCGTGCTGATGTTAGAAGTTTTTGAAATTGTCGGTTTTTCGCGACTATGGTCCTCATAAATCACATCTTTAAATGAAAACTATATGAAAATCCGTACAGTATTTTTTGAGTTTACCGCGAATAGACAAACAGACGCCGTTGTGGACTTTGTTGTATAATAATACTAGTCACCCCAGTTTTACAAGGGAGTGAATCTTTGGAGTTTTCGGTTTTTCCACTATAATATGCATTTATTACACACCTAAACCTTCTTCATAAATCACTGTCTACTGCAAAAAAATGCATGAAAATCCGTTCGTTAGCTTTTCAGTTTTTCGCGTTCATAGTACAGACAGCAGAGGGAATTGCTCTAAAAGCAGTTTTCACTGGAAATACGGCTTTCGCTTTTGATGCGATTTTCCGAGAAAATATAGGAAACAGTATAATTTCTATCATAGCTCCTGAAATGAAAAAATAGTTGGAATTACCTAGAATTGTGTGCTATCTCACCTGATGGAAATCGACGATGCGGTCGACGATGGAGCGCGCTTACTTAGAAGTAACCTATTCACTCTTGACTTAAAGATTCCCGGGTTGTAGCCATCAGGAAACACAGATTCCAGTAAGGAATTCCACTCCTTAGCTGTACGCAAAATGAATGTGTTCCCAAAATGTTTTTTGCGTATAGGTGGGATGGTGGTCCGATGATGGAACGGGCTAGGTGGATTTAGGTTATGCAATTCCGATGCACACTCCCCGAAATGCGACCGGTAGAAAACCGACAGGCTAGCAACTCGGCGTCGGCTGCTCAACACTTTGAAGCCTCGACTCAACGAGTGTATCATTGCCAATGATCCTCCTGGCTCACCGTATCGGGCAGATCCATCCCAAAGATGAGAGCAGTACTCCATATACGATCGAATTTGCGCTTGATAAAGTTTGAGCAGATGTTCCGGCGTGAAGTACTGTCTGACCTTCGCGAAGATTCCCAGCTTTTTTGCTTCCAGTTGAGCCTTTGCTTCGATGTATGGCCCAAAGTTGAGTGTTGACGTAACACCAAGAAGATCAATATGGTCGGTTATCGGCACGGTTACGCCCCGTAAAGTTGGAGCAGAGCTGAATTGGCTCCTTTTAGCGGAAAATAGACACACCTGGGTTATAGCAGCATTGAACTTAACCAAATTGGCATCGCCCCATTCAGAGATTGTGCATGACCATAGCCCCTCGGAGAGACTGGATCTGTGACCCACTAGCTTGCGCCTTGGATATGTAACTCTCAGTAACAATTTTGTCGTCTGCATACCCAAAGGTACCGGGCATTCATTTATGTGCAGCTAGAACAATGTTGCCGAGAGCGCTGACCCCTGAGGGACCTGGTCATTAATGGCCATTTGACCGGACGAGCAACCATCGATGATCGCGATGATGGACTGCTGCGAGATTAGAGTGCAAACCTCTAATATTGCTGAGGTGCACTTTAAGTAAGAGGTCTGTTATTTCGTTGGAAAGGCTTTGAAACTAGGGATCGCACTAATTTTCTTATTTATTTTACTGAGAATTGCAGTAATCTAAATACAAAGCAGGGTTTACTTATTCTATGAATGTTCTCATCTCATTATTTGCAGATGTGGCTAGAATTATAACTATATTTTGTAATTGTAATATTATAGATCAAGAGTGAATGAATGATGACCTAGTGAAGGTTGCGGGAATCCGATGGATGAGAAACGCACAGGACCGTTCTTTGTGGCGACATTTGGGGGAGGCCTATGTCCAGTAGACTGCCTGTCGGCTGAAATGATGATGATAATGAAGAGTGAATGGGTTACTTTTAGGCAAGCGCGCACCGTCTTCGGTCACATCGTTATCATTAGCTGAGATAGGGGACAAACACAAGCCTATCCATAATTTAAAAAAAAAGATACGTTCGCACTTGACCACTATCTTATCTGGTAAGCGATGATGTAGTAGATAAAACAGGCTTGCCAACAAATAACCTATTCAGTATTGACTTGATATGACTGCCAGCACCAACGGCTGTACGTACTTTTTGATTCAAGGCACGGAAAAAATTCAGTATATCAAGATGGTCACCCATCCACAAATCGACCTTGGCAAGTGTTTGCTTAACCTTGGAGCTCTTCCTTCTGTTTTTTCGTAGTAAGTAGTAACCGTTGGTGTTCATTCTTTGGTTTTGTTGTTCAAGAAAAATGTTTTTCTTTAACAAATATACTAGGTAGGACGGAACTCATTGCCAAAATAAATAGTCCAGCCAGTTTTTAGTAAAATAGGTAGCCGTAAATAATTTCATGTGGTGAGTCCCAAACCGCAACTTTTGTTCAATGGAGACAAAATGGTATAAATATTTCTGTGGGTTCTCAACCGACCCCCTGCTTAAGCTTAAACTGAAGAGATTAATATGTGTCGACAATGTTAGTTTAGGTAAACCAACCAGCCAACCCATTAAAATGAATACACACGATATAAAATATTTTCAAAAAATACAACTGACTTCCAAAACCAACACCAGATATTTACGTTATTTTCTGGTTTAGATTTTTCATTATTAGATTTACGTTCCCAAAGTTAAACCTAAATAGCGTGGAAACTCTATATAAGGTACTAGCGGCTTTGCTGGCGTCCCATGGCAAATCATTCATTGATTAAGTAGCATTCTATTGGTAAAAGTATTTTTTTAAAAAGGTCCAATAGTTTTTGAGTTTATTCATTATAAACAAAAATACAAACGTACAAATCTTTCCTCTTTATAATATTAGTATAGATGAGCGGATTCTTTAAAAAGTGTAGGTACTTAAGATACTCACGGTATCCCTTAAGTTTAGATTTTTTTTTCCCCAAATATTTTTTAATATCACGTAATTGAGCATATGTAGCAATTCTGTGTTTTTATAACATTGGTCCTTCGTTTACCGCTTTTGTTTTTATTATTATTTATTTGTAATATTGTGGGCCACACGGGATTTTTCATTAGTAATCCCGGGAAGACCCATATTAATATCAACATTTCGATGCAAGTACATGAATAACTCTACCTTATTCCGACCTCTGCTAATAACCAAAGTGTATCTCAAGACAATTTTAATAAGCCCATTCACAACTAGTATATTACGAGATATTTCATACGAAGCACCCAAATTATCACAAAATCAATACGCATTACATCAACCCCATTAGAAACCTGGTATATTACCTACATTGCAATTCCAATAACACACCAGTGAATTTATAGCAGCCCTATCAGAGATCAGGTCATGCCCTTCGGGAAGTTTCAAGTAGATCGCTATTCAATTTCCTTTGCGTTGGATGGGTGACGCCAGCGAACCGTGTTAGGGCTGCCGAAACAATTGTGTTTGAGGGTACGTTACATAAAATATTACGGGGAAATCGGATCATACATACATACCCGTTTATTGCTATACTTGCAAGTCATATTGTAGAATTTGTATCAAGCTTCATGAAGTGGTTTTTTTATGTATGCTACTTACATAACCTTGATTAGCATAACAGTTTTCTCGTTTTCTCTCATTCAGTAAGTTTACATAAAGCGAAAGAAAAGAAAACAAAGAAAGAAAATGAATTTATTTAGCACATCACAAGACAAACACACAATATTTAGGTAAACAACAAAGTGCACTGAGGGTTCCGTACAAACTTACCTATGTAAATTGTTCAATTCCCAAATGGAGACTCGAAGATATTTCCTAATTGTTAATGCTTATGCTAAATTTCAGGATTCTGGGTCAACGTGAAGTACCCTATGAATTTTGATTCTTTTTAGAGTATCGGAATATATGTTTTTTTGCAACATAAACGGCCATATCTTTTTTTCGATTTTTTTTCACAATTTTTCACAGCTTCAAGGGCCGCAGATCTGAGTATATGGTTTTAATTTTAACTCGATACCTCCACGCGTTCCCGAGATAAAGGGTCTTAACAGACAGACAAACAGACGGACAACAAAGTGATTGTTTTGCTCCCGCACCCAGCTGTGCGCTGGCGCCTTGCCCGCTATGACCAGCCGTGACCTGTGTAGTACTTAGTGTCGGTAGTGCCCAACTTGTGACCTATTTCAAAAATTTTTAGGCAAAAAGTATAACTTGGTGTATAAATGTTATGTATCGATGGTTACTGATTCTGAACATTCAGGTTTTGCATAATTATACTAAAATAATGTAGTATATAACGGTGATGCGTACTTAAATAATTTAATCCACCAAAATAGAGTTTTAATAACTGGCGAAATGTGTGCAGCGACTTAGGCAGTCGCTGTACTTGATCTCCACTACCCAGTTACTGGTTATTACGATGCAACTTAAGACGGTGGGGACGTTTGAAAAAGTTATCAAGGCCCTGCAACGCAAAGGGCAACTGAAAGACCAAGTTAAGACCTAATGCATTAAGTCCGCCTTCGTACTTTATGTTGTATGAAGATTAAAAAGAAGACACAGAATCTTATTCGGAAAAAGTTTGACACACCCGTTTTCTCCACTCTGGAGTCGAAGAAGTAATTCGGTGAAAACAAAAAAAAATGAGATTATGTTGTTTTAGTTTTTCAGAATAACGTGTGATAGAAACGATAAACTTACGGTCTATGAAGTCTGATTGTGGGAATGTTGCCAGCAACCGGCTGCAATATGTTGCAGAAAATGACAGGTTGCAGCTGCTACAATTCAGAGCTCTACTCTCGGCCAGATAAACGTGCATCATAGTACATTTTTTACTCACATCGCTTACCTACTCCGGGAGCTTCCCTTTTTTACCCGACTACGGTAAAGCCAAAGGAGGGTTATGATTTTAACAAGCTATGTGTGTATGTTCATCTGTTCCCTCATAGCTCCACGACGACGTTATAGAGCTACCAACCGTAACATTTTAAAAACGTATGACTACGGCGTTTCTTTTTGTTCTGTTCTTGTTTTTCTAGTAACCTTGTCTATTTCAGCATCCTAAAAATCTTGTTTCATACTTTTTCCGCTTTGCTTTTTTATCGTAGTTTTTTTTTACTTTTTATTACAAAACGATCCGTTAGTAGTTTCATAGACCCATCAATACATTATAATAGTACATAGTATCCCTTGCACTCAGCAAAAAGGCGCGTCATAGCTCAGCCTCTCATTTACTTGATGTATATTGAACCCCGAGACCCTTTGTATTCAAACGACCGTTGCCCGTTTATTTTGGGAAGGAAAAAATAAGGAATATTGAGAAAACTCACATTTCATCTGAGATACGACCGAGTTTTGTGTTGACTTCGAATTTTCCATTGAGTGGATGGATTGTTTTGTGAGAGATGTTTTAATAATATGAAGTACGAGTATATTGACATGGCAGGAAATGGATCTCTCATTCAGTAATATGACTATAAAAGAGTATTCCATCTCATGTGTGCTGTTTACCGTTATAGAATCTCAGACGCATAGAATTTAGTCCACTTTTTCTAGTTTTTTAGGACTTTCTGGATTAACTTAAATACACCAAACAGTTACTTAAATTAGGGTAATTGAGACGTTTTTCTGTGCCCTCAAAAAATAATGTCAAAATCGTGTTTACGCATACATTTTTAGTATTCTTAATTTTATTATTTATTTATTTAACAATTTATGTACACACAATAATAAAAGAAAAGAAGAAGGAAAGAGAAGAATAGTACAAAGGTGATGTTTATTTCTAAAGAAATCTTTTCCAGCATACCTGCGAAAGGAGAGTTGGAGAAAATAGAGATGTGGACACTGTTGTAATTTTGTTGTATTTTAATAGTTATATATTGTATAATTGTTATTATATATATGGTTTATTAGTTCTTATAGCTATTCTCGTATTCATCTTCTCTCTCTCGTTTATATATTGCACCTACCACTATTTATCTCTCCATCACCCAAAGGTTGACTGGTAGAAAATGCCTAAGCTTTAAGTCCGCCTCTGTACTTTTGTGTTCATAAAGCATTTAATAAATAAATAGTAAAATACATAATACAACTAATTATGGGCTTTAAAGTGAATAATATTTTATTTATTTTTTAATTTGCATGATAGAATGCATGAAATAACAGAGGCGTGTTACACTTTTTGTACTGATTAATTTAATACGTAAAAAAGAATCCATTAGTATCAACGAAACACCTAATGAAATACTTAATTGTAACTATGGGTTGCGCATTAAAGCGACTTAAACTGTAACTTATATTAGTTAAAATTAAAACCCAACCACGACAAAAAAAACGACGCTGAAAAAGTATGAAACAAGTTTTTATTCTTCGAACAGAACAAAAAGAAAAGCCGCAGTCACACGTTATAGGTACCAACCGAAACACTTTAATAAAGTCATGACTTTTTGTCCGCTAGAGGGTGTCGCTTGAAATTTAAGCAATATTTTTGAAATGTACAAGTGAAGCCCTTTCAAATGATACCGCACACGGCGTATTTATCTCCATTTTTATTTTTTAACACAATACTTTTTGTCCGCTAGAGGCCGCCATATCGAGTTTTGTGACACGTCACGTAGCCTATATTCAGCGGACAATCAAGGCGGTTCTAATGATACCTCATACGTCGGTTCCGATAAGAATATTAGGAGCTATGAGGGAACAAATGAACGTACTCACATATATACAAACATACACACATAAATAGCCTGTCAAAATCATAACCCTCCTTTGGCTTTACCGTAGTCGGGTGAAAAGATAAATATTTAACTTCTAAATTAATGACCGTGGTCCTAAAATGCAATGGATAACCGAAGGACACAAGTGGATTTTAGTAAGTAAAAATCTGACATGCCCTCTCGTACCCTAGAGCGGGTGGAGTCATTTGACTTTCCCACCTTAAAAAAAATAAGATAAAAAAGTAACCCAGTTCAATAAAGACCTGGTATTTATTTAGATGCTTTGAATTAAAAGCCCTTTTATTTTCATTGCAGATAAAGTATTCTGCAATAAAAAAGGTACTTAAAATTTACACAAAACATTTACAAAAGAGATGAAACTAAATATTAATTACACGATTGTACTCTAAATGCGACCTTTGTTCTCACACTCAAAGGTGATGTTATACACGAAACCTTTGAACGAACGTTTTCTTCGCATTTCGAATAGTTCAGGTAGAAAGTGGTTGTACTTTACTTTTGTGTGAAAGTTCTCTAACTATGTGACGATGTTGGCAGTGAAAATATTTTGTATATATATTTTTAATTGCGAGTGTGTTTTAAGACTGGCTGGAATATTTCTCGGGTTTTGAAAAGGTGACTCTTATGCTTGGAGGAAAGTCTATGCTTGACTGCGTTTTATAAAAGTGTAAGAGGAAAATGGGTGCAGAAGATAATGTTATGCAAAAAAGTAAAGTAAGTACTTTATTTTTGTTAACAGTTCACATTAAATTGCTCAATCGTCCGTATACAAGGATAGATTTAATAAAAATAAAGTCCATCCTTTGGCTGTACTTCAGGATAAGAGAAAAAAAAACTATTCTCATAAAATGACTTACTCGTACCTGGTACAATTTTTTTTTCTTTTCATTGTTTGTTTTGATTGATTGATTGCATTTTTTATTTATTTTTTTCTTTATTTTATATGTGTACATAAATAGTTAAATAAATAAATAGTCATATTCGTTCAAACCAATTATTCTACCAAACCCGTTTCATAGTCGGACCTATACACACACTGCGATGTGCCACCAGTGCATGGTGGATATCACATGCATACCCACAAAACATTTCTGAAAGATATTCACTGTGCGTGCAGCTAAGGAGGAGAATTCCCTGCCAGAGTGTGGTTCCTGATGGCTACAACCTAGAGGTCTTTAAGTCAGGAGTAAATAGGTTACTTCTAGTTAAGCGTGCTTCATCGTTGATTTGCTGCCATTGCTTATCATCAGATCACGCTCGAGCCTATAATAATAATAGGGCTCTCGTTAGGCAGCTGGATCAAGGGCCTGATCCAGAGAGCAGTACTCCTGGACACGGCGCGCATGGTTAGGAGATTTCTCTCTCAGAAGCCCTGACCGGTAGCTTGGACCCTGTTAACGACACCGGTGGGCTACTATTTTTTATATTTTTAAATGTTTTTTTAAAGTTTTTTTTTTTGAGAAATAATTAAAAATGTAATGATGTATAAAATAAATAAACTGAAGAAAAATAATATTTTTTTAATTGTTATATTTTTGAAATATTTGTAAAAAAAATGAAATATTTGTAAATGTAACTAATATGTTTATATTATAAGTGAAATAAAGGAAATAATAATAAAAACTATTACAATAACAGCAAAATCGTACGATCAATCTCAAAACACACGTCAAACTTTGACTATGAGCTGATTTTCCGAAAGTCAGCAGCATTATGTTGATATACAACTACCTTTTTTTTGGGTGAGTAATTATCAAATGATCCCTTCCACTCTGACTGGAGCGAGATGGAGTATCAGACTTTTACTGACTAACTGCTGTGGACTCGTCGCATTTTGTGTGTGGACACGGAATTATGCTGAGCGCATAGTCATTTTGCTCGGACGTGGCGCATATAAGTTAACTTTAATTATGTATTTGTCATGCAAAATGTTTGCAATATGTAAGTTTAAAGTTTGCGTCTTTTCTAGCAAATAAAAAGTTTTTCTATTTTTCTAAAACCCACCCGCGTCTTTCAATTGCCGCGGTATCCTTTAGAACGACCCCAAAGCTCAATATACAATATATCTACCCTTTGTGGTATCTATAATATGTTAACCGCATATTACAAACCTACAGGTCTGTTATTCAATCAAAATAACAATGTAATACACATACATGACAAACCACAAATATTTTAAGCCATCTTATCAAATAACCAAAACACTAAGAGGATTATATAGTCAAGAAAATTAAATTGTTGACGGGAATACGACGCATATTATCTGAAGTGAACTTCAAAATAAACCTTATAAGAACAAAAAAAACCCATTTCAAAATAAGAGCAGTGATGGCTGAGTGGTAATGGCCTCGACTTCAAAGTCAAAGTCAAAAGTTTTTTATTTCACATGCACTTATAAAACGTCAGAAGCTAGTGCACTTATGAGTTGTAGGTCGCGGGTAAAAACCCAGCCAGGTGATTTACTTTGTGTAATTTATTTCATTACCACTGATCTCATATCGGTGAAAGAAACATCGTGAGGAAACCGGCATGTCCTAGAACCAAAATTTCAAGAAATCGACTCCCAATATTCTGCATGAAAAACTATTTTTTTTTATTCTATCGCTCGATTCCTTGTTTCATAATGCCGTCGAAATGGCAAAGTGATATCTTTTAACGTGAAATCTCCTTTTCACGAGCTTTGAACGGTTCTTTCAATAGATACTAGGATAAGTGGGGGATCAAGCCAAATATCGGAGATTTTTTGATTTATCATGTGGTTAATATTGCTATTTTGAGGTTTTTTTCTTTTACCAACAAATTACATAATACGGTAACGTAATACTTATTTAAATATCTTTAATAAAGTAACTTTCTGCCTGTCGCAGGTACTTCAAGGTTATGGTCAGTTCAGGATTTTCCTTCGCGAGAATTTAGGCGTAAAAACGCTCGGGTGTTGGCATTGTGCTGGGCACGTCATAATTATGGCAGTAAGTCTCCTCTTTGTGGAGTGGATAGAAAGATGTCACGGCATCTTCAACTTCCACATGATGCAGGTCCTCACCAGACATGGTAAGTTCGGGAGGTTCCTTCACCGGATTCGTGCGAAAGAAACAATTGGGTGTCACCATTGTGTGGACCGCCCTGAGGACACAGTGGAGCATACGGTAGAGATTTGCCTCGCTTTGGCAGAGCACCGCCGTGTCCACGTGGGAGCGATCGGCGGCAACGACCTCTCGCGCCGATCCCTGTTATAGCCTATGGTCCGAAGCAAGGAGGAATGGTAGGCGGTCGCCTCCTTCAGCGAAGCAGTAATGCTAGCGAAGGAGGCGGCCGCAAGCGTGAGGGAACGGCCCTCAAGCCTCAGCTGCTGGGATCCTGACCCCCTATTTCCAGCCACCGTAGGTGTGGGCTTCCGGACGGTTACCGGACCTAGCTCGAGTCGTAGTATTCCACATGAACTTCAAAGAGATATCAGCAAACCGTAGGGGCCCAGCAGGGTTGAATCCAATAGGTTTACACAACGCGTGGTCCCAGTACCCACGAGTTGTGCGAAAGAGAATCCTAGGGCCCTAGAACGAAGGCGGAGAAGGAACAGTAGTGGGTGGAATCTGACACGCTCTTGAGCGGAGCGAGAGAAGTTATTGAATGATCCCCCAAATAAAAAAAAACCATTGTTCGAATCGCTCAGGATATGGTGGAGCATACCGTGGAAGTTTACCTCGCTAGGACACAGCACCACCGCATATGATTAATTGGACATTTTTAGACTTCTACAGCCAATTAGGCTAAAATACTTACAAACCATCTGCTGGGTCCTCAGGGAACAGCAAAACTCTGAAATGAAAAGAAAATTCGGGTAATAGTGATGTAAACGTTGGCTGCTGCAGTGGATGACTCATTAAATTGCCTTCAAACGGTTTGCCTGAAAATTCACCTAATAGCCGGATTTGCTAGAATGTCTGGAGTAGTCAAATTACGGACTTTTCGAGGTAATTGGAAGATTTGTGCACCACTTTCGTGTAAGCGTAACTCTAGCGATAAGGGGCTGAGTTTGTTTGGAAGAATTACCACGGCCTCGATACACAAAAAAAAGGAGGAATAGGGGCACGGGTAAATTTTAGTTAATAAAAGTCTGACATTTATCAAGTCACCCCTCTCGCTCTAAGTTGACTTTCACTGACTAAAACCCACTTCCGTTCTTTCAGTTGCTATTTGCGTTTCAGGGTCGCCGTAATTCTTTCGAACAACGTCATAGCCACCTTTAAAAGCTAAGTGGATGATCGCTTACGCTTTAAGAAGCGTTCGCATTAGGCATGTGTAACTCTTTACTGAACCGACTCATTGTTCCAAAAAAATTTATTGTTCCGAAAGATTGAAACAGCAATAATAATAATAATTTATTTATTTGTTAAGATAGGTAAAGAGATACAGGTCTTATTTTTTAATAAACAGAGCGCTATGTTATGCCTGGAGGCGTACAAATATGGGGTGCAATTGTCGCTGAGAATTACAAATTATAATTTACAAAGAAAAAAAAAACATGCATAATTTATAATATTAGGAAAATAAATTTAACAATTACATAATACTCTAATTATTAATTTAAATAATTTGCAAATCAATTAAATGTCAATAAGAATAAAATGTCAATACAAGTAAAATACAGTACATATATACAGCAGTAATGTTTTAAATGCATCATTTGGAACATTGGCTCAAAAGATACAAACGGAACATTTGAAACATCGGCTCAAAAGATACAAACGGAACATTTGGAACTTCGGCTCAAAAGATACAAACGGAACATTTCAGTGATTCACATGCAAATGTTCCAATCGCAAAGATAACACACTGCCCACGCCTAGTTCGTATTCGTATTTCAGTGGCAAACTAGTTGATGTTTCTATCACAGATTTTACTTCATCAACTGCATCAGACTGCCTGAAGTGATTTGTTTCGAACGTTGTAGTCGTTTTTTTTATTGAGTTTTTTGACAGTGCCAAAGTTGTTTATTTCCTATATAGTGAAAATATCGAAATCGTCCATAGTAATTGAATTTGTCTGTAAGAAAAACAAGTAGGTATTTCGTAGATTTAAAAAAAATAATATAATTAGTCAGTCTCACAACTAAGACGAATCAAACAACATCTCTAAAGCTAAAATGCAACAAGCCATTTGGTTCTGGGTCGTGCCGAAGAAATATACATCACACAAAAATTATTATAAAGGCAAAATAACGTGTGTATTTGTTACTTCTTTACGGTCGAACGGCTGAACAAATTTGCATGAAATTGGGCACACGGATAGGCCATAGTCTTGACTTTTGATCCCAGGAATATGTTTCTATGGGACAAATTTAGTATCACACAGGTGAAGCTACCGGCAGAAGCTAGTACATATATACACTCAAAATATACTCACACCTTCTTCTGGCGCAGTTGGGTAAAAAAACTTCTAATTTTGTTTTAATAATATAAATTAGTACTTGACTGCGATCCCACCTGATGGTAAACAGTGATACAATCGTTGATGGTGAAGCGTACTAGTTTATTGTTTGACAAGTTTCTGACATTAACTGTCACTGACATGATATTGTTATTTGAGTTTAACGCAACCTATACATAGGTAAATGAAATAGTTTGCAGATAAATCTTATTTTTTTTTCTCAACAGTATTCTTTTGTTTTCTCTTTGTTTACATTTAGTTAAGTATACCAAAGTTTTGAAGGCAGTAAAATAAATAATGACTAAAAATACATCATTGTTGTAAGGCACGGGGGATCGGAACTATCACTCCTACATACTTATATGTAGGTACAAGTTTAACAGTATAACTTGTTATACTGTAACCTAGTTAGGAGATCAGAACGGCACCCACTATAATGGTAGCAAATTTGTAATTTTGCCAAGTAAAAATCAAATACCCATGTACTGCAATACTTGTAAACGATCAGAAAAGATTATTATTATTAGTTTGAACGTTTCAAAATGAGTAGAATTGGCCTTCTGGTTCTTCAGTCACGCACACATTATGAGCTTTTCCAGCCACACACGTATCCACCTACACAAATTAAAAGTAAACATTAAATAAGGCGTGATTATTCAAATGAGTACGTTATAGTAGATGTAGCGAAATGTCAACGATTAAATTAAATTCATTTGCATATAAAATACTTAATCGTCTCACTCATGTTTCACGTCACTTATTTGACTTTATTAAAGTTCTCTAAAAGCTGAGAACAATTGAATAGCTCAACAATTTTATTAACAAAGACAAATTGAATCCTTTATTTGTTGTTTTCAAGTCCTGAACTCGAGATTTCTACTAATTTTACCTTTCAAATACTAACTTCCTAACTTTGAGAGCTTTATGTATTAAAAAATCTAACCAAATTAAATAATTTAGTTAGATTACTACTGATTCTTTATCTGGAATTTTCTAATCAGTATGTATTTGATCAATCTGCGAGCAATGCGTCCTGCCCACTTCATTATTCTAGTTATATGTTTTATTTATATTATAAGTGTAATGCAATTTAATACTCTAAATACACAAAAATACAGAGGCGAACTTAAGCATTAAGAATCCTTCAGAATTCTTATGTCAACACTAAATGTATTTAAAGTAACGCGTTATAATATCTGTGAAGCACATTAACGTTTTTCCAATAAGCCATATTCAATACTGGTGCAAATCTTTTTCTTTAGCGTGTATTAAACTCTGTAGGCATCCTTATTTCGACAAGCAATGATCTCACATTAAGACTGGATTTACTGTTAGACTAAACCTTCATTTTATCGAAGCTCTATGCCAGGATTATCTGCTCTCGCGTTTCTGTTAAAAAGAACTAGCCCCTTGGGTCATTAGTTTATACCTATCTCACAAAATGGCCACTTTTTTTGGTCCACTTCTTCGTAATTGAACAGGTTTTTTGTAGATACTTCGAGTATTTTCATTTATAGTGCTTGTAGCGGTATTTACACTTACGGATAATGGACCAATATAACTTTTATTGCAATATCCGATTTGCAAAACAATAAATCTTTTATGTTAGTACGTGGTATTACTGAAGCGGTAGGAAAATTGAGATGAGTTTCTAGAAACAGTATGCAATGGAATGGAAATAAACAATAGCTTGCAGTGGTCTGGGAAAATATTTTATAATATTATGAACTTAAAAATCAACAATTCTTATGAATTCAGTATCAAATTTCGTCTTCAAAATGAAAAAGTATTATTAATACTAAAAAAAAATTACAATACCTGTTGGTTTTATAACATTTTATACAAAAACATATACATATGAAGGAATTTATGAATTTCCGACTTAGTATAAAAAATGACCTTTGTCTATTAGTGAAAAGCAGATGAAAATCCGTTTAGTAGTTTATGAGTATATCTCGAACATACAGGCAGACAGACGCGATAGGGAATTTTGTTTTTTAATACGTGAGGGTGAGCCATCACCCCCTAAAGAGGGATGAGAGACGCGCTAAAGAAAGAAAGAAAGAAAAACAGTTTATTTATGCGAAATAACGCATTCTTAAAACTAGCTAAAAACATAATCAATAGATAGGGAAGATATGCGTCACATCCGCGCAAAACGACCGAACGCTCAGCATAAGCCTCACGCATAATGCGATAAGCTCACAGCGCTGGTTTTCAGCGTGGGCTGGTGGCGGTGTCGACATAAAGACGAAGATGAAATGATGAAAGAAGAACGATGCAGCGGATAAAAAGATTTGAATAGAAAAAGAAAATAAAAATACACATGAATTATAAACTAAAAAAATAAAAAATAAGGCGACAAATATATTTATATAAAGCGGCAACACTACGACGCACCCGTTTCAGTAACTCGTAAACGCAACACGCGTACTCTCAAGTATAGGTACTGCCCCCCTAGCCAAGTTACAAAGGAATCGGAGGCGTGGCCTACTCGAGGCGATCGACGAAAAGAAAATCGAAACAAAATGGTTGTAACTTGGCTAGAGGGGCTGTTCGTTCACTGTTTTGTATAGACGTTGGCAATAACAGCGGGACTGATAACACAACTTACCGCGTGTCTTTTTCCGGCGGTAGAGAAATAAAAATATGCTGTACATGAACGGTACATAAATAATATGTAATACAATATCAGTTTTAGTACAAAATAAGACCGAGTGCATAGCAAAATCCAAGGTGCAAAATAGATTTTCTCGAAAGTCAATCGATTCATATTTGGTAGATAATTATGTTTTTAAGATAAGGTATGCAAAACACATAATACTCGTAATTTTTTGCAAAAATCAAGAAAATAAATGATTGAAAGCCGTTCTTTTACTCTACAAAGAGGTTGTGTTAGCAAAATTGACCTTTATATACCATAGTATTTTACCAGGTATTTAAAACCAAATAAAAAACAATATCTATGTCTATTAGTTGTGTATAGTGAAACTGTAATCGCTATTCATAGATACAAAACATTGTTTAACACTCATAAAAACATGTTTTTAACTTTTTCTGACTTCAAAAACACAGAAAAATTAAGTTGTCGAAGCCTTACGCCATAACTTTTGACATTTCACAAAGTTTTTGCATTAAAGAAGCCTTTGCTTAAGCTAAATGCCAAAAGGTACTCCAATAAGTTTGTATTCAGAATTCTAAACAATGCTTTGGTATTGTTTACGGTGTAATAAACAATGGGAGAAGTTGTAGAGCTTCCGAAAATTACAAATTATGTTGGTAATTATGTTCTTGTAGTTAAGTTACTTTATTCTTTAGTATTGACACCACTTTCAGCCACTTACAACAAATGCCTGATCCTCTCAAGCCTGCATTAGTATGACGGTTCTATTAGAGTGGACTTGCCAAGGTGGCACTACACCCACTACTTGACCCCTGCTAGATTGGATTTGGAGTGGGTAGTACGAAAATATCGGGCTCCAAAACATAGCTAACTGTTCATGCGTCCCGAGGGATGTTGATGTTAACTGATGTGCAATAACGTTTGACACACAGTTTTTGTCTACACAAAAATAAAAACAGTAATGTTCTTCTGAAATACTTTTCTAGAAATGTAACTTATTTTGTTGTGATACGACAATGGATACCAGTGAATACCACTATACGATACCTGGGGAAAAAATCTGTTTTTTTTTTTTAAATATCAGTGATTTACATTGTAGTTACTAGTTTTTGCCGGTGGCTTCTTACTTCGAAAATAAAATATTCCTATGTCACTCATTGACAAAGTAGTCATTGGTGAAAGAATTTTTGAAAAAGGTCCATTTTTTTTAGTTTACTCATTAGAAGTAAAAATACAAACCTTTCCTCTTTATACTATACTAGTTTCTACCAGCGGCTACGCCCACGTGTTAGTCGGTTTCTTAATACAAACATCGGACCCCCGTTTCGTCCCACTAGTGGATGAATTTTGAAAAACCCTGTCTTAGTGCTCGCCTACGTCATAAAAGGAAACCATGTGCAATATTTCACTCTCCTAGGCTCTGTAGTTTCGGCTGTGCGTTGATAAATATGTTAGTCAGTTTCTCCATTTATATATAAAGATAATATTAGTAGAGATGTATACTATTTTTCTGATAAAGTACTCGTACTTACATTTAAATACACGAACATACCAGAATTAACGCCAAAGGTAATTTCGAAACGCTACCATACTTTCTGTTATTGTCTATGAGAACATCCTTGCACATACGTATATATACACACTTATCTACCTACATACTATAACCCCCAAATATGTATTTACACCCCGCAATGGTTCGTGTTCGTGCCTTAAATGTGTTACGAGACCTACATAATGCTCTCACACTCCCTTTCCTTGATTATAATGGTATAAAATCATATTTTTTGTTTATGTCTCTTTTACATTCAATGTATGATTGATTGATATTTCTTTACAAGTCCAAAATAAAAAGAACTGAGACCGGTGAATAGAATGAATACCGTTTCAAATGAAAAAATGTTTATGCATACAGGTAAATAAGTCATTACATGTGGAAATAAAACCTAGAGTTGATCACGTAGATATTAACATAGAGAGAGCAGATAGACCAGGTTAACGTACTCAAGAAAATTTATTGATATGCTTACATGACAACTGTTCTTGATCGACTACTGACATCTTCTTAATATTAAACATACAAACCGTGGAATAGCTCCTAGTTCAATAACTCCAAGTTCTGTATGCAGCCAGTACGAATATCACATTATAAACTATTGCAATATTATTACATCAGAAAAAAGAATTGTCTGTGTCGTAACTTCAATAGGATCACGATTTAAAACGTAAAATCACCAGTTCTACGTCGACAAATAAAAATACAAATATCATAGAGGATTTAAAAAGAAAATGTGAAACGAAATGGAACGTAGTTTTCTCCTATACCATGATCAGTAAATACATGATCAATAATGTGCAATTTCACTTACATTTTCCATTTGAAAAGTTCATATCAGCCATCTCTATTACAAATAAAACAAACATTTCTTCGCTTTCAATAACAGGTACTCAGACTCAGTGCAGCCAGTAAATCCTATCCATTACCATAGTAGGTATATCGCAGACTACCGACGTAAAGCCAATAATTCTGTATTCTATTTACTTCACATATACCTGCAGCGAAGCCTGTAAAGCTTCAATAAATCATATTTACGAAGCAACATCAGATGATCACACTCACTTATTTTTGATTTATCAATTTCCCCTTGTCAATTTTGCCTGGTATGGTTTTGTGAACATGGGGATGTTTTCTCGTTGCTTTTCGGGTACCTTTCAAAGTATTTTTGTCAGTTAACAGTGATATTAAAGTGTAGGTTAAAAGCGCTTAGATTTGGAAAATTAGGCGCAGTTTTTTTGGGGTTCCGTACCTCAAAAAGAAAAAACCAAACCCTTATAGGATCACTTTGTTGTCCGTCTGTCTTTCTGTCAGAACTCTTAAAAAAATATTTATTTCACATAGTCCTACATGAACACTTATAAAACGTCAGAAGCTAGCGCACGGTTCCACCTGGTCATTTTCTACGGAGAAGAACCGGCAGAAACTTCATGGTTACTCTTTTAAAAAGAATAATTGATTTAAAAATATTTCGATATTACAATATTAATAGAGAGGATAGTGTAGACAATCATTTTTTTTACTCAAAAGCACATTAAAAATAGTTGTCTATGAATCCACGGATTCTACAGTGTTCTCACATTTACATTATAAAAAGAAGTTATATAAAGAGTGAAAAAAAAAACCTATCAATAAATTAGATGTACATGTATACATTAATACATTACTATTGAAGTTAAAAACTATTGCAAACACAATACCACAAAAGAGGAAAAAAGTGTATCCTTTGAACTCGACTTCGACCAACTAAAATCCTAAAAAAACACGTGTTCCTACACTTGCCCTTTGAGTTCCAGGGCCGCGGTGTCTCTAACCTCAATAAATTTTTAACTAACTAAAAATATAAAGGTTAATCTAAAATAAGTAGCTTTATTGTTTTATCGTGGGCGAAAAGCTGAACTTTAATCTCGACACTAAATATAGAGCTCACTAAAAAGTTCATGGTTCCCTAAACTTTCTAATTTGAATTTAGAAAATGAAATTAGTGATTTAGTTGCAATGTTTTGCTTTCACTTCCTTATCTGAATATATCAAACTAGCGCCTAACAGCGGTATTGAAATCTCAATGTATCATTTATACTTCCCCCATTATATTATCTATATATATATAAAAATCATTGCCACTTTTCGTTGTAATTTTATAATTCAAGAACGGGCGCACCTATCCAAACCAAATGTTTAGGCTTTGTTCGGACTATTTAGTAGATGGTTTATGTGTAGTTTGCACAAAATCGATCGAGCGGTTCTTCATTTATCACATTATTAGGCGGTACGAAGTTACCAAGAACTTCGCAAGAGTCAGCTAGTAGCCTTTATAATTTAAATTTTACGTATTTATCGACCGCGGTAGGTGCGAGCTTGCGGACCGAGCCCAAGTCGACGATGGCGCGTAGTGTTCCACGCGCTCCTCAAAGAGATGTCAGCAAATCGAAGGGGCGTAGCAAGCGCGTGCACTCGAGGGCTACGAGGATTTTCTGAAAATGACACTCGAGGTCTTAGAACGCAAAGGACAACTTAAGGGCACATTTGTGTGGTTTTAATCAGCACAAGTCGGACATACCTTTCCACTGCACTCTAGAGCGGGTGAAGTGATTGGATCATTTCACATCTCAAAAAATAATAATTAAAAAATGGGTTAACCCGTTGTATGACGGAACGCAGATCTACGCGGGATACAATGGCTTTTTAATTGTGTCTCTAATTACACGCATTACATTAATTACGGAATTAATAATACAGAAGGTTAATCCAGAGTATATTTTGGTACAAAACAATATATGTATAAACAAATTATTGACTTTACAACACTAGTATGATTTGTATTTTGTAAATCCAAATCATACTGTAACTGTAATTTTTGGGGTCGGTAAGGCCCCTCTTTGAGGAGTGGCTGGAAAGGCAACACGGCGTTCTTACCTTCTGCATGACGCAGGTCCTCACCGGACATAGTAAGTTCGGGAGGTTCCTGCACCGGATTTGTGCGGAAGAAACGCCCGGGTGTCACCATTGCGTAGACTGCCCGGAGGACACCGTGGAGCACACAGTAGAGGTGTGCCCCGCTTGGGAAGAGCATCGCCGTGTCCTCGTGGGGGCAATCGGCGGCAGCGATCTCTCGCGCCGGGCACAGGTACAGGTACAGGTACAGGTACAGGTTGGTACAGGCCATGGTCCGGAGCGAGGAGGAGTGGCAGGCGGTCGCCTCCTTCTGCGAAGCAGTAATGCTAGCAAAGGAGGCGGCCGATCGCTGAGGCAACGGTCCTCACGCCCCAACCGCCGCCGGAACTCCGAACCCGATTACCGGCCACCGTAGGCGCGGGCTTGCGGACGGCGAGCAATGGGTGGCTCGCCGTCCGACCGTCCGGTAACCGTCCGGACCGAGCCCAAGTTACCGACGGCGCGTATTGTTCCACGCGCGCCTCAAGGAAATGTCAGCAACTGTACGGGGCCCAGCAGGGTCGAAGCCTACTGGGGCCAAGGGTCTGATTCTGAAAGGAAGACTCGGCCCTGGTACGAAAGGCAACGAAGGAACAGGAGTGGGTTTTTAGTCAGTACATAGTCCTGCTTTTGCTCAGAAATGACGGAATTCCATAATACACGATAACTCCTCAAAGGTTGAATTTTGAAATATCCGTTCGGTCTAAAGATTTAAGATTAAGTTGATAAGCCAGTGTGTCACTGTCAAGCCTTCTTATTCTATTATCACCATCATCATTTCAGCCGAAAAACGTCCACTGTAGGACATAGGCCTCCCTCAAGCGTCATCACAGCAACTGGTCCTGTGCGTCTCGCATCCATCGGATTCCCGTGACACTCACCAGGTCATCGGTCCACCTTATGGAAGACTTTTCAATGCTGCGACTTCCGGTACTTGGTCCTCTAAAATTATCAGTGTTTCTCTACTATATTATGCACGTATTATTACATATAAATCTTCCTCGTAAATTGCTCTTATCTATTAAAAAAACTGTATCAAAATCTGTTGCGTAGTTTTAAAGATCTAAGCATACATAGGGATAGACTTACAGCAGCAACTTTGTTTTACACTATGTAGTGATAGTACATAAGTGGAGGTTCAAATCCTGCTAACAGCATTACTTTGTTTAATTTTTTCATCACCACTGCTCTCAAAACAGTGAAAGAAAACTGTATATCCTAGAACTAAAAATTCGAAGACATTAATTCATTTTGTCCACCTACCCGCAATGGGCCCTTAAGGTGGTTCACGGTTCATTTCCACTCCTATAGAAGAGGCCTGAGTCCTAGCAGTGAGAACATTAAAAGGCTGATTATACTAGAAATGATAAGCATCCATTTGCTTCGTATACATATATATATATAATTATATGCGCTGCGAATTATAGGCACTAATTGGTATCTAGTAATTAGGTCGCAGCTTCGTTAGTGTTTATTACTTAGCTATCATTCCGTATCAGTTCATGCACTTCATGGCATCAACACTAAATAATATATTATAATGATTGCTGTTTCTGTAAATAATATTTTAGTAAACTAATCTAATCACATAGTGTGACATTAAGCGTTTGTTTTAGTTTAACTTTTGCGTGATTAGGTTTTTTAAGAGGTTTGGGTAACAATACTCCTTGGCAAGATTGGTGTCAGATTTCCTGACAGTATCAGTAATTACATCAAATACACGTGTCGTCAGAAAAAAATTGATAATACGATTGCTGCGCCACCTATCGGGTTCAATCAACCCGTCCAGGAACCCGTTCTAATAATGATAATAAGTTTAATTAATATTTTTAAATATCTTTAAATGTTTTTTATATGATTTTGTTAAAAAAAAAAGTATATAAAATGAATAAAGTGAATAATAAGTTTCACCCAAATCAGTTAGGAGAAGTTAGGTAACAAACACACATACAGAAGAATTATACATGTTTTATAAAGATAATTCATATACAGTTAATTCTTAAAACTGAAAAGACCCTTAGCTTGATACATGAAGGGAAGTTTGAAGTGACTTCGTAATATTAAAATAGAAGTCCTTGAATATGACTAATGTAAGACAAGCTGTCACTCCGGAGGTCTTTGGAGGAAGCGATTTATTTGACAAGGGACCTCAACTTTAGACAAACATGCGCACATTTATTAATTAGGCCATGAGTGTGTTAATATTGTGAAATTTTGTCAACAGCTAAGTCATAAGTAATTTATTTCCATACAATATACATAGCATAGTCGGCCTTATAATGTTCCCATTGTTGGGACTCACGCCTCCTCTGTAGGAGAGTGAATGGGCCATAATCCACCACGCGGGCACGCGGTTTGGTAGATATCACATGTCTTCGAATTTTTGGTTCTTGGACATGCCGGTTTCCTCACGATGTTTTCCTTCACCGTTTTGAGGAGCGGTGGTGATAAAATAAATTACACAAAGTAATGCGCCTGGTTGGGTTGAAACCTACGACCTACAACTCGTAAGTCGGGACCGTTACCACTCGGCCACCACTGCTCTCTTTTCTATACAATATACATTGTATAGAAAAAAAAAAACATAAAAGTAAGCCTAAAACTACCACCACCTTGTTTTAAAATAAACAGATAGTAAGTTTACTAACATAGGTTTAAATTTTTTCGTAATTGTTTACTAACCCATGTGGATATCACTTATCCGAACCAAAGTTTATTTAAAAAAAAAAAAACCTTACATCAGATGACATCACATTAATATTATAAAAGCGTGTGTGTGTATGTTTGTTACGTCTGCACACTCGAACGGCTACATGGATTTCGATGAAACTTAAGCCTATTATGCAAGCTTATCACGGACTTGTAGATGTACGCGTAGTTTTATGTACGCGGGCGAAGCCGCGGCAAAAGCTATTGATTGATAGTTATGAACGACGAAAAAACAATAATATGTTACATTAAAATATAATATCTATTTAAAAGCCAAATAATCACGTAATTATAAAAAATAATATTACCAAAATTCTATGTCACGTTCAGCTTCAATAATACAATGTTGTAGAAAAATGGTCAACAGAAGGATACTAAACTGTACTTTTTTAGATTACAAAAAACACAAGCAAATTTTTCGTAAACACAACATTGAAATCTAAGTACTCCATATTTATTAAGTAAGTAATCATGAATCGTTTAAAAAGACATCCCCGCCCAGGTGCTAGGCTCTAACTGGGCCCCTGTGTATAAGCTCCTAAGAAATTAATGAAAATTAATTTGCGCCAGTATTGAGTCGCCCCTTGGGGTCGGGAATAGGGAATAGGCACAAACTTTACTGCCAAGCCATTCTCAACCCTATTGCATATTGTAATACCTGAGAAAATGTTACTGTTAATCAAAACACGCCGTTCATTGTTCTCTCGTCATTTGTTTGTGAATGACGTTAGAAGTAACACCGTGTTTCTGAAGAGATACAATACGGACCACGGTTTTATGATGCCGTTTGAAGTATGTTGTTAAACTAGGTAATATTACCAATACCAATCGATACGACACTTTTCATGTCCAAATAGGTACCTATAAATGAGGGCAGGGCCAATTGCTAGTGGCCCCGACTTACGAGTTGTAGGTTGCGGGTTCAAACCCAGCTTGGCGTAATGCTTTATGTTATTTATTTCAACATCACAGCTTTTAAAACAGTGAAGGAAAACATCGTGAGGAAACCGGCATGTCCTGGAATCAAAAATTCGAAGGCATGTGACATCTACCAAGCCACGCTGGGCCCGCGTGCTGGATTATGGCCCATTCCCGGCAGGGGAACGGGCTGAGTACCAGCAGTGGCACCATTATTATTAGCATAGCATAATCTACCTTATCAATGACAGAAGGTGACCCCAATTAATTTGAAAGCCTGTTTCTTGCCTTAGGTATCTTGAAAGCTTATATCTTGAGACGATATGATTACCAGCAGCTTAAAGCTGCAGTTTATCAGATATAAATGGCCAGCAAAAAAATTTTCTCCTCACTGAAACGCAGTACTTCAAAAAGCCAAAGGTACATCAAAAATCAACAAGCTATAACCACAAACGAATAACAGCACTGTAAAATTTTACGAAGTACACCGAAAATCAATAGAAGCGATGTTTAGCGAGTTCGCCGTCTATATTGACTTAGGTTTTAATTCAATAAGCATTAGTGATCGAGCTTGGCGGTGGTCGCGGTAACCCAATCACCGGCGCTCGTTGCGATGCAAATTCAGAACCGAAGCGTTGGATCAAACACCTCTCTCGCAACGCTATAATTACTACAAGGTTTTTAGATGAGATTTTAGTCATTGCCTGTTTACACAAGTACCTACAAGTTTAAGTATAGTATTTATAATAGTGGTAGTACTTATAAATAACACTGAAGTGCCTGTTTGTAGTATCATAAAATCATTTTTTTACAAATATGCATATTAAAACAGCAATAATTTTATTTACTAAACTTAACTATCATTATAAATATATATACACTGAATAAACAAAAAACTAAACCATTACGGCTATATTTCACCGGGACACCATGACGGTGCAACCAGTCGACGCTACCAACAAAATGTATACAGCTCTATAGAGAGTAACTTACATATCCTCCTAGCAAAGATACAACCGTTTCGTTTCGATTCTCTTTTCGTCGATCGTCTCGAGTGGGCCACGCCTCCGATTCCTTTGTTATGACGTCATTTCAACGCTCAGTCATGTGGTTAGAACAAAGGAATAGGAGGCGTGGCCAACTTGAGGCGATTGACGAAAGAGAATCAAAACGAAACGTGTAGGTTTGCAACACCTACTTATCGCCAATTTCATTCGTAAATGAAGCAGACGAAGATCTATAGTTTCTGTCTATCCCTTTGGCGCAAAGGTGAGAATATGTATAATAGAGTTGCATTGAATTGCGTTATGTTGAAGATCCCCTTGATGGCTATAGCTGCAAATAAACAAAAAACTTCGAAAGGATCTCTGCCACCGAAACAATGGTGATGAGACAATATACAAGTATGAGAACTTTGCGCAAAGTTTCAGCATTTGTATTACTGTTATTTGCAACTATGTTTTCTGAAAAAGTAATCATTCTTAAGAGTTGTTTTTGGCTAGTCACCCGCCCTGGTTTTGCTCAGATGCAAATTATAAACCTACCTATCTCGTTTATTGCTCTTCCTACTGATGAAAACCGCATCAAAATCTATTCAGAAGGGATCAGCGGATAAACCGACGGATACAAAAAGTGACTTTTTATACTAGCTGTTGCCAGTGTCTTCGCTTACGAGAAAGTAGAAAATTGTCCCAAGGGGACCTAATTTCGGAATGAAAAGTATCTTAAATGCTATTCCAAGATATGGTATCCCGGTAACCAAATTTTTAATAGCTAAGTTCATGCGTGACGAAGTAACAAACAAACACACACACTGACAACTCTCACCTTCATAATAATAGTATGATGTGATAGTAGAAAATATGAAAGATTAATACAATTGACCTTTGCAATTTTCATTCTAAACCGTACATCACATTTGTGTACCCAGCATTATTTATATTCTTCCCCAAAATATACCTCGACGACCAAACGCCCGCGGCAAAAATGCTTACAACGCAAACGAAACCCCTTAAAAGGCTGTATGAGGTCAAATTGTATATTTTTATGTGACATTTTGCGTACACTAGTTTTGACCTTAAGCCTTTTCGTGATGTAAAACAGAGGACGTCCATACGAACATTCCATTAAGCAAATTGAGTTGATGGAGCTTGCTTGTATATTGGTCTTTTTATCCCATACAGGGACGCAAAGTAATAGAAACGTTGCGAAAGAGTTTGCAAATAAAAAGTACGTGTGGATGTATTTTCATAATTCTTACGTGTCCTACTTTCTAGTTTCTTTGTTGGACTTCTTTGTGGTAAAAGGGTATAAGGAAAAGTTCAATGTAGTTTTTTCCATCGAGACACTCCAGCCCTCTATCTTATCCATTATGTACACGTATCACGTGTTATCATCATTTTATACCTACGCAATTTTTTTTTCTATTCATAAAAAAAATTGATAATTTTGCTTGATATCTGCATGATGCGTCATTATTACACACTTTGTCTTATATTTTATGTAAGGAGAAAATTAATTAAACAAGATACGCTTAATTTAACCTTATTAAAACTAACTTACGAAATAAAAATAAAAGCTCTAAAGTACTAAAAAAAGCAATCTAAAGTACGGCGTCGAAAAACTCTTCCGCATCCCTGTCAATTAGTAATACTAGTCCTTAAAAGACTGGCGGCATTGCCGCGCTGAATGGCAATGCTTATCCTTTGTCCGAAGTAAAAGCCAGCCCTTGGGTCACGCGAAGTGTCAACAAGACGTTTTGAAAGTTCTTTAAATAATTTGTGAGCACTCGGATCCCACGATCCGAAAGTTTCAACCCCAAATGGCTCTAAAATATAACCGATATTTTGCTATCGTCGCATGCCAGGCCATGAGGTTCTAATAAGGCCGGAACGCCGACGGTGACAAGAGAACGTCGGATGATATAATTGATACTCGCGTGCCGCGCTATGCCACCTGCACTTCGGCTGCATAAGAGGCCGTGGTGTCCGAGGCTGTTGATAACTTCGCCACAGTGGCAGCGATGAGGAGAGCAACAAGGAGCGATAAGACATACCGAAGTAGCGAGGCGGAAGGTAGTATCGTCGAACAAGGTGCCTATGTTTGACGACGGTAGAGAACATTTATACAAGATATGTTAAAACAAAGCTTTTGAAATAATATCCGCTTTTTGGATTTATAGTGACGTAGTTGTCGTCTTCCCTATTTTAATTTTATTTTTGGTGTATAATAAAGAGTTTATCTATCTATCATCGATATTTTTGTATTCTTCTCAATAATGCCTTTTAATTCAAAGAAGAAGTGTAAGAAAAAACTAGTCTGCCATATTGGATTTAAAATGGCGTCACTTAGCTAAGCATGCATTGTCATCTAAACTGAACATGACTACTAAATTTCAGTTTAAACGTTAAAGAGTAATTTGAAAATGAACCCTGGAGCCTTGCAACGAAGGCAAAGAAGGAAAATAGAAGTGGGTGTTAGTCAGTAAAAGTCTGACTCGTGCTCTCACTCAGCGTAAGAGCGCAAGAGGTCTTTTTATGATTTCACACCCAAAAAAAGGGATAATTGTTTTAAAACTCATTTGCAAGATTTTACCTTCACAAACATACTTACGAACATTGCAAGTTAAATAAAAGAAACGTATTATTTGGTCTCTTGCATGATAATTGCAGGCATAGTAAATGCCTGCAATTATGACGCATCGACAATTTTTTCGTCTGGTCACGGCATTAGAAAAAGGTATCAAATACAAAAAAAAAAATACACATACAGAAACATTTATACCCAATTTGCATGATATGGTCTTTCCACCCGATTATAATTTAGGTGGCTTCAAGGCTAGAGTGGAAAGGCTCCTAATAAACTAGTGCACCTTTCCATCAACGACTGCATCACTGCTTACCAACATGTGGAATCGTAGTCAAGCACTGCCCCCTTAGCCAAGTTACAATCGTTTCGTTCGCGCCGAACGCCTAGAGTAGGCCACGCCTCCGATTCCTTTGTTCTGACCACGTGACTGAGCGTTGAGATGACGTCAGAACAAAGGAATCGGAGGCGTGGCTACTCTAGGCATTCAGCGCGAACGATACGATTGTAACTTGGCTAAGGGGCTGGTATATATTAGATAATTATGTAAAAGAAGGTCTGGGTCTTGTATCCCAGACTTTGTAGAAGAACTCAAACTATATGCAACTACTCTCGTACTATTCAGAAAAACAAATCAACAGCAATGACGTTGAAGAATAATAAAATATTTTTTTTTTTTTCAATCGCTCTACAATCATCGTTCGGAAATTGTAAAACAAAGTGCTATAAATCAAAATGGGTGTCCATTACTGGAATTGATTTACGTTGATGGAACCCATGGGCAGACAATATTTACTGGTTTATATTTACTTTATTCTTTGCTCTTATTTGCGCAATGAAATGAAATTTCTGAAAGTATTATTCCCTTGTTAAAATCGAGTGCATGCTATTATTGAGGAGATACATCAAAATACTTTGAAATTTATTGAAGCATTAGAATAAAGCCCTCTCGAAAATATTATTCTCTCATGAATTATTTTAGTAATACTTTTTTCGATATACGTAATGGGAATTCACAAGAGCTCTTAAATATATATATTTTTAGAGAAGTTCGTCTCAATGATATTATAAAATAAAACGTAGTTTAAATACAAGTTTTTACATACAAGATTTTTTGACAAGGGCTCTTTTATGTTCGTTCTTGAAATTTTCAGCAGTTTGAAGGTCAGCTTTTATCTTTTAGTGTCATTAACAGTTGAACTTGAAGCAATTTTTGACTGGCCTGTTGATTTAGTGGTTAGTGGCCCTGACTAATATACCGGAGGTCGTGGGTTCGATTCTCACCAAGGACAAATTTTTGTGTGATGAGCATGATCATTTTTGTTCTGTGTCTGGGTGTAATTTATCTATAATATTTATTTATATATGCTTTATTGCATACCAAGATTACAAACATACAAATTGACCCCATTAACACAAAAAAAACATACTATTGGCGGCCATATCGCACTCGGCGATCTGTATGGTATGTCCGGGTATGTATTTGGAAATATATAAGTATGTTTATCAGTTGTCTAGTAATCATAGCACAAGCTCTGCTTAGTTTGGGACTAAGTGACGTTAAGTGAAAGTTGTGGAAATAAAAATTTAAACTGAACATCAGTATTTTAGCACGAAGAATCGCCAAACTTAAGTGGCAATGGGCAGGGCACATTGCTCGTAGAACGGATGGCCGTTGGGGCCGAAAGGTTCTGGAATGGCGACCACGAACTGGAAGACGTAGCGTTGGAAGGCCTCCTACAAGGTGGACCGATGACCTGGTGACGGTTGCGGGAGTACGATGGATGCGAGACGCACAGGACCGTTCATTGTGGCGGCACTTGGGGGAGGCCTATGTCTAGCAGTGGACGTCTTTCGGCTGAAATGATGATGATGATGATCAGTATTTTGCACAGAGCGACTGTGGCCTCGACTGGCCTCTAACTGGGTTATACCAATATGCTAAGAACTGAAGTTTTATATCACAGCTTTAAGTTACATTTCACATTGAAAGGCTTAACCCCTTATTTCTGATTTAAGTATTGCAGTTGGCTATTTTACCAACTCTACTTTAGCCTGAAAAACTGTCAACATTTGGCTTTTAATCTATATAATTATTTCCTTGGCATAACCACGAAACAGAAAAACAGGACATAACAAATCATAACTCAATGCCAAAACCCTAGATTTCAAACTTTAACCTCGCATAGATGAAACAAAATTGACAGTAGTCAAACTCTGCCTGAAAAACTGTCAATATTTGACTTTTAAGTATAGTTTGAGACGTTCTTAACTCAAAATAATCAATTCAGAAACCCACCCTAAGCGTCATTAGTATAAGTATACTCTATCATACTCATAGAGGCAAAGTTATATGTATGTTTATATGTGTATGTATGTTTATTACTATTTCACGTTCAAACGGCTGAATGGGTTTGAATGAAATTTGGCACAAGGTTAATCCCGGTTTTATGTTCCCTTAGAATATTATATTCCTACTTTCACTTGGGCGAAGCAGTTAGCAGAAGGTAGTATTTTGTTTTAATAACAGTTCATTTACTTTCATCATCATCATTATCGTCATTTCAGCCCAAAGACTTCACTGCTGAACATAGGCCCCCCTAATGACCAGTCCTATGTCCCGCGACCCTCACCAGGTCATCGGTCCACCTTGTGAGAAGCCTTCCAACACTGCTTCTTCTGGTACGTGATCGCACGTCTTTCACCATCAGTTCTGTGAGCAATTACCTATTAATAATATAATATTCCACAACTTTCCCACAACGCCATTAGTCCCTAACTAAGCAGAGCTGGTGATATGAGTATTAGACAACTGATAAACATACTTATATATTTCTAAATACATACATATTACGGATAAATTACACCCAGACACAGAATAAATGATCGCTGTCATCACAAAAACAATTGTCATGGGTGGGAATCGAACCCACGACCTCCGGCATTGCACTCAGGGACACTGACAACTAGACCAACAGGCCTGTCACCGGTATTACTATTACTTACCACTACCAATTATTACTAACAATTTGGAGCCGTGCACTAACTTCTGACGTTTTATAAGTACCCATATAAGCCTATGTGAAATAAAAATATTTGTTTTTATTTTTTAATTACCATTTAACTTTTTCTGCCATTTATTACCTACCAACATTATATGAAAAATAAACTATAATATCAATTACACAAAAAGTTATGTCATTCTTTTGTAATTCACAACGAGTTTCTGAATTAAAAACGTCGATTAATTGTTAAGTATTTGACGAGACGGTTGGTGAAGTGGTGGAACGATGGGCTGTTGAGCTGCGTATCGCGGGTTCGAGTCCCGCACAGAACAAATATTTATGTGGTCTACAGATAGATGTTCCGAGTCTGAGTGTATGTTAGTTTACATGTTCGTAAATGCATCCAAAATATCTACTAGAGTAATTACTTGTGTGAGGCAATGTTTTTTTTTTTTTAAAAAAAGTGATAAGCACGTATGAAGATTTGAGATTTTAAATCAAATGCTCAATTTAGATTTTGGGAGTATTCCTATTTACTGTTTAACAAAAGTTTCGGCTGTGACAAGATAATGTGAAATAATACATTGATTAAAACATTACATGAAAAAAAAGTAAAAGTAATATTATTGCAGCAATTAAAACGGTTTACTTATTTATTCTCGTTGAAAACCATTTACGAATGATAATGGGCTACAATTTTGTCATTTGCAGTGTAATTATACATCAACTTTGCAATGAAACTGTGGGAAAAATGTTTTAGTTGCTAGGCGTCTGTGTTATAGAATAATTTGAAGGTTTTCAAGTTATCCGTACCGTCAATAATAACTAAGCGGGATGTATTGTGAAACAGAACGTGTATTATCTGTATATACAAAGGGCAAAGTCACGCCGGCGACGGCGAAGCTACTGATAGAATCTAGTTATAGTATATTTATATAAAGAACGAAGAAAAGAAGAATGAAAAACATTTATTTATGTCTTGCAAAGGATACACAACAATAAAATAAAAAGTGAATTAATTTATAAATTACTTAAAATAAAAAATTCAACGTTAAAAAGAAAAAAAAACGGGCAAGGGCGAGTCGAACTTGCTTGCTGAGGGTTCTGTAAAAACTTACCTATGAAAACAGTTCAATTCCTGAATTGAGTTGCGATGATTTTTCCAAATCGCATGTTAAGTTTTTTTGTGACGTAACTACAAATTTACAGTTTTCAGATTTTTTCCTATATTTGTGCTATAAGACCTTGGTTCATGCCAATTTCAGGATTCTAGGTCAACGGGAAGTACTCTATGAGTTTTGATTTCCTTAAGAGTGTCGAAATACACGTTTTTTGTGAAATTAACAGCCGTATCTTTTTTTCGTTATCTCAGAAGTTTGATTTTTTCACAGCTTCAAGGGACCGCAGATTTGAGTTTATGGTTTTAATTTCAACTCGATACCTCCACGCGTTCCCGAGATAAAGGGGTCTTGACAGACAGACAGGTGGTCAACAAAGTGAACTTATAAGGGTTTACCTTTTTCCCTTTTGTTCCTTTCCGCAACACTACACAGAATATGTGTGGTATGTGGTGGTTCTTCTCAACTAGGAAACACCTCATAGTATGTAATTTAAAAAATATATATAAGTTATTATAATAAAATATTCTCATGAAAAATTCATGACCTGATCCTTCCAATCAAAATAAAAAAGTCAAACACGCATTTCATCTTCTCTTCAACAGTACTTGTACTACTTGTACATGCCATTTGGAGCCATTATACGATTACTCGTTCTAACTCCAAATCGCACTGTGAATAAAACAAACAAAGCTAATAAACATTAAAAATTCATCATATAAAGGACCTTGGAACTTTTCTTAATACCTATAGGTTGAGTAATTTCAGAAGGGTACACGTCATTCGCTTACTAAACAATTTTCGTAATTATTGTTGAGAAGTTAAACTCGAGCTCTCGGATTAAAATGGGAAAATTATACGAACTACTTGTAGTTCACTGTGAAATGTAATTAGGGAGGGGCTAGATGAGTACCGTAAAACGGGGTGAATAGAAACACAGGGGTGAATAGAAACAAAACTTTGGTTTGGTTTTTCACTTTAATACCATATTATCGGTTTCTAATACAGCATCGAATTTTTAGAATAATAATTCATCAATAAATTGATACAGTTAAATGCTGAAAAAAACTGTTCAAATATTGTGAAAATATTCTTTGAAGTTTTGTTTCTATTCACCCCTGAGTGTCTATTCACCTCATTTGACTACTTCGTTACTTGTGTCTTTCAAACTGTAGAGAAAATACTCTTTGGATATATCATTTACATTGTTATTAAGATATAACCCCACCAAGCAGCCGGGCTGTAGTGGGAGTAGGCTGACCACGTTGTACAAATGCACCCGGATAGGTGGGCGAGGATTGTCAGTCATAGGACGCCTAAGGGAGATTTTTCGAATTTGGTGTGACAATCTGATCATGTTCGCGGGACAAACTTGGCCCGAGATCGCCCTAGACAGAGAAGTTTGGAAAAAGAAAGGGGAGGCCTTTTTTCAACTGTGGGACAAAATATAAATAATAATAACAAAATAGGTTAATAAAAAATATTACATTTAAGACTCAAATGTCGCCCAGTAGGTAAACCACAAGCTTACGTAAAATTAATTGCAGAGTGGTTTCAGCGACTCACAGTGGTGTGGTTTTAAGCTCTCTTTAATGCAGTTTAAATTATGCTCAAAATCATGTGTGTGTGCCCAAGATCCAAGATGTCTCCAGCGGATGTCGGGGTGTGAGGAAGCTTTCTGCCCTTTCTTTTGTTCGCAGTACTGCTTTTCAGAAGGACATGACCCTCTCGCTTTGTATCATGGCCTGGGCCAGGGCCGGACTAGGGAGAGGTTGCCCCTAACGATGGTCTCCACGAGGACATGGCGGTGCTCTACCGTGTTCTCCAGGCGATTTTTTCCTACTGAATCAGACAAAGGAACTTCCTCAATCAACCGTGCCTGATGAGGACTTACGTCATCCCACACACCAGAGCCTCGTAAAGAGTCACAAATCAGACGATCACCTGAAGAGCCTGCAGCATGACGTCTGGACCACAAAATTGGGCAGAAACCGTTTGAAGGCAGCCCCAGCCTGCCGCCGCCTGCTGCTGTCTGTGCGCCAAACTTCGGAAATATAGCACGAAGTTCCACTGAGCTTTCAGACCCTAATTCCCAAAAAAATAATTATTGAAATCGGAGAAGCATCATTAATACTGAAACTACTTAACTACATATCGTTTTGTATGGATTGATACCAGCATTTCCGACGAAATATTAATTATTGGAATGCATCAAATAACCTCTGTTAAATTTCTGTTGAAAACTGTTCCGTATTTTACATTTAAATACGTTCTCCAGTTATTAATTGAAATTCCTGTAAAAGATTGCTAGCAACGCTTTTTTATTATGAAATAAACGAATTCTGTGTACTGACCAGTGGAGCTTTGTTTGATAGAACAAAAGATTCTTAAATTATGATTCGTGATTGAATAGAATGGTGTTAACGAGTATTTATTCTGATACACGCGCTGAAGGTGCGACCCTAATGTATATTCAGTTAATTTTCTCGGCCGTAATTCAATTGCTTTGTCTGCATTTTATTTATCATATACACCTCATTATAAATCAGTACAAGCTTTTATAAAAATAAGTGGACAGTCTTAACGCACAAGGAAATCTCTTACAGACACCCTACCGTTGCCGTAGTGCTTGAATGGCCAACAGACCAATTTCAGTAAATATGACTTTTTTATTTCAAAGTATATGTAGCAACTAGTCTCTACAGTGTTTATTATTTTTAATTATTATTCATGTTTCAGTTTCAGTTCATGAAAGATTTTAATGAACTTCTGATATAATAAGATTCTTAAAAAATATGTTTCCTGTATTTGTTCACTGGTCGATTGGCCACTTACGCATTTGGTCAACGCTTTGAATGGACTGAAAGAATGGACATAACATATGGCTATTTAAAATACATAAGTACATCCAAGATGCATCCAATATCGAAAAAAAATACTAATCAATATTAATTATATAATTGAAAGAGAAGAAAAATGAAAGTGAAAAAAGCTCTGTCACTATTTTAGTCAGCGTTTCCTGATAGCTACAACTTGAGCGTCTTTAAGTCAAGAGTGAATAAGTTACTTTGAGGCAAGCGTGATTTAACGTCAACCACATCATCACTTATTATCAGTTGAGAAAATGGTCATACATGACAATAAAAATAATCTCTTTAGACATTCACTATTATTAGGATTATAGCAAATTGGCATTTTTCTTTAGATAGATAGATAGATATAACATTTATTTGATGCAAACAAAAAAAAAATACACATAAATTATCAAAATTGTAAACAATCACAAACATCAATGTTACGAGTACCTACATTAAACACATAATCATGGGTAGGTATTTTGTTTTGTGAGAAAAACCAAATAAGAAATTAATACCATAGTGCGATGTGCGCTTCAAGGCTGCATCAAATGGGAGCCCAACTCAGCTTGTGTCAGGCAAATATACCTGACGCTGGTATTCTGCTGGGTCCCTGTGGTGGCATACGGATGTCGAGCTGAATTTGTGGAAGAATTGCTATGTGTCTTTATTGAACATACCATTTTATTCACCAATTTCTTTAAAAGTATTTTGTTTAAATTGTTTTAATAATCGCTTAGCAACGTTCTATCGATTTTCGAATGTAGGTACTATAGGTAATACCTTTGCATGACATTAAAAGTAGATCTGGTTCCAAAAATGAAAATTTATTTGTTCCGAATTGCTGAAATTATGTTAAAAACTCATTCCGTAATTCACCATTTAGCATTGCCAAGTTTTAAGTACGTATTCGTACAAACCAACGTTGGATCAATTTAATACACTTGTTTATAATTAAAAAAGTAACTACATTAAAAATACTGTAATTTTAATGCTTTACTATGCTCTTGGAAGTAACTTAGGAACCTATTTTATCTTATTCTAATAATTCCAGAAATTTTATTTTTTTGTTATATTTTGTGGAGTTTGTTGGAGCCAGTTCTTATTCAAGTAAAGTAACAGTAAGAACGTATTTCTTTAAAATATAGATCGTGTAACATATGCTGGAACAAATACTGTTTTCGTTTTGTTAGAATAAGAAACTTTTCTGTTACGTAAAACAGTTTTCCGTAAGAATTGCTTTTGAACATTTTTCAGAGGAAAGCAGAATTCTTAACAATTATACGATACGAGCAAGTCGTTACTCTTGAGTGGAAGTTTTTTTAAGAAAATACGTAGGTTGTGTATGTTATTTATCACTCAATATTTGTTGTAGAATGTTGTTTGAAATTCCTTATTAAATTAACCTTTCGAATACTGTAATTTGAGACACAATATAAAGACAAAGAGAGAGCGAACGCGTTCGCTTGGGGTTTAATGAATTAATTAAAAAGGTAACAATTGGTGGAAGTGACATATACGCGTACATTTTTGAATTTTTTTCGTTATGGGTGGTGGGTTATGGTAGGTTACATTTTATTGCAAAAAAAAAAAACCTCTCTTGTTAAATAGGCCTGCTGAAAAATAAGCTAGTATTTTATTATTATTTATTATTACATGTACTTCATGCACTAGGGTACAGAGGCGGAATTAATGTCTTAGGCGTTTTCTACCAGTCAATCTTTGGGTGATGCAAAGAAGAATAATGGTAGGTGCAATAAAAGAGAGACAAAAAAAAAGGTTAAAATAAAAAAGTTATACAAATGAATCACAGATACAATAGAATATAGGTAAATATTATATATACATAATTTAATGAACTAAATATATATATAAACAAAAAACTAACAAACATTGGTCCAAATCGACAAAAAGAGAAACATTAACGTTGTGATGATACTACTGCCAACTGTATACTGTACTGTGTACTGTATTTTGTAAAACCTATCATTTTATAAGCATCCCATTAAACATATTAATATAAAAAAAAAAATCTATTGGGCATTTAGTTTTGACATCAGCTCCCATATTAAAATCCTCAAGGAAAAACGAATCTTAAAACGTGTGCCATGTAACGATAAACGATGGCTCGTAAAACTGATTCGAAAAGGACATCGGAAGGTACCCGAATAGCCCGATTATTCTACGATTATATCGATTTGAAACAGTCTACCGAGCTCCGATAATCTGTTGCTTCTTTTTTATTATCTCATACTAGGAATAAATAACTTCTCGCTCTGAGTAGAGCGACAGGGAGTATCCGCTATTTACTGATTCAAATGCAAATATGTTTCTTCAGTTACCCTTTGTGTTCCAGGCCACAGTAACTCATTCGAATAATTCCGCAGCCCTAGCACGACGACATTCAGACTTCGAACAGATCTATAAGTTACTAGCTGACTCGGCGAACTTCACACCGCCTAATAATGTGATAAATGAAGAACCGCTCGACCGATTTTGTGTAAACTTCACATAAATCATCTACTAAATAGTCCAAACAAAGCATAAACATTTGATTTGGATAGATGAACCCGTTCTTGAGTTATAAAATTACAACGAAAAGTGGCATTGATTTTTATATTATACAAATATTTCTTCCGTGTGGGAATCGAATCCACGAGACGAGGCGCAGCAGCCATTCGCTTAGCCACTACGCGCCAACCACAGACGCCAAACATGCAAATCACTGTATATCTTAAGCTGAATCAAACCCTCAGTATCTATCCAATGACTGATTACAAATGTAAAACCTCATTAAACAAATATCTTAAAAGTTTGGACTGACCGAAGACTTGTTGATACCGTTACATTGACTGATCAATGTCATACAATAAAACATTGTTCCCCTCAGCCTTCCTACTCTTTTATCATTGCGCATTATACCCGCTACTATATTCGCTCCACAAACTCAGTACACATACACAATCTTATCCCCTTCTACACAAGCACCACTCCTCTCCGCAAGTTCAACACATCAGCACAATCTTCTTTCTTTTCTTTTTATCAGTTTAAAACCTTGCAAAACTTCTCTAAACTGTGAAATAATTTCTAGATTATACCCTGGTTTTATGGCTGCGGGAGGGACCTGGTGACCTGTAATACAGGTTTTTATGGAAACCTAATTCAGGCACCAATCTCTCTCTCAAGTCTAAATTATAAAGTGTTAACATTAAGTAACTTTATGATGATTAAAAAAAATGTTTTATCACGCTGTCTTTGTCTTTGACATCGACGCACAAACGAATACCACGGATCCAGTACATGATTCTGGACCCCCCAGTGGTTTTTTACTAACTAAAAAAAACTTTCCTTTTTAAATTTAAACTGTGTAAAATCGTTATTGTAACCAACTCTGATGATAGGAGGACACGGTGGAGCACACGGTGGAGGTGTGCCCCGCTTGGGCAGAGCAACGCCGTGACCTCGTGAGGGCAATCGGCGGCGGTGATCTCTCGCGCCGGGCCTTGGTTCAGGCCATGCTCCGGAGCGAGGAGGAGTGGCAGGCGGTCGCCTCCTTCTGCGAAGCAGTAATGCTAGCTAAGGAGGCGGCCGATCGCGTGAGGCAACGGTCCTTACGCTCCAACCGCCGCCGGGATTCCGATCCCGATTTCCGGCCACCGTAGGCGCGGGCTTGTAGACGGCGAGCAATGGGTGGCTCGCCGTCTGACCGTCCGGTAACCGTCCGGACCGAGCCCAAGTCGTCGACGGCGCGTTTTGTTCCACGCGCGCCTCAAGGAGATGTCAGCAAATCGTAGGGGCCCAGCAGGGTCGAAGCCTACTGGGGCCACGGGTAGTGTGAAAGCGGAACCCGGGGCCCTGGGACGAAGGCAACGAAGGAACAGGAGTGGGTTTTTAGTCAGTAAGAGTCTGACACTATCTCCCGCTCCGCCCAAGAGCGGGGATGTCATTAGGATGATTTTCCCACCCAATAAAAAAAAAAAAAAAAAATTATATTTTTAGTAAAAAGAAAAAAATCCCTTTTTTTATTAAAAAATAATGAATTAAAAAGTCATTGGGGTAGATAAATTCGTTATTCTAATAAATCCCAATGACATTTTTAATTTTGAAAGTAATTCATTCATTTTCTCTCGGAAAATGAACCGTTCTTGTAAGCCACAGAAGGGATGCCAAAAAAAGTAAATCATAATAAGCCTTATAAATCTCGCCACTACTGAGACTCAGGCCTACTCTCTAGGAAATAATGAGTCGTAATGCATCACGCGGGCTTGGATGTCACTTTTGGCTCTAGAACTTGACGGATTCCTCATGATGTTTTCCTTCACTAGTCTCCTTGAGTTGTCGATAAAAATTCCATAAGTACCCATCTCAATAAATCACCGCAGTAACTTCAGTTCTTCAAATATGATCCACCATATTGCAATTCCTTAAACTAACTCAAAGAAAACTGCCGTAAAAACGTCGGCCATAACATTTAGTGATGTATTGTCCTACATCTTGTCATGATAAACGATGGGTCGTAAAACTGTCCTGAGAAGGACAGCCTGTAGGAAGGGACCCTTTATAGTCCGATCATCGTATGGTTTTACATCAATTTGATACTGGGCTACTAGGGTTGTCTAAAACTTCGTCTCTGAAGCCGTTTATTTTTTTGTTTTTGAGTTGTAAAGGATAGAAGCGGGATGGTTTGAAAGAGTGTTACCGTGGCCCTGGAACGTAAAGGGCAACTGAAAGAACACAGGTGGATTCTAGTCGGTAAAAGCACGGTCACACAATGTCAATTCACATAGAAAGTGAGAAGTCATTTGATGATTTATCAACTCATAAAATAAAAGACTGACCAAGTGAAAGTCAAACTAGCATAGGAAGGATTTTGTACTACAAAATTAAAATCGACGAAACATTTTTATATTTGTTGTTGTACCGGCAATAAAAAATAAAAATACACATGCTGTGAAAATTTCAACTCTCTATCTCTTACAGTTTAAGATACAGCCCGCAGCGCTGACAGCAGAGGCTTAGTATTAGGGTTCCACTGGCATTCTTCGGGTACGGAACCGCAAAAAGGAGACAGCTGCTACAAAATTACATTTTTTTTTCATGTTTTATTTTGATATTTTTGGGATTTCGTTCTCAGTCTAGAGTTACCCAAATGTCTGATTTATAAATAAGGCTTTGCAACGAATATAACAATAGCAAAGCACGTCGTGCCATTGCGATGTAGTTTCATTGCGTAGTTGCTATATCGGGAACAACTATTGATTAACTGTGCAGCACTTGATATTAGAATAGAATAGTATTTATTCGATGCAGGCAATACAATAGGCAACAACACAAAAAAGTACAGATTTACAATATAGTTGCGCTGAGCGTGCCCAAACCGAAAGGGTCGCCAACTCAGCAATTGCTGGGCGTCAAACACCCAGCCCTGATTTTCAGCTGGCACCCCGCTGTGACGCACTTGTTAGAGTATAACCTCTATGTTATATCTGGGTCGTGCTCTGGAGAAGTTGTTTGATGTATTCACAAAATATCAAAAAAATACTGGGGTTGTACAAGTCGGACTTCGCACTGAGGGCTCCGTACAAACTTATCTATGAAAACAGTTCAATTCCCGAATTGAGTTACAAAGTTTTTTCCGAATCGCAGCATAAGCTTTTTTGTGTGACGTAACTACAAATTTACAGTTTTCAGATTTTTCCCTATACTTATGCTATAAGACCTTGCTTCATACCAAATTTCAGGATTCAAGGTCAACGGGAAGTACCCTATGAAAATTGATTCCTTTGAGAGTGTTGAAATAAACGTTTTTTAATTATTATTTTCGAAAAACTTACAACTAGGATACCGGTAGTTGAAAAATATTGAAAGAAGGCCAACTACAAGTTTTCACAGATAATATTAGAGCAGAACAAGAGACAGTAGACAGTTAAAAAAGAAAGAAGTAAAGACGCTCGAAGCAACTACATAGGTATAATATTATTGACTGTTTCAGTGATCTTCGAATAATCTAGTACACATATTTTTAAATATTTGCAACATAAACGGCCGTATCTTTTTTATGTTTACTCAGAAGTTTGATCTTTTCACAGTTTCAAGGGAAACTTTCAGACCTGAGTATACGGTTTTACTTTCAATTCGATACCTCCACGCTTTCCCGAGATAAAAGGTCGTGACAGACAGAAAGACAGACAGACGGACAACAAAGTGATCCTATAAGAGTTCCATTTTTTCCTTTTAAGGTACGGAACCCTAAAAATGGATGTCTTTTGTCTGTCCGATAGATCGGTCGGTCTATCATTAGGCCTAGCCTTATCTCAACTATTTTGGATTCCACAGTCCTCCTTTCTCATATATATTACACTAAATGCAACCGAATACCCGTAGTTAATATAAATAGTTCGACTGCCTTTCTGATTTTCACAACGCTTACTGCCTTACACACTTATACTTGCTGGGCACCCCTTTTGTAAGACTGTTGTCAGAATTTTCACTTCTGACTTAATATACTGTCTAAAATCTACAAATTGACAATGGCTAATACTTTATGTAGAAGAAATTTCTAAGAATAAAGAGGAAACCCGCCATAATTTTTGCGTGAAATATATTTCTATGCATATTCCTCTTTGACTTTCACAATACATTATTTTTCCGCCTCCGCTAAAATACCCATTACATCACTAATACAGTCTCCCTAGCCCCAGCAATCTGTTGCTTCTTCGTCTCAGTTATTGAGACAGCTATTTGGTATTTTATTTGCCGAGCGCGGGATGCTGTGGATTTGCTCGATACTACGTTCCAATTTCGATTTACTGGAACGGTTATTGAATTGTTGTTTGGTTGTTTCCTTATTTCTTTACTTCAAGACTCGTAAAACGTTTCGAGTTACGAGAGTGCTACGGCGTAGTGCTACGGCGTAGGGCTACGGCGTAGTGCGACGTAGCTTGTAGCGACTAAGCCGTAGACTTTTACAAGACACTTTATTTTTACCTAACTACCGTGTGTGAAAACGAAACCCGAGGCCCTGGGACGAAGGCAATGAAGGAACAGGAGTGGGTTTTTAGTCAGTAAAAGTCTGACACTATCTCTCGCTCCGCTCAAGAGCGGGATTTGTCATAAGATGATTTTCCCACCCAATAAAAAAAAAACCAACTACCGTGAAGATGAATGGGTCATGATTTTAGCAGTTTACATATGTAGAACATAGCGGTTAAACTATTGAACAGATTTTGAATAATGAAATGCCAATCGATTCGCGTTATTATGGTCCGGATTACACACACTCTATTTTAAAAGGTTTTTTCAACATCTGCCAAAGTTACATCCAAACATTTTTAAATTGGGTTATCAATATTATTTTTTTACATTCGTATCAAGTGGGACGACCAATGAAAGAGGAAAAATTCTGAGTTCAAATACATATAAACATAGTACTTTTAATGGAAAATTTTACTAAGCGACAGAACGACAACTATTTTTTTGTGGTTATGAATACCATCGTGGTTTTTTCCATAGTCCATAGTTTAGGTTTAACTTTATATTACTTTATCTGTCAGCGCCAGTCCAGTTTGTAAATACCCTGAGCTTATCTAATTTCTTAGAACTTTTTAGATAAAAACTGACTGAAAAATATTACAACTTAGCACAACGTGAGCCCGAACAGCTATAATATAGTGAAGCATACCAATTTCAATGGCACTTCAAAATCACAGCTTCGAACAAAGCTGGACACCGATTTAGACGCTTCAAACTCTGCACGCATACAAAACTGAAACCAGTGAACAATTTGAAGTGACCTCTCACTGTATTGTGACGTATATACCAACATACTGTACGTGTGGTGCAACAGAGAACTTAATTAAAATGGGGCTTTGACAGCGTTTTTGAAACATTTTCTTTAGCATACGGTAGTGTAGTCGTTTTTTTTTAATCCAAAAGTTGACTGATAGATAAAACCTAGTTGCAAATATTCTAGAGTAGGCCGAAAATATCTTTCCATTTTCCATTTTTTTTTTTTAATAATTTGCTATCGGATAGTAATCCGATACAGCAAATTGGTTTAAAAACCATGCTTGATGATGACGATAGGCGAGTGGAAAAGAATCCTCTTAACGCGGTCCATTTGACGACATAAATTGAACTGTTTTTTAATTTTTTTCTTGATAAGTTCGCGCTTGACCGCTATCTCACCTGATGGAAAGTGACGATGCGGTCGACGATGGAGCGCGCTTACCTAGAAGAAACCTATTCACTTTTTACTTAAAGTTTCCCGGGTTGTTGTCATCAGGAAACACAGATTCCGGCAAGGAATTCCACTCCTTAAAATGTACGCACAATGAATGTGTTCCCAAAACGTTTTGTTTGTATTGGTGGGATGTCGACCATGTACCGGTGGCGCATTACCGTATGCCGACCGTATGCCGTAGGTGGTCCGATTCTGGAACAGGGTAGGCGGAATTAGGTTATACAATTCCGACGCATACTCCCCGAAATGCAACCGGTAGAAAACCGATGTTCAAGACTTTGAAGCTTCGACTCAACGAGTGAGAGCCTATGATCCTCCTGGCTCGCCTCTCAATTGCCTCAAGTGCAACTGTTAAAGGGATGGAGCTATATAGGGTGTATTACTCCATCCCTGTTTCTCGCTCCCACGACTGACATTTTACTAAGTCATGGTAAGGCCCCAGTACAGTTTACACTTCAAAAACAAAAGTCAGTCTATACCATAAAGGTTTAATACCATCTACACGTACTAAAACATAAAGGCACGTGCACAAAGATGGTATTAATTGATCACTCCTGCTCTGACTGGTACACAAAGCTTTCTATTAAGAGTGTTCTATTAATGTGTGTTCCGGACAGAATGCGTCTATACACGTATAGAGAATTGGTTACGTTCGCCGCAGAAATTGTGTACCTGCTTCGAGCTGGGAACATATTATACACATTTGTGTACTAGAGTTGCTATAGATGTGTAGTTCAATGCTGTTCACATCTCGATAGTTTAAATTGTTTTTTTTTATAATTAAATCTTTACTTTCAAGCTTCCGTCCTTAAAAACTTTTTACAAAAAAAATACAACCGACATCAATGTGAAAAAAAGCACTAAAAAGTGCAAAAAAACTTTAATTTCGGTAGTAGGTGTTTCTATAATACTTTTGTCTCTTCGTTATTTAACACCGACCTCCAAAATTAAAGCTATTTTGCACTTTTCAGTGTTTTTTTACATTGAAGTCCCACCAATCTATTACCTAGTAACAAACTGCCCCCTGCGCTTTCACCCACATCTTTGGATACTGCTCCACTTCCGTGGGTCATAGCGTAACTAAAAAAAACATACAACCAAATTGATAACCTCCTCCTTTTTTTTTGAAGTCGGTTAAAAGTTACAGTAAAACCAATAAATAATAAAGAAAACCCTAAACTTATTAAAACTAACAAAAAATAAACTAAAATAAATTAATACGTACATATTATAAAAACCTTATTCAAAAATAATTATTATGCAGGTAACTTAGTTAGCGTTGCGTTTTTCTGCGTGATGCCGCTTATCCGTCCTCTGAAACGTCGACATACAGCTTTAAGAAACCTTTCGGCCAAAAGTCCTCCCTCAAGAAGGTCTGCAGCTAGAGGCTTGGAAGTCGTACCACAAATGACTTGAAGTTGATATCGATTCCAACCTTTCAACCCTTGGGCACGCCATAATTATGGCGGTGAGTCCCGTCTTTGAGGAGTTGCTGGAATGGCAACACGGCGTCCTTACTTACCGCATGACGCAGGTCCTCACCAGACATGGTAAGTTCGGGAGGTTTCTGCAACGGATTCGTGCAGAAGAAACGCCTGGGTGTCACCATGGCGTGGACCGCCCCGAGGACACGGTAGAGGTGTGCCCGCATGGGCAGTGCAACGCCGTGTCCTCGTGAGGGCGATTGGCGGCGAGGATATCTCGCGCCGGGCCTTGGTCCGTAGCGGCAGGCGTTCGCCTCCTGCGAAATGCAGTAATGCTAGCAAAGGAGGCGGCCGATCGCGTAAGGCAACGGTCCTCACGCCCCAACCGCCGCCAGGACTCCGAACCCGATTTCCGGCCACCGTTGGCGCGGGCTTGCGGACGGCGAGCAATGGGTGTCCAACCGTCCGGTAACCGTCCAGACATAGCCCAAATCGTCGACGGCGCGTACTGTTCCATGCACGCCTCAAGGAGATGACAGCGACTGTAGGCGCCCAGCAGAGTCGAAGCCTACTGGAGTCAAGGATCTGATTCTGAAAGGAAGACTCGGCCCTAGTACGAAAGGCAACGAAGGAACAGAAGTGGGTTAGTCAGTAAAAGTCTGACACTATCTCCCGCTCCGCCCAAGAGCGGGGATGTCATTAGGATGATTTTCCCACCCAATAAAAAAAAAAAAAAACCTTTCAACCCTCAAAGTCCAATTGGTCTTCACTTTCGAATACTCCACGGTTTCCTCAACCATCGTGGTTAGATTAACGAACCCACAACTCGTTAAAAAACATGAAACTAGTTCTCTACCAATAACATCGTCATTATCTTAATCTAGTTCAAGGAAAGTCACAAAAATGTATTATAAGATTTCGAACCCACCTTTTACCAATACAACAAATATCTCGGAACAATTAAATGTTTCGTACAATCGAAATTCAACAACCAATTAAGACGCTTAATTGAGAAACCTTGATTCCGAATCGGATTTCGAATTCAAGCTTATAAACGAATTTACGTTTTCCGTTTCCTAATAAATTATTGAGAGAAATCTCTTGAAAACATTATTATAAAATTTTACCATAATTTACTATTTAATTAGGTGTGTACGTTTGTTTAAATAAAATAAAAATATAAACTGTTCTTGTTTAGAAAAAGTTTGCCGAGATCCCTTTGAGGGTACTAATTACGTCCGGAGAGATGAACGCATAAAATAAATAGACAAGTTTTATCTCTGAGATATTTATTTAATAAATAACAGTTATGGAGAGATACTGGCTTTTGGCAGCGGCTTTGCCTACGTGAAAGCAGAATATTATCCCAAGGAAACATAATTCCGGAATTTAAAATATCTTATATGCTAGTTATATGGTCTATCTTTGTGACATTTTTTTTCCTAATCCATTCGGCAGTTTGAGCGTGAATTATTAACAAACACAATCACATACATAAATACTTTCATTTTTATTATATTGGTGTTATAAGGAGGACAATAAGTCCAGTAAAACTTCAATATGAGTTAAAAAACAACGATAATAATATTATATGAAATATACCTTACCATATTTAGTAATTACTTACTATCTTTTGTGTATGTTAGTTAAGGCAAGGTATACCATACAATTAACTTTTCATGATATTCATAATTTTGCTGAGGTAAAATAAATTGCGCATTAGCTTTACAAATCTTATTGCACATTTATGAATAGATTATACAGTCTCATATACTACTACGCCGGTTGTATAAGAGATGAATAAAAGTGCTTTTATTTGGGTATTTCCTAAAAAAAGCTCTGCACTCCTTTTCTAAATCGTCTAGTAGCAGCCCAAACTGATGACGATGCATAGACAGCTGGTCACATGAGATAAAATACTGAGAAAAAAAAATTACAAACTTTTTTTTTTATGTGTGGCTCCTCGCAGGTCAACGTAGGAGGTTGTCGGCTGCTTAACCGGACTTGCCTGTGGCGACCTCAATTATAGAATCAAAACCTTCAACCAGGGCTTATTACTTAACTAACTTAAAACTAAGCGACTACACGCTAAAGGCAACGCCTGTGGGGTATAGACCTCGGCTTAGGGCGTCCCAGGGCAGCAAAGGACAGGCTGAATCGAACAAGATTTTATTATGCACAAATAGGTTTATGTATATAGTTACCAATAATTGATGTTAAAGCCAGCTTTATCCCATTTATAAATGGTGCAAAATCATTGCCATGTCCTGTACTGCTCTCATAAGTGATAATTCTGGCAATGCGCCTTCCTACTCACTCGCATTCGTGGCTTTACTAACACTGTACTGAGTGTTTTTACTGCATTCTTTTTTTTTTGTTTCTTTTGTTTTCATTCTGGTAAACTAATTAAAATGTTTGGGCCTACTAAGTGTGTGTAGTACTGATTGGTGTCGTTCAAAGTTAAAGTCGTTATTTAATTTTATTACCAATATTTGACTGGCCTGTTAGTCTAGTGGTTAGAGGCCCTGACTGCTATGCCGGAGGTCGTGGGTTCGATTCCCACTCAGGACAAATGTTTGTGTGATGAGCACGATCATTTGTTCTGTGTCTGGGTGTAATTTATCTATATATGTATGTATTTAGAAATATATAAGTATGTTTATCAGTTGTCTAGTACCCATAACACAAGCTTTGCTTAGCTTGGGACTAGACGACGTTGTGTCATAGTTGTGGAGTATATTATATCATATTATATTAATATTAACATAGTTTTAAGTACACTGTTACTAACATATTAAAATAAATGTTTATTTTGTTATAATCACAGTATAAACGCTGAAACCTATCAGACTGGACATAAAAGCTTGGAGAAATATTTGTCGACAGCTATTTACTCTCTACCATGAATACTGGTGTCCATTTGCCTGACTGGTTATGTTTAATACTTGCACACCGAGGGTTCCGTACAAACTTAAGTTTATAATGGCAAAAAAAGTAATTATTTAGTTTTGTAACTATTTTACGGATTTGGATTTTTTCCTGTCAAGTCCAAGTCAAAGCATTTTATTTCAAATAAACCATTTACAGGCACTTTTGAAACGTCAAGGAGTCAGTCAGAAAAAAATGATGCTAATTGCACATTCCAAAGCGTAGATCTCTATGGAGAAGAATGTGCAAGAAACTCCGTACTTGTTGTTTTCATGGTATTGTTTCTTGACAAATTTTATGGCCTTAGATCTCTATAGGTTATGATTCTTTTGCAAGCGTCAATATATGCACCATTAACAGCACAAAAAAAAAACAATTTGGCCAAATGGGGCTTCCTCGACCCATCTCTAACACAGTGCCAGTGTGAAGCCGCTGCGCAGGACATGCGTCATTTGCTATGCTATCCATCCTGCACACTTTTTCCACCTCACCCACAGTTTTCAGGATCTATACGAGGCCAATAACAGAGCCGTAGAGGTTGCCAAATACTGGTCAGAAATAAAATAGTTAGAGTACATGGACACGAAAAGAAAAAGACAGCACAAACGGCTTTATCTATTGCGTTGAATTAAACGTTTTAATTTTTTCATTGCTCCCTGATATGACAAGCAGACTTGAGTACTTAATACTAAATTCAGTTTGATACTTCCACGCTTTTCTGAGAAAAAGCGTCACCTTTTCTCATGATGAATGTATAGGCAAACAACCAAGTAATCTTATAAGGATTTCGTTTTTGCCGACTGAGGTACGGAACCCAAAAAAAATGTCCGTTATTTCACGTAGAGCCATTTTTTATCGCTAAATAAAAACCGTGAAAGTACAGTGTATTTACATTTTACAAAAACCGTCTCTGAATACGGTAAACATTGTACGGTAAACGTGAAAATATTTGTGGATGGGGACTCACGTAGAGTGTGCGGTGGGGCTGATTACCTATCGTGAAACTGGAAGCGGTGACGTCGTTTTCATGCAACAGAGCGCAAAGAATCGTTGAATAAATTAAGCAGAACATTGCATTTAGCAATCCCTGCAACAAGTCCGTTCAGTTTATTACGAAAATTCAAACAATTTGTGGCGGTATTTTGTTTGCGATGGGCTTTGCTGCACCAATGCGTTGCAGTTTATTAAATATCTGCTAAGTTTACATTTTGTGTGAAGTTTCTAAGTGGCTTCTGCAATTTGATTTCGGCTCTTCGTACGCCTTCCAAGAGCCAAGAGCTCAGGGTTCTGATATATTCTAACGTCATCTGAGATAATAATTAAATTAGCATCTGCCAGCGGCTTCGCCCGCGTCAGTATAGGTCTCTCCATACAAATTTTAGACCACCGTTTCATTCCGTTAGGGGCTGAATTTTGGAAAATCCTTTCTTAGTGCTCGCCTATTGACCCGTTGACGACCTTGCCGCTGTGAGCGGAATAAAATCAAAAGTGTGAAAATGTTTGAAGCAAGCCACGAGACGCCGCTCACAGCGCCGCGCGCCCAGATACCAATGCCGCACCGCTCGCCGCGCCGCTCGCCGCTAAGACCAAAGTCGTGAACAGGCCGTAAGTCATAAATGGAAGCATTGTGCAAAATTTCAAGCTCCTAGTCCTAGTAGTTTTGACTGTGCGTTGCTTTATGTCAGTCGGTCAGTTTCTAATTTTTAACCGATTTCAAAATGGAGGAGGTTCTATGTTCAGCTGAAAGTAATATTTTATATATCTATATGTATATGTTAACTGATTTCTCGGTCAATAGTGAACTGATATTGATTTTTTTTTAAATTGAAAGCTAAATACTTCCAAGTTGGTCCCATAGCAATATTGTTATTATCTGATCATGAAATTCGAAGATATGGAACAGAACTCCTCACACCTCACTGTCATGGATCACAGCTACTGCTGTGATCCTCTGAGGACAACAACAATAACGTCGTAACACGTAAAATTGCTTTGTTATACGTGAAGTCGATGTCTGACTGAAAGAAGTGGGGGAATATATCGAACTGATCTGATGAAGAAGATGAAGCCTGAAGTACTCACTAGGCACCGGAACTCTGTTATAAATTAATGTAATATAACCGAGTTTGGGATTATTAGAATTGTCATGAGATGCACTCTGGCTGTAAGGTATGTTATTTAAGTCTAGCTGAGGGGTACTTTTTAGTGGTGGTACCATAACTAAAAAGTATAAAATAAAACAACTTTAAAAAAATACAACCGTCTTCAATGAAAAAAAAAATGCAAAATAACTTTAATTTCGAAAGTCAGTGTTAAATAACGAAGTGACAAAAGTATTATAGAAACACCGACTTCCAAAATTAAAGTTATTATGCACTTTTCAGTATTTTTTTACATTATAGTCGGTTGCATTTTTTTTGTAAAAAGTTTTTTATAAAGATAAACGTTGGGTATAGCGGCGCTAAGTGGGTTAAGGTCATCAATATCTATACTGCTATACATCTACTATTAATAACCATCTTACCCCTGATGGCTAATTAATCATAGCAATCTCAAATGGACCTATACTCTGTAATTATCTACGTACACGCAAGCTGTTATATGACTATCATGATTACTAAGTAATTAAAGGCAAAGAGCTAACACACTCTATTCAATAAGTGTAACGTACTAAATATCGCACAGATTTTTCGTCTGGTTACAAAGTTAGGCCTTCGAATAGAAATAGAACGTTTTTGTGTAAGCCGAACTTCTGGTAACATCACCAGAATAAATCAAATGCTGGCAACAAAAAATAGGAAAGGCCCAAGCGTGAGATCGATTCGTATTAAGGGTTTAGTCGGCTCTTGGTTTCTGTCTCTTGACGGAAAGCAATGGTGGGGCCGACGTTGGAGTAAATGAGCCCTGTAGATGTGCGCTGTTGCATTTTGGAAACGATGAGCGAGAAGCGATTAGAGCTAGAAACTAGAAACGAGTTGGCGAGCAGCAAGAAGCGAGTATGTAGTTCCGATAGTTTTATCGCTGGGCTATAAGCGAGTGAGCGAACTGTAACTGTTGTTGTGATAAATAAAATTCTTTTTTTAGGGTTCCGTACCTCAATAGGTGAAAACGGAACCCTTATTCAGGATCACTTTGTTATGCGCCCTTTATAATGATAACGCGTGGAGATATCGAGTTAAATTAAAACCATATTCTCAAGTTTGCGGTCCCTTGAAGCTGTGAAAAAATCAAACTTAACCTAAAAAAAAGATACTTCCATTTATGTCACAAAAACTTATATTTCGACAAAAGGAATTAAAATCCATAGTTACTTATCGTTGACCTAGAATCCTGAAGTTTGGCATGCAGCAAGGCCATATAGCACAAGTGTAGGAAAATAAAATAAAAAACTGTAATTTTGTATTTAAGTCATGAAAAAAGTTGCGATTCGAAAAAATCTTTGAGACTCGATTCGTGAATCGAACTATTTTCAAATGTAAGTTTGTACGCAACCCTCAGTGTGCGATTCCGACTGGCGCTTGCCCGGTTTATTTTAATGGCCTATATTGTGGGCAAAGACATCTTGGCCGATGTGACGATACGACGTGACTATTCCACTCCTACTCCAGCCTAACTGTAATTTAAAATTCTTTAAACTTCTAAGTTTGGAACTGGACAGACTAGTACTGAAATAAATAAAGACTGACGGGTTTTTGTAGCCGGGTAGCTATTTCTGTCGTGTTACGGATTTATTGTTAAGTTAAATAAAGCACTTGAAAAGAAGTTTGCTGTCTCTATGTAAAGGAATCTACTTTTTGAAACTTGTACAGTGCAATCAGTGATTAAAGTAAAACAACCAATCAAATAGTGAGAATCGTCGTCCAATTAGAAATTAGAGACACGGACACGTAAGTGGATTGTGTATGTGTGAGTGAATCAAACATTTGTAAGTACTTTAGCCGTAATATAATATTGTAAATATTAGTTAGTTACTTGCCTTAATTAGACTAAAAATTATAAGTGTCATTTGGGAAAATTAAAAAAAAATATTAGTTAACCAGATTCATAATCACATTCCAAAACGTCAAGTCAGAACAGAATTGCGGACGGCGAGCAATGGGTAGCTTGCTCGATCCGGCTGTCCGGGTAGCCGTCCGGACCGAGCTCGAGTCTTCGACGCTCTCCTCAAAGTGATGTCAGTAAACCGTAGGGACCCAGCAGGGTCGAAGCCTACTGAGGCCAAGGGTTGTACGAAAGAGATTCCCGGCGCCCTAGAACGAAGGCAAATAAGAAACAGGAGTGGCAACACATGGGGAGGTTAATACATGAGGAGTAGTGGACGTTTCGGCCGAAATGGTGATAACGAAGACCCAAACATTGAGTGACACGACACGTTTTGATAGAAAAAATGTCGGAATTTTCGTTATCTATTCCATGTTCTTTACTATCTACATCGACGACTATAAAAGACCTGCAAAACCATCTTGGACCAACTGCTTTTTCAATTCGACTACGGAACCCCGAACCCAGTTATTCACTCCGGTCACGTTTGACAGACCCGTGGGATCGATTCGCGATTAAGTACACGTTTTTACGGTTCACGGTAAATCTTTCCACCTTATTTGGAGTGATTATAGGCGTAAACTGGGGTACGAACGTAAACGACCACTACCATTAGCGGAGTAATGTGACTAACATTTTTACAACACCATGCACATGAGATTGGTTTATGGCGTAAAAGTAGAGGAAACAAGACTCTAAAGCATGTTTCTAATTAATTTCTATACTACAGTGTGTACCTATGGCTGATCTTAATGTCCTTACGGGAAAAAATTGTATTCACATCTGGGCCTCAAGTCTGCTATTACAATAGTGTCAGAATGGCCTATAATTGATTTCATAATTGTTGATTTTGACAAGTTTGGTAATCTACTAATATAATGGCGTCATTATGACTTTCCGATGATCAACCACTGACACTCCATTGAAAGAAATGGCAAAGAATGGTAATCTCGTACGTAATGACCAATGAATGTCTGACGTATGCGGTAATCTGCTAAAATTTTTACAGTTCCTTTGATCAGTGACCTACCATTAGAACGTCACTGTGTAGTCATTGCTTTTGATTCGTTACAAGACAGCTCTTACCACAATTCTATTACGAGACCACTGATCGATCAATGATCGGCCAGGATGAAATAACAGATTACGAACTTTTAGCAAAATGACAATGGAATCGTGTTGGAATGACGAATTTATAAAAATAGCAGACTAGGGCCCCTGGAGTGAGGAAATCGAGAAGCACGAGGAGGCGCTTATCTTGACAGGACCTGGCTAGTACGAAAACCCACTTTCTTTTACGTCCGAAATCATCAAATATCTTTTCCGCTTTGGGCGGAGTGGGAGGGTGTGTCAGACTTTTACTGACTAAAACCCACAGTATTCCTTCAGCTAGATACCACTACTTACCTGACCTGGTGATGACCCTGGGCAAAATTCGTGTGAAATATTCTGCCTTCTACAACTCCTAAAAACTGTCAAATACAACTGTCAACTGTGTGATGTTATGTGTGTGTGTGTGTTTGATCTAAAAATGACAGCAATTTTGAGTACCAAGTTTAAATCCAGTAATTTCAAGCAAAACAGATACGTTGACGGCTATGTCACAAAACAGTAAACAAGAAACCCATGCATTATTCATGACGATTATCATCTGGTGTGGCATAATCGTAACTAGATAATTAGACATTGTCATCATTAATAAACGCTATGTGTCCTGTCAGTTTCAATTTCACTATGTAGGTACAGTCAAGAGCAATAAGTGACAATTATGTAAAGGAAAGCGATTTTCTCCTAAAGAGTTCATAAGAAAATTACGGTATTACGCTCGAACTATGTATTATGTTGTTGTGCCTCACTCGACATAGATAAGTATAGTGTGTCGCGGATTTTTTTGTAGATATTTATAAGATCTACAATTAATTAGACATTTTAATTTTATCTATATATATATTTATTTAATTAGGTTTTATCTTTTATAGTTTAGGCAGCGTACGCAAAATAAGTAACTTTTCTGGTTGACTTTTAACACCTTGTGTCTGAAAAACTCAAATATCTTACGGAACCCTATTTTTTTCAAAATAAAATATAGCCTATGTAACTTGTGGATAATGTAGCTTTCGAATGGTGAAATTTTAAAATCGGTCCAGTAGTTTTTGAGCCTATTTATTACAAACAAACAAACAAAGTTTTCCTCTTTATAATATTAGTGTAGATATAATAGGTCCTTTAGCAAATTTATTTACAATCGTTATTCTACATAATCTTTAGCCCTGTCACAGGTCTACTTAACAATCGTTTTTTAGGGTTCTGTACCTCAAAAAGAAAAATTGAAACTCTTAAAGGGTCACTTTGTTGTCCGTCCGTCTGTCAAGACCCTTTATCTCAGAAATACATAGATGCATCAAGTTGAAATTAAAACTTTATACTGAAGTCTGCGGTCCCTGGAAGCTGGGAAAAAATCAAACTTCTAAGTTAAGGGAAAAAAAGAAACGGCCGTTAATCGTCGCAAAAAACTTACATTTCAACACTCTTTTTTTTATTATTATTGATAGGCTTGTATTTGACCCATAACCTGATGGTAAGCAAAGATGTGGTCGCGGATGGAACACGCTTGCCTAGAAGTAACCTATTCACTCTTGATTTAAAGACCCCTACACTACTACAGGGAATCTCACTCCTTAGCTGTCCTTTCAATGGCATCAAAATGTATAGGGGGGAAGTGCCCTATTGACCCAAAATCCTAAAATTTGGCAAAAAGTAAGGTCTTATAGTATAGATATAGGAATAAATCTGAAAACTCTAAATTTGTATTTACGTCACAAAATTATTTTTTTTACAAATCGGAATTATCTTCGTAACTCAATTCGGGAATCGAAGTGTTTTCATAGGTAAGTTTGTACGATACCCTCAGTGTGCGAGTCCGACTCGCACTTGCCCTGTTTTTTTTTAATAATCTATCCGCGTTGTGCACTCGCATCTGTTTAAAATTTTATTTATTGATTGTCTTGTGTGTACGTACGTAAGTAAATAGGTCAAAGGAATTCATACCGGTGACTGTACCTACAAATAGTAGGACACATACGCGTGTTCTGAACATAAACTTTATTCATTATAGTGGAGTAAGTTTGTGTTGTGCATGGGTTAACTTAACGAGTTCCTGCTACGATTAAGACACCTCATTTATATTGTGAGAAAGTTAAAGATGAATGTGACATTAATGGGAATTACTGGGTGTGTTGAAAGAATATGAGCTATAAGTGATTATGATTCTTGGAAAATTAGGCGCTTTACATTTTAGAAATAACATAGTAGTTACAGTCTAAAATCAGTTGCTATAAATTTCATAACGTCGTTGCGACGTTAAGACCTCTTATATGTCACTTTTGGAAAAATCACTTTTTTACGCCACCCTTTTCAACATTTTGAAGCTCTGTGTAATGTAAAAACTCTCATGTGTATACGACGATTTAATCGTCATTTGTTTACCAATTTCAAGATCAACAATGTGCTTCCTAATAAAATAATAATTTTACATTTAAATTACTTTTACATGAAAACTACTTCTTTTTTTTACTATCATACTACTTTCAATTTCAACTAAAAATAGCAAAATTAAATGCAGGAAATCATACGGTTGTTATCTATATTTTTTGTTATATTTGGTTTCATTATATTTTTTTCAGTAGACGGTTTTTATCGATTTTCTCATAAAGTTGAATTTTACATATAAGAGGTCTTAAAGTCGCAACGACGATAAGTAAAAAGGCAGATACAACATAAATTCAGATGATCACTTTCCATAAATAGCAGGTAATAGGTTTTTATGTGTCTAAAATCAAGTGCTTCAAATCGCAAAAACAACACTGTGGCTTAAAGCCTAAAATCAGATGCTTTATATCCCATAAATAACATGGTAGTTACAATTTAAAACCAGATACATCGTATCACAGAAATAACATGGACGTTACAATCTAAAATCAGGTACTGCAGTACAAGAAATAACACTCTACATTGCAAAAATAATATGGTGGTTATGGCCATATCGCAGAAATAACGTGTAAGTTACAATGTACCTAAAAACAGATGCTGCACATTCCAGAAATAACGCGACGGTTAGTTTCAAATCAATCAATAGTTATTCCCAATATAGATACTCGTACAGCCACTCAATTACTATACACAGACATGCCATTCAACTGTCATATTTGTAGCAACGCCTTTTTTATTATAAATCTGTCATTTGGATAAATCTAGACTGAGAAGAAATCGAGAATATAAAATAATCCAGAAAATATAAAACAAAAAATATGAAAAAGAAAACAAAATTTCATAACAGCTATATCTCCTTTTTTTGAGCTTGGAAATGAGAGTGCCCTACTTTTAATGTCTTATCCCACCTGTGTTCCTTCAGGTGCCCTTTTCATGGCCACGATGACACACTCTTTCAAAAATTCTTCGGCAGCAACTATGTCTCCTGCATATCATATTTATTACTACATAATGTAATAATGTGTGTGTGAGAGCAGTGGTGGCCGAGTAGTAACGGCCCGACTTACCAGTTGTAGGTCGTCGGTTCAAATCCAGCCAGTCGCATTACTTTGTGTAATTTATTTCATCACTACCGATCTCAAAAAGGTGAATGAAAACATCGTGAGGAAACCGGCATGTCCTAGAACCAAAAATTCGAAGACATTGACATCCACCAACCCGAACTAGGCCCGCGTGGTGGATTACGGCCCATTCCCTCTCCTAGAGAGGAGGCCTGAGTCCCAACAGTGGGAAAATTATAAGGCCGACTATTTTATGCTATGCTATACTACATAATGTTAAGACAACACAAATGATTGCATCTCGAACCAAACTATGAAAGTCTTTCAAGACGACGCAAAAAATATCCCCACGAAAATGAAATATCTTTAACCTAATATGAGCGCTAACGTTCGGCATTAAGTACTTGGTGTGCTCTCAATAAGTATAATAGAAAAGTTGCCTTTGTTTGATGACTTCAGGGCGACATATACGTATATGTTTTTTAACTTACTCACACAACAACAATGAATAATAAGCAAGAGTAATTTTTTCTGCGATGTGTTTTACTGAGTTTGATTATATAAATAAAAACAACTGGTATGTGCTAATACATGTAGAGTTTTATTTCGTGATATTATTGGTAGATATGGTTACTTAGAGTAAAAATGTTGTAGAAAAAATGCCTACGTAATATGTAATCACTGATGTGATTAGCTTCTGCCAATGGCTTCACCCACGTGAAAGTAGGTTTTCCCATACAAGCTTTGGACCCCCGTTTCATTCCTTTAAGGTTTGAATTTTGGGAAATGCTCTCTTAGTGTTCGCCTGCGTTATAAAAAGAACTCTTGTACAAAATTTCGTGCTCCTAGTCCCATTAGATTCAGCTATGCGTTGATATGTCAGTCAGTCAGTTTCTCAGTAATTTTTTTTGAATACATAGTAAAATAGCAATTAAAAAAAAAATAGATAAACGTATCAGGCAACACCATGTTCCATAGCTGGTCATCATCTAGTCTCGATCGTAATCTAAAAATAGTATGGTATACTCAGATTCATGATAATCTGGAGTCCTTGAAATGAGATCTAATCCATGAAATCGACAATGAAAAATTTCCCATAGAAAGCGTGTGTGTTTCTATTGATAAAGACCTTAACGATTATAAGACTGAGTTAAATTTTTGATGTTAATATAATTAATGTATAAACTAAAAAAAATATTCAAGTAACCAATGTTTTATTACTTTGATTACTTAAAAAAAAAATCTGACTACAAAACAACACCGATTGACTGAATTAAATTTTTGATGTTATTCTAATTATTGTGTAAACTAAACTTTTTTTCTTTTTGACTAAAAAAAATCCTTGAAATATTATTTATGGGTAAGTGTACGTAATGATTAAAACAAAAGTATAAAAACAAAAGTATCACATAAATCTACAGTACGTGTATAAGTCGGTGTCGTGAGCAGCAGCGTCATGACGTGCCTACAATACACACATACAATCATATACACATAGAGCCATCTGCTCTACAACCGCCGAGCCTAGTTCCCCGGCTGGACTCCGCGGTCAGAGGGCGAAGCCCTGATACCGCCTGCCACGCCCCCTAACGGGGAAGTAGTGAAAGCCACGAGAAATCTACCACTACATTATTGTGTACAAACAAGTTAGTACAGCTACAGAACAACAAAGGGCAGGTACTTCAATAACTTGTGCTTTAAATAAATATTTCAAGCATAAAGTTCTAGCAAATTGCTTGAATTTTTATATTAAATAAAAATGCTATAAAAAGCAAAATGATTGCATACAAAACTGAATAGATTTAATAAGCCCTCGTTTCAAGTAATGTTGGTTTGAGAAATTACACAAATATTTAATCTGAATTTTACAGCTCATTGGTTGTTTGTAAATAATTAATAAAATCATTATGTACCGTGTATGAAACTAAGTAAATAAATAATTTGCCGTGAGTGGAAATCTGTTATTTAATTGCTATAAAATTTTGCACAGATTTTCATGTTTTAAGTAGGTCATGTTCATCTTTGGCTTCGCCACTGAAATATACAGCAAATAATTTTCAGGTCAAGGTTTTGTAACCTCATCTCATGACAATGGGAAATCATATCATAATATCGGAAAAATCAATGTAAAGAGATACCGTTTGCAATCACAATACAATATTCTATACAATATTCTATTTAAAAAATCCTGTGCTAATTCTCTCTGCTCTCTGCTCGGGACTACCAATACGGGTAGTCCCGAGCTGAATTAGCACAGGATTTTTTAAATAGAATAGAATAGAATAGAATAGAATAGAATAGAATAGAATAGAATAGAATAGAATAGAATAGAATAGAATAGAATAGAATAGAATAGCATAGAATAGAATAGAATAGAATAGAATAGAATAGAATAGAACAGAAAAGAATAGAATAGACTTTATTGTACACCAAAATAGTAACAAAACTTTTACACTAACTAGCAACAGCAGCTAGCAGTAGCAGTATGTTACTTAAGGCAGCAGTTTTCACTATTAAACTGAAGGTAATGATGCTAGTATTTTATAAGTTACTTTCTGAGAAGAATTACTAGAAAAAAACATCAATTCAGAGGACACAGTCACTTTTAAAGTCCAGACATTATTTTGGCCAAATCATGTGTGTTTGAGATGACCTTTTGTGGAAAACACCATAGTACAGACAGTTTCAGTAGGTAGGTCTTATACAGTCAATCGACCGGCCACCAAAGGACGACGATTACGTGATAGCTCGCCGTCCGGTCGTCCGATAAGTACCAAGCCCGGGTCGACGGCGCGTTCCACATGCGCCTCAAATAGATGTCAGAAAAACTGAGGGGGCACGTTAGGCCCTAGGGTTTGTTCGAAAGAGTTACAATGTCTCTGGAACGCTGAAAGCAATTGAAGGAACACAGATGGGTCTAAGTCACTCTTACTCTACTTAGAAAGAGGAAAGTTGTTTGATGATTTTCCACCTAAAAAAAGCTAAAAGACTCTGAAATACATAAATATCACACCCAATTTAATATTCAAGCACGCTCTCTAAACAACGTATTTCAGAATATGCCTCAAAGTCTACAAAATCATCCAGTCAATTGATTACCAAAGCACTCAAGTCAATATTCCATATTTACCCGTTCTCCTCAAATCTTGTCAGTAATCAAAAAACGAAAAGCGATTACGGTAAAAATTCTTTTTGATGGTTCGAACTTTGATGACAAGCTAGAATGTGGTTTGAATTCAAATGAAATCCTAGTTACTTCGAAAATACTGTAGGTGTATAGGGTATATACCGACAGTATAAACTATACCGGTTACGAGTATATACCGGTATATATTATACCAGTATATACTGTACCGATATATACTCGTAACTACTTACGTACTTTGCCTTTGTTAAGAGCATCCTAGTGAAAGTTTATGGCTTTATTCAGTGAGTTATATGCAAAATTTTTGTGACTATAATCTCATACTTACGGGTAAGTAGGGTTTCCATTTGGTAGGGAAACACTCAAGATTATTTTCATGTGTCCATATCAGAGGCATCACGTAAAGGATTTCAAGACAGAAAACCCTTTTGTTCCCTGGCTTGAAATACTTTACTGAAGCTTACGTCCACGATGAATATCAAAATTGAAAACCACTTTAGGTATTTGATTTTCAGTGGCAGTTACTAGTTTTTTTTTTTTTATACTCGTACTTACTGCTCATTATGTTACTGGAACTCTTTCAAATAATCCCGCAGCTCCACAATATAATAATAATAATAATCCACAACTATCACACAACGCCGTCTAGTCCCAAACTAAGCAGAGCTTGTGCTATGAGTACTAGACAACTGATAAACATACTTATATATTTCTAAATACATACATATTATAGATAGATTACACCCAGATACAAGACAAATGATCGTACTCATCACATTAACATTTGTCATGGGTGGGAATCGAACCCACGACCTCCGGCATAGCAGTCAGCCCCCCTAGCCAAGTTACGATTGTTTCGTTTGCGTCGAACGCCTCGAGTAGACCACGCCTCCGATTCCTTTGTTCTGACGTCATCTCAACGCTCAGTCACGTGGCTAGAACAAAGGAATCAGAGGCGTGGCCTACTCGAGGTGTTCGTTGCAAACGAAACGATCGTAACTTGGCTAGGAGGGCAGGGCCACTAACCACTAGACCAACGGGCCCGTCTCAAATGTCACTACGAAGCGCAAATCGTGATCTCTGATAAAAAAGTCTAAGCATAACTATTAATAAAATTATAAGCCAGTAACCGTAGCCAATATTGGGACCAATATCCAGTCCAATATTGGGTTGTACATTACCGCTTATTATCTATAGCACCCAACAGGTCATCGAAATCATAATTACCCATTAAGTTTGTGCACAGTCCGCTCCAATTGAAGGCTCCAATGATGAAGGTTAATTATGTATTAACTATCCACCTGTATAAAGTTGCTTCTTACTAATTAACATGTACAGCAAATTCGTTTGAGTAATTACGCTTAAACAATGCTCAACTATTTCGGTGTGCGGTATCATTTATGCTAATTTGGTAGCGTTTAGAATGTTATTGTTGGAAGTTTAAGACAGGGTGATACTTTTTTAAGGTTGGTATTCATCAAGTAACGATTCCCGTTTTGGGTGGAGTAAGTGGGAGAGTCAGACTTTTAATGACTAAAATACGCGTTCTTTAAGTAGCTCTTTGCGGTCCAATTAGGCTGTGGTGGCTCTTTCAAATGGTCCTGCAGCCACGAGACCATTCCTGAAATTATTATTACGAAATAAAATTGTAGTGTATTTTATTTTTAATAATAATAATATTCCACAACGTCATCTAGTCCCAAACCAAGCAAAGCTTTTAATATGAGTACCAGACAACTGATAAACATACTTATGTATTATTTCTAAATACATACATATTATAGATAAATTACAGTCACATAAACATTTGTCCAGGGTGGTAATCGCACCCACGATATTCGGCATAGCAGTTAGGGCCTTCGACCTCTAGACCAACTGGCCAGTCTTTTTATTTTTATCTAACTGCTCTATGATAGCAGCAGTGGAGCATTGGTGGCTCAGTGGTAACGGCTCCGACTTAAGAGTTGTAGTTTGTGGGTTCAGGCAGGTATTTTACTTTGTGTGATTTATTTCATCACCACTTCTCTGGAAACTTGGAAGGAAAATACCGTCATATCCTAGAATCAAAACTGCGAAGAAATTTGACATCCACCAATCTGCACTGGGCCCGCGCGCGCGTCGTGGATTGCGGTCCATTCCCTCTCCTAGAGATTATGCTTATGCTTGATGTTTATGCTCGACTAGCTTCTGCCCGCGGCTTCACTCGCGTGAATGTAGGTTTCTCTGTACAAACTTTGGACCCCCACTTCATCCCTACAGAGAGTAAATTTTAGAAAATCCTTTCTTAACGCTCACCTACGTCATAAAAATCTTGAGCTAAATTTCACGCTCCTAATCCCAGTAGTTTCGGCTGTTCGCTGTTATGTCAGTCAGTCAGTTTCCCCTTTTATAAATATAGATGACAAGAGAAGCATCATACCTACTGACAATTATATAAGTCACAATAGAAGCTACACTTCCGCTACGAAATAACACAACATTTATTGTTCTCGTTGCCTTACAAATTCCCATTTAATTTATTTATAAAATCTTCCCAGCGGTCCCAATTCCTGATTAAATACAAAGATTCAATGCAAGTCAACGCGAACAAAAAATATCTCAGTCTGATTAGTAAGCCGTGGTCGCTTTCACAAAACCAGTGATCTCTGAAACGTGATTAAATGTCAATTTGGGATGGGACCCGAAAAAATACCAGTCAACAAGATGAGTCTTTTCTACGAATCCAGAGTATTTTTTGATGGAATTGAACGGTATTTTGACGAATACGTCGTTAGTTAAACGAGAGTTTAAATACTACCTGGATACGCAGATCTGAGGCCCTACTTTGAGCTCTTAAAGCGATCCATTTGACGACCTAAACTGAACTGCTAAAGAGTTTTTGGCGGGATTTCTTCGAGTGAAGTTCAGTGGCTGTTTTAAGTATTCGCAAATTGATTCGTAGTGGATATTGTGATGACAAATTGGTGTAGTTTTGTATCTCAAGTGTCTGCGCAATTGGAATAATATGTGGAACCATTGAAATAGGCGCGATCTCGGTAAAATGGAGCTGAGAATTTTATTGTAGTTTTAGCTACCTCAGCGAAGTTTGCTGAAAAGCCTGAATCGATATGCTGCCACATGCTGCCAAATGCTTCAAAAACATTAGAATGTGTTACACCCGCTTTCTAATGTAAAACAAAAATAAACAACTATAATATTCGAATACGGAAGACTTAATACAAGAAAACATGGACGAAAGACTTGTCGATATGGTCGAACGACTATAGCCTTTCCTAAAGGGTAAACAGAAAAAAAAATGAAGTGTTAAAGGGGTGGAGTTATTTAGGGTGTATAGCTCTTCCTCGCTCGCACACTTGACTTTTTAACACGTCGGTAAGGCTTCTGTTCTCTTGAAAATGTGCTTAATACTTCAAGATGACATAGTAATCCATGGAATATTTAATGTACACAATAGTGAAGAGTTACATTACTTCATCTTAATTTTCAACAAACATTGAAACTCGTAACGTTTTGAAAGTGACCTACTTAATATTGGAGGTGACCTATTTTGTATTTTATTCAGTGTGTTGTTGTATCTGTAACAGTCTTTCATTGAAGCAATTTTTTTTTAAGTCTTTATTACTTCTGCTGACTTTATACGGTGTATTTTTCATAATTATTACAAAGCATCTATTTATAAATCTTTTTATTTGTCATGACTAACTATTTTTACTTTATTTAGTTAATTCTATAACAGACATCTTTCGACTGGTGATGATGACTATTACTTTTCACTGCATTATCCTGCGATTGACTAGTATAAAATGCCTAAGACATGAAGTAGGTACAACTCTGAACTTTGTGTGCATAAAGTTTTAAACAAATAATGTTCATAGCTGACGCCCAGAGGCTTGGAAAGCACGTAAAGCTGATTGTCATTCGTAGATCTTTGACAGTCATCAACAGACAGTCTCATTCATGTAAAACTTGATTATTCAACCGCATCCGATTAGACTGGTAGGTAAATTATCTAATGATCCCCCCCCATCCCCCGCTCTTGGGCAGGGTGAAAGTGCGTGTCAGACTTTTACCGACTAAAAACCCACTCCTGTTCCTTCGTTGCCTTTCATTCCAGGGCCGAGTCTTCCTTTAAGAAGCAGACCCTTGACTTCAGTTGGCTTCGACCCTGCTGGGCCCCTACGGTTAGCTGACATCTCCTTGAGGCGCGCGACGGCTATCGGACGGTCGGACGGCTAGATACACATTGCTTGCCGTCCGCAAGCCCGCGCCTACGGTGGACCCCAAGCTAGTTGGGTCAAGGCTAGGGAAATTATAAAGCTGGTTGGATCAAAGCTAGGTAGATGATGATCAACCGTTTAGCTACAAGAAAAAGGGACGTAAAACTAAAATTCCCTCTTTTCTTAGTGTTAAATCAGGGCCACGGTAACTATGTCGAATAATTCCCCAAAATAACCATATACAAATGTACCCAGTGGAAAATACCTTCAAAAGGTCTGACTGCAACCGTTTAAAACTGCTAAAACAAAATTTTGTAATACAAACATCAACTAAGCCTACAAAAACAATCATCCCATTGTCAGCAAAAAGTTTGAAACCACATCGTGGTGAGTACTTTGTAAATCAAAATGAGACCGTAAACATTTGGTAACACCTTTTATCCTGTTTAGTATTAATTAAAATGGCATCTGGCCCACAAAAGTATTGTTGAGATGCCTCAGAAGTTGACAATGCTTGTATTATCCCGTCACTGGAGCGAGAAAAAATTCTAGTAAGAGAAAGTTGTATTTAATTCAGTAGCAGCGAAGTCTATTTTCCTTTGTATAAATCCATTATTTTGCTCTGATCCTTGACATTGATCATAAAAAGGGTTTTTTTTATTATTACTTATTTATTATAAAATAAAATACAAAATTTAATATTAAAGTAAAAAAATAAGTAACTGTAACTGTGGTACTAACATAGTTTTAAACCCTTCTATAGGGAATTATGTTCCGTAAAAATATTAAATTAAAATAAGTCGTATAACGGGATTTGAATCTAAGCAGGTGCTTTACATATACTTCCATGACATTTAATTTAATGACATATTTAGTTTTTATAATTATTCCATGACATTTTAATTTTTGTTTACATGCTATTTTTGACATTTTAATTTTTGACCAATGACATTTTATTTATTGACATTTTAATTTTTGACCAATGACATTTTATTTATTGACATTTTTTTATATTAAATCTCTGACATTTAATTTAGTGACCACTGGAATTTGAATTTAATAATTATGAAATTTGTGGTATAGGAAGAATACCAAATAGATATTGTAGATTACCTGATCAAGTTAATTTATTTTTGTGTATTTTATATGCTTCTAACATAGTTTTAAGTTAATATTGTTACTAACCCTTATATGAGTGCAAACTTGAATTCAATGATATTATATATATTTATTAAAGGCGAAACTGACTGATTGACATATCAACGCATAGCCAATATTACTGGAACTAGGAACTTCACATTTAGCTCAAGGCTTCCTTTTAAAATGTAGGCGAGTACTAAGATGAAATTTCATCCTTTAAGGGGGTGAAAAAGAGAAAATTAGTTAGTATGCAAAATTTTATTCCTTGGGTCAATAAAATTGAAACTTGTCTAGTCTAAATACTAACCTAAGTAAATAAAAAGGTTTTCATTCCCTATAAAATAATTAAGGTGGTGTTAAAGGTTGTATGGGAGAATTTTATTACTTGAGTTAACTCTTACTTTGTTGAAACCTCCACAGTCCGGACTAAGCGTTTCGCCTAGTCATTTATACCGCGTACATCGAAGGACTGGAAGAATTTGCCTGCGTAGGTCTTCCCATCGGATTATAATTTGGTTGTCTCGATTATAATTTGACTGATAATGTTATAATTTGACTAATAATGACATTAGTTTTTCAAAGCTAGCCTCAAAATACTGTCTGAGGGGTGTTAAAGGTTTTATGATTTTTTTTTCGTGAAGTTACTGGCGGAGTGCTAGCAAGAAAAAATTGAAAACAATATCTACACATTAAAAAAATGCCACACAAAACCGTTTCATTGGCTTGTGTATGGGAACGATCAGAACAATGGTGTTTCGACAAAGATTTTCAACAGTAATTGTAGTCTCGTAAGAATAAGAATAAAAATAAGAAGTTTTATTTACTCAAACATGTGTATGCATACAGAATTAAAACAATACATGCATGCATGATCTTAAATAAGAATGGGTCACGACATGCCTGCCATTTTTCATGACGTGCAAATATGTTAGGTTCAATAAATTGTATATAGTATCCATGAATTAATTCTTTTTAAAGTGTCACATTTATATTAAACATTGGTTAATTAAACAAATTTCTGATATTCAATTATTTACATTATCAAATTATATTAATCCGTAATCCGTTTTTTTTTTTTAGTTTGTGATAATATCCCAATAACCCAACTTAATAATAATATTTTTGTCATGAAAGCGTATCTTCTATGGTATTTAAAAATGTATGTTATAGAAAATTTAAATGACAAAATATCAAGAATTCTCGTTAAGAGTTTTATTGCTTATCTCCTATTTCCGCAAATAGATTTGCATCGTAAAATTGTTGCTCCGGAAAATGGTGCAAACTGAACGAGAAATGATTTTCTGAGCACATTCTATCAATTTCCTTTACATTTTCTACCGGTTGTACGAACACACTCAAACATACACATCATTATATACCCCCAACACATACATCTTTATAAATATGTAGGTAACTAACTATAAATTAGATAACTATAAATTGTAAAAACCAAAAAAACTATTTAAATATAGTTAAGTTATGAAAAAGCGAAGTCTCTTAATACAGGCATTATTTGCCTAAAAGGAGGCTTCAATCACAATCTATTGTTAGATATTTGGTTCTGAAAAATAAATATTTTGTATTTTTATATTTGTATTTTGTAAACCAAACACCCACCCACACCAAACATTTGTTTGTGTGATAAGCACGATCATTTGTTCTGTGTATATAAGTATATTTATCAGTTGTTTAGTACTCAAAGTACATGCTATGCTTGGTTTAAGATTAGATTTTTTTTTAAGGTGGGAAATCATCCAAATGATTTCTCGCGCTCTGGGTGGAGCGAGAGGGCATGTCAGACTTTTAGTGACTAAAACCACACCTGTGTCCTTCAATTACCCTTTGCGTTCTAGGACTACGGGTTTCCTTTTCAAAAATTCTCCGCGGTCCCAGCTAGCGGGCATCAGCCCTACTGGGCCCCTACGGTCTGCTGACATCTCTTTGAGGAGCGCGTAGATCACTACGCGCTGTTAACGACTGGGCTCGGTTCGGTTAATTATCGAACAGCCGGACGGCGAGCTACCCATTGCTCGACGTCCGCAAGCCCACGACTGCCGTGGCTGGTAGTTGGGGTCGGAATTACGGCGGCTAGGGCGTGATGACCTTCGTTCCCTCACGCGTGCAGCCTCCTCCTTCGCTAGCATTACTGCTTCGCAGAAGGAGGCGAATGATGGATGCTCCGCCCAAGCGGAGCTCACCTCCACCGTATGCTCCACCGTGTCCTCCGGGCGGTCCACACAACGGTGACACCCGGGCGTTTCTTCCGCCTGAATCCGATGCAGAAACCTCCCAAACTTGCCATGTCCGGTGAGGACCTGCGTCATGCGGAAGGTCAGGACGCCGTGTTACCGCTTCAACCACTCCTCAAAGAGGGACCTTACCGTCCTGATTATGGCGTGCCCAGCACTGGGTTGCGACAGTCGCTGTCGCCATTCAGCCATGAGATCCCCGCACCATCCGGATAGCCATGACCCTCTGGCAGGCGTTCAGCATGGCCACCGGTCGCTTTTGCAGCGACGGCGCCCACACCGGCGCCCCGTAAAGGGCCATGGACCGAACGATTCCCGCGTTGATTTAAGATTAGATGACGTTGTGTGAAAGTTGTGGAATATCAACATATTGGCAATTTGGGGAGGTTCCTGCATCGGATTCAGGCAGAAGAAACGCCTGGGTGTCCCCATTGTGTGGACCGCCCGTAGGACACGGTGGAGCATAAGGTGAATATGTGCCCCGCTTGGGCTAGACCTCCGCCATATCCTTGTGAAGGCACAGGTGTGGTTTTAGTCAGTAAAAGTTTGACACGCCCTCCCGTTCCGCCAAAGGGCTGGATTTGATGATTTCCACACGTTAAAAAACTCTCTGTGAAAGTATTTTATTGTTAAGGTCCCAGAAACTCAATTTGAAATGAAATTTTCCCCATTTCATTATTATTTAGCACTTATCCTTTGACCGGGTCGCAAATCAATATCGGCTGTAGCATTAACAACGAACGATGCCATTTATAGGTCGTCTGGTTTTAAATATAACAAAACAGGTCATCTTCAACTCACAAAAAGAATTCCCAGTGGGACGAAGTCCCGCCACTTTGGAAAAAGGTCTGGTTAGGTACTTATTATTTTAAAATCTTTTTTTCTTCACTGTCGTCGTTGAATGTAATTTTGTCTTTGCAGATTTAATACGGATTTATTCTTTGAGAATTTTAATTACAAACGACTTTGAAAGGTCAACTCAGATTATATGATCAGAAGGGTTATTTAGTACACCGTTAATTACAAAATAACGTTTCCAAATAAGTTGAATTTAGTTTTATTTTAGTTAAATATTTAAACTCTCCTGAATGAAAAGTTAGTTAGTTTGAAATTAAAGCAGAGTCGTAGACGTTAACAAACAGCTAACTTATTTTATTTGAAAATCAAACGAATAAATAATAATAAAGCGGTTTTCTATTAAGTTTAATTTGTTTTTTAGTCTAGAAGCTAATATTAAAATTGAAAGATTCAGATCTAGAAGCTTTTGTCACTGCAAATATAATTTAATAAGTTGCTGAATAAAATTTCGAAATACATATTTGAATTTAAAGCAGTTGACATTGCATATTGAACAAGACTATTAAACAAGTAATTTTGTTTTCTAAAATATTGGTAACGCACTGTGCACATAATAAGAACAGTTAATGAAGTGACGTTTCAATTTACGAAACACGCAATTTTGTTAGCAAAGGGGACGAAATTACTTTAATTTGCACTTTGGGTAACAGTCCTTCGAAAAGGTCAAAACAGTTCTTAGGGTGAAAGCAAACAATTACTTTATAACGCAAATATTATAATATCCCAAAAAGCGCATATCCTTATGCTGCCTATAATTCTATTACACTAAAAAAAGAAACAAAAATGGAAATAAAAATAAAAATAAATACTTTTAATGCATTGTTTTATTGATGCACTAGCTTCTGACGTTTTATATGTGACCATGTAGGCTTATTTGAAATAAAATATTTTGAATTTTAGTATAACGTGGAGGACATAGAAAACACCACTAACGCCGCTATAAACGTGGTAAGCTATTGGTCCCAAAAATTTTGAGGTAAAAGAAAACCATCGATTCGAGAGGAAGAAGTGGTGTAATGCTATATTTACTTATTACTAGTTTTCTAATGAAACCAGCTTGAGGCATATTAATCGTATGGTTTCAAAGCTTATAACGAACATAGGTAGAAATAATTTTTGGGATTTATGTATAAGAATAATACCATTTTAATTTAAAAAACTGGGCACGTGCGACTCGGTCTCGCGCACTGAGGGTTTCGTACTAACGTGCCTATGAAAACAGTTCAATTCCTGAATTGAACTGACGAAGATTTTTCCGAATTGCAAGAAAAGTTTTTTTTTTGTGACGTAACTTCAAAATTACAGTTTTCATATTTTTTCCTAAACTTGTGCTATAAGACTTTGCTTTATGCTAAATTTCAGGATTCTATTTATATATATTATTAAAGTATACTTCCTTTGACCTAGACACTCTCAAGGGAATCAAAATTCATAGGGTACTACTCCGTATGAATTTTGGTTCCCTTGAGAGTGTAGAAATTTTTTTTTTGCGACATAAACGGCTGTATCTTTTTTTTCGTTAACTCAAGGAACTGTATATATGGTTTTAATTTCAACTTGACACCTTTACGCGTTCCTGAGTTAAAGGGTCTTGACAGACAGACAGACAGACAAGCGGACAACAAAATGATCCTATATGGGTTCCGTATTTTTCTTTTGAGGTACGAAACCTTAAAAATGAATACCATTATCACCATTACAACTTTCACATTGTGTTTCCCAAGATCCCAAGTGTCAAACAACTGTTCCAAGTGCAAATATAAGGCAATGTGTGCGCAACGGAACGACACCCAGGAACGTGTCAAAAAGATTTACAAACGCGCTGGGATTTGCCTGAAATCAAATATCAGAATTCTTGCATGTTTTCATTCAATTTTTCCTGAATTTTTACCATTGCGCCCTCAGGATATGCGATACGAGTGAAAAATTGCTGTATAGTAAAGTACAGCTTTTCTTTGAGTTTGAAATATTTTTAGGTAAGTATCTGAATTTGTATTAGCCAATAATCAATCTATCTAAAAGTTAGTTTACAACTCAGAGACAAAACAGTTCAGAGAGAAAAGAGAGCATGGTAGTGCAGTGGTAACAGCCATGATTTACCATTTGTACGTCATGAGTTCACACCCAGGCAGGATGCTTACTTTTTGTTATTTATTTCATCGCCTCTGATCTGAAAACGGTGACGGAAAATATCTATAGGAAACCAACATGTCTAGGAACCAAAAATTTAAAGACACGTGACATTCATCAACTCGCACTGGGCTAGCAGTTGGGAGCTGACAGTTGAGTGTTTGTCATGCTCACTCAAATGTCTCTCTGATGGTGGCACCTGTGTTGGATCATTCGGTTCCCTTCAAAATGGTTGAGCTGAGTGGTGCTAATATTCGCGTCATGTCCGTGAACGGGCGCTGTCAGTTGAGACTGGTCATCTCTTAGCTGCCAGTTTCAATTTTTTACTTTGTAACACAGATATTTGTAATTACAAAACATGATTGAAAAGAGTGTCCATGGAGTTTCTTGCACATTCTTCTCCATAGAGATCTACGCTTTGGAATGTGCAATTAGCATCATTTTTTTATGACTTACTGACTTATTGACATTTCAAACGTGCCTGTAAATGGTTTATTTGAAATAAAATGCTTTGACCTTGATTTTGGCTATCGAGATGGATTACGACCCAATCTCGCTCTTAGAAGAGAGGATACTAATTTCTCAGCATTGGGAACATTATAGGGCTGGAACAGATTAGGATAAACATCATTGACCCAATAATCTTCTCAATGCACAGTTAGTAAAATAAAATATTATAAATAATTTATATTAATTTACTCGACTATATTATAACTTACCAAGCGCCGATTGTACTTATGATTGTACAACTTGAATGACCTTGAAAAACGCTTAGTTGTCGTATTGTAGACACGGATGTACGAAATTATTCGGCCGAAAATTTTGGTCTCTATATCTTCGTTTTTCGTGGAAATGAAAGAGTTTTTTTTTTTGGTAATGTAAAAACGCGCAATTACGTAATATGAATATCCCCTGCGTGCGAGAGGTTAAGGATAACTTAACCATTCCATTAAAACGAGAACTAAATCAAAGTACCTACTTTCTCAAGCAAGCGTCAAGCGAAGCGTGACTTTAAATAAATCGATACTAACCTAGAACAATACCCAAGCAAAATATTTGTTATCGTTATATTCAAGTTAGGCAACTTGCTAAAATCGCTTCTTTTCAATAAAGTTTGCTCTCGGGAAGTTGGAGTGGTATTCAGAACGTGCCCCAACTTCCCCAACTTGTATGGATCGATTTACTGCTCGAACAAAATTTTCATAACTCGATACCTATATTGCAGGGAATGTACGTATGTGAGAATCAAGTTTTAACATCTCGTTATGGACTTGTTAAAATTTCGGATCGTTGAAGCGATTTTCGATGTTCGCGTATCTTTTGTTTGTGATTTTGTTTTGTTTTTGTAAATGTACTGTCGTAGTATTGAATAAAATGTTATTTAAGTTATTGTTACCTGTGATTTTTAAAATAAAACTTATAAAATACAAAAATTCTTTGTACCTATTTTAAATAATAGAAATTCCCAAATAGTTTAGGGTCGGCTTCCTGTATACCCGCATGCGATTGAATACGTGTGTTTTACAAGGAGTAACTGCCTATCAAACTTCCACTGGGTTACTGGGGAACATGATAATTCTTGGATAGACTGACGGTCAGACTTTCACGGCGACTGATTACCTCAAAGAACTACGAATGACAACTGAGACCAACAGCTTTACGTGCTTGGAAAAGTACATATGAATTAAAAAATTACATTGGCACTTGCATGGTCTCAAACTCGCAACCTCATGGATGAGAGGCAGGGGCTTTTAATCACTGGGCTGTCACGACACTTTTGAAAACATAATCAGACAAATAAATAATTAAATTACACATTTTTTTTAGTTTCATAGTACTTTGGATCTAAATGAGTGTTCTAAACAACTGTAACGCTAGCGAATCAAGCAATCACACAAATGAACAATTTCAGACATGAATTTCAAATGTCTCATCATTTGTCATTTTTATTCTTTCACGAAAATTAGAACTCATGCTTCATGCAATTAATTTAAATGAACATCGCCATTCTTCATTCTTTAATTTCCATAAAACGCTTATTATTTTGTCTCGTGAAATATCTAGAATGAGAAATGTTACTGCGTAACTGTATGCCTAATTAGGTTAGGTATTTACCTAGTATAATCCTTATCTATATAAAAGGAGAAACTGATTGGCTGACATATCAACGCACAGCCGGAACTACTAGAACAAGGAATGTAAAATTTGGCATAAGGCTTCTTATTGTGACGTAGGCGAGCACGAAGAAGTTTTCTTCAGGGTTTTTTTTTATTGGGTGGGAATATCGTGTGTTAAAGATTGTATGAAGGATGCTTATTTCTATGGTTAATGAACTTGAAACTTGGCACAAATTCTTTTTTTTATTCTTGATAGGTTCGAGCTTGACCTCTATCTCAGCTGATGGAGAGCGACGATGCGGTCGAATTCAAACTTAAATGAATAAATAAGACTGTTATTATTAGTTTTAAATTCAAAAATACCTACAAAAGACGGTTTAAGTGTTAACGTAAGACGCAGTCACGGGCAATGTGCTAGTATGTTATATACCAAAGAGTAAATTAATATCATATAAGGCGAACCGCTAGTGATCAGCATCACGATATGACATAATTAAGCCGAGCTTAGGAACATCATTAGACATCCTTTATCCAGCACCGTAAGAGAGACTAGATAGACACACCTTGTTTTGGCATGGCATAATTAATTACATAATTGTACTCGCATTGCTAGAATATAATATTTTTGATTACTAGTGGTTTGGAAACTAATTGCTAAAAAAGTAATAATAATAATATAAGTTGCAGCAGCTGACGTGATATTCCGTGGTTGGTAAGTGTTTACTAACACAATTATAAAGGAACTGGCTACTGGTAGCGTCCTCTCCCGTATAAAAGTACAAACATTTCTTAAGGGAACATACATCAGGACTGAACAGTATACTCATAGGTTGTATTTCGGGGAGTGTGCGTCGGAATTGCATAACCTAATTCCGCCTAGCCCGTTCCATCATCGGACCACTAGGCGTACGGCAATGCGCCACCAGTACATGGTGGACATCCCACCTATACGCACAACACGTTTTGGGAATCTGTGTTTCCTGATGGCTACAATCCGGGAATCTTTAAGTAAAGATTGAATTTGTTTCTTTTAGGTAAGCGCGCTCCATCGTCGACCGCATCGTCGCTTTCCATCAGGTGAGATAGCGGTCAAGCGCTAACCTATCAAGAATTTAAAAAAAAACTATGTGCTATTCCAGGTTATAGTCTACCTGTGTACCATGTTTCAACGAAATTTGTTCAGCCGTTCGAGCGTGAAGAAGTAAAAAACAGTCGCCTTTATAATATTAGTGTGATTTGTGAGATACGAGCAGATATACACAGTTATTTGTAACTGTAAATTTTATACTCTTCAAAACTTTAAAGTTATATAGCCATTTTTTTGGCAATAATTTATTACCAGAAGTAGTTAGCACCCTATAACGTCCGACATTTCAGCTGATCTTGTAGTAGCAAGTGCTGCTGCTGAGAACAGGGTACTAGGAGTCACTCTCAGGTTAAGCAAAGTGTTACTGGCAGCGCGGATCCTGGACTTGTACCCAGGCCTGTTGACAGGCCTGTTGGTCTAGTGGTCAGTGTCGTCTAGAAGTCGTGGGTTTAATTCCCACCCAAGACAAATGTTTATATGATGAGCACGATCATTGGCTCTGTGTCTGGGTGTAATCTATCTATAATGTGTATGTATTTAGAAATATATATGTAGGTTTATCAGTTGTCTAGTACTCATATCACAAGTTCTGCTTAGTTTGGGACTAGATGGCGTTGTGTGATATTTGTGGAATATTATTATTATTATTTTAAGAAAACACTAAACAGGCACTTCTATTTAACCTTATGAAGAAACCAGGCCTTATGTTATGTTGTGAAAATTATTGAAAGAATGAGAGGTAATTTATTGAAAAGTGTGATGCTTATGCTTAGGGAGGACAAATGACGCAATGTAAAAGCATCGATGAGTTCTATTTAATGCCTCATTGCTTGTTTCGCCTCGGTTTGTAAATGGAACGAGCACACTGATTATTAACATAGCATAATCAGCCATTTTTAGTATTCCCACTGCTGGGACACAGGCCTCCTCTCTATGAGAGGGAACAGTTGCAATATTATGGAGATCAGCTGTTAGATTAGCATTACAACGAGGCTGCTTTAAAAGATTACTATGGCATGGTTGGTGCACAAAGAGACTTCCATTTTTTACATGTTCCGCCATTGTCTGACGTTCATTCCATTGTGGTTTTTTTTCACGTAAGTTTTTTTTTATTTGATATAAACTAGTGGTTGACTGCGATCCCACCTGATGGTAAGCAGTGATGCAATCGTTGATGGTGAGGCGCACTAGTTTATTAAGAGGCTATTCACTCTAAAGTCAAAGTCAAAAGATTTTTATTTCCCATTAGCCTACATGGGCACTTATAAAACGTCAGAAGGTATTGCACGGTTCCAAATTGGTCGTTTTCTACGGAGAAGAACCGGCAAGAAACTCCATGGTTACTCTTTTAAAAAAATTGTTGTTCTTAAAATATTTCCATATTCTGGTAGCCTTGAAGACACCCAAAGGAAGACCTCAGTAGGCAAATTGTTCCAGTCCTTCGATGTGCGCGTTATAAACTATGAAGTGAAACGCTTAGTCCGGACCGTAGAGGTTTCAACAACGTAATGGTGGATACTCGCCGTACTTCAGGTTATCCGATGGTAGAAATGAGATGGCAGACTTGATTCCGTGCAATTCTCACGCACACTCTCCAAAATGCAACCTGTAAAACACCGAAAGTTTTCATACTAATTATCTAGGTGTATCTATAATTTTTTTGGGTTCGGAAATCATCTCATAATTTTTCGCATTCTGGGTAAATTGAAAAGGAGTGTCAGATTTTTAAAACTCCATCCAGAACGGAAGAACTTAATTAATGCTTTGACACAAATGAGTTTCTGAATGTAAGCAAACAACAAATGTAAAGTCTTAAAATTGATGATTTTTCACATCAGTCAGCAAATCGTAGGGGCCCAGCAGGATCGAAGCCTACTGGGGCCATGGGTAGTGTGAAACTGAAACCCGGGGCCCTGGGACGAAGGCAATGACGGAACAGGAGTGGGTTTTTAGTCAGTAAAAGTCTGACACTATCTCCCGCTCCGCCCAAGAGTGCGATTTGTCATAAGATGATTTTTCCACCCAATAAAAAAAAGCCTAAATCAATCAATCAAATAATTTATTTGCAACAAATTTAGTTAAGATTCAAATACAGGTAGAAAAAAAAATTATACATACTTAGGTGTTCTTTTCATCCCAAGATTCTAGTCAAGTCCATAGTGTAGTTTTCGTTTATTTTCCGAATTACATAAACATTTGCTACAAAACATTTAAATCCTAACCCATCTGTGACATAAATATACGGCCCCGTTTACCACTTTCCCTTGAAAAATGGATGTAGCGATCACAGTAAGCCTTCAAATATATACGAGAAATAAAAAGATGAAAAATTGTCTTTGTTTTAGGCCTTGAAAGGCAGTTCAACACTTTTGGCTTTGTCCTCGAAGATGTTATTATACAAGAGTTTTACTCGATTGTGAATGATTAATGTTAAAGATCAGCTGTAAAATGGGAAGGAATTTATTCGAATAATTTTGTGGTCGTTGAATTTGAAAATCTGTCTGTAACATTTTTATTAATACGGCTATTACGTTTCGTTTTGTGAACATGTTTTTATAGAAGTACATATTATACTAGCATGTATGGTTTTATAATATTTCATTTTTAACCGACTACAAAAAAAGGAGGAAGTTATCAATGTGTTACCTCAAAACTCAGCCGATTTGCAAAATTTTTTTTACCCCTTAAAAGGATATACTTCCAGATTGATCGGATTTTTTTCAAAATCCACTTCAGATGATGGGATCGATGAGAAATCGAGGGAAGTCCTATTATAGGCAACCGTATAGTGATTTTGGTATTTTCATCGAGAACACAGACATTTATAGTCAAAAAGTAACTAGTATTCTTTTTTTTATTATTAATAAATATTCTTATTTTTTTATTATTGTTTCTTTTTTCCGAGCAATGGTAGTGGAATGGTAACGCCTCCGACTTACGAGTTGTAGGTCGCGGGTTCGAACCCAGCCAGGCGCATTACTTTGTGTAATTTATTTCATCATCACTGCTCTCAAAACGGTGAAGGAAAACATCGTGAGGAAACCAGCATGTACTAAAACCAAAAATTCGAAGACATGTGACGTTCACCAACCCGCACTGGGCCTGCGCGGTGGATTACGGCCCATTCCCTTTCCTGGAGAGAGGAGGCCTGGGCCCCAGCAGTGGGAACATTAAAAGGCTGATTATGCTATGCTATTCTTTTTTTTCTATTTTACAAGTTACTAACTTATCATATTCCTGCCCATATCCCGTGTTATTTGCGTATGGCGCAACATACTTTTTTCTCCCATTCTGTCTAAGCCTGTTACACGTCACGCTATCACTAACTACCTTTTCTTTCATATCACTTTTGATACAATCCATCCATCTTTTCTTTGGCATCCCTCTCCAATTACTCTGTATCCACTTACATAATTAGTTATTATGAAATATTAAGATGTATCAAAACCGTGGAGTAAGTAAATATTTTTGAACACTAAGATCAAAGACTCGTAAATAAAACCCAAATCTATACTTATATTAAATCTGTAGAAGTGAAAATTTTGTACATTGAAAATATCAAAAAATACATGGCAGGGGGTGTTACTAGACCGACAGCGAACCCAAAAAGGTGATTAAAAAAATTTTGGTCTGTCTGTCTGTTTGTTCAGGCATCACGCAAAAACTACCAGTTCGATCGCGATGAAACATGGTATAATTATTCTTTAATATCCTGGGCACCACACTGGGTACTTTTTATCCTGGAAAAGTATATACAATAAAAAACAAACTTAGTTTTGCGGTTCGATCCCTAGACTCGATTACTGTACCAACCACAAATAATAAGTTTGTCGTAGGTTACGTCACCCGCAGTGGAGCTCACTAAGGGGCGCTGCACACGGCTAAGATACTATAGTATTTTATTTTAAGATACGATATCGCTCGCCATACAATAAACACACGACGAAGATAATAAATAATATTTCATATTTACGTATCGCAAAAAATCTAATAAAACCATTTTCGACTTCTACGCGGATGAAGTCGCGGGCAAAAGCTAGTAATTTAATACAATGAGATAACACTTTCAATCGCCCTACAAATATTTGTGTCAATCTCAATCTTAAATATGGATGTAGGTATAACTGAAACACCTTTTCTCACCTCGAAGCATCCATTCAGACCCCACTTCGGCACAATTCCAATAAGCCAAACCTAATAGCCCGAAAAACGTCTATTGCCAGCCAGTATACCCAAAATGTTTGCTAAAAAATATTATCCGAAAAATACGTACCAACCTAACTACGTGATGTCATATAGCGAGGTATGGGCTAAGTCATCATGACAGGCGAAAAAAAGAAACAAAGAGAAGAAAAAGCGGCCAAGTGCGAGTCGGATTCGCGCACAAAGGGTTCCGTACCGTGCATAGCAAAATACGGCAAAAAAAGTCACGTTTGTTGTATGGGAGCCCCACCTAAATACATATTTTATTCTGTTTTTTAGTATTTATTGTTATAGCGGCAATAGAAATACATCACATGAAAATTTCAACTGCCTAAGGGTGTTTTTAATATCGTGGGGTTTTTTTTTTTTTTTTTTTTTTTTTCGGTGGGAAAATCATCCTAATGACATCCCCGCTCTTGGGCGGAGCGGGAGATAGTGTCAGACTCTTACTGACTAAAAACCCACTCCTGTTCCTTCGTTGCCTTCGTCCCAGGGCCCCGGGTTCCGCTTTCACACTACCCGTGGCCCCAGTAGGCTTCGACCCTTCTGGGCCCCTACGATTTGCTGACATCTCCTTGAGGCGCGCGTGGAACAAAACGCGCCGTCGACGACTTGGGCTCGGTCCGGACGGTTACCGGACGATCAAACGGCGAGCCACCCATTGCTCGCCGTCTGCAAGCCCGCGCCTACGGTGGCCGGAAATCGGGATCGGAATCCCGGCGGCGGTTGGAGCGTAAGGACCGTTGCCTCACGCGATCGGCCGCCTCCTTAGCTAGCATTACTGCTTCGCAGAAGGAGGCGACCGCCTGCCACTCCTCCTCGCTCCGGAGCATGGCCTGAACCAAGGCCCGGCGCGAGAGATCACCGCCGCCGATTGCCCCCACGAGGTCACGGCGTTGCTCTGCCCAAGCGGGGCACACCTCCACCGTGTGCTCCACCGTGTCCTCCGGGTGGGCCACACAGTGGCGACACCCGGGCGTCGTTTCCGCACGAATCCGGTGCAGGAACCTCCCGAACTTACCGTGTCCGGTGAGGACCTGCGTCATGCGGAATGTGAGGACGCCGTGAGGTCTTTCCAACCACGCCTCAAAGAGGGGACTTACCGCCATAATTGTGGCGTGCCCAAATATCGTGGGGTTTTGATCACGCATGCGGGATTGCTCCGAATATGTATATTGTATATTGTAATGCGTGGAATATGCACGTGGAACGCGATTTTTGCATTTTAAAATTTTCTGCATTTACTTTGTTTTGACCCTTTGGGTACGGATCCCTAAAAACAAAGAGAAGAAAAAGAATCGAACCATCCATAAAGCTTATTATACGAAGCAAAAGCAATCCATGTTTCTGTTTTCAGAATGAGCTTATATCGATTTCTTCTTACCGTAGATTCGTACCCTTGTGTGGTGTATTGTTAATTTTATACAAACGCCAGACGCTATTGTTGCCTCCCAATCATATTTAAATCTTCTTCGCAGAAGTTGTGATTCTTTTCAATTTTCTTTTGGTGTTTCGTGCTCATTATTTTCATAGCTATAAGGATTTATTTTAAAAATCATCGTGTTCGTCCATGTTATTTGAAGCTGATCTCTTTTTTCGTCATTTGTTTGATTGATAATACAGACCAATAGTCTTTATGTTAATTGATGTTAAATTGACTCAAAGGAAAAACGGAACCCTTATAGGAATAGGATCACTTTGTTGTCCGTCTGTCTGGCTGTCAAGACGCTTTATCTCAAGAACGCATGGAGGTATCGAGTTCAAATTAAAACCATATACTTATATCTGCGGTCTCTTGAAGCTGTGAAAAAATCAAACTTCTGAGTTAACGCACAAAAAAAGAGACGGCCGTTTATGTCTCAGAAAACGTGTATTTCGACACTCTTAAAGGAATCAAAATTCATAGGGTACTTCCCTTTAACCTAGAATACTGAAATTTAGCATAAGCAAGCCCAAGTATAGCAAAAATCTGAAAACTGTAAATTTGTAGTTACGACACAAAAAAAAAACTATTTTTGCGATTCGGAAAAATCTTCGTAACTCAATTCGTTAATTGAGCTGTTTTCTTAGGTAAGTTTATATAAGAATCCGTAGTGCGCGAGTCCGACTCGCACTTGCCCGGTTTTTATACATTGACTAAAAATCTAGTGTAATAAATCTACTTAATTCAGGATATTGACCCCATTTAGGATATAAGCTTCCCCCCAACCTTTTCCACCTTTTCGCATATTTGCCCTGGTCTATCTGATCTCTTGGCGAATACTCTCCGGAAATGATCTTCTGTGTATCAATGATCTGATGTCTTCTGTGTATCAATGACAGAAAGCTACTCAAGTAACCGAATAGGCTTCAACTCTAAATCAAATAGAGGTACAAACTTCACCTCAATACAAACGTCAATTGGAACCCAAACCCAAGACATTTCAATAAACAATAAGACGTTCATATCTCAGCCGATCCTCAATCGTTCACTTTGCATACGATCCGGGTTATTCATTATCGTAAATGGTATTAACGCGCCATATTCAATGGTCTGGAAAATTAACGCACATGTGTTTAAAATTAGCGATGACACAATGTACCCCAGCCGACGGTTCAACTGAAGCACTGAAGTGGAAATTTTGTATAGATTGCGTTATCTGATTGTTCAGGAGTTTACTGAGAATTGGCTGAATAGTATCGTGTAATTATGGGTAGACTGATATTATGATGATACAGGTTTAATAGATAGGGAGAAGATGGATGTTGATACATGTTTTAGCAGAATTATCTCCTGTATATTACAAGCTTATCTATCAGCTGCTGCTGAAGGTAGAAAATTGTCCCAAGGGAACATACGTCCGCGATAAAGACCTATGTGCGATTTCAGGACATGATCTACCTATATACCAAGTTTCATCGAAATCCGTTCAGCCATTCGAGCGGGTAGGGATAACATACTTATAGACATACTCCCAAACTTTCAACTTCATAATATTAGTGAGATAGTGTGACTAGTTTCTGCCAGCGGCTTCACCTGCATGAAAGTAGAAAATTATCCCTGAAGGACATAACCCCAGGACAAAAAAAAAAAATCCGTGTCCTAAATGAACGTTAAGGAGTAACAAACATGGAAATACATACATAGATACATATAAACTTTTAACTATTATAATGTTAATGTGATCGTAAAACTAGGTCAACATGCATCAAAAGTTTTGCTGGACTTTAAAAGCTTTCAATTTGCATGTGATTGTATCACCTCTAAATAATATTGAGAATTATAAATGTTGTATAAAGCGATATCGGGGAAAACCTTCACTACGTTTTGATGATTTTAATGATTCATCATCATCATCATTTCAACCGATAGACGTCCACTGTTGGACAGAGGCCTCCCCAAATGTAGCCACAATGAACGGTCCTCTGCGTCATGCATCTATCGGATTCCCGCAACCTTCACCAGGTCATCGGTCCACCTTTTAGGGGGCCTTCCAACACTGCGTCTTCCAGTACTTGGTCGCGACTCCAGAACTTTTCGGCCCCAACGGCCATCTGTTCTGTGAGCAATGTGTCCTTTCCACAGCCACTTACGTTTACCGATTCTTCATGCTATGTTGGCAATCTTGGTTCTCCTGCGGATCTTCATTTCTGATTCGATCACGCAAGGAAACTCCGAGCATAGCCCTTTCCATTGCCTTTTGGGTGAGTTTAAGCCTTCTGATGAGGCCCATTGTGAGCGACCACGTTTCGAAACCATATGTCATCATATGGTTCCGAAACGTATCATATTTTAATGATTATAATTCAATAAATAAATACGTGTTACGATCGCCAATCATATTCTAATCAACGTACAGCTTGACATTTATAAGAAAGAGCCTGTAGATTGAAGCTACGATGTTTTCTTGTTCGCTTTAATTGATTATTTCTATTATTTTAATTATTTGATATTTCGATTAATGTTAATTGTTTTGTTGCTTATTTTTTTTTTTCAATTGTATGATTTTGATCTTGTTCATGTATTAGTGTTGATAATTTGATCTATTTTTGTTCTTTTGCAATTTAAATTTATTTATATCACTCCTTATTTTGTGAATGCTGGTTGACCTGTAATTGGCGACTGTGTAAGACTTACCCTTACCTGTAAAATGCTGTACACATAAGTTGTTGGTTTTACCTTAATAATAAATAAAAAATAATCAGGAAGCGCAGATTCCGGCAAAAAAATCTACTTCTTACCTGTACGCGCAATGAAAGTGTTTTGAAAACGTTTTGTGTATATAGAACTTACCCGAGTATCAACTAATTACCTACCTTGTTTGAATGAGTGTAGGGTACTCAAAAAGACAAGCCAACTGCCACCGATACTTCATTAAACAGTCAAACAAAATGTCATTAATTACCATCATTTTGACAATCAATTTACTATGTAAATCACTTCGTTTTATTGAGAATTATTAATTTTAGGCAGAGTCTATTTATCATTACTTAATTACTTAGTAAGCACAGTTGCAATATAGGTGTTCCGTTACTGGAGAACAATGCTAATGACTGTTATGTATTATTTTGGAGTACAATTTTCACGGAGTTTGAAGAGATGGAAAACATTGACGCTAATTGAGGAGCTGACCTAATTTTCATTTGTTTTTGAAACTGTTATTTCGAACAAGCATTCTATTTTACCGTGGACGTGTATGCTACGGATAATTTTACAGGCTTTCTGTCAATTGCAGTACAAAAAAACTTTCTCCAAAAATAAAATAAACGACTTCACTAAAAAAAATACACTAAAAGGATCAAAATAACTTTAATTTCGGAAGTCGGTGTTTCTTGGTATTGTTTGTTTCTTATTTAACACCGACTTCCGAAGTAAAAGTTATTTTGATCGTTTTAGTGTTTTTTTTTAATAAAGTCGGTTTTTTTTTTGTAAAAAGTTTTTATTTCTCACTTTTTAGTTGCGATACACTTATATATGAACAGAGTGCAAAACTGCATTTCATGACAATTCTAATAAGCCCAAACACGGCTAGGATACATTGATTAATTCCAGAGTTCCGGTGCCTATCTTCCGGCTCCATCATCATCATCAGGTCACTTTAATGATACCATATTCAACATAACTATTCGGAACCATTTATTTATTTGTATTGTCATAGTCGCTTAACTATCTTCATTGACACGTCTATGTGAGTATGAAATTCCGTTGGTTATTTCTGGTCTTCTTCATCAGTTCCACTTTATCAAATGTTATTTTTTGACTGTAAGCGCTTAAGTTCTCGACGAAAATACCAAAATCACTATATGGTTGCCTATAATATTTGAGGAGTTCCCTCGATTCCTCATTGATCCAATCATCAAAACTAGATCCTGAAAAAAAAGGCACCAATCGAAAAGCATACCCTCCAAAATAAAAAATAATAATCGCAAATCGTTCCATAAACGACGGAGTTCTGAGGTAACACACAAAAAATAAAAAGAATAAATAACATACGACCAAATTGATAATCTCCTCCTTTGTTTGAAGTCGTTTAAAAAAAGATGCATTTGCGGTAATCCATCAGCTATCAAACGAATTTTTTATATGATGTCAAAACAAAAAGAGGTTTGAGAGGAACAAACTGACTGATCCGCCTGTTGGTCTAGTGGTAAGCGGCCCTGACTGCTGTACTGGAGGTTGTGGGTTCGATTCCCACCCAAGGCAAATATTTGTGTGATAAGCACGATCTTTTGTTCTGTGTCTGGGTGTAATTTATCTATAATATGTATTTATTTAGAAATATGCAAGTATGTTTATCAGTTGTCTAGTACTTATACCACAAGCTCTGCCCCCCTAGCCAAGTTACGATCGTTTCGTTTGTGTCGAATACCTCGAGTAGGTCACGCCTACGATTCCTTTGTTCTGACCACGTGACAGAGCGTTGAGATGACGTCAGAACAAAGGAATCGGAGGCGTGGCCTACTTGAGGCCTTCGTCGCAAACGAAACGATCGTAACTTGGCTAGGGGGGCCAATTAGTTTGGGTCTACATGGCATTGTATGTAAGTTGTGGAAAAAAAATTGTACATTACATTATCTAATATTAAAGGTAAAAGTTTGTCGGCAAAGTCATTAATTAGTACGGAAGTCGGTTTAACAACGAGATGATGCGTTGTGTGTGTCTTATACACGCTTTGAAAGAGTGAGGCTTGACGATCGCTGTGTATTCGGCTATAAACGAAGTGATCAAGACGCCAAAAGCCCTCTTTAAACTTTATGCGAACAATATTGTGTAGGAACTGTCTCTCGGCTTTAGGTATCCAATCACGGGATTAAATATCCAAATCCTACGTCCTAATAATTCAGTTTCATGATCTGGAATAGTTTGTTAATTGCTCATTACCCACGCATTAAGGAGATTTCCAGTCTGATCGGCATCGAATCGAAATATAATATATGTATGTGCGGATTTATCTGAACTCTATATTTACTTTTAGTCAACTAGTAATTCTCAATACTGCGAATATTGTTACTCCATCACGCTAAACCGGCTGAATGAATTTTGATAAAACCTTACAGTCCTGTGATATCGAAAGGAGATCGCATGAGTTAGATTAACGAACTGGCAAGTAAAATATACTTTATTATTATTATTTAAAGATTTTGTTGTTCTGGAACAGGTATAAAAATTGAGTAGAATAAAGAAATGTCTATTGTAGCGCGATGTACATATTTTGAATTCTTAAAGAAAAGTATAATAGAAGTACAAAGCTTTTAAAGCATTTCATTGTAAATAAATCCCGATCCCTGAAGAGACCCCGTCGCAGAGTGCGACAGTACTATGACTAACAAAATCACAAAACAACAGAATAACAAATAACAAATAGGTTATAAATTAAAATGGAGCAAATACTAATAATCGTATATCAATCCGGCGCGCATTCTTATAATACGGCGTGTTATAAATACTAATAGCAATATAAACTGACTACCTTTCACCATCAAACTTTCAGACGTAGATTCCATCCATACTTAATCGATATTCTAAAATCTCGCTATCGGAGATTTCAATTTTATAAGTTAAGCTACTGTGGTATAATACTCTCTGAGACTTCTATTTTTTACTACCTTCAACCTGTCAACCACAAGAGTATTTAATTATTTCCGTTCCGTCATAGACCATCTATCACTGGTTTAAATTCCATAAAAGTATTACTAAAAATTCAGTTACAAAGATAAATCAACCTGTTACCTCTAAAACTTGAGAAAATGGACATTTCCCTACAGCACTATTCGAATCGATCGTTGTCGATATCCGCTCGTAAGTCTGTCATTCGACGAAAGTGCACCTCTATCCCTCCGGGATCACGGACGTGATGCCGAAGACTATGTATATCGAGTTTAGTGTCTTTCGTTGAACATGACCCAAGCGACACTAAAGTTCGAAACGACGTTCTTTAGAATTCTCTGCAGGAATCGAGAATAAAAACAAGTTTATTAAAGAATCGAACGTTTTATTTTGTTTAATACTAGTGATCCGTCACTTTGAAAGTTCTAGTTCCAATAATCGCCGCAAGTAGCACTGCATAAGAACCAAAATAGCGTCAAAATTGACAACGGTGTCAAAATCAAATGAAATAAGTAAGTTCTCCAAAAAAGGGGAATAGGAATTTACATTTAGGTTACTTAAAACTTCGTAGACAGAAGACTTGGTTAGGCCTCCGTCGATCCTACCCAAGCTCTGTTTTTGGATCAGATCTTCATAATTTATAGCACCTATAAATTGACAATAAATCGTTGAAACGTTAGACGCCGCTTTGTAAAATGTATGACGACCACAATCCGGCGAGGTAGCCGCATTACATTACAGCGACGTATATCAATTCAGCGCGCCTTCTTGTAATACGGCATGTTATACCATATGGCTGCGACATATACATAAACCTTCATCGATTATTGCTCTTTCTATTAGTGAAAACCGTATCGAAATCTATCGCATGGCTAAGAATTAATTAGCGAATAAACAGGCAGACGCGGACAGAGACTTTATTATGCCATGTAAAGATGAATATATAATTATTAACATTTTTACATATTTTTTTTACAAATAACTTCTATTGAAATACTTTACGTTGAGACTGCTTTTCTTAAGTATTTTTTTTTCTTAATAAAAATAGTATGCAAATGGAATTTTACGTTATCTTCAGAAACATAACTTCTTTTTATGTATTATAATTTGTTGATAAGTCGAAATATACGAGTATTTATCTTATTAAAATTTTAGAGTCCAGTTGGAGCTCTTTATCAAGATTCTATTACTCAATATATAAAATCATGAATATGTTTTACTAATATAATACATTTAAACCATAACCATAATCTACTAAAATAGTCTTGTCTAAGACTGTCAGACCCCAGTACAAATTTTGCTAACTTGCTAAATCGATAAAGTCAAGAGATATTCACGTATAGCTTTTGCATACACGAGAGAAGAGACACCTAAGTTTTTCGTATACGTTAACAAGCAAACATAAATGGACGGTCTCAATAACAACATGTAACTGAAAATACCCTTATCACCCCAACTATAAAATTAAGTTGCAATTTATAATTCATACGCCGAAATTTTAGTTTTAAATTCACTTAGGTAGTGATTTTTTTAAGAAATTAGTTTATTTAATTATCTACACATAAACACATAAAAATGAAAACACAAATGCAGATAGAACAGCACAGATGTTGTGTTTATTTCAAAATTTTCTTTCAGTACACTTGTGTGAGAGATGTAGACACAGTAATTGGTAAAGAGGAAATTTTCTTTGACTAGCTTTTTTCAAACGCATATATTTTTAGCGTCATGGGAGTAAGCTAGTAGTTATTGAGATAGTAAAAGTAGCGAATAATATGCAAATCGAAGCACTACGTTGGTAGCACATCTACGCTCACACACAATCTAGTAACGTAATCAAGATTTATTAAGGTTGATTTGATGATTTTTTGACCTAAACTAATTCTTGATTATTTTACGATAACCTATTTTGAAAATAGAATAGAATAGAATAGAATAGAATAGAATAGAATAGAATAGAATAGAATAGTATTTATTCGATGCAGGCAATAACACAAAAAAAAGTACAGATTTACAATTTATTTGCGCTGAAAACGCTTTTGTGTTTTCACATTTCAAAATATCAAAACTATAATCGACTTATCTATGTAAAAAAAAATACTTGATTGTTAGGTGGTTCCCTGCCGCGACCGCAGGATATGCCCCGGAAGTCGGGAGCTACATGTTGATTCTCGGCTACCGTTAGTGCAGGCTTGTGGACGACAAGCAATGGGTGGCTTGCCATCCGGCCGTCCAGTAACAATCAAACCCAAGTCGACTGCGCGTTGTGTTTCGCGCGTACCTAAAAGAGATAGGGCTGCGAGAACCTCCGAAAGATTTACCATGACCCTAGAATGCAAGATGGTTTCTAGGAGTATAATGCATACACATGACTTAAAAAAAAAGTATGATAAATATGAAACGTGGGATTGGGCCGGACATTTCAGCCGCATTTCATATAAGCTATGGGCTAAAAGAGCCACTTATTGGGTACCAAAGCGACATCGCGGCAGACCAAAACGAAGATAGAGAAATGAGCTTGATTCTTACCGGAAGAACTAGCCTGTAATGGCTGAGGACAAACATGTGTGAAAAAGAGAGAAGGAGCACTTTGCCCAGCATTGAGACGTAATAGACTAACTAGCAATGTGCCCTGCCCATTACAGAACTGATGGCCATTGGGGCCGATAGGTTCTGAAGTAGTGACCGCGTACCGGAAGACGCAGTGTTGGAAGGCCTACAAGGTGAACCGATGGCCTGGTGAAGGTAGCGGGAATCCGATGGATGCGAGACGCACAGGACCGTTCATTTTGGGGGAGGCCTATGTCCAGCAGTGGACGTCTATCGGCTGAAATGATGATGAATGATGATGAAGAGGCTAACTAAAACTAGAATATGAAACATAACCATAAATAACCGCCAATAATAAGGCAGTATCAAGAAAGCCACTCAGCACAGATTACGAACAGAATGACCGACAATCCACTTATCGTTTGGGTGAACGACTCAGGCGGGTTATGTTAACTGCAAATCCCTATAAGAGCATATCAGTAGGGATTCCGTTCTACGCGACAGCGATTGTTGTATTAAACTACAGGTATGGATGTTTATTGAGATTGAACTTTTATCTTGGCTTGAAACTAATTCAATGGTTGTTTTTTTTTTTTTTGTCATAGTCTAGCTTCTGCCAGCGAATCACCCGCGTGAAAAAGCAATAAACATATACACACACTCACATATACCTATATTATTTATTCAACAATATTTATTCAACATATCTAAATAATAATAAAAAAACCGGGCGATTCACACTTGAGTCGGACTCGCGCACTTCGGTACCCTTCCGTACAAAATTATCTATGAAAACAGTTCAATTCCCGAATTGAGTTGATTATTGTGAATTGCAACAAAAGTTTTTTTTGTTAACGTAACTACAAATTTACAGTTTTCAGATGTTTTTCCTATACTTGTGCTATGAGACCCTGCTCCATGCTAAATTTCAGGACTCTAGGTCAATGGGAAGTACCCTAGAATTCCGAGTCTTCCTTTCAGAATCAGACACTTGGCCCCAGTAGGGTTCGCTATAGCTGTAGTCTGGGGAATGCTATTAAAAGCACATACTTTGGCAGGGAATTCCCACTACTTAGCAGAACGAACAATATCACTATTCTCAAATTGTTTGATGCGAAAAGGTCGGATGTCCGTTACCCATAATGTAACGATGATAGATCGTATTTCTTGCAATTTTTGTTGTATCTGTTTGTTTAGGGTAAAACTTCGAAATGGATTTTAAAAACAATATTCCCTAACCGATTGAGCTGTGGTAAAGTTACTTGGCTAATTAGGATAACAATGCATTAATGTAGTAGCATGGAGCTGATCTGACGATGAATTCGGATAGTGGTCCTAGGAATTACTATGGTTATGGTTTTAAAAAACACTTTTACACGTCAATTTTTTTTTCGTCATTTTAAACTAGATGAGGCCTGTGTTTCCTAGCTGACTACCCTGAGAAGAAAAACCGAAACAAACTCAGGGGTCAAAGTCTCTTTTAAAGTCCATAAAGTTAATATGTAATGGTCAAATCACATGAGAACTATGCAGATTTGTCTAAGATGGTCGTTTGAAGAAAAAACCATGCAGATTTGAGTGGACCTGTCCAGTCAGTGCAAGCATTTGTCAGTATTCGTAAAGCTCAACCCAGGACTACTAAGGAGCGCAATGACTTGACAAACAAGCAACAAGATAACCTCAAAGTGTTTGAGCTCTTTCGAATGGTCTTGTTGAGTACTATACTCAAAAGTAAGGTATAGTCGAAAATCAGCGTCAGACAACTGCTACGTAATTGACTGGCATTATGCTGAACTGAACCTATTTGACACACATGTTATTGTTTTTATTTTTATTTAAGTTTCTTCATAAGTTGTTTCTTTATTGTGTGTGTCTGTGTGCTATATAAATGTATTTTCTTCATTATATATAAAAATGAATAGCTGTTCGTTAGTCTCGCTAAAACTCGAGAACGACTGGACCGATTTGGCTAGTTTGTGGTAGTCCAAGGAAGGTTCAAACGGTGAGAAAATATGGAAAAACTTACGAAAAAAAATCGAATACAACTTCATCTCTAATTAAAATGAAATTTCAAAATGAATTATGTTGTTATGGTAATACCAGTAGATGCCGTTGTCCTTTGACAGTTTAGCTAACACAACATTCATTGACTATTAGGCGGTACGAAGTTCGCCGGGTCAGCTAGTCTTTCAATAAAAACTTCTTATGAAAAAAATGAGTTTCAAAGAAGATTTATTATTTATCTGAAACTTCATGAGCAAGAGAAAATCAACTACTGTTCAAAATACAGATTACACTTTTTATTTTACATAATCCGATATTGAAATAAGGAGCTTTGACGACGAGCCTTTTGTACGTCCATATTAAAAAAAATTGCCGTCCATAAAAGCTTTAAAATTTTACCCGTCATTACAATATTCTTCAAAAAGGCGATTGAGCCTCTGAATTTCATAAGCTGTTCGGTATTTCGATGAATACTTTATTTAGTCTTTAAACTTATTCCGTTTTGGATAAAATAATATTATATTATACAGACACTGATGAATGGTAAATGCCGATCTTATTCCAAATTACCTTCCAAATGAGGTAATTAACACAATTAAAGATTACCCTGGTTTATTCCTGAATTAATTTCAAAGGTACCCACAAAATATAGGGCCGTTTACATTTGTAAAACGGATTCTTATCAGACAGTAAATATCTTGAGGCTTGTACAAATGAGGTCTATTGACCTACAAAATTGTTAGATAATTGAGAATAATTAATAAGCTTAAAATAATAATACATCATTAGTGGTATCTTGATGCATTGTGTGTAATCTAATGTTATGTTTATTAAGCAACTGATACAAACTATTTACATACTCATAAAATCATTAACTAACTGTAATTGAACGTTTGACTTCTGGTCTTGTGATCAGTGGCCCTGACTGCTATGCCGGAGATCGTGGGTCCGATTCCAACCTAGGACAAATGTTTGTGTGATGAGCACAATCATTTGTTCTGTGTCTGGGTGTAATTCATCTATATTATGTATGTATTTAGAAATATATAAACTATAGTTTAACAGTTTTCTGGTACTCATAACACAAGCTCTGCTTAGTTTGGGATTAGATGGCGTTGTGTGAAAGTTGTAAATTTTATTATTATTATTATATTATTATAATTACATCGTATTATACGCTAAAGAAATAATGATAACATCTCGTGAATCTGAGAAAGAGAAACAAATCAAATAATAGGTTACCTATGTTTTTTTAAAACGGGTTACTTTTATCTTCGGGTTGATTTGGAATTATAAGTCCTAAAAAATTAAATTAAAGATACGTTGTTCTATATTTGAAATTAGTTATTTATTGTTTTTTTTTTTGTATTTTCCGTAACATCGCAATATTTCCCCAAAGCCAGTGAGCGTTTGTGTACAATTCGCAGGAATATTGCAACCCGATCGCAACATCTGGCGATCAGGTTTTCCAAAACTAAGCTGCATTTTGTGAAATGCCAGGAAGGAACGCTGTCACCTGAGATACAGGACTTATGACCTAGTTTGTGTGTCAGAAAGCACACGGTTAACTGCATGCTCTATCATATAGCCTAATCACAGCAAGGAGTAATTATCAACATAGCAATGTATATTTCGTCCCATCTGTATTAGGCTTATGTATGAACTAGCTTGTGCCCGCGGCTTCACACGCGTGAAAATAGGTTTTTTCATACAAACTTTACACCCCCGTTTCTTCAACTTAGGCGTTGAATTTTGAAAAATCCTCTTTTAAAAGGAAACCTTGTGCAAAATTTCACGCTCCTAGTCCCAGTAGTTTTGGCTGTGCGTTGATATATCAGTCAGTCAGTTTCTCCTTTTATATATTTATTTATTTAAACTTCATGCAACACAAAGTACAAAGGCGGACAAATAGCGAGATATATAGATAAATTATTATTATCGATTATTTATTTAATTTTATTATTATTAATCCACACACACCGTCTTTAGGATGATGAGTAGATGTGTTTATTGGAATGCGAGCAAGCGAGTCTCCAAGTTTAAGGCTACAACAGGGAATTATCGAAAAGGAAACTGATCCTAAAACGCAACTCAAGAACATAGATGTGGGCCTAGCCAGTAACTGTCTGATACGCCCTTTCGCTCCTAAAGTGCGAGAAATTATTAAAAAAGGCCCTATGACTTAAGTTCTGCAATGCATAAAAAAAACAGTATTTTTTGTAAATGCATGAAGGCCCCTTAAAAGGTGGACCGCAGATCTGGCGAGATGTTCTGGAGTCCACGATATAGCACTAAAATCTCTGACCACCACCCATCCTACACAACCACAAACCTTAACAAAGTGCTCATATTTATAGTCTTAAACAAACAAAAGTCGACCATGTCTCTATTTGTGTTTACTGCGTGAAACTTCAAATTGTTTGGTGAAACTACGACGCGACCGAGCCGTAACGGAGACGTGAATTAGTGGTGCCAACACAAATATTATCTACCAAGACTTGTTTGAAGTACGTGCCTCTTAAACAACTAGTTGTCTATATAAACAGTCTTGCTCATAATAATTCTAACTGTACATGAGTGGCCCAGTTTGTCAGAGTTAGTGTTTTGTTTTCAGTCTCTGTTCGTTCTGGCACAGTGCCTTGTTAAGGTTTACGGACAATATTTATTGCTGTTACTGCAGCGTACTTTGTTAAAACTAACTTTTATTGACGAAGGTACATCTACGGTTTTTGGACGGGATTTCTTCGAGTGAAGTTCAATGGCTGTTTTAATTATTCGCAAATTGTTTTCTAGTGGATATTGTGATGTAAAATTGGAGTATTTTTGTATCTCAAGTGTCTGCGCAACTGAACAATACGTACTCGTAGAATCATTGAAACCGGTGTGATCTTGGTAAAATGGAGCTGAGAATTTTAAAGTAGTTTTGACTACCTCAGCGAGGTTTGCCGAGAAGGCTGACTCGATACATTTGCTGCAAAATACTACAAAAACATTAGAATGTGTTGCACCCGCATTCTAATGGTAAACTAATGACTTCATACGAAGACATGGCTTAAAGGACTTAGTATCCAAGCCAAAAACATTAACAAAAAAAAAGATACATCTACTAGCCCATAGGTAGTTATTTTGTAATCCAATGAGACCAAGTTATTATATCAAACTTTTTTTTGTGTGAGATGTTATCAAACGATTTCTTTCGCTCTGGGTGGAGCGAGTTCATCTCGCTCTACTGTATCAGTCTTTTACTGACTGTTTAGTCAGTAAAAGGACAGGAAAACGAGTGTTGTTTACCACCCGTGTTCTTTCTGTTACTTTCCTTACTCTTTGCATTCTAGGGCCACGGTAATTCTTTCGAACAATTCCGTAGCTCTATTATTTTATAGAGTTAATAAAAAAAAACAGGGCAAATGCGAGTCGGACTCGCGCACTTTTCTGTACCAATTTATCTATGAAAACCATTTAATTCCCGAATTGAGTTACGAAGATTTTTCCGAATCACAAAAAAAGTTTTTTTTTTGTTGACGTAACTACAAATTTGCAGTTTTCGGATTTTTTCCCTATACTTGTGCTATAAAACCTTACTTTATGCCGAATTTTAGGATTCTGGGTCAACGGTAGTAAATACCCTATGAATTTTTATTCCTTTGAGAGTATTGAAATATACGTTTTCTGCGACATAAACGCACCATCATTTTATTCTTTAACTTAGAAGTTTGATTAATTCACAGTTTCAAGGGATCGCAAACTTGAGTATATGGTTTTAATTTCAACTTGATACCTCCACGCGTTCCAGAGATAAAGGGCCTTGACAGACAGACAGACAGACGGACAACAAAGTAATCCTATAAGGGTTCCGTTTTTAGCTTTTGAGGTACGGAACCCTAAAAAGACCTGTCTTCTGAATTCGACATCAAAATCCGAATGAAACATCGTTTATTACTTGCCAAAGCTTACATCATCGTGTCATAATCATAATAATAATATATCAATCATCATAAACAGAAAGTTGTTTTTATATCTATTAACCTAATTCTTTCTGTTAAGCAATGTTAGTATCATTAATATTGTATGTCGGTCATTTTGTTTAAAAGTTTGATAAGATGAATATGTCCTTTCAATACTGTACCTATTATTATTTAACATCACTGACTGATAGATTATACGTAACTCCTTCTGTCAGGACTGTTACCTTCAGCAAGTCAAGGGTGATCCCCGGCCACCATGGGCGCAGGTTTGCGGACGACGAGCAATGGGTAGCTCGCCGTCCGGCAAGAACCAAGCCCGAGTCATCGACGACGCGTACTGTTCCACGCCTCAAGGAAATGTCAGCAACCGTGGGGCCCCAGCAGGGTCGAAACCTACTGGGGCCAAGGGTCTGATTCTGAAAGGAAGAATCGGCCTTGGTTTAAAACGCAACAAAGGAACAGGAGTGGGTTTTTAATCAGTAAAAGTCTGACATTACCTCCCGCTCCGCCCAAGGGCGCGGGATGTTATTGAATGATTTTCCCACCGAAAAAAAGGTACCTATAACAATAACAAAATTGGCAGCAATTATAATAATATTTTTTTTTTTTCACCAAAACTTACTACGAATTAGTACTTAGAGGCTAATACTTAAACTACATACATAGGAACATCTGTAACCGAACTAGGACGAATCCCGTATCTTGGTATAAAGCGCCACATCCTCGAATCAACACAAAGCATTTAGCCCGAACAACATACAAAAAGGAACTCATAGATCCGAACTACATTGATCCTGAAATCATTAACCTAAAACTAAAGTACTTGGTGTAATCATCACAGCGTTGATTTGATAGATTCGTTTTTCATAAATAGATTGTTAATTTGTATGTAAGTATGTATCTAAGTATATATTTATTATTGTATTTCTTTTCTATTTCTTTACTATTAAGCAGCACCTACCATGTTTTGTTTCTGCACAGCACCTACCATGTTTTGTTTCTGCACCACCCTAAGATCGACTGGTAGATAATGCCTAAGGAATTAAGTCCGCCTTTGTATAGTGTTTATTACTTGTGCATAAAGTTTTAATAAATAAATAAATAAATAAATAAATAAATAAATAAATAAATAAATAAATAAATAAATAAATAAATAAATAAATAAATAAATAAATAAATAAATAAATAAATAAATAAATAAATAAATAAATAAATAAATAAATATATAAATAAATAAATAAATAAATAAATAAATAAATAAATAAATAAATAATAAGTAAATAAATAAATAAAATAACATTTTGTTTTTAAAAGTGTTTACGTTAGTGTAGTTTTGCGTAAGTGTAGAGTTGTGAAAGGTGTAGAGGTGGGGCGTTTAGTGTGAATATGTATTACCGAAGAATTTAAAAACTGTATACAAGATGACACAACTAGTATCACCCATGGTCAAAAACAAAAAGCAATACTTTGCTGCCACCAAAAATTTTTTTGAAAACCGCATTAATAAACCCAGAAACACGTAAAGAGTTTTGCGTACAACTTGTTATTTTCTTTAGAGAAAATTACGTTAAGTATTTCAAAGTAATCATAAATACTGAGGCATAAAGTTAAATCATTTATTAAAGTTTCTTAGAAGCGGAGGCGTAGATCAAAGGACGCGCTCCTGTAACCTTTTTTCTTCACTGAAGTACGATTATTGACTGGCTGGTAAAGTTGTTATTGCGGATTAGTTTATTATGACGAGATTTGTAAAATAAATTAGTTTTTTTATTCGAGTTGAGTCCTGATTTTGTTAATGACTTTAATAACTGAAAAGGGATTAAGTTTTTTCTATCAAACTAATTTGTTTTTAAGGTTCCGTACCACAGTCGACAAAAACCCTTAATATTAAACCATATAAGATCACTTTCTTGTCCGTCTGTCAAAATTCTCCTTTTTTTCAAGAACAAGTGGAGTTATTATGCTGAAATTAATATAAAAAAAATACTTAGGTCTGCTACTCCTTTTTTTTTCGGTGGAAAAATCATCCAATGACCTCCCCCGGTTTTGGGCGGAGCGCGGGGGTGTGTCAGACTTTTACTGACTAAAAGCCCACTCCGGTTCCCTTTCACTTTTCTCACTATTAGGCTTTCCCCAGGTGTCGCCATAACAATCAGTCCATCGAATTCCCGAGACCCCCTGGCGGGCGATGACACAGTGGTCATCGGCCCACCTTGTGGGAGACCTTCCGACGCTGCGTCTTTCGGTACGTGGTCGCCACATGAACCTTTCATCTCCATAGACCATCTGCTCTGCGAGTTATGTGCCCAACTTAAGCGACAGTGAGCACACTGTCGCTTAAGTTTGGCGATCCTTCAGGCTAAACGGGCTAACATGAACGTTTAAAGCTAGAACTACATTAGACCGACGCACACGTGTAACACACCAGATTTGTACGCAGAAGTGCGTAAGTGTAGCTTTTCAAGTCTAGTTTCCATATAAAATGTATGGAAACCGACGCGTCCAGACCGGCGTGTGTGGCACACGTGTGTGCAGTGTAATTCTAACTTAAAATGTGATGTGCTATAATTTCAGCTAATATTCAATAAAGCAATAAGAAAAAAACGTAAGTGATGCCATTTCTCAACATGAAACCTACAGACTTATTACTGAGTACACTTACCAACTAAATTGCCAGTAAACGTATCAACACTAAGAGCAAGAATTTCACACTCTATGAAAGCTTTCGCTTTCATATATTTTATAAAGCATAAATTGAGTTGTTTTTCGTGTAATGGTCAATAAAAGTTGTCAGCTCAGGTGGCCACGGTCTTACGGTATGAACGATAAATCACAAAACTGGAAGCTGTAACCACCTTAACAAAAACCATTAGGGTATCTTGGCCCTCCAATTTTCTTTAACAAAGATGGCGCCGAACGAATCCCCAGGGTCTTCTTAATTTGGTCATGGTTTCACCCAAATGCTGTACACCTTTAGGATTAGCTCTTAATTAAATTTCCTTATAATTTAGGACAAGAGTTTCTTAATGCAGATTTTAATTTTCCCCTGTTCGTATTTTTGGCTTTATATATTTGAGAAATGTTTATAGTATTGTTAAGGTCAAAAGAAAGGCACCTTCTAAATAACGTTGCCCGTTTAAAAGAATAATAATCTTTAGACTGTCAGTCATGATTTTCAATTTAAAACTAGATTTAAGTTAAGATTAATATGAACACTGACAGTTCTAAATTAAAATTCGCAACAGAATTATTCCAGAATAAAATGTAGATAGTGAAATTAATTAATTTGATTCTCTTCGCCATCATTATTTAGACACAGCATCACTTTTAATGCGATGTATAACGACACTTGGATAATATAATTAATAATAATATTTATTTATCTTCCACAAATAACGATAACAGTAAGAAACTAAAACTTAGAATATCAAAGTGATATAACAATGTTAATTTGTGGGAGACTGGTGCCTAAACTAAGCCATGGCTTGTATTTTAGGACACCAGGGACTCCTCTCTACAGGGTAAGTAGCAAACAAAAACATTATATCATTTTTATAGATTGCGAAAATCTAACGAAAGTTAACAATCTTTCAGTTTCTCCAAGTTATTTACATTTATTGGAAAAAAAAGCTAAAAGAAAAATTAAAGTAATTAAAAAGTTAAATTTGTGTAAAGTGTAATGAGGTTTTAAGTGCATGTGTGTGTATGGTGTGTCGTAGAGTAATTAGCAAATCTATCTGAAGCACATTTCATTTTGAATATTTACATTCTCAATTCAAATTAGTACCTAACTAACTATAATTTACACGTCTCATCAGCTCTCTTATCGCTTCAACAAAGGTCTCCATCAAACTACCGTACCATCCACAGCTACGCAAAGTTATGTGTTCGTATAACATACCGGTTGGTTACTCTTGAGGTAAAACCTTACAAATTCTGCGGCAAATACCCATAGCGTCCCATTTCTCTGAAATGGATGGCAACAATAATGGAATTACTATCGATATTTTGGTGGAGGCACCGCAGGCTGTTGGGCGATTGTGATGTCTTAATACATGATCAGGTAGGAATCATGTTTTATTTATTATATTTTTATTTATACTTTATCTACATTAGTTGTATATAGGCGGACTTAATGCAACAAGGCATTCTTTATCAATAAACCAGAGAACACACACATAATCATCATTCACACAGACAATCTGAAATTGTTTAGTGTTTACCTCTGTCGAATACTTGAGTAGGTGATTTTTTTTTTATTGGGTGGGAAAATCATCTTATGACAAATCCCGCTCTTAAGCGGAGCGGGAGATAGTGTCAGACTTTTACTGACTAAAAATCCACTCCCGTTCCTTCTTTGCCTTCGTTCCAGGGCCCCGGGTGTCGCTTTCATTCTATCTGTAGCCCCAGTAGGCTTCGACCCTGCTGGGCCCCTACGATTTGCTGACATCTCCTTGAGGCGCGCGTGGAACATTACGCGCCGTCGACGCCTTGAGCTCGGTCCGGACGGTCGGAGTAGGTGTGTAATTATTAGGTCATAAGTTGTTATTATATTGATGTGTTAGATTTATTGCTGTGGTCAATTATATGTTGCAAAGGATAAGTTGGATGTATCTAGGGCATGAAGATATTACAATTTGCGTTTAAATTTAGTATTCTTTTCAATTAATGTAGTATCTATTCATGTAATAAAATCGTATTAATGTGGAGAGATGAAGGGATCCTTGATCATTTGAGATGTAAACAGGACCTTCAAGATATCCACAGGAACTATGAGAATATACTGGGGATTGCACAGTTCTGTTTAAAGGCGGCTTCCAGCAAGATCTACCTGTGATGACATGAATAAGATTATTTCGGAATGAATCGTAAAATTGTTAGTTACATTTATTTGTTTTTCTGTTCGTTACTTCTTGACATTTTACAGCTCTACTGGTTTGGATAAAACTTGGCAGACAGATAACCTGTGTCTTGAAATAAGACATATGATACTTGTCTTATTTAGGGAGTATCTTTTCATGGGTTAATGTTAAAATAGTTTGAATGCGTGTGAAAGCCGAAAATCTAAAGTTCTTAATATTATTTTGATTTTAAAAACCGTTGAAAAGGGGCTTTATCTTTTTTGCTATAAAAACACGAAGGTATTACCTTTTCAGCCTATAAATAAATCTTTGATGCGAAAGACCCTCTCTGCCGGCAAAGGTTCTATTTTTACGCAATAGCCAACGGTATCTACAGAAAACCTCGCTTAGATTCTAACTTTAACCTGGATCTGGCTATAAAGCATAAATACTGGCATAATATCGTATATCGACGTTTCCGAGGACGGTTATGCGATACCACGCAGCGCAACACAACGCCGACTACATTACGTGTATCTATTTAACCATTATCATTATTGTTAAAGATTATTATATGTATTTTTAAAATAAAATGTTTATTTAGTATTATTATCATCACTACATAGTATAAAACAAAGTCGCTTCTCGCTGTCTGTCCCTATGTATGCTTAGATCTTTAAAACTGTGCAACGGATTTTGATGCGTTTTTTTTTAATAGACAGAGTGATTCAAGAGAAGGGAAGGATTATATGTATAATAGATACCTAATATCGTAGAGAAATACTGGTAATTTTAGAGTTTTCTTATGTGATGTCGTAAATAAACACATTTTTTTGTGCTTACTTTGCAAACGCTGGTTGAACTCTACAAGATAAATCAAAATAATGTACTACAGTATTGTACACCTTAAAAAGGTCTACAAAACAAGTCTATGATGGTAATGTCTATCTCTTAGGGATAACCCACAATAACCATTTTTTATCCTTTACTATTTACGACAAATAATAGTTTATTTACGAAGCAATTTTAAGCAATACAGCATTAATCGTTATCCAATTAAGTACCTTAGATACAATGTGCATTTAATATAGATCAATATGGCCCTTTACAGTATGTTATTTAAATGAATATTTTGAATATAACACAAATTTAAAATGCCGGGACATAGCAGTTGCTGTGGTATCAGCATTGCACCCGTGCGAAGCCGGGGCGGGTTGCTAGTTGTAAATAAATTGGGAAATTATAAGCTTGCTCAATTCTCACAAATTTTGAATAATCGATTTTTGATGTAAGACCATAAGGTCTATGTTGAGTAAAAAAACTTATGCTAAATTGTTTCAGTTTTACTGAACTGATGTGAAAAAATATTTCACGTGAATGATTATAACTGGGATTAAAAGTATCATGTTGTAGTGACCTACATAGTATTAAAATTATATCAAAATAAATTAATTTATTTATTTACGTACAGACACTACTCACTAGTATTATATAGAATAATCTGTCTAGTTGCTAGGTAACTTGTCTTGTTTGTGTCAATCATTGAAAAATACATAATTTTACTAAGGAACGTTTGTATTAATTTAAAGGTATATGTGTATATGTAGAAATACACATATTATCCTACATTGGTGACCCCGACGTGATGCGAATACAATGTCATGTCCTAATCTAGACTTATAGTTTACCCATTGGCTATTCTCTTCGCGTGAATTGACTATATTTACTAATAACTAAATGCAGGATATAATAGTTAAAAGTAGGTTATTATCTAAAAGTGGGACATCTTTTTGTATAAACCTTGTTGCATTAGCATAGCATAGCATAGTCGCCCTTATAATTTTCCCACTGTTGGGACTCAGGCCTCCTCCCTAGGAGAAGGAATGGGCCGTAATCCAACACGCGGGCCCAATGCGGGTTGGTGAATGTCACATGTCTTTGAATTTTTGGTTCTAGAACATGCCGGTTTCCTCACGATGTTTTCCTTCACCGTTTTGAGAGCAGTGGTGATGAAATAAATTACACAAAGTAATGCACCTGGTTGGGTTTGAACCCGCGACCTACAACTCGTAAGTCGGGGCCGATACCACTCGGCCACAACTGCTCTCTTGTTGCATTAACTCCGCCTATTTACCACTACTGTACATGAAGTTTAAATAAATAAGGTCATTTCTGGCAGAAGTAAATAGTATATTCACAAGGTACAAGACGGAAAGCAGAAAATTAATCATAGTAATCTCTTGCAAACGCTAGCTCCAATATTTCGACACTAAACAAATTGTCCAACTTCATCCTGGCTCGCATTTAAACGAATTAGTTTTGATAACGCTTGACCTACCAATTTCCTCGCAGCTATTAACATAGAAACTAATCCTAACTGATGCTGGGATACTGTATAAACTTCTATTTCTCTACGTTTGTATAAAGCGAGTGCTTTGTGGTCTGCTGAACATAAATTTTGAGCGGTTGTTCAGAAGAGTTGGACACTCCTTCACGCTCACCCCAGACTCTTTATTTGTTGAGTTCCAAAGAAAAAGATCCCGAGTTCTAACACCGGTGGTAAAAGTGATATCAAAAATTTATTTTGAAAATCATAAATCAAAACTGATTTTGGCCCGGTTCATCTACTTGCCCTTTTTCACATTAAACAATCAGTCCGCCTAAACTTTTCCTAATTACATTAAGTTCAGCTTCAAGTCTAATTGGATGCAGATGTAAACCAAGATTTTACCTAGAGCGACTGCCTAGCTGTCCTCCACAACCCAGTAACTGGGTAATATGATACCACTAGACAAGCTGGGGTCAGATTTTCTGGATTTTTCTGGCTATCCGTAATGATTGTCACATATGTCCGGCTTAACGTGCTTTCTGAGATATGGCAGAATCTCGGTATGTTAAGAAGGTTACAAGTCCACGGACCGACCTCTGCAAGATTAGCTTACTCGTATATACCCTCGAAGGTCGAACTATGTAACTGTTATTCAGCAGCAAGGTTCTCTATCAGGTTTAATAGCATTGCTAGAAAATGGAGACTCCCTGTGTTATTTTAAGTTCTAACGATCCATCCTAAGGTTGTCTGGTAGATATCTCTGTCAGCGATAAGACCGCCATTGTACCCATAGATTTAAGTTTATGTATAAGTTGTGTTACTTTTTTGGTGTACAATAAAGTTTATTCTATTCTATTCTTTACGCTATAAGTATATATATACTGCTACACTTTTTTTTTTGAGGTAAGAAATCATCGAATTACTTTTCACGCCCTGGGTAGAGGTGGAGGGATTATCAGACTTTTACTGACTAAAAATCAACTGTGTTCTTTCAGTTGCTCTTTGCGTTCTAGGATCACGTTAATTCTTTCGAACAATCCCGAAACCCCAGCCCCCCTAGCCAAGTTACGATCGTTTCGTTTGCGTCGAAAGACTCGAGTAGGCCACGCCTCCGATTCCTTTGTTCTGACGTCATCTCAAAGCTCAGTCACGTGGTCTACAATACCTTTGCCCTGACTTCTTCTACCTATTGCCTAATGTTTTGTAGTAATCGATTTCTTTATTATTACATTGGATTTAGTAATGTTGAGGCAAAGAGGCCATTAGGATTCTTGCAATAAAAATATTATTTCTGTGTGACCTAAAAAGTTATTACTTGAAAAGGTTTTAAGCTTGTAGTGGACAGTTTTATTTGATTCTCGGTCTCTCTATAAAATATTGATGGAGTAGGTAATAAACTTACAGTGACAAATATTTGCCACAGCAAAATATTGTAGTTAGAAAACTTGTATTTAGAAATCTTTTTTTTTTTATTAATGATAGACTCGCGTTTGACCACCATCTCACCTGATGGTAAGCGATGATGTGATCGACGATGGAGCACGCTTGCCTAGAAGTAACCAACCTCTAAATAAAAGTTTAGTAAAGTCGATATTTTCGGAATTGGTAATTAAATTGTTGCAAAATTTATAAAATAGAATTCAAAGACTTTAAACGGGGGTGGCCAACCGGTCGATCGAAATTGACCGGTCTATCTTAGCTTTGAATCAAGACGATCTTAGCAAACAGTAACGTGTTTACTTTTAAGCCAAGAGGACTATAATAATAATATAATAATAATATTCACACAACTATCACACAACGCCATCTAGTCCCAAGCTAAGCAGAGCTTGTGTTATGAATACTAGACAACTGATAAACATACTTAAATATTTCTGAATACATACAAATTATAGACAAATTACACCCAGACACGGAACAAATGATCGTGCTCATCACACAAACTTTTGTCCTGGGTGGGAATCGAACCCACGATCTCCGGCATAACAGTCAGAGCCTCTAACCACTAGACCAACAGGCCTGTCAAAATTTCAAGTACTACTAACATGATTCCAAGAAGAAATATGAAAATTGCGAAACTGTTTCTATTTTCTCTTATTCCGATTGTTCACAAGCAAGCAATATATTATTTAATTAAAAAACACCAATGTAATTTCAAGATTATTTTAAACTCTGACAGCTAGTTCCTATTCCGAGCACTAACCAAATCTGGAACACCTAATTAACAATTCATTAATCAATTAAAAAGGTCGCGCCGAAACCGGCGACAAAGGTTGCAAAGTACCCAAAGATTCTATTGTTGTTTTACTGAAATAAACAGGGCACAAGCAAGTCCGCAGGAAAAATATATGGCTACTAAAAGATCAATAGAGATTTGTGGGATATTGAATTTTCCCTTGAAAGCGAACTAACAATGGTTTTGACATGGGTCTGAACGGGCATTGCTTATGAGTGCCTTTTGGAGCTTTATAACTTCCCTGTGTAATTGAGTTTTGCCTTAAATTACGGTAAAATCTATTTTTTTTTTCTTTAAATACGTTGGGCCGAGGATTTTTTGACTAAAACTCACCTGTGTTCCTTCAGTTGCCCTTTACGGTCCAAGGCCACTGTAGCTTCGTCAAACAATCCCGCAACCGTGGCAGATATCGGCCCCAGTGAGCCCCGTTCCTTTTGCTGACTTCTTTTAGAGGCGCGCGTGCAACACAACGCACTGCCAACCTGGGTCTGGTACTTATCGACGGCGTGCTAATTTATTATTTGCCTTAAAAACTATACTTCAATTTAGAATTCAAGATAATATTTAAATTTTATAACAACAAACTCAAAGTCAAACAGGTCAAACATTTTTTATTTTTAATCATAATCATAATCATTTACTCGTATTTTATTTGTAAAACATAGATATCACAGAGGGTGGTATGAATTCACAGTGCGCTATGTTTTGCCGAATATTGGCATTAAAACTTAAAGTACCTAAATCTCAGCATGCAGCAGCATAGTGACAAATATTTAAAATCATAATATAATGTCAAACAATTAAATAGTACTTAAAAAAAAAATTGGAAAAATCAGACAGAATGTCAAAACAAAATAATTGAAATGTCACAAAAATTAAATACAATGTCAATTTTTTTTATTTTCTTCATCTTACATCTATCTTTACAGGTTTTTTATTTATCCCCAATCCGATAAATGCGCTTATCCTAACTTATTTACACTAACATCTATAACTAATTATAAGTAATGCATCCCTTATGAATTCACCCAGAATAGGTTGAGTGTGTAAAGTGTGCGTATAAGCGCATGTCATTTTCTGCTATATAGAAATCTATAAAAACACATGATATATTATTTCAAATTCCAATAGAAATCATTCATATTTTTGATACAAATCCTCACTTAAAAATCAGTTTAAAATACACAAAATTAAAGTCGATATTTAAATTTGCTGCGATGACTGAAATAATATCGAATTGTTTGTACTTACAATTATACAGTCCTGGCATGAAGTTTAATGATGGGATTTTGGGTCAAATTAAGATTTCCCGCAGCTGAATGTTTTTTCCTTATCACAATATCGTAAATATGAAAAATAACAGCTTTAAAGACGTTCAGTTTCTTAAGAAAACATATAAATTCTGTTTTGTGTTTGTTTCAGATGTTCGATCGTAATGAGAGGAGCGTGAATTGGTAAGTAGGTCAAACTTTTAGACAGGTCACTAAATAATGCAGAGAATAAGTACATGTCCTTGAATGGAATACAGTACATAGTATATGACACTTCAGGTAAATTTACTATGTATTTAGAAACTCATCTTAAGTATGAAGGCCACCATATGCACAAAACGTTTTTGGAATATATTCATAGTGCAGATAAGGAGTGAAATCCTTACTGGATTCTCGGTTTCCTGATAACTTCCACCTGGAGTTAGCGAATATGTTACTTCTAGGCGAGTGTGCTCTATCGTCAAACACATCATCACTTACCATCAAGTGAAATCATGTTGAAGTGGGAACCTATCAATAAAAAAAAGTAGGGCAGTTTTAGCATAAACACAATTTTCATAGAGGGTGCGTCAAATTCCTACACATTTAGCCTTTTTAGGGTTCCGTACCTCAAAAGGAAAAAGCGGAACCCTTATATATATATATTATCTATACTATCTATACTAATATTATAAAGAGGTAAACTTTGTTTGTTTGTTTGTAATGAATAGGCTCAAAAACTACTGGACCGATTTTAAAAATTCTTTCACTATTCGAAAGCTACATTATCCACGAGTAACATAGGCTATATTCTATTTTGGGTTCCGTAAGATATTTGAGTTTTTCGGACACAAGGTGTAAAAAGTCAACCAGAAAAGTTACTTATTTTGCGTACGCTGCCTAAACTATAAAAGATAGAACCATAAAATGTTCTATTTAATGGTAGATCTTATAAATATCTACCAAAGTGTGTTAGGAGAAACCTACTTTCACGCGGGCGAAGCCGCTGGCAAAAGCTAGTATTATATATTATAGGACCACTTTGTTGTCCGTCTGTCTGTAGAGATCCTTTATCTCAAGAACGCGTAGAGGTATCGAGTTAAAATTAAAACCATATACTCTAGTCTGCGGTTCCTTGAAGCTATAAAAATCAAATTTCTGAAATAATAAAAAAAAGATACGGCCGTTTTTGTCCCAAAAAACGTGTATTTCGATACTTTCAAGGGAATCAAAATTCATAGGGTACTTCCCGTTGACCTAGAATCCTTGATTTTGGCATGAAGCAAGGTATTATAGCACAAGTATAGGGAAAAATCTGAAAACTGTAAATTTGTAGTTACCTACGAGTACGTCACAAAAAAAAATTGCAAATCAGAAAAATCTTCGTAACTCAATTCGGAAATTAAACTTTTCATAGATAAGTTTGTACAGAACATTCAGTGCGCGAGTCCGACTCGTACTTGCCCGGTTTTTTTCACTGGTATACGGTAATAGCAACGTCAAAGGCGTTCATTAGGTCATCAAAAGCGCAGGTGTATAGCCACTTCAGACACTCCAGTATGTGTCTTGTTAAGGGCCCTACCAGAATATCACCACTATGTTATTTACTAGCTTCTGCCAGAGGCTTTAACCATATGTAGTTAGAAAATAAATATAGCCTATGTTACGCAGTGATGATGTAGCTTTTTTATGGTGAAATAATTTTTCAAATCGGTCAAGTAGTTTTTGAGTTAAATCGTAATATACAAACAAACAAACATAAAATCAAATGATTTATCTTTATAATATTAGTTTAGATTAATAATTTTATTCTTTGTTTTTTTATTATTATTATTCAGCCTTTTAATGTTCTCACTGTTGGGACTCTAGCCTCCTCTCTAAAAGAGGAGATGGGCCGTAATCCACCACGCTGGCCCAGTGCGGGTTGGTGAATGTCACATGTCTCCGAATTTTTGGTTCTAGGACATGCCGGTTTCCTCACGATGTTTTCCTTCACCGTTTTGAAAGCAGTGGTGATGAAATAAATTACACAAAGTAATGCGCCTATTGGCTGGGTTTAACTCGCGACCTACAAACTTGTAAGTCGGGGACATTACCACTCGCCCATCACTGCACATCAATAAAAATTAAAACCAAATACTGCATGTATTTGGTTTTAATAAGTTATGTGAAATAAAATTTAAAAAAATTGAATTTCTTTCTTTCTATGTTCTAGACGGGAAAACCTCACAAAAAAACATTTTTCCAGGGTGCGTAGCTAATTTAATGCACGACTAGTCTTACTGACTGGCTTCTCTCGTGGTTGGCTTTTCTTTTTTGAAGTAGAAAATCATCCAATAATAATAAACATTTATTTCAAACCACAATGAATACATACAATAGTGTTTGTAAAAACTTAAAAATTAATGTCCTTAAAAATATAATATCTTATTATAATTTAATATCTGGAATCGAAGTGGCGACCGCGTACCGGAAGACGCAGTGTTGGAAGGCCCCCTACAAGGTGGACCGATGACCTGGTGAAGGTTGCGGGAATCCGATGGATGCGAGACGCGCAGGACCGTTCTTTATGGCGACATTTGGGGGAGGCCTATGTCCAGCAGTGGACGTCTATCGGCTGAAATGATGATGATGATCTGGAATCGATCCAACGAATTCTCTCGCTCTATTGTAGTGCGCAAGGACGTGTCAGACTATTATTGACTAAAACCACACTTGTGTCCTTCAGTTGCCTTTTGCGTTCTAGGACCATGGTTTTCCTTTCAGAAATTCCTCGCAGATGGGCAGAAACGGGTCTGCTGATGAACTAAGATTATCGAATCGAAATCTGTAAATTTTTATCCACTTGCTAGATCCTTTCGTCACCACTCAATTTTAATTAAAAAAAATCTCTGTTATTTAAAGGGTTTTTTTTATAGAGTTCCGTAGCTCAAAAGGAAAAACGGAATCCTTATATGATCACTTTGTTGTCACACCATCTATCTGTCTGTCAAGACCCTTTATCTCGGGAACTTTTGAAGGTATAAATTGAAATTAAAACTCAGGTCTGCGGTCCCCTAAAGCTGTGAAAAAATCAAACTTCTGAGTTAACGAAAAAAAAAAAAAGATACGGCCGTTTATGTCGTAAAAAACGTACATTTCGACAATCTTAAGGAAATCGATATTCATAGGGTATAACCTCCCGTTTACCTAGAATCTTGAAATTTGGCATGAAGCAAGGTTTCATAGCACAAGTGTAGGAAAAAATCTGAAAACTGTAAATTTGTAGTGACGTCACAATTTTTTTTTTCCTATTCCTAGAAATCTTCGTAACTCAATTCGGACATTGAACTGTTTTCATAGGAAAGTTTGTATGGAACCCTCAGTGCGTGAGTCCGACTCACACTTGCCTGTTTTTTTTTTTTTTTGGTTTATTACTTTACCCGCTCTGGGTGAATTTATTCATTCCCATCAGAATCAGAACATATTTATTGTGGGTAAAGGTTATATACAGATGTTAAAACTCAAGAATAAATTATAGATCCGTTATGTTCTACAAACCAGCATACAACAATTTACAGATTATATACTAACATACTTTCAAATATTTAAAGTGAATCGAGACAAGAGCATTATAAATGAGCAGCTCCAACAGGCATTAAAGAATTTCCATATTGTTATGATAGAATAATCTTATCTACAAGTATACCTGTTCCAACGTGAGCCGAGATTTACCTTTTGAAAGCATCCCATCTTACGGTAATCCTGGCTGGCCTTTGTCTAAGTATTCCGGGGGATTTCACGTGGGATACCACAGCTGACAAGGTATTCTTATAATATCTACCACTTACACTAAACTTTTTAAATATTACCGACTTTTTTTATTTAGCGGAGTTTATCGCTTTCGTGGTAATGGAAAAATGATTGGTCGGGACAATTTGAATTTATTTTTTCTTTTTGCCAATCTGAGTTTTCTTTTAATACGAAATCTATTTGTATAAAAGGACAAACTGACTGACTGACATAACAACGCACAGACGAAACTACTGAGACTAAGAGCGTAAAATTTTCCACAAGGTTTCCTTGTATGACGTAGGCGAGCACTAAGAAAGGATTTTCCAAAATTCACCCCCTAAGAGGATGAAATGGGGGTCCAAAGTTTGTATGGAGAAACTTACTTTCACGCAAGCGAAGCCGATGGCAGAAGCTAGTATTTCTATAACACACAACTAAATTCCGCAAATAAATCTTACTTGAAAACTCTTAAGTACGAATAATGATAATAAAGCCCACACAGGGATAATCACCGGTTGGTACCAAGTTCCGTGAAAATTATCTAAGGGTCTTTGCGAGTTGACTTTGACCCCTCATATGCCTTCCAAAGGTCCATGACCCCAGGGTCCTGAGATAAATAAATTCATAATAATAATATTCCACAACTGACACAAATGCCATCTAGTCCCAAACTAAGCAGAGCTTGCGCTATGAGTACTACACAACTGATAAACATACTTACAAATTCCATGAATATACAAATAACTAGCTTTTGCCCGCGGCTTCCCCCGGGTACATAAAATATAGCTTCTGTCACTCAGGAATAAAGCAACTTTCTATCGGTGAAAAAATTTTAGCAATCGGACCCGTACCTACTTTCGGAGATTACCTCCTACAGAAAAAAAAACTTAGAAACGAAAAACAAACTTAACCTGTTTATAATATTAGTGTAAATATATTTCATTTCCACTCTAAATCCTAGTTTTATCCTAGAAAAAACTAATTAAGTGTGGGTTCCATAATAAAACTAAAACAATTAATTTAATTTGTAGCTCAGAATTGTATTTAATTGATTTTCCTAGTCCATTATATTGTAAGAAGAGTCTTTTTGCTCATTGCACGAGTAAATCCATATTCTCGAACTTAGTAATATTCTTGTTTATATAAAACGTAGTTATTTAATTCAATGCAAAGGACGAGAGATGCGTGCTGAGAAAGCTTTTATTTCACCTTGGGAGAACATCCCCCCTCCCCCCCTGGACACGAACTGCAGTGGCCAATCTGGGAATCTCTTGAACCTCCGTAAAAACAATTTGGCCAATTGGGGCTTTCTCGATCCATCTGCAACACAATGTCAGTGTGAAGCCCTTATACAAGACAGTACACCTGCTTAGCTGCCCTTCCGACACATCCACCTGCATCTTCCAAGATTTATACAGGTTGCTATATTACACTAAATGTATTTCATAAGGAGATGGGAGCAGTGGAGGCCGAGCGGTAATGGCTCCGACTTACGAGTTATAGGTCTTGGGTTCAAACTCAGCCAGGCGCATTACTTTGTGTAATTTATTTCATCACCACTGCTCTCAAAACGGTGAAGGAAAACATCGTGAGGAAACCGGCATGTCCTAGAACCAAAAATTCGAAGACATGTGACATTCACCAACCCGCACTGGGCCCGCGTGGTAGATTACGGCCCATGTCCCTCTCCTAGAAAGGAGGCCTGAGTCCCAACAGTGGGAACATTGAAAGGCTGATTATGCTATATTATGCTATGTATTTCATAATAATAAAATTATTTATTGAAAGAAAACGTTTATTCGTACCGCACACAATCGTATAAAATAAAATTCCATAAAGAAAAAAAAGAAAGGTATAATCAGTGTAAAGCCAAAAAGGCACCTAGCTCAGCATATGTTGCGTTATTTAAAACGATAAATAATGCAATTAACATTAGGCACGCAATCAATATTGACATTAGGTGCTTACACATAAATACAAAATTCCCTAGCTGAAACTACTTATATTACAGGAGCCAGTGTATTCCCCGTATTTTTATTACAATTTTTTCAACTTTATAGAACATAAAAAAATGGAAACAACAAAGAAAAAATGGAAACAACTAAAATGAAAAAATATAAAATTTATTTAAAATTTCGATCAATGACAAATATAACAATTATTTAATAAAATCAAAATCAACACTTCAATCAAATCCAAAAATATAATCATAATTTGAGCTTTTGAGAAACGAAAAGAAAAAAAAAAACGCTTCAGTAAAAGTGACAAAACTGCGAACAATCTCATAAAATAATTTTACACTCTCGACCAAAATAAACAACACGAAGAACGTACCGACATAAATCCTTGGCATATTGAATACGGAACTTCTCAGATATTCAAACGAGCCCATCAATTTGGTCCGAAATAAGAAAGGCCTACAAATCGACGCGAATGTGATAGGAATGTATGAGATACCGACCGGAGATTATTTATTGGGCCTCAAGTGTACCGTGATTTACTGGTGCCGCGTTCCTTTCACTCATGACATTTTATCCAGTGTTCCATAGTATGACAAGGACAATGGTATGTCTGCTATTTATTTATTTTTTCAGAGTAAATAGTTCTTTTTGTAGTTGAAAACGCTTGAATGCATGAAGTCTGATTATAATTAAAAAAAAATATTTTATAGAGCTCTTGTAGATTTAAGGTTTATTTTTTTTAATTATTTTTTTTATTTTTTTATTTACTTATTACAATATATTAATTTGATCCATTGTCAGTTTTTTTTTTCCGGTGGGAAAATCGTCTTATGACATCCCCCGCTCTTGGGCGAGGCGGGAGATAGTGTCAGACTTTTACTGACTAAAAACCCACTCCTGTTCCTACGTTGCCTTTCGTACCGGGGCCGAGTCTTCCTTTCAGAATCAGACCCTTGGCCCCAGTAGGCTTCGACCCTGCTGGGCCTCTACGTTTGCTGACATCTCCTTGAGGCGCGCGTGGAATAGTACGCGCCGTCGACAACTTGGGCTCAGTCCGGACGGTTATCGGACAGTCGGACGGCGAGCCACCCATTGCTCGCCGTCCAAAAGCCCGCGCCTACGGTGGCCGGAAGTCGGGATCGGAGTCCCGGCGACGGTTGGGGCGTGAGGACCTTTGTCTCACGCGATCGGCCGCCTCCTTTGCTAGCATAACTGCTTCGCAGAAGGAGGCGTCCGCCTGCCACTCCTCCTCGCTCCGGACCATGGCCTGTACCAAGGCCCGGCGCGAGAGTTCGCCGCCACCGATTGCCCCCAAGAGGACACGGCGTTGCTCTGCCCAAGCGGGGCACAGCTCTACTGTGTGCTCCACCGTGTCCTCCAGGCGGTCTACGCAATGGTGACACCCGGGCGTTTCTTCCGCTCGGATCCGGTGCAGGAACCTCCCAAACTTACCATGTCCGATGAGGACCTGCGTCATGCGGAAGGTAAGGACACCGTGTTGTCTTTCCAGCCACTCCTCAAAGAGGGGGCTTACCGCCATGATTATGGCGTGCCCATGATCCATTTTCGGTACCACATACATTTAATAAACAAATAATAATATCTTATTTCCTATGCAACTCATCATGAGTGTATGTATTATTGTCAGTTTAAAGATCCTTATTTTCTTTCATACTTATTTAATCTAGATCAATTCAAAATATTATATTTCACATATATACCTACGTTCCCATACTAATAAAACATCAGAAGCTAGTTCACGGTTCTGATTGGTCGTTTCCTATAGAGAAGAAACGACAAGAAACTCCATAGTTACTCTTAAAAAAAAATGTTCTTTTTTTATTTTTTCCATAATTACTTATAAAATCATTTTTAGTTTTTAAAGACCAATAGTTCTAAAATATATATATATATATAGATTATGTTCATATTACCCTGTTACTAGGTTGTGGAGAATGTATAGGCAGACTTTCCATGTAAAATAATGGAATTCAGCTGCTTTTGGATAGATTGAATTCGACTCCAATATAATTGGGAAAGGGCTTTACGGAATATTGACTTTTTGTTACTAATAAATATGTATAAATTTCAGTATATGTTATGTAAGCGCTCTCTTGTTCCATTATTATTGCGATTTTCCTTTTCAATTCCTAATCATAATTTCCCTACAAACACAAAAGTTCGTAGCAGATCGTAGCCGTAGCTGGCTACGTTCGTGTCTACGGCGTAGCACGTAGTCACATTACGAGAAAGAACTCAACATTTCATTTCAAGTATCCGATTTCCACTTCATGGTATACAAAAGCTCTCTGAAGCGAGTAACGTTAAATCTTTTGAAAACGCTCCACTGTAAGCACTTTATAAGTACTTTTACACTTTTCATGATAAAAATACTTTAATATTTTTGTCAATGATATCGATACTTTTTGTTGGTTCTTTTTTATTTTCTCTAGGAAGAATCCTAGGCTTATTCAATATTCAAAATTATATTCAATAATATCCGTCAAAAGCATTATTCTAATTAATATTTCTTTATTCTACGGGGTTCAGAATGCATTTTACATCCAAGAAAGTAAAAAAAATCTGATATTCCCAGTAAAAATAAGCCACAAACTTCTTCTTAAAAAAACAAAAATTTAGTATTATTATTCTTCTACATAAAAGAAAATACTAATAGATAAAAGTACAATATAAATGACTGCGTACTTTTGTAGAAACATCCAGCACACCTGCAAAAGGAGAAATTAAAAAGAAATGTAGACAAAACCGTGTGTAAACTGGAGAAAAAGTATGTGAATTCTTAAACTCAAGTCTCAAATAAATATAATCATCTTATTTACATATTGATAAATCATAAATCTAAAAAAAAGAAAGAAAAATGAAGCACATTTTTCTTTCTTTTTTTTGCTCAGGAGTGTAAAAGATACTCGCATAGCATAAATAGCATAATCAGCCAGGGGCGCCGACTGCGTGGGTGTTCGGAGGCTCGAGCACCCATGAAAAATAAACAGTGGATGCCGAGTACCACTGAGAATAGACATCACGAAACAGATAGGTTACGTTAAAATTATTATATTTCCTGATGATAAAAACTAATTTCATTTTTAATAGTAGTTTCATTTTACATTTTTATCAAACATAATTAGTAATTAAGTACGCAGTATGTAAGTAGGACATTTATTTATTTGTCGGTCGATCAGTGCGTATTTCTCTTCTCACACTTCGCCACTTTTTCGATTCATCGAAAGAGTATGAGCACCCATGAGGTTTTCTAAAAGCTGGCGCCTCTGTTATCAGCCTTTTAATGTTCCCACTGCTGGGAGTCTAGCCTCCTCTCTAGGAAAGGGGATGGGCCGTAATCTACCACACGGGCCCAGTGCGTGATGGTGAATGTCACAGGTCTTCGAATTTTTGGTTCTAGGACATGCCGGTTTCCTTACGATGTTTTCATTCACCGTTTTGAAAGTAGTGGTAATGAAATAAATTACACAAAGTAATGCGCCTATCTGACAGATAGTCGCAACAGCATTCAATTGCAAAAATTCTTGTAGTAAGGGAAATTAGCACTAACACTAGATAATAGGTTAAATATTAAGTTACTAACAATATATCTTTCTTCTTTTGTCCGAAATAAACTAAATTATTTCATTCATTCATATGCCAACTACTATACTATAATAGGTACTAAAGTGTATAAGTTAAGGTGTGCAATAAATAAATAGATAATAAATAAAACATCCACCATCTTCTTTAGAAGGAGCGCATTGATCAAACATGTTATCTTATTTTTTGTTCCTATCTTAAAATAGGAAATTACCTTAAGTGGGAAGATATTTTATTCATGGCAGAAACACTCACGATGAGATGCGGACCGTCGCTACTCAATCGCGCCCTTAAATGAACTCATTTAGTAGTATAAGTCAATTTGTTTATTTATTCAGACGTTCTATTCGTATTTTGGTGCATTTAATGTTTCATTTAAAATTAACTGCACAGTTTTGTTTTTCGTCAGTGGAAGTGTAATGTACATATTACACTACTACAGCTATTTATTTCGGTCTGAGATTTTTTCACTTTCTTAGGCAAATAACAAACATTTTTTACTTTATTTTTTTTTCTTTTAGCTGAAAATATACGATGTGATGTTTATATTTTTTATTTAAGTATTTCATACTTAATAATTCTATGTAAGTCAATTGACGAACTATTTGACTAGTTTTTTTTTTATTGGGTGGGTTCAAATCATCTTATGACAAATCGCGCTCTTGGGCGGAGCGGGAGATAGCGTCAGACTTTTACTGACTAAAAACGCACTCCTGTTCCTTCTTTGCCTTCGTCCCAGGGCCCCGGGTTTCACTTTCACACTACCCGTGGCCCCAGTAGGCTTTGACCCTGCTGGGCCCTTACGATTTGCTGACATCTCCTTGAGGCGCGCATGGAACAGTACGCGCCGTCGACGACTTGGACTCGGTCCGGACGGTTACCGGACGGTCGGACGGCGAGCCACACATTGCTCGCCGTCCGCAAGCCCAACTTGTTGACTAGTAGGTATTTTTTATGTTAAGTAAAACGGAAAAGAATAATTATATTTAACACATCATTTATTTCATGTTTCATTTACGTTAATAATATAAAACCAGAATAGTTGAAGTATCGAGTGACGTAAAATCTGGTCTAAAATTTAAATTATAGAGCTAAAATGCATTTTTTTAACTGTGACCACTGCTTCCACTATCATAACTGTTCACATTAAGATTAAAAGGCAAGCACATCATTACAAAAATCGTAGCCCTGTTTTCTAGGCCTCCCTGTAAAAAAACTCAAAGTACAAAAATAAATAAATAATAAAAACCAAAATACAAAACAGCTGACAAACAAAGCAGGTAATTATATGATATTATAATTACATCCGAAACCTAAATTCTATAATTGATAACGTCGAAGTACCGACTCTTATATAATGCTACCCACGCAATTTGCTAATGAGAAACAAATTCAAAGTTCTCAGACCGACACTGAAACAACAGAGGGAGATATACTTACGGGTTAGTTATGTATTAGTAAAGACTTGCTGGGTAAGCGGAATGTTTTAGTGCCTATATGGATAAGTTTACACGTTCATGCAATTACTTACTTTAGTTAATGATAATATGTTGAGTAATATGTTAGGTGCTAAGACGTCCACTGTTAGACATAGACCTCCCCCAAGCATAAGCTATGTAAATATGATTAAGGTTGTTGTTAATTTGTGGAAAAAAATTGAATAGAAAAAAAAAACAAGAAAAAAACGACGCCGCAACGACCGATCCAGTGCGTCGCGCATCCACCGCACTCCCGCTACTGTCACCAGCAACATCTATTGTAACTTTATCATACCGTCTCTAAAAGGCGTAGTTATCGCTCAAATTGCTGAACGGATTCGGATGAAATTGCTTGTGTTAAGTTTTGATGCATAACCAAATTATTTACTCTGTTTTTGTAACGAAGAATATTATTTAACTAGCTGACCCGGCAAACTTCGTATCGCCTAACAGTCAATGAATGTAGTATATCTTACGTTGTAATCAACCGATTGCGATGAAATGCATGCAATGAGTGTAATAATCGCATGACTTGATTACGCCATCTCCTTTCTACCATCGGACTACCCGACGTACGGCGAGTACCCTTACGTTGTTGAAACTTCAATGGTCCGGACTACGCGTTTCGCATCGTCGTTTATACCGCGTACATCAAAGGACTGAAACAATTTCCCTGCTGCGGCCTTCCCTTCCAACACTAATTTAAGTGTCTTCAATGCCAGAATGAATAGGCTCTTAATAAACTAGTGCGCTTCACCATCAATCATTGCATCTCTGCTTACCATCAGGTGGGTTCGGAGTTGAGCACTTGTATATATCAATTAAAAAAAAATCTTATTAATATATTAAGTTACATACAATTTTAATAAATAAAAGTTATCGACGTTGATTTCGTACATTTTACGTGATGCGCGCACAACTAAAAACTTCTACAGATTTATTTGTATAGATTTATTTTGTATTCCATTATTCATTGTAATCGACAAATTGTGTTAGCAACACCGAAACGTATTTATAATTATCTGTAGTAAAGCGGTCGATGTAGCATAATGGCTGGTGACAGCTCTCTAGTTTAATCGGCAACCGTTAAGGTATGACGCACAATATAACAACATGTAACAACATAATTTAAAAAGAGCGTCCATAGAGTTTTTTGATCACATTCTTCTCCATGAGAAAAATGTGCAAATCACACAATTGCGCCCGCGCGGCGAGCCGCTACAGAGCAGTTTTGTATGGGACCGCGAGGGCGTCAGCTTAACGTAGCGTCGGCCCTTTCAGATTTTCTGATGGTCGATACTATCAATCCCAGCATTAGTAACTTGCAGTGCAAATTTCGGCAAGCGTTTGCCATCCATCGCGATTCTATTTATACCTAATGCAGGTCAAGTATATAAAAGAAAACACGAATTTGGAAACTTCCTGTAAATGAAAACGATGACAGTAGGCAGTCCTTGAACTTTTAGTAAAAAGTATCGTGTTTTGGGATCAAAGACAGAAATAACACAACTTTACCATTTAGAAATTTGAGTTTTTAACGTGTTTTAAATAAACTGGGTCGAGTACCTCCAAAGTATATCGTTCATAACGTATTGATCGATTAAAGCATTTGTCAAAACATTGCAATTCACGTAAATATTGCCAATTTACCGTTTCGGGGACACACATACGACATTCAGAAGCGCAAAGTAACTAGCAAAAATAAGTAATTAAAGTACTTAATGAATACACCTTTTGAACGCAACACGTACAACGCCAGCTCGTGGATCATATGTACCTAAGCCTCAACGCCGTGTGCCAGACAGTCAGTCTTTGTGAATGAATACTAACGCAGCAAAGGCTGTACAAAAACCTATAGATAACTAAATGCTTTTAAAAAATTCATCGCGTTCTTGTCACTGCCCATGTTGGAAATGAGAGCGATGTGGAGGAGTACTTCGACACCTAAGTGTATTTATTTTCGTATAGGTAGATATACGTAGTTGGGTTATAAATACTCGTAGTTAGTTAATATTTAAGTAATTTTTGTGTATCCATACAAACATTATTAATGTCAAAGTAACTCTGTCTGTCTGTTACGCTTTTACGGTTAAACTACCAAACCAATTTTGATGAAATTTGGTATAGAGTAACCTAGAATTCTAGAAACCGACAAAGACTACGTTTTAACTGACCTTTACTTCGACTTTGTGTCCACAATAACCGACATTCACACAGACGAAGTAGTGGGCAAAAGTTAGTATCTCATAAAACCACATATAATAAAAGAGAACAGTTTTCAATATCAAAGACCCTATTTTTTCACTCATTTCACAGACTATAATCACATTTGCGTATCGTGAACCCTCAAGAGTAAACCATATTCGTTTAGCTATATAATTCGAGGTTTTCTTACAATGAAGAAAAATATTTTAGCGTACGGCAAACAAAACGAGTCGAGGCAAAGACGTGATGCCTTTGACGCTTTCTGCTCTGAGACCGTGTTAGACGCGAAGTGGATAGGTAATTTTAATGGTTGTGTATTGCTTAGGGACATGTATTGTCGCCAAGTACACTGGGCCGCAAAAAAAACAGGTTGCTAATACAAAAATCATAATTATCATATTTTCAGTTGAAAGACGTCCACTATTGGACATAGGCCTCACCCATGCGTCTCCATAACGACCGATCGTATGCGCCTCGCATCCATCGGATTCCCGCGACACTCACCAGGTCATTGGTCCACCTTATGGGAGGCCTTCCAACTCTGTGTCTTTCGGTACGTGGTCGCCACTTCAGAGCCTTTCGTCCCTATCAACCATCTGTTCTGCGAGCAATGTGCCCTGCCCACTGTCACTTACGTTCGGCGACTCATCGGGATATGTCGGTAAACTTAGTTCTCCTGTGGATATCTTCATTTTTTATGTAATCACGCAAGGAAACACCGAGCATAACCCTTTCCATTGCCCTTTGGGTGACTTTTGATAGAATACATGAAAGAAAATTCTTAATAGGCACATACGATTTAACTTTAATAAAATACTAAAAATACACTTCTAACTTAAAACAGCAAAAATACACGTCGCAGTTTATACGACGTCATTTACAGGCCTATAAAGCTTTATATCAGTTTCATGAAGTGTCTTACTCACATTTTTATGATGAAGTTTTTGAGGGCTGTTTTGAACTTAAAATGCTACGAGAGGTCGATATTGTTTACGATGAATCAGTCTTCTCATACAATTGTGTACCTTGACCTGCCACTTCATGGTCATGAACCGTGTACTAGCGTATACGTTGACAAACGGTCTTGTCTTTTATGGAAAAACCAGCAAGAAACTCCATGTGCCCATACGATTTGCTGACATCTCCTTGAGGCGCGCGTGGAACACTAAGCGCCGTCGTCGATTTAGGCTCGGTTTGGACGGTTACTGGGCGACCGGACGGCATGCTACCCATTGCTCGCCGTCCGCAAGCCTGCGCTTACGGTGGCTGGAAATCGGGATTGGGATCCTGGTAGCTGGGGCGTGAGGGCCACTCTAGTAGGCTTCGACCCTGCTGAGCCCCCGCAGTTTCCCACCTCAAAAAAGGATATTGAAAAGTCGTTCGTAATTTTCACTCATTTCATAAATCTAGGAACTTGTTGCTTCATCCACTACCCCCATTAAAAGAGTGTGAAAATTAATTTTCCGTAACTGCTTCAATAATGTTAATAAATATTCAAGAGTCGACGCAACTTTGCGGTGCTCTCAATTTACTAAACCGTTTATGGAAACCGCTGGAAAGCTTTGCCTGCTAATAGTCTGGAAAACTTTGTGAATACATGCATAGCAGGAAGTAGGCCTTTGTGGATGAAATAAGTTTGCTATGAAAAATATATTTTTTTAATACACTTCCTCGAAAACTGGCTCATATCGCAATGAGATTACGTTCAACATATTTATCGCCTTAGTGTTTTTCGTTTGAAATTTATCACAACAAGGGTTTTTTTCTTTCCTGTTTCGTCACGGTGAACGGTGATTATTTATTTTTTTAAAACAAAGAGGCAGATATTTTTAATTTTTTGATATTTAATGAAAATTTTAATTGTATTTATGAACAGAATATCATAAATAAATATAATTAATTACCACAAAAATTTGTTATTACCTTGTTGGTAATAACAAATTTTTAACAATTATTTGAATTTCTATTTTTAATATTAGGATGTTTTTTTTTAGGTGGGAAAATCATCTTATGACCAGTCCCGCTCTTGGGCGGAGCTAGATAGTGTCAGACTTTTACTGACTAAAAACCCACTCCTGTTCTTTCTTGGCCAGCCCAAGTCGTTGCCGGTACGTAGTGTTCTACGCGCGCCTCAAAGAGATGTCAGCAAATCGTAGAGGCCCAGCAGGGTCGAAGCCCTGGAACGCAAGGCAAAGAAGGAACACAGGAGTGGTGTTTAGTCAGTTATAGTCTGAAACGCCCTCTCGCTTTCAAGAGCGCGAGAAGTCATTGGATTATATCCTACCTTAAAAAAAAAAACAGTACATAAAACATTTCAGTTACGTAACCTTAATTTGTTTTTTTCGTTAACCTTTTAGTTTCTAGTAAAAGTAGAGAAAGTTCCTTTAAATTATTAGAGGTACTTATAATATAAATACTAGTTGACCTGGCAAACGTTGTTCTGCCATATAAATAATTATCATAGAAAAAATTAGGGGGTGGGAGTAGGAGGATAAAAATAACCCATACCACCTATTCTCAGACCTACCAAATATACACAAAAAAATCGTAAGAACCAGTCAAGCTGTTTTGGAGAAGTTTGATAACAAACACTGTGACACGAGATTTTTATATACTAAATTGGAGGTAATCTAACTCCACGCAATCAATGCTATAAGCACAAAAACTCATTAAATACGAATATCTTTCTACGAAATTCAGGTGGCTCATACAGTTCGTTAACTAAAAGAAAATACTATTGTTGAAATATTGCCATGTTTATGAAAACATCCATTATCATGTCACAACCCAGCATAGTGACGCTGATGGACGCAAAAGTCACTTTTTTAAAAGATCAATCACCAAATTCTACGCGACAGAAGGTGATGGATATCCGCTACCTACGACTTTAATGGTGTATATTTTTTTTATAATGTGTGGTTATAGAAACTTTATTAACTCAAAAAGAATGGGAATATTTCTTTATTTTCTTATAAACATAAAAACTAATAAATATTAATAACTTAATAATATATATAAACCAAAAATAATAATATTTACAAACGGGTAGAAAAAGAAATTATTGGGCATCAAAAAACAAAACGTCCACGTCGATATCAATAGGAAAAGTGACCAGAATGCTGGCAGCATTGCTACGTTGGATAGCAATGCTGATTCTTTGTCCGAGCAAAAGCCCAGCCCTCTGGGCTCGCGAAGAGTCGACCGGTTGTATGCTGATATCACGAACAACTCGATGAGCGCTCGGACTCTATGGCCCTAGTGTTTCAGAAATCAGAAGTCAAAAACTTTTATTTCAATGTCGGTCAGTCAAAAAAAAAATGATGATAAATTTCACGTTCCAAAGAGTAGATTTCCTTAGAGAAGAGCGTGCAAGAAACTATATTATGAGTTGCATAAATCTTGGTTTCATGTTTCTTGTCGCTTCTAATATGTGAACACAATGTTTATAAGTAATGATAATAAAAAAACTAATAAAAGTAAAATTGAATTAAGCCACTGGCAGCTAAGAGATGGCCAGTCTCAACAGACGGCACCCGTTCACGAGCATGACGTTTCAACCCCAAACGGCTCAAATCGACGACAGCGCGTAGTGTTCTATGCGCGCCTCAAGGAGATGTCAGCGTTTTTTTTTTTGCGGTGGGAAATTATTTAACATCTTCCCCTGCCTTTTGCATTCTAGGACCACGGGTAACCTTTCCAGAAGTCAACCCATGCCCCTAGTAGGCCCTTTTTGTTCACTTTGTTCCTTGGTATAGCTGAGGCTTAATATTGCGGTAAAATGCATTTTCTCTTTTCATAAAAGGTGCATGTATTTCGATGAATGCTGCACAATTTCGGCAACAATAATATAACAAAAAAAAATATTAAATACATTTACCTATTTGGTTCAGTAAATGTTAACCCAGGTATACATTACTCGCTTGTGCAATTTATCACAAAATGTTTTATTATCCACAAGGGGTCTCCCATCCCATTCCCGTTTGCTTATCATTCCCATATTTCGTAAGTTTATTTTTCTGAATACAAAAGAGGGATGAGATTACTTACGTTGAATCCAGTTACAATACAGTCTAAGATACTGGTGTCTTCAGATAAATGGGGTTTTCTTATTTAGTTGAAATATTTTTTTATCTGTTTTTAAGATTGTGCAGCGAACTTGAACTTTCAGTATAATATTCTTGAACTATATATTATTTTTAGGGTTCCGTACCTCAAAAGAAAAAACTGAACCCTTATAGGATCACTTTGTTGTCCGTCTGTCAAGAACCTTTATCTCGAGAACTTGTAGAGGTAAAGAGTTGAAATTAAAACCATATAATCATGTCTACAGTCCCGTGAAGCTGTAAAAAATAAAACTTCTGAGTTGACGAAAAAAAGATTCGGCCGTTTATGTCGCAAAAAACGTATATTTCGACATTCTCAAAGAAATTAAAATTCATAGGATACACTTCTATGGTACTTTCCGTTGACCTAGAATCCTGAAATTTGGCATTAAGCAAGGTCTTATAGCACAAATATAGGAATAAATCTGAAAACAGTAAATTTGTTGTTAACCACGTCACAAAAATAAAAAACTGTTTTGCAATTCGGAAAAATCTTCGAAACTCCATTCGGGAATTGTAGTTTGTACGGAACTCTCAGTGCGCGAGTTCGACTCGCACTTGCCCAGTTTTTTCGTTATTTATTTGCGGGCTAGAGTTACGTCGCAGATCCTCTAAAGTTGTATTTCCAAGAAGTAATCCTTTCTTTGAAGTAGGATTTCATCAAATAAATTCTACCATTTTGATTAAAGCGAGACAAAGTGTCAGACTTTTATTGTCTTAGACTCATGTGAGATCCTCCAGTTGCCCCTTGCATTCCAGGACTACAGTCACTCTTTCGAAAAATTCCAAAAAAAGAAAAAACCCTGGAAAGAATTTTGACCCTTGTTTTGACATCTTAGCATCGTGTGGCTGTGATGAATAGAATAAAAATAAAACATTGCCCCACAGTAGAAATTACTTTTGTATACATACTACAAATAAATAAAATAATCTTTTTAATTATCACACGTACATACATGTAGTATATGAACGCGTAATTCTTAGTGGACAGCAAAAAAGAGCCTAAGATTGTCGTAAAAATTAATTTGGACCACCGACCACAAATTTGGATAAATATCAGACGATTTGTCCCAATTTGTGGCTAGTAGACCGAATAACATTATATTAATAACATTTGACTCAAGATCTGTTAGCATTTGCTGACCATTCATTCTGAGCATATCGTGGATACAAATTCGTATTTGTATTTACACCCAGGCTCATTCAATAGATATTAAAGCAACTAAAAATCAGTCAATTTTGCCCTTTTTGTGGTTCCACACCTCAAAAGGAAAATACGGAACCCTATAGGATCACTTTTTTGTCGGTCTGTCTGTCTGTCAAGACCCTTTATCTCGGGAATGCGTGGAGATATCGAGTTGAAAATGAAACTATGTACTAAAGTCTGCGGACCCTTGAAGCTGTGAAAAAATCAAACTTCTAAGTTAACGAATAAAAAGATACGGTCGTTTATGTCGCAAAAAATGTTTATTTCGAAACTCTCAAAGAAATCAAAATACCCTATTCAACGATATCCCCAGTTAACGGGAAGTACCCTATGAATTTTGATTCCCTTAAGATTGTACTTGTGCTATAAGACCTTGCTTAATGCCAAATTTCAGGATTCTAGGTCAACGAAAAGTACCATAGAAGTGTATCCTATGAATTTTAATTTCTTTGAGAATGTCGAAATATGTATTTTTTGCGACATGAACGGCCGTATCTTTTTTCGTTAAATCAGAAGTCTGATTTTTTCCCAGCTTTAAGGGACCGCAGACTTGGGTATATAGGTAACTTCGATTCCATACCTCCACGCGTTCCCGAGATAAAGGATTTTGATGAAAAGACAGACGGACAACAAAGTGATCCTATAAGGGTTCTGTTCTTTCTTTTTGAGGTACGGAACCCCAAAAAACCTGCGCCTAGTTTTTCAAATGTAAGTGCTTTTAACCCATAGTTTAATATTACTAACAGACAAAAAACACTTTGAAAGGTACCCAAAAAGCACGATAAAACGAGAAAAAATCTACATGTTCACAAAACCATGCCAGGCAAAATTGACAAGGGGAAATTGATAAATCAAAATTAAGTGAGTGTGATCATCCGATGTTGCTTCGTAAATATGATTTATTGAAGCTTTACAGGCTTCGCTGCAGGTATATGTGAAGTAAATAGAATACAGAATTATTGGCTTTACGTCGGTAGTCTGCGATATACCTACTATGGTAATGGATAGGATTTACTGGCTGCACTGAGTCTGAGTACCTGTTATTGAAAGCGAAGAAATGTTTGTTTTATTTGTAATAGAGATGGCTGATATGAACTTTTCAAATGGAAAATGTGAGTGAAATTGCACATTATTGATCATGTATTTACTGAATATATGAGAAAACTCAGTTCCATTTCATTTCATTTTCTTTTTAAATCCTCTATGATATTTATATTTTTATTTGTCGACGTAGAACTGGTGATTTTACGTTTTAAATCGTGATCCTATTGAATGTACGACACAGAGAATCCTATTTTCTGATGTAATACTTTATTGAAATAATTTATAATGTGATATTCGTACTGGCTGCAAACAGAACTTGGAATTATTTAACTAGGAGCCATTCCACAGTTTGTATGTTTTAAATTAAAAAGATGTCAGCAGTCGATCAAGAAAAGTTGTCATGTAAGCATATCAATAAACTTTCTTGAGTACGTTATCCTGGTCTATCTGCTCTCTCTATGTTAATATCTACGTGATCAACTCTAGGTTTTACCTCCACATGTAATGACTTATTTACCTGTATGCATAAACATTTTTTCATTTGAAACGGTATTCATTCTATTCACCGGTCTCAGTTCTTTTTATTTCAGACTTGTAAAGAAATATCAATCAATCATACATTGAATGTAAAAGAGACATAAACAAAAAATATGATTTTAAACCATTATAATCAAGGAAACGGAGTGTGAAAGCATTACGTAGGTCTCGTAACACATTTACGGCACGAACACCGAACCATTGCGGGGTGTAAATACATATTTGGGGGTTATAGTATGTAGGTAGATAAGTGTGTATATATACGTATGTGCAAGGATGTTCACATAGACAATAACAGACAGTACGGTAACGTTTCGAAATTAGCTTTGGCGTTAATTCTGGTGTGTTCGTGTATTTAAATGCAAGTACGAGTAATTTATCAGAAAAATGGTATACATCTCTACTTATATTATCTTTATATACCTATAAAAGGAGAAACTGACTGACATATCAACGCACAGTCGAAACTACAGAGCCTAAGAAAGTTTGAAATATTGCACATGGTTTCCTTTTATGACGTAGGCGAGCGCTAAGACAGGGTTTTTCAAAATTCACCAACTAAGGGAGAGAAATGGAGGTCCGATGTGTGGAGAAACCGACTTTCACGTGTGCTTAGCCACTGGTAGAAGCTAGTATAATATAAAGAAATAAATTAATGGACCGTTTTCAAATTTTTTTTTTCACGTATAGAATGTTGCCACTAACTGACATAAGAATATTCTATTTTTGAAATAAGAAATCACCGGCAAAAACTAGTACCTACAATGTAAATTACTGATATTTAAAAAAACCGGGCAAGTACGTGGACTCGCACATTGAGGGTTCCGAACAAACTTACCTATGAAAACAGTTCAATTCCCGAAACAATTTACGAAGATTTTACCAAATCGCAAAAAAAGGTTTTTTTTGTGACGTAAATACAAATTTACAGTTTTCAGAATTTTTCCTATAGCACAAGTATGAGACTTTGCTTCATGCCGAATTTCAGGATTCTAGGTCAATGGGAAGTACCCTTTGAATTTCGATTCCTTTGAAATACACGTTTTATGCGACATAAAGCCGTATTTTTTTTTTCTCATTAATTTAGAAGTTTGATTTTTTCACAGCTTCAAGAGACTAAGTTCAACTCGATACCTTTACGCGTTCCCAAAAAGACAGACAGACAGACAACAAAGTGATCCTATAAGGTTTCCGTTTTCCCTTTTGAGATACGGAACTCTAAAAACTATGTTTGTATATAAGTAACTTATATATTAGCCAACTTTTTATCTTATCCGCCGAGCCACCGCTCGCCACCGTTTGGCCGTCTTCCGTGTGACCGAAGGCGCCCGAACAATCTGTATATGTATACAAAAACCAAATACACTTAGGCGACCTCCACATCACTGTCATCTGGAAACGTGACCGCAAAGTGGCGGTATTGCTACATTAAATGACAATGCTAATTCTTCCCTACCATACGCACAAAACGTTTTGGGAATACATTCATTGTGCGTACAGTTAAGGAGTTCAATTCCTTACCGTCGTCTATGTTTCCGGATGACCAAGAGTTTAACTTCTAGGCAAGCGTGCTCCATCGTTGATCACATCAGTGCTTACCATCAGGTGAGACTATGATCAAATGTGAGTTTATCACATCACACAAATAACATAAAGGAGAAAGATTGTATGTGCGTACGTTTATTACTTCTTAATGTTCAAACGGCTAAACCCAATTCGATGACATTTGGCAAATGAGTAGCACCATGTTCTGGAATAGCTCATAGGGTACTTTTAATACCCGGAATATGTCTCTTGGGATAATTTTATATATTCAGGCGAGCAAAACGCTGGCTGAAGCTATTTTCTTAATATTTAATTATATTGGTAACCAACCACGTATGAAGCCAAAATACTCATCAACAAAAACATGTGAAAGAAACAAAGTGAGTACAAATTTATGTGACTAATAGGGGTTACATTATGAGATTGCCGTTTTATTGTAATAGGTACTTCGAATTAATATAGAACCTTCACGGTTTGAGATTTTTGAGTGAAACTTGTTTCACATAGTACCTAAAAGTTCTAGTTCATCTTACAAAAAATGTGCAACATTCGATTATCGACTTTCAGTTGTTTTTTTTTTATTCAGCTTAGACAAGAAAAATGGATTTAGACTTCGAAAATTTAAGTGAGTTTTTGAATCCAAATTCCGACGCGGAACTAACGCGGCAAAAACAGCTCGCAATATCAATGTTGCATTTGGAGAGGGGACTGCTAATGAACGCACCGTGCGATTTTGGTTTAAACGCTTTCGTGTTGGAAACTTTCACACAGTTTGTCGAATCTAGATCACCAGAGTTCTATCGCAAAGGTTTAAATGACCTTCCTGTTAGATGGCAGAAATGTATAGATAATAATGGTAATTATTTTGATAAAATAAATATGGTAATTTAAAAAAAAAAACGAATTTAAATTTTTCAGTACAAATCGGCAATTATATATTTTAACTCCTAATAACTTGCCGAAACAAGATGCGTCTATCTAGTCTCTCCTACGGATAAAGGGTGTCTAATGATGTTCCTAAGCTCGGCTTAATGACGTCATATCGTGATGCTGATCACTAGCGGTTCGCCTTATATGATATTACTCCTTGGTCTTTGGTACATAACATAAAGGATTTTACTAAGTAAATAGATACCTGACATAATTCGATATACAGTTACGCAGTAAATATAACATCCTTTAGTTTAGATACGTCTGGAGACGAAATAGTTGATGTTTAAAGAAATTAAAGAAAGAAAAAATGTTCATTTTTATTCCAGTATGTTTTCTTTGGATAATTTTCAAGATTCACGCAGGCGCAGGCACATTGCTCGCTGAACGAAGGTTGAAGGGGCCGGAAGGTTCTAAAGTGGCGACTACGTACCGAAAGCCTTCTACAAAATGTACCGATTACTTGGTGAGGGTCGCGGGAATCTGATGGATGCGAGTTATACAGGATTAGTCGTTGTGGGACACTTAGAGGAAGCCCATGTCCAGCAGTGGACGTCTTTCGGCTGAAATGATGATGACCACAAAGTTGCTGACAGAAGCTAGTAAACTCATAAGTATGGCTATATAAGATATTTAACCCCGCAGGCTCGTGTCCCGAATTCGGCACGCCTCGGTACCAGCTAACTTAAACCTTATTTTAACGTAATAAAGTTTAAGTTAGCTGGTAAGAGGTGTACCGTAATCGGTACACTGGTGCCTGAGAGGTTAACTTACTATAACCGTTATTTAAACCCTGATCCGGTTCAAAGATTCATCATAAAACGCTAAAACCGACCTTTGCTAAATTACAATCGTCACTGACAGAAAATTATTGGTGAATAATAAAATTTCGTAAAATTTAGGAGTTGAGGTGACTCGGGCTTCATGTTGAAATTGCGTTGCATTTATTTAAATTTGTTCCAATATTTATTTATATTTATAATAATATTAGTATAAATAGGACCGCCCGGAGGACACGGTAGAGCATACGGTAGAGGTGTGCCCCGCTTAGGCAGAGCACCGCCGTGTCCTCGTGGGAGTGATCGGCGGCAAAGATCTCTCGCGCCGAGCCTCGGTACAGGCCATGGTCCGAAGCAAGGAGGAGTGGTCGCCTCCTGCTGCGAAGCAGTAATGTTAGCAAAGGAGGCGGCCGCACGTGCACGCGCGGGGGAGCGATGACTTTCCTACCTAAAAAAAAAAGAGTAAAATAAATAGGAAAGATTTGTATTTGGTCTCGGGTTGCTTTGAAGCGTTATATCTTTGGATTGACTTGGAATTATGAGTTTCGGAGTAGCTGTATTTATAACATTTCAAAGCAACCCGTTTTAAAAAACGGAAATTTCATACTTTAACCCCTGTTATTTTGATTTGCAATAGATAAACTCAAAAACTACTGGACCGATTTTAAAAAGTCTTTGACCAATATGTATTTGAATGTAAATTTATGAATAAGTGACATAGGCATAATATATTTCTTACATTCCCGCGGGTGAACCCGGCTGCAAAAGCTAGTACATTATAAAGTTAAACGCCCCCACAGACAGGCCTAATGAAGTTAGATGCTCCCGCTGAAGGCAAGATGCGACAGTGCGACGACCATTTTTCATAAAAATATTTCAACGGATATATGAATAAAATGATTTGACGTACATTTCTAAAACAAAGCAACATAAATATCGTCGAAGCATTGTCGTATCATAGTGTCATAATAGTCGCATTATAGTCGCATCATTGTCGCGTCATTGTGAAAAAGTACACCAAAAAAATATATTGTTGCATTTTCATGTCGCGCATATCTGATTTAACTATTTCTGTGTTGTTACAACAGCGCAAATTACAATCAATATTATTACATGGATAAGCGTTTAATATTCAGTGTTTAGTTATAGCCAATAATACGCCTCAAACCCCAATCACATTACTAATTAATTGAGCACACAGTGACGTCAAATATCTAGTGGTAAATCACAAATAGGTATACCACATTATAATTAAACAAGTAATTAAACAGTATCCAAATATTTAAAAAATAAATTATCTAGGCGCAAATTAAACTTTTTTTTTAATTAACTATTATTAGAATATTATTAAGGTACTTACACACGTCCAAGTTGTGTCACCCATCGGATATGATAAAAAACATAATTTAAAGAAAGAACAATAGCTCCGCACGTCAGTTACGTCATGACCAGAGCCTCTCAGTCATTCGCATAAGACCAGGATCTCAGACGAGAGGAAGACGTGACTGATGCCAGCTCTGGAAATTAACAGTTTTATAAATCTGATTAGGTACTTTGTTTTGCTTCACCTTAGAAAGGTATACACAGATCTTATAGGTGAAGTTCTTCAGAAAAACCAGGTGTGTGCCTAGTATTCATAACTGATGTGCGTTTATGACCAAATGTATGAAAATACTTCCTCAACACACTGGTAAATGAAATGAAACTAGGATTGCGGTATTGCTAGGTAGTTACTGTGGCCCTGGATCGCAGCTAATAAAACACAGGTTGGTTTTGGTCAGTAAAAGCTTCACTCTCCCTCTCGCTCCAGCCAGAGCCGAAGAAGTTGTTTAATGACTTCCCACCGAAAAAAAAAAACGAAATATTAATCAAAATCCGAAAATCTTGCTTTTCACGTGTTTCATCATCATCATCATCATTTCAGCCGAAAGACGTCCACTGCTAGACATAGGCCTCCCCCAAGTGACGCCACAATGAACGGTCCTGTGCGTCTCGCATCCATCGCACTCCCGCAACCGAGACGTTCACGTGTTTACTTTTACATATAAGCGTTAGTATATGATTTTGGTCACAGCAGCAAACCAGATTACAAGTAACTAACTACCTTACTAAAAAAATAACCTCGTAAAAAGTCTGTGCAATAAATTTCCAGCAGAATATTCGCACGTCGTGTGCAATATTATTTTCCACGGTCAGATATTTTGCAGTTTAACTTAATACTGAGACGTAACTTCATTTCGGTGCAAGCGACTAGTCAATTACGAGATTTTGCGCAAAAACAAGTTGTTTTTTTTTTATAAAACTATATTGAAATTACTCGTGCATAAACACGGGAAGGTTTAAAAGGTTTCCGACATTTTGAAGCGTGTTCATGACATTTATAAAAATATCCTCTTGCTTTTGTGGAGCAGACAGTTGAAACACGGCGAGGCGTTTGACAAAGTGAACATCATAAAAATTTACAAGGACGTTTTAAAGAAATAGATTTCATAGGATATTAACTCTGAATTTTTTACTCAGCATTTTATTTTTACTCCGGACTTCATTCTATGTTTAATTTCAACATTAACAATCAGATCATACTAATATTACTCGAATAAAGGCGAAAGTGTGTGAATGTGTAAGTTAAGTCATTTCTTCACGAACAGAAAAACGGATTTAAATAAAATTTGGTACACGGGTAGGCCATATCCTGGAATAGATAGATAGATATTCTTTATTGTACACCAAATATACAAATTGCATTAGGAACTTAAAATTAATAGGGTGGGTTGAATAGCACACAGAATACTTTTTATTACGTTGGTATGTTCTCTTGGAACTATTTTCTTCTTTCACGCAGGTGGTGTAACTATTAATTGATTTAAAAGTGTCCTTAAAGTTTTCATGCACCTTTTTCTCCATAGAGTTTTACGCTTTGAAACGTGCAAATAGCTTAATTTTTTGTTTTGTTACGAGTAGATCGACTAAAAATTCAAAAGTAAATTAAATGAAAGAAAATTAAAGTTACATTTTTAATGTCTCTTAATGCTGCTTAGGTTCATATGAGACAGAAGCAGTGAGTTCAAAATATCTTGTCTTTTTTCTAACATTTTATATATGAAGATAGGCGCTCGAGGGGTTCATTAAAATAAATGTTTCAAATTTAAGTTTCTGACGAAGATGCTTATTTGTGTTTTAAGACTTCAAAATCGGCAGTTTATTTTTTATTTTGTTTTTTTTCTGCTAACTCACCTTCATTTGTCATATTGCAGGTACATAAGCGTACGTCATATTGCGGAGATAAAACCATGTACCGAATAACGTTTTCTCTTTATTCATGACTTTTTTTATTATTTATTTATTTAAATTTCATGTACGGTTACAGTGGTGGTTAGGCGTACTTAGTACAACAAGACATTCTCTACAAGTCAACCTTTGGGTTAAAAAAGACAACACTGTGGTAGGCTTGCACAATAAACAAATAACAGATACTTCAAACAGAAAAAAAAAAAAAATTAAAAATAAGTACAGTAGTTTAGTACTGCTTAATAGATTTTTTAAGTCTTTTTGTAACATTTTATTAGGTATACCTATTGTACAAACGATTGAAAACAGAACCCATACAAAACAGCCAATTTCTTGTCACGAAAAAAATAACTTCTTAACAAATATACTCGTACCAAAGTCAAGTCAAATTTAAATCTTTATTGCAGAGCACAATACAACAGATTATACATTTCTGGATGTCATTTGAATGCTCTAGTTAATTGTGATGAACACCATTCGAAATAAGATTAGGAATTTAAAAAACGTTTTTATTGTCAGTTCAACCGATTTTTATTTCTATTTCGTAGGTAAGGATGGCATTAAAAGCAAAAAACTGGGAGTCGGACTCGCGCACTGAGGGTTCCGTACTAACTTGAAAGGTAAATTGCGTTTTACGATTTATGACGTATTAAAAAAAAACTACGTACTAGATCGTTCAAACCAATTTTCGGTGGAAGTTTGCATGGTAATGTACATCACATATTTTTTGTATTTTTTCATTCTGTTATTTTAGGAGTTACAAGGGAGAACACACATTGTACCACTTTGGAAGTGTCTCTCGCGCAAGCTATTTAGTTTAGAAAAAAAATATATTAAAAACCTCAATACAATTTTTTAAGACCTCTCCATAGATACCCCACACGTATGGATGGATGAAAAAAAAAAAATTGTGTTTCAGTTCTAAGTATGGGGATCCCCTTAATGCGGTTAACAGAATACACCTACTTACCAAGTTTCAACAGTATAGTTCTTATAGTTTCAGAAAAAAGTAGCTGTGACTTACGGACGGACAGAACATGAAGAATCTATAAGGGATCCGTTTTTTGCCATTTGGCTACGGAACCCTAAAGAGTTGTTAAAATACCAATATTTACTGCAACCACCATTTATCAAATGCAATAAAACTCAAAATCGGTTGAACAGACAGATGTTTAGAATAGAATAGAATAAACTTTATTGTACACCAAAATAGTAAAAAAACTTTTACACAAACTAAAATCTATGGGTACAAAGGCGGTCTTATCGCTGAGAGCGATATCTACCAGACAACCTTAGGGTGGAATATAAGAATTTGAAATAGAAAAAGGGGGGTAGTCTACGGTGTACTGCAAATTAATAGTGTAAATATTAGATTAAAATTATAAACTAGACTATACATAGATATAATATAGCTATATTGGTAGTTTAATCATATTTCGAATGCAATATAGAACTTGAATGTCAAAGTTACTCAAAGCTCATTTATTACCAACTATGTTATCATAACGGATATTAACTTACAGGGTTGTAAATAGAACCGGCAGATAGGCTTCTCCCGGTTTTCCTGTGAAACTAGGACAAGAGCAGGTACTAGGTCAAGGTGAACCTGTTATCGGGTACTAATGCAGTTCCTGTATTGGGTCAAGAACACCGATCCACATACGTATGCAAAAGGAACGAGTATATTCTAGGTAAATACCGGAGTTATATCAACGTTGCAACTGTCAAAGGAAATGGAATTTAGTTACGATATTTGGGGTACTGGGTATTTGTTTCAGGGATTGATAGTGATGTGTCTTTCACGAACAATTAGAGTAGTTTTTAGTTGAAATGGAATGCAAACGTATTTTCTGTGATCACGTGTGTAGTGATAATGGATTTCGTAATTGATTGGACGTATGGCAGTTTTTTAGGTGGGAAATCATCTAATGACATCTCTCGCCCTTTCGTGTCAGACTTTTACTGACTAAAACCTATTCCTGTGCTGTTCCTTCTTTGCCTTCTTTCCAGGGCCCCAGGGTTCTCTTTCGCACAACCCATGGCCCCAGTAGGCTTCGATACTGCTGGGACCCTGCGGTTTTGCTGACATTTCCTTGAGGCGCGCGTGGAACACTACGCGCCGTCGATGACTTAGGGTCGGTCCGGACGGTTACCGGACGCTCGGACGGCGAGCTATCCATTGCTCGCCGTCCACAAGCCTGCGCCTACGGTGGCCTGAAATCGAGATCGGGATCCCGGCGGCTTGCGCGTGCGTCCGCCTCCTTTGCTAGCATTACTGCTTCGCAGAAGGGGGCGATCGCCTGCCACTTCTTCTCACTCCGGACCATGGCCTGTACCTAAGCCCGGCGCGAGAAATCGCTTCCACCGATCGTCCCCACGAGGACACGGTGGTGCTCTCCCCAGGTGGGGTACACCTCTACCGTATGCTCCATCGTGTCCCCCGGGACACATGGCATGGAGTTTGTAAATTCGTTTTTTTTTTTGCTGTTTTGAGGCAGGTGTTAGTTAATAGCTGGTAGGAACTAATTTAATAAAGTACCTAACACATTTCAAAGAATATTTAAACATTATGATGAAGTAGGTAACTAGATACATGCTAAAAATAAAAAAATGCGGCCTAAACGAGCTAGGTATGATAAGGGCCTCTCCTTGCGTCTGAAATTTCAGTTTGTTCAAATATTTGGCATAAAAAGAAAACATGTATATATACATGTTTTCTTTCACATCACAGTTAGCGACTCGACTCAACTTAAATTTTAAACAACAATATTGAGTGCCAAACGGCAGCGCTAAATAAATCCAGTTCAGTAAAATGCCAGACAGCGATAATAATCAGAAGTGGAATTAGGTAGAGTTAAACATGTACTTACACCGATTTCATACAGAGAAAGAATAAAATGGATATGTTGATATGCCTCAAATCCTGAGATTAATTTTAAAGAGCACAATTTTTTTTTATGACTCTATCAGAAATATAGCAGAAAATATTTCTTCCTGCATTAATGAAGAGGAGGAGGAAGTGTATAAATTTTTCAATGAAAAATACTTATAAAAATTTCATGTTAATTATCTTTGTTGTATTTCTCTTATCTATCTCTGAGGTTTTTATTTTTATTTATTTGTCATTTTAATATTTTTAAATTTATAGTAGCTACCTTGACATTTTTAACTGCATAGTTTTTATCTTGACATTTGTATTTGTATAGCTTCTATTTCGACATCATTATTTTAAATTATTATTGACAATGAATTAACATATTTCATTGAAAATTGATTTATTTAATTGAGTTTACGTCTTAACTATTTGACATTTTTGCACACCTGATTGTGGTTGGATATGACGGACAATGTTTAAACCTGCCAGCTAATTACTATACTCATATTCTAGCAATATAAATGATTATTATTATTGTTGTCATATTGTTGGCCACACGGGATTTTTCATTGGAAATCCCGTTCGTATTGGAAATCCGATCCCTGATAATAATAATAAAGAAAATTAAAATAATTTATTGGCACACTAACAAATTTATAGGAAAATAAAGAAATATACAATTAGGAAGAAAAAATAAGAACGTAATTACGTGACGCTGACTTTCAACAGAACCTTAGATTGGTGGAATGCAAATCAGTTTTATATAGTACTTATCTTATCTTGTGTTGGGCTGGCCCTGGGCCAGAGCACTTCGACCCGTCAGGATCTTTTGTACTGTTCCCTCCTGTCTACTCAACCCCTAGCCCTCTGTGCACCTTCTTCATGAGTCCCAGTATGGGTTTGATGGGGCTGAGCCTGTAGTCCTCTGGTCTTGGATATGGTTGGCCCAGATACTCTAGTCTTTTGGAGCCTAGTGCTGCACAGTCGCACAGTAGGTGTAGCATATTCTCCTCTGCATCTCCACAGAACCTACAAGTCGGGTCGCTTGCTAGTCCCATGTTGTGGAGCTGTTTGTTGGTGGCATAGTGCCCCGTGAAGACTCCTGTAATTGTTCGGAGCTGTGATCTGCTGTACCTCCATAGTTTTTGGGTCCAGGCCTTGTCTATGTCATTGAGAAATAGCTTTGCGTGTTTCTGGCCCGTTGTGTTGCGCCAGTGTGTGCTGTGTATTTCCAGCGCAGCCTTTTTCAATGCTTGGTTGATGACCCTTGGCGAGAGTCCTATGAAGGGTTCCGGTCCGTGTAGGGGTGTCTCGGATCCTTTCCTTGCCAGAGTGTCGGCTCTTTCATTTCCTGCCACTCCTGTATGACCTGGCACCCAGATCAGTCTGACCTGGTTGCGCCTTCCTATCCGGTTTAGTACTTTGATACAGTTCAGTACCAGTCCAGAATCCACTCTATTGGACGTGAGTGCCTTGAGTGTTGCTTGGCTGTCGCTTAAAATGTAGATAGTGTCCCCTTCGGTACCACTGTCTAGTATTTCCTGCGCGCATGCGATTATGGCATAGGTCTCTGCTTGGAACACTGTCGCCAGTTTGCCCATGCTTATGCTGAGGTTGCAGTTGTCGCTATGCACCCCCGCTCCTGTACCGGTGTTCATTTTAGAGCCATCCGTGTACCATACCTGGTTATTCCCTTTGTGGGGTTTTATCCCACCTTTCCATTCCTCCCTGCTCGGAATGTAGATCTTAAACTCCTTTTTGAGATTGTGAATGGCATGTATTTTGTCACATCCCATGTCCATCATCCAGTCAAGTTCCCTGTTCGGTCTTGCGTTTGTATGGTTTATTTTGTATCCAGAGTTTGTCCAATGCCCCATACTTTTGAGCCTATGAATGGCCCTCCTCGCCTCCAGTTCCACTTCAATGTGTAAAGGGGTGAGATTGAGCAACGTTTCCATCGCCGCAGTTGGCGTGGTCCTAAATGCTCCTGTAATGGCCATGCAGGCAGTCCGCTGCACTTTGCTTAGGGCCTGTCTGCAAGTTGCCAGCTTGGTTCTGGTCCACCATACGATGCTCCCGTATGTGATTATCGGTTTCACCATCATGGTGTAGATCCATTTAATAACCTGGGGTCTAAGGCCCCATGTTTTCCCATAGGCAGAGCGACACATACCAAATACTCTTAGAGCCTTGTTTGCTGTCGCTTCGACATGGCTTTTCCACGTGAGTTTACTGTCTAGGATTACTCCCAGATATTTTACTTCTGTGGACAACTCTAGTATGGTGTCGTAGAGCTTTATGGTACCCATTGCTGTTAGGTCCCTCCTTTTGGTGAACGGGATGATCACCGTTTTGCTTGGGTTGATGGATAAGTGGTTGAGTTTACACCACCTTTCAACCACGTTCAGTCTCTCCTGTATGATCCCTGACACAGTGTTGGGAAATTTCCCATTTGCAAGTATCACGAGATCATCCGCATACCCAACCGTGTACGTTGGTCCTTTGTTCAATTCTATTAGCAGCTCGTCTATCACCAAACACCAAAGTGTTGGCGAGAGTACGCCTCCTTGCGGGCATCCTCTTGTGACATGCGCCCTTTTAGTCTCACCTAGCAGTGTTGATTCTATAACTCTGCCCTTCAGCATATTATCCATCCAGTCACAAATGGTGGGGTCTATGCCATGTTTTTCTGCAGCTGTTCGTATCGTTCTAAAAGTAGTGCGATCGAACGCGCCTTCCACTTCGATAAAAGCTGCCAGGCATATTTCTTTGCATTCTAGCGCCATTTCGGCACGGCTTACGACCTGGTGTAGCGCCGTTTCTGTCGACTTGCCAGGCTGATACGCGTTTTGCATCCTGTGAAGCGGTTGTTTCTTCAGCGCTCCCTCCCTGACATACTTTATATAGTTAGTCATTTTATTATTATACTGTCTTGTTTTATTGTAGTCTATTTATTTTAATGTTAGAAAACCGATAAAATCCAATTCAAATATGTAACTGCATGAAATTCACTAATTAATTACCTACACGCCCAACTATTCAATAAATAAATAGTTACTTAGATAAAGCTTGCAAGTTAACAACAAACGCAACAGTGCGGAATATAATTAGTTATGATTTTAATTAGCTATTTTCCATATCATTATTTTCTTTCCCCGGGGCCTGTTAATTGAACATTTTAATTTAACGCGATCAAACTATGCTTGCTCGCTGGCAAATATTAAAATTGTTAGTAAAAAGCTGAGGTTGACTTAAGAATAGCTGCACAATGTTTTGTTGGCTTATGTCTAATAAGCTTGTTTCATTAGAATTGGTTACAGTCAAATGGGGTGAATAGAAACAAAACTTCAAAGGGTATTTTCACGATATTTGAATATTTTTTGCAGCATTGAACTATATCAATTTATTAATGAATTGTTATTCTAAAAAGTCGATACTTTGTTAGAAGCTGACAATATGGTATGAACGTGAAAAACCAAACTAAAATTTTGTTTCTATTTACCCCTTCGTTTCTATTCACCCCGTTTTACGACTCACTTTTCGGTTCGTACCTCAAAAGGAAAACACGGAACCCTTATAGGATCACTTTGTTGTCCGTCTTTCTGTCAAGACCCTTTATCTCAAGAACGCGTGGAGTTATCGAGTTGGAATTAAAACCATAAAGTTAGGTCTACGGTCCCATGAAGTTGTAAAAAAAATCAAACTTCTGAGTTAACGAAAAAAAGATACGGCCGTATATGTCGCAAAAAAACGTGTATTTCGACACTCTCAAGGGAAACAAAATTCATAGGGTACTTTCCGTTGACCTAGAATCCTGAAATTTGGTATGAAGCAAGGTCTCATAGCACAAATATAAAAAAAAAAAAAACAGAAAACTGTAAATTTGTAGTTACGTCACAAAAAATCTTCAATTCGGGTATTTTGAATTGTTTTCATAGGTAAGCTTAAACGGGACCCTCAGTGCGCGAGTCCGACTCGCATTAGACCGGATTTTTTTATTATTTTTTACATCAAAAAGTAACTTTATCCAAAATCGCAAATAGAAAGAAATTTTCAAATTCATTCTAAAAAAAATATGTTAGAACCCTTTCAAATCTGGTGGAATAGTTCCTCTATCAAATAACAGTCTATGGGAGCATTTACTGAAATGTGACGTCACCGCCATTAGGTTACGTGAGCTCAAAAGAGATAGGAAGATATTCCCACCACGCCTCCACTCTTCCTCAAATAATAAAAAATATTTGAAATGCTAATTGCTGCTCCATTTAATAATCAATTTTGATGTTGTTTTGAGAACAATATTTCTTTTTAGTGTTATTTTTTATTAAGTATAAAATATTGCACATAAATCAGTACAGGCAAATACCTATTGAAGAGAAGCAGTTATTAATAAATTAATAATTTGACTTTATCTCTGTTTGAAATAACTATAGCTCAGTTTTTTTTTTTTATTTCTATGTAGCCTAGATGTACATTCTTTTTATATATTCGTTTTACTTGAAAATAAATATCTTCAATGGAGATTAAGTACAAATGAAGAAAAATTTATACCTATAATTTTCGATAAAACCCATGTTCTGTCGTAAAAATATTTAGGTACCTATAGGAAGAAATTAAGATTGCCCAACTCATATTTCATATACTCCTTAAACTTTTTATAAAATGCTTCATTCCTGTAACTGAATAATCACTTTAAACTAAAGTCTTTAAACCACTGAAAGAGATCCTTTCCATTCAGGTTTTATCTTATCCAAATCAGTAAGGACATTTACGTAACCACCAAGCAATAAGGTTCCAGGAAGCATTTATATAATTTATTTTAAAGGAAAGCTCTGAGTAATTTTATAAGATAACAAGAATACAACAAGCACTAGTAGTCAAGCACTGGTTTATATCAATTAAAAAAAAAAAAAAAAATATTCTCGTTGGCAAATGGGCTGCCTGATTCAAATGGGATTGAACGGGTCAAATCCAGGGAAAAAAAGTCAAATCATCCTTTTTGTTAAAATATCTGCCCCCCTAGCCAAGTTACGATCGTTTCGTTTTCGTCGAACGCCTCGAGTAGGCCACGCCCCCGATTCCTTTGTTCTGACATCATCTCAACGCTCAGTCACGTGGTCAGAACAAAGGAATCGTAGGCGTGGCCTACTCGAGGCGTTCGACGCAAACGAAAGGATCGTAACTTGACTAGGGTATCTGTTATCTGTAACATGTCTATAGTATTCTAGTTTATTATTAATTTGGTTCTTTTTCACTTATTGCGTTTCAAATTTTTTCTACTCTGTGGGCATCATATTTAATGAACACATTACCAGTTTTATTATTGTAATTTTTTTTTCTTGGTTTTGAATACTGTCACTTCATTTTATTTAAAATTAAAAAATAATTTTCATTTGTTTTGTAGTTCAAATGGTTCATATAAAAAGTAAATAGTATCACTGATTTTTTATTATAACCTGTACATATCCTATTATAACCAAAAAATATATTAAGTTTTCCAAGTGAACACAAACATTTTATGTTGTCTGTAGGTGGGTATTATTGAATGGTACTAAATATGTTTAATCTCGCAAACAGTTTTGCTGTTATAATTTTCAAAGCAATATTATAATATAATAGGATTTTCTCACTAAGTAATTGATTATCAACATAAATCTTAAGGACAATATTAGCTTACTGGAGCAAACCTAATTCAAATAAATACGGTTCATTGACCCTGAAGGTACGACAAGACTATTCATTAGAGGGTGAAAAAAATTGATGGTACTTCATCTTTACTAAGTAACAATTTGTGTCGTGTGTTTACTATTATTTATTTACTTTGAATAGAATCAATTAACAAAAACATGGAGAACGTATGTTTTCTCAATAAATTATAGTAGGTAATACTGGCTACTACCGTCTGTGCGAAAGCAGAAAATTGTCCTAATTTGTCCCAGGGATATTATTTTTATTATAGTCTTTATTTTACACCACATTATAAACAAAACATACAGGACAAACATTATTATACTACTCTACTCTTAGATTTTTTTTTCATTTATTCTCATTAATACAAAAGAATAGAATTTTCTAAGTTAAACAGCAACCAAAAACCACTAAGGTTTAAACCCGTGCTATCGTATCGTCGAGATTATACAAAAGTATTTTTTATATGTGTACGTTATTGTCTATAATAATAATATGATACTCATAAACTTTCACCTTCATAAATAATATTAGTGTGATTTCGAAATTAAACATCATTTAAAATTTGAGTAAGACCCAAGCAGCCCTTTACTCCATTGACTTCTGCATTAGACAAAAGAGGTTCATAGAAGCAGGTGTGCACAACATTTATTTTACGAGATAAATTCAAACAATTTTAATAAATAATGGTTTTTTGGAGGTATTCGGAACAGAGAGTAAAGTCCCACATACCTCCGATGAAAAGGGAGGATCCTCCGGCCAGACGGGTGTTATGTCTGGTGGGCTGCAACTGCCCGGTAGATGATTTCGGGCTGTCCTATATGTTCTAATCGCGCGGAGAACTTTGACTGCGCGATTCAGGTTTAGTTCTTATGTGACGCGATAGATGTCGCTACAGTTTCAATATAAAATTTTAACATTACCTACTTAAATAAATTTGATTATTGTAAGGTAAGTACTAAACACTTAGAAATCCGTTTCATATACCTAATGAAATGGTTTTTTTTTTTTAATAAAAATAACTTTATTTCAAACAATTGTAATTTTTTTTTTTTTATTTCCGTATCAATAAATTGGGTATCGGGCAAAGAAGGTGGCTGAAACCATGAGAGAGAGGATAAGATCACGCCCCAGCCTCCGCAGGGGTCACCCGGGTGTTGAGATTCGTAGGATGATTCTCGGCCACCGCAAATGTGAGCTAGGGGACGGCGAGCAATGGGTAACTTGTCGTCCAGCCGTCTGGTAAAGACCAAGCTCGACTCGGTGGCGAGTAGATGTGTTGCGTGCGCGCCTCAAAGAGATGTTAGCAAATAGACGGGGCCCTCTAGAGTTACAGAGAGTTACCTCCCATAAGTTTTGCCTCGATGAAAGTTCTCTGCAGAGTTTTAGCCGTCCCTTGTTATACAGCTTTAGCAGAGGATTTTGAAGGAGAATAATCGACAAAGTGAATAATCAACAGTTTGAAAGCGAGACCCATCAATACATGTTACAAAGAAGTTGGATGCATAACTAGTAGAAATTCAGCGAGTAATCATAACTCTTGGAATTTCTAAAACTATAGGAAAGATTTTGCTCTTGTAAAACATGTTTTTATGGGTTTTTCTTGAAATGCTAAATAATCCACAATTTTTAGAATCTTTGGAATTAGGTACTCGTTCCAAACAGTGGGATGCAAAACAGAAGACAAAATACTCACAAAAATAATAAGTATAACCGGGGTTCGATCTCGCGCCAAATATCGTTCAATACCGACATGTTGCTCCTCCCCCCCCCCATAGCAAATAGCGTGATAATTTATAGCCTATAAGTTGCCCTGACCTATAAGGATTTTGAATACAAAATTTTAACAGGATCGGCTCAGTAGTTTTTGCGCCAACCGTAAACATAGATAAATAATTTAACTGTTTTATTATACGTATGATAATGTAGAAGCGCCTTTACAATATTTTAATTAATTTCACAGAACATTGCCATTGAAATCAGTTTTATTATAATAAAAACCTTTGTTGAATTCGTACAGAGAAATCCTTTCACCGAAATAAAATATTTAGCTAACACCGGGGGGTAAGAGTGACAGCCAACAGAATAGAATTGAGATAAACGTTGAACATTCGCCGCGTCTTTTCTTTGTCTCATACAAATGCTGGCGAATCGGTACCAAAACAATGCCGTAAAGAAGCGACCTTTATTATATAGTCCTACTCACTAATTGGGGATTTTCCTGTGCTTATTTTTGTAAAATATTTTATACCAATGATTCTCAAACTATGGGTTGCGACCCACTGGTGAGTCGCGAACGCTTGTGAGGTGGGTCCTGTACGGTTGAACGACCACTGACGATGACAGGTGGCGATCGCGTATAAGCATGAAGCTATGAAAGTCCATATTCCTTTCCGTACTTCACATAGTTTATGTATGAGGTAAACATAAACTATGTGAAGTTGGATTTTCGGCTCTGATTACCAAATACTGAAATGAATTGGATGTATTTTCATGTGTCACATTGCAATTAAAAGTACCTAACTAAAATTGAAATTGACGCTAAAGTCTTAAAAACAAAACATTCCTTGTATTTAATTACAACTACGGATCGGAATTGAATGTTTGTTGCTTGTTTGAGCAGTATTTTATTTATATAGTTCTCTTCCCTCTTTCCATCATGAAAATCAAGACGTGAGTCTCAAATTCTGTACTTTTTATTAGGCGAGTCGTGATACATCAAAGTTTGGGAACCACTGTTTTGTGTTAAAAAAAAAAAACCAAAAAGAAATCATTTTCTGAAAACAGCATCAACATTGGTTATCAAACGAAGCAGCAATTAGCATTCCAAATATTGGTTTGAGGAAGATTAGGGCCTGGTGGGTGACGTCACATGTTCTGTATATGCAATTGTGCTTCCTTATACTGTTATTCAGTTTCCCCTTCTAACAGATTTTAAAAACTTAATTAATATTGAACGAATTTGAAAATTTCTTTGTATTTGCGATTTTAAAGTTACTTTTTAATACAAACAATAAAATAAATGAGTCAAACACCCATTTGAGATTATTACAAATCTCGTTCAGAATACATTAGAGAGCAAACTCGATCATGATCTTTATACTGAAATGAAAGTACAGTTAATTGGAGTGGAAATGTTTTTTACATAGATGGAGATCAATTAATTCATCAACAAACAAACCAGAATAGTGAATAGTTTGAAAGCTCTGCTTTAAAAAAACAAGGCAAATATGAAAAAAAGTAAAAAAACCCTTTCCACAGGTCTGAGTGATTGGTGGAAGTGATCAAATAGGAACGATCGCTTATACCTACTATGTATTAAGCTTTCATGCTTTTTATGGTACTTCCTACTTGATGAAAGATGAAGCAAAACTGTATATTTAGGGATCTGTTGGTAATGAAAGCCATTGATATGAGTAGCCATAAGTCCTTGATGAGACACTTTTATGGAAAAGTCACATTTGAGTTATAGGTAGATACTGATGATGCGCCTTTTTAGGATCCAACTCAGACAATAATAAAAAAAATATTTTAAAATAAAATGAAATGTAATTAAAAGAAATCATATAAAAATTAAAGCTTGTCTTTGGAATACCATTTCTTCTATAGATACACTTATGAGTCCAATCAAAACAGCTGTACCAGACTGCACGTATGAATGAATTACCGTGGCTCACGAATGCAAAGAGCGACTGAAGAAACGCAAAGTGGGTTTTAGTTAGTAAAAGTTGGACACTCGTTTTTTCATAAGACTGCATGTTGTACCAGACTTTTCATAGTTTTCCCAATTTTCTTTTTCACTTTTCTATACCAGCAAGCACCTAAATTGTGATTCTTTCCAACACCTCTAGCCAAGTTATGATCGTTTCGTTTGTGTCGAACACCTTGAGTAGGCCTCGCCTCTGATTCCTTTGTTCTGACCACGTGACTGAGCGTTGAGATGAAGTCAAAAAGGAAAAGAAGGGAAAGGGAGTTAGTGATAGCGTCATGCTATCACTAACTCCCTTTTTTTTCAAATCTCTGGGTAACAGGACAGAATGGAAGAAAAAAAACGTGTTGCGGAAAAAGGACAGGAAGACGACGAGTGTATGTTCGATCTTAGTTCCACATATTTTCGTAAGTCCAAATTGAAAATTCATGGGCATTGTGCCTACAAATTTTCTACGTAATCAGTACGATTTTTGTGTATCTTGGGATATCAAAAAAATGTAATTATGTGTACGACAATGTCACGATGAATTTAGGTGCCTCTTACTCAAATACTTTGACCATCACATCAAACCAGTGTTTCAATACACCTATCCAATATACTGCAATGAATTTCCGAATAGATTTTCCGGCAAAGGGATGAAACCCATAAAGCCGATTGTACATGGATATTGTCAAAGCGGCAAGAAAACAATGAACAGATTGATAAAGGACCAGATAGGAGGGGAATGCCAACGGCTTGCAACCGTAGAGATTGATTAATACGATAACGGAGATTATCTATAGATTGAGATTCCGTAGAACATGTGTAATCAGTCAATGATTTGAGTATTTCAAAAGAGAATGCGAGAATTACGTACGAGAACTTTACTTGATTTTACATATTAGAGAACACGTTACGAATTAAACAGATTAAAAACATCATGCAATGTATGAAATAATAACAATAACATTTAAAAAAGAAATAAAAAAGAAATGATAATAAACGAAATAATAATAATAACTGGATGAAACAGATTTAAGTCAGAAAATATCAATAATATCATCACTTTCCTGCTCCTGTCCCGTTTTATTTGGGGTCGGCGCAACACGTTTTTTTCTTCCATTCTGTCCTGTCACTCGTCACGCTATGACTAACTCCCATTACTTTCATATAATACTCACACAATCCATCCATCTTTTCTTTGGCCTCCCGCCATCCACATGTAAACTCATTACTTTTTTAGTAACATGCGTTTCATCCCTCCTCTTCACATGACCATACTAAGACAAACGATTCCCTTTCAACTTTTCAGTCACTGGCACCACTTTCAAAATTCCCCTAATATACTTATTTCTCACTTTATTCACTCTCGTCACACCACACATCCATCTTAACATTCTCATCTCCGCTACGTGCAATCTTTTTTCATCCGTCTTTTTCAAAGCCCAACATTCTGACAATGTCATCGGCAAACAGCATACACCAGGGAGCCTCTTTCTGAATGTCCGATGTCAGAGCATCTTTTATCATCAGGAAGAGGTAAGGGCTGAGAGCCGACGCTTAATGTAAGTCGACAGCCACACTGAAGCTGCCAGTGGTGTTCACTGTAGAGCGGACTTGGATACCGCATCGACTGTACATCGCTCGAATCAACTGCACATATTTCCCAGTTACACCTTTCTCCTTAAAAGCCGACCAAAGGCCTGAGTCCCAACAGTGGGAACATTATAAGGCCGACTATGCTATGCTATGCTAATTAACATGTATCGGCTTACACATTTTCTTTTTAAAATTTTTCATTTGAGGCATGCAAGAAGGAACAGGGTGTAAAGTCCTACAAATCTCGGTTGAAAAGGTAGGATCATCCAATCTGGGTGTTGTGTCTGGACCTGGCAATTACCCAATATTTGATTTCAGACTGTTGTATATGTTCTAATAGCGCGGAAAACTCTAACACCGCGAGACAGTATTTAAATTTTAGTTCCTATTAAGCATCATAGATGGCGCTACGATTAAAAATTTTAACCAATGGTTTTTGTAACAGGTAATCATGTCGATAAGCTACTCGATCACCTGCTCAAAAATATTCCTATTTTTCCTGTACCCAGTCACACACAAGCAATATTTCTTAGAAAATATTATGCAAAAAGGAATGCTATTCTATCGAAGTAAAGTGGTTACCCTTGTCACCCGAGAGAGAAAACGACAAGTACTTCCGAGTCTGATACCAGCTGAAAGATCCTTTAGTATTACAGAGTCAATAGTGATGGACTGACGTGTGTTGAGGCACTTACCTACTTGTGTGGATACACATTTAAATCAGTATGATTTTTGAAAACACTTTTTCAGCTTGTGTTGGTTTATGAAGGCAATTCTAAATTTGAAATTAGGTAGAAACGCTGCCGTAACATCTAGCAAGTATATCGATATATAAAGCCTGTTTAAACAGCGTAGTTCCGTTTAGTTGAGTTCTTATTCCAAATAAAACAATTACAGACACTTTTGGCCTATGGAAAACAATGCGCAAGAAAATCCATGGACACTCATTTCAATAATGTCATGTATGAAGTATTAAAAATATCTCGTGTCATGTTTATTTATTATGTGAGAACAATGTAAATAAAAAAATAAAAAGAAAGCAGTTTTGAAGTCCGTCGTTGCTGGTACAGCTGCATCTTGCAAAAAAGTGTTAGCTTGGAGCTTAAACTGTAAAAGATTGTACAAAAAGTCTGTGATAGTAAATTGTGGCACACTGCATACAGCAGGGTTCCAGCGTATAAGAAAAGCTTGAAGATTGTAAAAGAATTATTTAAAAAAAGAAATTGAACATCTACATTTTAGGCAAACGTCTGTTTTGTCTGATTTAGTTTTCGAATAAATATTATCATTTTGTCTACTTTAAAAGTGACTGTCGTCATTTAGTTAATCCTTTAACCATACTTAGAACCTTTTCATATAATACGATGCAAAAAGCGACGTCGAAAAAGACACATAACCCGACAGAGTCCATGATTGTTTTCACAACACACATCAGTAGTTAAGTTCACAGGGTTTCAGTAAGAGGTCAATCCATCAAGCTAGACCGGACACGTGATTATTTAAACTTAAACATACCAAATGTTGTAAGCTATTTAAAATCCATCCGGGCAGAGTTTGCGGTACCCCACTAAGTGGCTCTGAGCTAGACTGTATATCGTACTTATATATTAAACCACTAGACCTTATGTATACGTGGACAGTTTGCAAACAACTTCGAAATGCTTTGGATATTAATCTATCGTTAATAATAAAAAATATTTAGTATGTATTTTTGTGATATTTATTTTATTAAGTGTCTGTATATAATTTATTTAATAGTATATCTTTTTTGCTTGTTATATTATTTTATTGATAACTATTTTGTATGTACTTATTTTCCTATCACTGTTACACACGGTGTCTACATATCTATTTTCTTCCAACTCTCCTTTCGCAGGTTTGCTGGAAGAGATTCCTTTAGAAATAAGCACCACCTCTGTACCTATTTTTCTGTTTCCTTCTTGTAATCTTTTATTTTGTGTGTGTACATAAATCATAAAATAAATAAACAATAATATTCCACAACTTTCACATAACACCATCTAGTCCCAAACTAAGCAGAGCTTGTGATATAAGTACTAGACGACTGATAAACATACTTATATATTTCTAAATACATACATATTATAGATAAATTACACCCAAATACAAAACAAATAGTAGTCCTCAACACACAAACATTTATCCTAAGTAGGAATCGAACCCACGACCTCCAACGTAGCAGTCAGGGCACTAATTACTAGACCAACAGGCCAGTCATCCTTTTTACGTTAATGAATAAAGTTATAACTAAAACTTCTAAAAAATTGACAATAATTGGTATAAAAGATCAGATGTGTTGTGGTGCCCCAGTGGTTAAGGCACCCACTTCTAATGCATGGGATTGCGAGTTCGAAACCGGTCAAGTACCAATGTGAACATTTCAATTCATATGTACTAAGTTTTCAAACTTTATCCAGGACGTTCTGACACCCCGTGCCTCGGAAAGCACTTTAAAAGCCGTTGGTCCCGGTTGTCATTCGTAGATCTGTGACAGTCGTTATAGATGCCACAATGCCACAAAATCTGACTATCGCTCTATCCAAGGCGTATTGTGTGGTCCAATAACTGGTTTCTTGTTGTCTGATAGGCAGTGACTCCATATAAAACACGGATATTCAGCCGCATCGGGTTAGACGGGAAGCCGACCCCAAGCTAGATGGGAAAAAGACTAGGGTGATGGAATTTCTGTAAAATAATGTTTTCCATTTTTTGTTAAACGTTACTCATGTTTAATTTGGTAAAACATGATTAAATAGGAAGAGGCTTTAACAATGACCTCGATTAAACTGGGATAAGGACAAAAAAAAGGAGTTATAGGACTCAAATGGAGTTGAGTAGGATACATGGTAAAGTGCGTAGACGATAGGTGGTGTTTCCATTTAAAACTAAGTTTTCGTATCGAGATCGTCTCGTTCTTGAGAATCCATTTTTCTTAAGAGGGCCCTTACCTACCCATCTAATATTGACCTGAGTATTGTTTAAAAGTTTGTTGTTTTGTCCAACGCAATGTTTGATCGAGGCAATACGAAAAAGACTGGGCAAGTGTGAGTCGGACTCGCGCACAGAGGGTTCCGTACTAACTTACTTATGTAAATAGTTCAATTCCCGAATGGAGTCTTGAAGATTTTTCAAAAAAAAAAGTTTTTGACAGACAGACTGACGGAAAACCAAGTGATCCTATAAGGGTTCCGTTTTTTCCTTTTGAGGTACGGACCCCTAAAAGATAAGACCTGAACGCTCTGTTGGTATCCGACAATTCCGTCTATCCCTCGAATATTTCACAAAAACTTGTTCCAGAAAATACATGTCTTTTTTAAACCTTAAAAGCTTTTAGAAAATATTTTTATCATTCAGAAACGATTAAATATCCATTGTTTCTATTGTTATACTTTCTTTATTTTTTAAATTTATGGGTAGATTATTAAGGGCCAAAATTCACGCAAAGTAGTAAATTTTCTGAGGTATGTATATGAATTAGTTTTATACAAATTCATGATTTCAATAGAAACCTAGATAATATCCACAATATATACGAGCTTTTGTAAATAACCCAATGATTTAATTTTATTATGTTTTCAATTATTCGCAATGTAATCAGTTTATTTTTTTAATTTAATCTTGTTATCCACTTATAATCATTTTAATTTTATTCATAGTTTAATTAATAAATCATAATTATATAATTTAATCAGTCATTTTTATGCGAAAAGATTATTTTTTCCAAATTATTATTTTTAATTCTTTTTTTGTAAGTACGTATAGTAACTTGTTTAAAATAGGATATTATAAATATGTTATGTAAAGCCGTTTTTTTGTACATTATGGTGTTAACCTTTAACTAATTGTTACACTGGTTAATGTTACCCTAATCATTAAGTTTGAAATTTATATGTGTAAACAATTGTTGGTTAACCTAAATAAATATATCTGTGTTTCCAAAATAACTAGATAAAGATGTGTAATAACTTCATAATTACGCAATAGAGCGTTTGTATAAAAAATAATGAAAATGTGTCTCGGAATGGACGCTCTTAATCATCTGTAGAGACTTCAACAACTTTATTGTCTACTGAAACACACATGTTATTCTATATCTTACATTTGCGTCTCTCACCTTAATAAGAAACATGATATTTTGCGTACGTACCATTATAAAGCGGTAATTACCCTCATAAGTTACGGCTACATTTACATTACTTTATTTTAATCATTGTTACACCCAAAACTGGCTAAGCAAAGCTACATAATTTTTACATAGAGTGAATACATGCCTTAATAATTATGATCCTAATCTTTTTATGAGGTTGTATTAGGCCGGGTACATACTGGCGGTCTTACTACACCTTCTTTAAACATTCTCTGTGTGACCCCAGTATAATTTTGCGTTGAATAATATTTCTATGACAAGGGTCGAGTTCAGGAATTCTCCGAGTAAAATTGTTTAGGACCGTCCTTGCATTTAATAATTTGTTGGCAACATTTTTGGTTTACGCGACCCCGAAGTTTGTTATCGGATCGGTCTCCATTTATGATGAGGTCATTCTAGTTAAATAATTTTAAGAGACTTCGAAGCGAAAAGCTCTTCAACGCTCTTTTTTCCGAAATATTATTTATTTTTTACCTCTTTTATTAGAACAGGCTCTCAGTGCGTCTCAGTCTTAATATATACTAAAATCACAAGCACTATTTCCTTGTTCCTCAAACTTTTGCTCTAATCAGAATATCCACTGATCCGTATATTTTTCTTTCACGTTAACAATAAATTAATTGGAACGTGTACATACTGTTTGTATTATTATTACGAAAAAAAAAGCATTCTACGAAATTAATAATTCGTCGAATGACCGTTATTGAGAGTTTCATTATTTCGACATCCATGAGAAATAAAAGAACACTGAGTGATCTTCATCCTCATGCCAATTAATAATGAGTAAATGAAACACGAAATGGAAGTCTTTACTCAAAGAAACTTTCAATCACTGATGATATTACTGAAAATACGGTTTGATGCTAATAAAAAAAATACTTTTTGACAAGCAAAGTACACAAACAAAAAAGCAGTAACTATAATATCAAAAGATGTAATATCAAATTGTTGACGTCTGTCAAAGATTAGAAATTGAAAAAAAAAACCAATTAAACAGGTGATAATGTTGCAGCCAACTGCATTATCCACAGATTAAACATAGTAGGTAGATGGACATTATTGTACAATATATATTAAACACTATAATGCTAGCTCAATACAAAAAAAAAACTTGGTGGAGCATTTAATATAAATAACTGAAATCAAAAAGAATAAATATATGCCTATAGTATCAATGCCTATAATAACTTTTTTATAATATTTGTTTTAAACTTAAATTTAGAACATGCAAATATATCAATGTCAATGAAATTCAAGTTGTAAGATTCCGACATTCTATGGATCGGGCAGCGTAAGCCAGAAATTGTTCGGCATGCATTTAGCGCGAACAAGGTTCCTGCACGAACTTTGCGCACATTATATTAAGACAAACTAAATCAGTCTGCGATTCTCCTATCACTTTAACCAACATTAAAGTTCCATATCTTGAAATGATATTTCGGTCCCTGAAAAATATCAAACGTAGAATATTCCTTAATGAATGTGACAGAGATCGTATTCCCGTACCATTTCCGAATGTGATTTCGGAATATCCAGATTGATTTTATTTCCACGAGCATCGCTTCTCGAACGCTGAAATTTTGATGTACCTAACTTAAAGGCAGAAATACTAAGGCTAGAGTCACACAGTTAAGATATTTTTTTTAGGTGGAATCATTAGATTGCTTTTTCTGGGGTGACCAAAATCCATATGTGTTTCTTCATTTGCCCTTTGTATTCTAGGGCTACGTTAACTCTTTCAAACGTTTCCGCAGCCCCATGGGCCCTCTTGCCAAGTTACAACCGTTTCATTTCGATTCTCTTTCGGCGATCGCCTCGAGTCAGCCACGCCTCCAATTCCTTTGTTCTGGCGTCATTTCAACGCTTAGTCATATGGTCAGAACAATGGATTAGGAGGCGTGGCCGACTCAAGGCAATCGATGAAAGTGAAACGAAACGGTCGTAACTTGGCTAGGCCTGCAGGCAAGACATCTCTTTGAGCCGACTCGGATTTGGTACAACAAGCTACCCATGATTGCTCGTTGTCCGTGAGATCGTAGTTTGGTTTTAAGTTTACACACAAAGTAGCATTGTTCAAACCATGCAATGTGGCCTGCCTGGTTTCAGATAATCTACTAAAACCTTGGCGACTTATTGACAAACTGCAGTTGAGCGATGCAGTTGGACGCGATATTGGAGGCGCACTAGTGTTAATTCCCTTATTCTATAACTAAATAAAAATAGAAATTGGCATCAGTCGGATTCGCAGTCCGTAGTACTTTTGTTGTATGGGAGCTCCACTTAAATATTTATTTTATTATGTTTTTAGTATTTGCTGTTATAGCGGCAATAGAAATAAATCATCTATGAAAATTTTTACTGTCTAGCTATGACGGTCCATGAGGTACAGCCTTGTGACAGACGGACAGACAGCGCAGTCTTAGTAATAGGGTCCCATTATACATTTTGGGTACGGAACCATAAAAAGGACAGCGATGGTTATAAACTTAAACCTTTAATTACGTTAAAATTTTTATTGTCCGTCTGTCTATCTGTCAAGACCCTTTATCTCAGGAACGCGTGGAGTTGAAATTAAGACCAGATACTTGGTCTGCGGCCGTTTATGTAGAAAAACCGGAATTCGGAAAAATCCTTATAACTCAATTCGGGAATTGAACTATTTTCATAGGTAAGTTTGTACGGAACCCTCAGTGCGCGAATCTAAAATAACTGGCCTAAATAAACTTTATTAAGTTTAGCTTATGAACAACGGATTCAGCAGCGCCAAGTAACTTATTAGTAATGCATATGCAGTGTAAACCCAAGTGCCAGTGTAACTTGCCGGATTGTTCAAAAGAGTTTGGTAACTCTTTACTCCTACTTTTCCCCTTAACGTTCCTGAACGCTAAAGGTTACGGAACTTATGTAGGTTTAGTCACTAAAAGTTTTTCTCCACGCAAAAAGGAAGAAGGCATTTCATAATATTCCTCTAAGAAAAGCTGTTAGTGTGATGAATGGCAAAGTTATGCGTTGGAACCACTGACTTCTACTATATACCACTGGACAGGGTGTTCCATAATTTGACAGGTAATTTTTTGTGCCTATTTGAAGCGCCACTTGCAAGCGTCCAGAGAACTAATTTTGACTTATAATACAAATGGCGGCAGAGCAGTGTACAGTACTCTGAAGTATTTTTGCATTAATTTCGTTCGAATTCCGTGTTGTTCCTGCTTCACCAATTATATAAAACTATTAAAAAACTGATGTCATGTGTATATTGTAAGTGGCGCGACATTATTAGTTTTAGTACCGTAGACACTCGCCAACACTCGCTACGGCCGACAGCACCAAAATGGCGAATATCAAACAAGCACAAAAGCACTTTGACAGCCGCCAGTCCAGCGTGGTAAATAGTAAAGGTCAGTGGTTGGAACTTTATAACATATTATGTTACCTTTTTTTAAGGTGGGAAATCATCCAAATGACTTCTCGCGCTCTGGGTGGAGCGCGAGGTCATGTCAGACTTTTACTGACTAAAACCACACCTGTGTCCTTCAATTACCCTTTGCGTTCTAGGACTACGGGTTTCCTTTTCAGAAATTCTCCGCGGTCCTAGCTAGCGGGCATCGGCCCTACTAGGCCCCCACGATTCGCTGACATCTCTTTGAGGAGCGCGTGGATCACTACACGCTGTTGACGACTGGGCTCGGTCCGGTTAATTACCGAACAGCCGGACGGCGAGCCACCCATTATGTTAACATATTATGTTACCTAGCACGCAGCAAAAGTACCTTCGCGTGAAGCGAAGCTACCTGTGTGTCTACAGCCTTACTCTTGAGACTTGTGACGTTACAGCCATGTTTGTCTTTCAAAGTAATGTCGTCGGAGTTCCAAAAATAGTTCGTGCCAGATATTACCTACTGCTTTACTGACAACATTACTTTGTTTTACTATCTCTCAGGCTTATGTTATGGGTTCATAAATGTACCTTTTTGTGGTGTGCTGTGGCTTTTGTTGCCTGTGACGTTATTTAATATTTATCAGTCTATTGATTGACTGTCAATGCGACTAAGCTTTTTAGGTAAATTCTCCAGGGTAGTCTGCAATATTCAAATATTCTTAAGATCTATGTTCTATTGAAATATGATTGGCAACCTTAAAAAGTATTTATTTACGGAATTTCATAAATAATTTTTTTTTATTTATTTTTTTATATATTTTTTTATAATTTATAAATTTTCGAAATCAATACAACCCTCTCAGTTCGTCTAACCATAGTGATTGTCAGTCATTGTGGGTCAATTTCATGCAAAATTCATTTAATACGGTTAGCTGAAGTAAGAGCGTTATATTTATATTTTTAATCATTGTAACTCAGTAAAACCATCTTGGTCATGGTTGCAAATCGTCTGATTTATTTGTCTTGTGATTAGTGGCCCTGACTGCTATGCTGGTGGTCGTGGGTTCAATTCCTACCCAAGTGGGAAATGTTTGTTGTGATGAGCACGATCATTTGTTCTGTGTCTAGGTGTAATTTATCTATAATTTATGTATTTATTTAGAAATGCACTCGTAAGTTTATCAGTTATCTAGTACTTATAACACAAGCTCTGCTTAGTTTGGGACTAGATGGCGGTGTGTGAAAGTTGTGGAATATTATTATTATTTAATCATATTTTAATTAACATAGAACCTGACACAAATTTGAAGTATTTTGCAAAAAATTGAATTCGCGGAAATTCCCAAAATCATAAACATGACGATTAAATCCCAGAATATAAGAATTCAAACTAAATTATTAAATTGAAGAGTCTTATTATGTTTTAGAGATGCATATTAAAACTATAAGACTAAAACAACGCCTCTGTAACTTAATAATTCTAGTACGGAACTCTAAAAACATAATAAGATTCTTTAATGTAATACATAATTTAGTTCAAATGTATCCAAAGCGCAATAAGCAATTTGCAATTTCATAAATCCTGGAATTTAATCATATTGTTTATAATTCCGGGATTTTAGAGGCGGCATTATTAACTCTATGTTACATGTTTCCACGAACTTTAGGTAAATAATAAATATACCTATTCCGACTACTGGGGCTTTACCATGACATGTTAAAGTATCAAGTGTGCTAAAAGAGAGGTGGAGCTATACACCATAGGGTGTATAGCTTTATCCCTCTTTCTCGTTTGCTTATCAGTTCAGTTTAGGTCGTCAAATTGATCGCTTTAGAGTGCGAGTAGAACTATCTCAAGCGCGCACTGTTTTGTGAGAAATGCTGAAATACATGAATACCTGGAGATACCTACTGTTAACGAGGAAGCCAGCAAAATCAGAAAGAGATACAAAGAAAGACTGAGCAAACACACAAATGAACTGGCAAAGAATTTACTGCAGTCACAGGAAAATATCAAGCGCTTAAAAAGATGGCTCATACTGAACCCGGACCAAAGAACATGAAAACAATAATATATTTTATATGGTGCCATTCATTGTACCCAAAGACACCAATTACTTTGGTGACAGAACACTAAAAAAGAGAATACCATACCTATTGAACAGTCTGCCGGCAGACATAAGGAGTGAAACAAACACCAATAGATTTGACCCCTGAGTTTGTTTCGGTGTTTCTTCTCAGGGTAGTCAGCTAGGAAACACCGGTCTCATCTAGATTAAAATGACGAAAAAAAATTGACGGGTAAAAGTGTTTTTTTTAAACCTACTTACAAAATAAATAACATTTATCATTTATCATAGCCGATTGCAGATTCAAAATTGGAAAAAAAATGGATTGCTTTAAAAACTCGTGGCTCTCTGTTTATAAGTCATGAAATGATTTTATTTTCCCTGTTTTAGAAACTTTATCCATTTACATTTTTACACAATTCCTTTGGCTCGCGTCGCCTACCCATGAAAAGTTGCAAATTAACGAGCATCTGATTGTCTTCAGATTTAATTATGTAAATAGCCTCTTCTTCTAAGACCTTTATTTTCGAGGTGATTGCTTTTTCAGTATAAAATATCCGTTTAACCATAATTGCGTTGAGGTCAGGTTAGATAACCCCGGGCTATAGGGCTGGAGTCGATTTAATACTCGATGTAAAGTTGTGGTCAATCGATAAATGAGGTCATCATCAATTTGTGTTTGTTATTTAAATTCTGACGATATTTTTAGTGACTTTGGAAGTGACGTAAAAATTACCCACTTTATATTCAAACTCATTTTGATTTACATCTTCTTTCTTTGTAGTTGTATTTTTTTAGTAGTTATATCGTGTGTATTTTTCTTTCTTTTTTTATTGAGATAAACTAGTGCTTGACTGCGATCCCACGTGATGGTAAGCAGTGATGCAATCATTGATGGTGAGGCGCACTAGTTTATTAAGAGCCTATTCACTCTAGCTTTTAAGATTGTATTATCGTCTTATCGTGGTCCTAAAACGCAGAGGGCAAATGAAGGAACAGACATGGGTTTTAATCAGCACAAGTCTGATACGCCCTTTCACTCCACTCTAGAAACGGAACACCGTAGGTGCGGGCTTGCGGACGGCGAGCAATGGGTAGCTCGCCGTAGCTCGCCGCTGAATAGAACTTTCACATCGATACAATCATAAAAATGTATGACTTGATTCCGCCATCTCATTTCTACCATCGGACAACCCGACGTACGGCGAGTACTTAACCTCTACGGTCCAGACTAAGCGTTTCGCCTCGTCGTTTATATCGCGTATATCAAAGGACTGGACCAATTTGCCTGCTGAGGTTTTCTCATTGAATTATAATTTGGGTGTCTTCAAGGCTAGAGTGAATAGGCTCTTAATAAACTAGTGCGCCTGGTGAGGGATCCTTGATGGTGATCAAGGATTGCATCACTGCTTATCATCAGGTGGGATTGCAGTCAAGCACTAGTTTATATCAAATTGAGAAAAAACAAAAAAATGGCAATATCGTGTCGAGAAAACCTTTTTTTCTTTTTGACTCTAAAATACGCTTTCCTTTGGCAGTGTCTTTTTGGTTCAAAAACTAATTCTTCAAAGATACTGTTAGTAATATTCCAGTAACTTACAATAGGTACGGGGAAACTTTCAACTAAGCTTGTTCCAGGAGCTCGTCCGTCAAAGCACTGCTTATAATATTCTGTTTCTACTCAAAGCTCAAAGGACTTTGTGAAGATTTTACGTAAAATTTCTGTTTTTTTGAGACTTTAAATACGCGTCAGGGCCAAATGAAGAAAAAGAAATCATGAATTATCAATATACGGAATACAGAGTCTAGATTTCTGCTTGCTTGATGGAAATAAGCAGCTGAACGTCCACTGCTGGACAAAGAGCTTTATCAAGCGTCGTCACATAAACCGGAACATAAAAAAATAAAAAAAATAATAAGATTATTTCTAGGCAAACGTGCTCCATCGTCGATAACATCATCGCTTACCATCAGGTGAGATAGTGATGAAACGCTAATACATATTAAAAGTAGGGGGTAGGGCTAGGCAGGGTCTAAGCCTACTGGGGCCAAGGGTCTAATTCTGAAAAGAAGACTCAGCTCTGGTACGAAAGGCAACGAAGGAACAGGAGTGGGTTTTTAGTCAGTATAAGTCTGATACTATCTTCCGCTCCACCCAAGAGAGTGGAATGACATGAAATGATTTTCCCACCGAAAAAAAAAAAGATAACTGTAAGAGAATTCTTAAGGAGGCTCTTCAAAGAACGATGATACAGAAAATTTACTGATTGCGCTAAAGTATTTTTTTATACAATTTTTTACCGAGTTTAAGTACCTTTTTAATTAAGAAAGTAGAAGTTGAGATTTGGTAATATTATAATAGTATAATATAACTTGTCTACATTACAGATTTTTTACACGTTTGTATTGTACTATAGAATCCTTTTGATTATTTGTTAATTTTTAATTATTTTAGCTCTTCTCGCCTGAAACACAGGATTTCCTATTTCAGGCACGTAAGACTCAGAATTAAGATTTATATTTAAGACTTTATTACTTTATCCTGTAAAGTATTTTGAATAAATATTATTATTATTAATTCTGTACACTGACAATAAAAGTACTTTAATTTAAAAACTACATAAAATACTTATATATGCGTATCGGTACATGCAAATATTTTTCTACAAATAAGAATCTTCATATTTTAGCATATGTACTGTTCAATACCAAGACCAAAAATAAATTCATATTCGGGACCGTAAACACAGAATAGACAATAATATTTGCGAACAAGTCTTCCAAAATAATAAAATGCGGTTGGTGTCAAAAAAGCAGTCGAATATTAATTATAAAAAGGTCCCTTACGTTGTCCTTCCTCTTATAATAATGTTTTGTTTTTCTCTTAAAATTATAATAAAAGGAAAACATTTTTGTTTTATGTTTGTGAGTTTTCAATTAAGTGTTTCGTGTGGCGCGTGTACTAAGCTGCCACGTAGTAGGTTGAAAGCCTATTAACTTATTTTAGAACTAACTAATGTGATTTTTACAATGTCAAGTGACTTTAGGAACCGGTGACGCGGTAATAGACACGAGTAGACCATATTTAGGAATAAGACATCGGATACTTTATTATCCTTTTTGTAGGGAGTATTAGTTTTTGTAGAAGAGCAGTGGTGGCCGAGTGGTAACGGCCCCAACTTACGAGTTGTAGGTTGCGAGTTCAAACCCAGCCAGGCGCATTACTTTCTTTAATTTATTTCAACACCACTGCTCTCAAAACGTTGAAGGAAAACATCGCGAGGAAACCGGCATGTCCTAGAACCAAAAATTCGAAGACATGGGACATTCACCAATCTGGGCACGCGTAGTGGATTACGGCCCATTCCCTTTCCTAGAGATAGGAGGCCTGAGTCCCAGCAGTTGGAATATTAAAAGGCCGATTATGCTTATGCTAGGGAGTATCATTCCTTGGGATAATATTCCACTTATACAACAATACTACATGCGTTGGAAGCCACTGACAGAAGCCAGCATTAATAAAAACAAATGTAAAAATGAAAAAATAAAGAAACAATGAAAAAGAACTACTTAGCATGATTCACAATCATCACGTTCTTACGTCCGGCACGCAAGTGGAGTAACGTGTCAAGATATGTTAATGAAATCGCTGCGTCGTAAGGGACGCCTGTTGAAAGCCTAAAAGCCGGATTAAGTGTTATGTTAAGGGCCTTAACACGCTCGTTAACTGCCGAAACTGATTTTTATTACTCTCTCACTGTTACTATAAGCGAAAACAGTAGGTAGGTTAAATTCGAAATTTACATACAAATTAGACTATCGCACGTTTCGTGATTTGATTAAACTTAATTAGAAGTTTATTGCTTTTTTTTACATATAGTTTATACCATTACAGACACATCGAAAGCGATGTTATAATTTACACATAAAACATTGTTATTAATCAAACTATCACAAATGTAAATAAATAATTTTAAGTTCAGACTTTTTTGAAGTGAAAACTTCTTTAGCGGCGTTGAGCACTTTTTCTGTAATGGGTATAAAATCTTAAACTCGCGTCAGGACACGTGACCTGATCGAAAAAGCGTAAGATCGCCACCAGTCAAATTTTCTCATTCGATTTTGAACTTAACCTTCAACATTTTATGGTTTAAAATCATTTAAAGAAATTTTTAAATGTTTCCAATCAACTTTGAACCTAATGCTTTAGGGATAAAGCCAAAGAGATTTAAAGAGATACAATAGAGCGGCTATCAGAAAAAATGTCTTAGAAAAACTGTCATCCTATGGCTCAGTGACGCCATCTGGCTTGGAATAGCAAACAAGCGAATTATGGGCACGCCACAATTATGGTGGGCACGCCACAATTATGGCGGTAAGTCCCCTCTTTGAGGCGTGGTTGGAAAGACCTCACGGCGTCCTCACATTCCGCATGACGCAGGTCCTCACCGGACACGGTAAGTTCGGGAGGTTCCTGCACCGGATTCGTGCGGAAACGACGCCCGGGTGTCGCCACTGTGTGGCCCACCCGGAGGACACGGTGGAGCACACGGTGGAGGTGTGCCCCGCTTGGGCAGAGCAACGCCGTGACCTCGTGAGGGCAATCGGCGGCGGTGATCTCTCGCGCCGGGCCTTGGTTCAGGCCATGCTCCGGAGCGAGGAGGAGTGGCAGGCGGTCGCCTCCTTCTGCGAAGCAGTAATGCTAGCTAAGGAGGCGGCCGATCGCGTGAGGCAACGGTCCTTACGCTCCAACCGCCGCCGGGATTCCGATCCCGATTTCCGGCCACCGTAGGCGCGGGCTTGTAGACGGCGAGCAATGGGTGGCTCGCCGTCTGACCGTCCGGTAACCGTCCGGACCGAGCCCAAGTCGTCGACGGCGCGTTTTGTTCCACGCGCGCCTCAAGGAGATGTCAGCAAATCGTAGGGGCCCAGCAGGGTCGAAGCCTACTGGGGCCACGGGTAGTGTGAAAGCGGAACCCGGGGCCCTGGGACGAAGGCAACGAAGGAACAGGAGTGGGTTTTTAGTCAGTAAGAGTCTGACACTATCTCCCGCTCCGCCCAAGAGCGGGGATGTCATTAGGATGATTTTCCCACCCAATAAAAAAAAAAAAAAAAAAAAAAAAAACAAGCGAATTAAATTTGTCAAAATTTATAATGATTTAACTATCGCTCGATAGGTGGCCAGGGGCCTTACCATGATAATGTTAAAATGATAGTCGTACGAGCGAAAGAGAGTGATAGAGCTATACACCCTATATAGCTCCATCCTTTTAACAGACCGATTGAGTTCGAAAAATTTATCACGTTATAAGCTCGTGGTAGAGCCTCGGTGTGTGATAATGGAAAGGTTAAGCTTTTCAGCAATAGATGGCGTTAACACAAAATCCGAAAATGTTCTGGAACTATTTATAAAAATTATTGAATTCTAATTAAATGTTTCGTAAATACCAAAAATATTTACGAAAATAAACCGAAGTTAGGTCCAGTCATTTTACCATAGCAAGATTTACAATAGTGTAATGCGTAGTTCGGCATATTTTCACAGAAAATGATTTTCATTTAGTGCATAGAACGGATACAAACACGACTTGACGTGTAGGTGTGTCATATTAGACTGATTGACTTATGACCAACGTGGAATGTGACATTCACCAATCCGCACCGGGCCCGCGTGGTGGATTACTGCCCATTCCCTCTCCTAGAGAGAGGAGGCCTGAGTCCCAGCAGTGGGAACATTAAAAGGTTGATTATGCTTATTATGCAACGTGGAATAAGTATCGGATCACGATTTTGTTCGCTATGTCCGGTCTATTGGTAGTATATATTGAATGTCTTTGGATAAAGCTGACACAGCGCCGCGAAACCTAGTCCTCTGGCTATTTTCATCGTCCTTAAGATTGTGATAGAACCGTGGTCTTTGGGGGATTCGCACCGTGCTAACTACGAAGGCAATTTACGTGCTATTTACAAACGTTACGTACCTGTAGGTATGTTAGTGTAGCTAAAATTCCGTATTTCCTTGCAATTTTATTGAATGACGCATAATGATAAGAGATTCTAAAATCAATAAGACAGTGTTGTCTTTGAGTTTGCAGCTTTCTTAGTATCTAGTTGCTATTAAAAGTACTTGTGAAGGCTTTTAAGATGCAAGCACAATCATGATAATAAAATAAAAAAGGAAATCGTTCAATCGCAATAAGTACCTTTCGAGTATTAAATTGCTAAACTTTATCACTAAGGCGTTTGTTGTTTGGTAAAATAAAGTTCAGTTTATTTAAATCTGCTTTAAAAATAATTTGATTACAAGTATTTACAAGTAAGTTAAAAAGCACGAGTGTTATTGGTATAGGAAACCGATAAATTCTCAGCTAATTCTGTAGTAAGATCGAATGTGACGTTCCTGCTTACGTGCTTACTAAGCGCCTGTGAAAAGATGTATCGCACACATTTTTATGTGCGACAGATTACTTCCACACTTTTAATTACAAATTCTTTAGGCAGGATTCAATGGTAACATAACATCCTGTAATCCCCGAAGGCTCAGGCAGGGGTGCACCGAATAGTACACCCACATTTCGCAAGTTATGTTTTAAGTCTTTTTATTAATTTATTTACTTCATTTATTTTTGTAATCACTGGGATTACAAAAATAAATTGACATTTTTACTTGAATCTGCAAGAAGTTAAGACTTTAGTTTTTAAATGAATGAATTAAACTTGCGGTATCACAACAATCCGCAGTCTAAACTTATGTGTGTAATATCGAAATTGTCATGTTTGTGTACGATAGCGCAATAAATGAATATTGTATTCTACCACATAAATGATAGTACTTTTATACTGATAAAGCAATTGGTGCAAAATTATTCCCTAACCATTCTAAAATATCAAACATGCTCAACGTTAATAATCAAGTTTTCACTTCTGCCGGCACTCCCGGAGTGCAACCCGTCTTTTTTTTATTTTATTGTTTTTAAATAGCGGCATGTTTTCCTCAAATGTATCCTACGAAAGCGCTATATTATTTATCATACGTATGGCTATGGTTAGTCCTAGAAGATGGGCTGACCACACGCACAAACAACAAGTTTTGCCTGCGTAGGCCGGTTTTGTACACTGTGTAAAACTGTATGAGTTTTACACGTTTTGTAGGTACGTGTGGTTGACACGTACGGTGTTCCGTGTACAAACCGGCCTACTTAGGCAAAACTGTGGTGGAACTTTTTGTGTGTGGTAGACCCATAACAGAGCGGGTGGTGGTGTAAGCTGTAAACCTCCAGCACCTCTAAATGATGCAACAACCCTAGCAATAAGTTAGTCACATACCATACCAGCGCGACATTCCTTCTTAACTCTAGCCTAATGTGATCGTACCCAGAACGAACACGAGCAGATAAAACGGACTTCATATTGTTTGAAGCAACATGACGCTGTATTGTACCTAGTCTGTATTTAAATTGTGTACAAAAATTGAAATTTATTTATTGTTTTTTTTTATTTGTTTTATGGGAAGAATACCAAATAGATATTGTAGATTTCCTGATTGATTTAATTAATTTTTGTGTAATTTGAATTTTATAGCTACTAACATTGTTTTAAGTAAATATTGTTACTAACCCGTATGTGAGTGCAAACTTGAATTAAATGATATATTATTATTACTAAAGCTTTGCGTTCTAAAATGTCACTAAAAACGAATGGATCTGGGTCGCAATAGAGCAAAATTAAAAACGATATGTGTCACTGTCAAAAACAGCACATGTATTGTAGTTCTACGCTCTATCACGGCTAGTTTATTGCGCATATTGCTGGTTTATTGCGCTTTTTGTCATCAAGTTATTGCGTTCGAAATTGGAGTCATTTAGTAGCACAAAATTACTACAGAATTCAACATGAGAACACATAGATGTAATTGTTGTAGATATTTCACAATGGCGGATTTTTTTTAAATTATTGATAGGTTCACCCTTGACCACTATCACACCTGATGGTAAGCGATGATATAAGGTCGACGATGAAGCAGAATTACTTAAGTGTGATCTATTCACTCTTTACTCAAATATCCCGGGAAACACAGACTCCGGAAAGGATTTCCACTGTACGCACAATAAAAGTGTATACAAAATGTTCTGAGCATATGATTTATATGGGTTAGGATGTTCATCACCTACCGGTGGTGCGTCGCCGTATGTCTAGTGGTTTGATTTAGAATAAGTAAGTAGATTCAGGTGCACAAACACAATAATTAGGTTCATAACTAGCATTCCAGTTCACGCACACAGAAAAAAAAGTGTACCTAAACCTACCAATCCAATAACAACTCACTCTGGTGAGATACCACAACCAGCAACTATACCAAGGAATTGTGGTTACTGATACCGAAAGTGGAGTTTTTATTTGGAAGCCTGTAGTATCTTTCTTCTGGGCAAAGGTCTCCCTTCATTCCTTCCATCTTTTGCGAACCTGCACTCTTTCCATTTTTAGCGAAATCTTTCTTATCGTCCTACCATTTCCATCATACCGGTCTGCCGCGACCCAATCTCACTTTCTTAGGGCACCAATTTTGCACTACTTTAGCTCACAGTTTGTCGGGCACGCAGCAAACATTTCCTACCCAATCATATTTAAGTTGCCCATTATAGTTTTCATAAATCTAGGCACGTTTCAATCTAAGTAAGTAATCATAAGACTTCATTCCCAAATACGTTTAAAACAGCAACAATGTTTTCGTGTGTTAAATAAATTACAACACGGTCTTATTTCTGAAATTGCCAGACGACCTTGCCACTAAAGTAGAATGTGTTTGAAATGATTTCAGCAACACCTATTTTGACTTGCCACTATAATGTTTCCAATTTTATTAAACATAAAAGTAAATCATAGAGGTAATAAATAGAACATGTAAAAATAAAATAAATAATAGTTGAGTTTGACCTTACATTAAACCATGAAACAGCACTTGAAATTGTTTTACAAAAATACCGGGAAAGTGGTAGTCGGACTCGCACACGAAGGGTTCCGTACCGTCCGTGGTAAAAAACAGCAACAAATCACGTTTGTTGTATGTGTGCCTCACTTTGGGCACGCCACAATAATTACGGCGGTAAGTCCCCTCTTTAAGGATTCCGATCCCGATTTCCGGCCACCGTAGGCGCGAGCCTGCGGACGGCGAGCAATAGGTAGCCCGCCGTCCGACCGTCCGGTAACCGTCCGGACCGAGAACAAGTCGTCGACGGCGCGTATTGTTCCCAGCGCGCCTCAGGGAGATGTCAGCAAATCGTAGAGGCCCAGCACGGTCGAAGCCTACTAGGGCCATGGGTAGTGTGACAACAAACAAAACCCAGGGCCCTGGAACGAAGGCAACGAAGGAACAGGAGACTTTTTAGTCAGTAAAAGTCTGAAACTATCTCCAGCTCCGCCCGAGAGCGGGATTTGTCATTAGATGATTTTCCCACCTAAAAAAAAAAATGAGTGCCCCACTTAAATATTTATTTTATTCGGTTTTTAGAATCTGTGGTTATAGCAACAGAAATACATCATTTGTGAAAATTTCACCCGTTTAGCTATCACAGTTGATGATATACAACGTGGACAGACAGACGGATAGCGGATAGACAGCAATAGGTCCCGTTTTTGCCCTTTCGATATGGAACCCTAAAAAGCAACTAAGACGGCACGTTTTACAATTGAATATATAAAAAGAATGCCATAAATAGGTACGAGGAAACTTCCATAAAATGCTCAAGATTGACACAACCTTCCGAACCGTCACGTAATGCGTTCGTAAATGTCAGTTCAGTATTGAATTGACATTTTTATTTCCCAGCTAACGGAGATTGTCATCTCACGAAGAGGCTCTCAGAGTAGCTACAGCGCTGATTTAACGTCCACGCTGCGATTGCACAGTGATGTAACCACTATGCGATTTGCAGTCACGACGATTAACGGTCAATGGTTAAAGTTTTTGAAGTGAAAATTTCTTCGGGCGCGCTGAGCATTTCATTTTATGAGCATTGAATAAGACTGCTTGCCGAGCCGAGCGTGATGGTTCTCTCAGCTATGTAACGCTTGTTCGGGTAGTCAGCCGAACTTACCCTAACTATGATTTTTATTATTACTACTAGTGTCAGTGTCAGAAAAAAAATTAAGAACCCGATTGCAGCGCCACCTACCGGGTCCAGATCCTACGTAGAGGACCTACTCAAATATACACAAAAAATTAATTTCAAATCGGTCACGCCATTTAGGAGGAATTAGATGACAAAAACATATATAGAAGAATTATACATATAAAGATAATCTTAATGAAATTTTCACTTCTGTCATGTGGTCTTAACATACAACGGGTGTTTTATTGTTCAAGAAAGATTTAATCAAATATGCGAGAAACAATTTTTCAATTTTAATTAGATTCTCAACATCATCATCATCATTTCAGCCGATAGACGTCCACTGCTGGACATAGGCCTCTCCCAAATGTCGCCACAATGAACGGTCCTGTGCGTTTCGCATCCATCGGATTTCCACAAACTTCACCAGGTCATCGGTCGACCTTGTAGGGAGCCTTCCAACACAGCGTCTTCCTGTACGCGGTCGTCACTCCAGAACCTTTCGGCCCCAACGGCTATCTGTTCTGCGAGCAATGAATTAGATTCTACAACCATATAATTATTTCAGAATTAACTATCTATAAACCAGGTTATATCTCAACACAATTTGATCGCAGGGGCCCAGCAGGGTTGAAGCCTACTGGGGCCATGAGTGATGCGAAAGAGATCCCCAGGGCCCTAAAAAAAATGGCTAAGAAGGAACAGGAGTGGGTTTTTTTTAGTCAGTAAAAGTCTGACACTATCTCCCGCCCGCCCAAGAGCTAGATTTGTCATAAGATGATTTTTCCACACAATAAAAAAATCCACAATTTGATTGACAATTGGAAAACAAAACCCTAACTTTATCCTCAGTTATAAAACCCAAAGTCTATGAACTGAGGCCATAACATTCCACTGCAATGGGCTGTATAAATAACTCGACGATATCAACAAGTACAACTGAGCGCTCTGGGATCGAATCAGCAGCAACAAGTCGGGCTGATGTTTGCTTACAATATTGGAAGTAGCAATGCTCGTCGTTGCGGTCTAGTGTTTGAGTTCTGAAATTGTTTTGATCGTAATTATAGAGCTTTTGTAGACGTACTTTTTGTTGTTTTAAAGGAGAAATAGATTGGTATATTTTGTCTTTCCTCTGCTAGTAGCTATCTGAAATGTTTTTTAGGGTTCCGTACCTCAAAAGGAAAAACCGGAACTCTTATAGGATCACTTTGTTGTTCGTCTGTGAAGACCCTTTATCTCTTGAATACGTGGAGGTATCAAGTTCAAATTAAAACCAAATATTTAGGTATGCGTTCCCTTGAAGCTGTGAAAAAATCAAACTTTTGAGATAATGAAAAAAAAATAGGGCCGTTTATGTCTCAAATACTTATATTTCGACTCTCTCAAAAGAATCAAAATTTATAGGGTACTTCCCTTCGACCGAGAATCCTGAAATTTGGCATGAAGCAAGGTCTCTATGAAAAGTACAGGAAAAAATCTGAAAACTGTAAATTAGTAATTACGTCACCAAAAAAAAAGTTTTGCGATTTGGAAAAATTTTCGTAAAGAAATTTGGGAATTGAACTGTTTTCATAGGTATGTTTGTACGGAACCCTCAGGGCGCGAGTCCGATTCACACTTGCCCTGTTTTTTTTTTAATGACATTGCACCTTATTTACTGTGAATTACTCCTGTATTGTAGACATGAAATATTTAACCTTACAAGGACAGAGGGGGGTACAAGGGGTCCGAGTATACTCAAAACAACTATCTGTAGGTCACATTAGCATTTGTTCTGTGCGGGAATCAAACCAACGACACGCTGTGCAGCAGCCAATTACTCAATCACTGCGCCAACCGTACCATCAAGTCAATGCGAAAGTTGGTTTGGACGTTTGTTAATCAACCATATTCAATGGTTGTGCGGAATTTAACAAGACCATTAACAGATAGACCATGGGCCATTGGCAAAATCTTGTGTTATATAATCAACTTATAATTTTTACACTGCTCCGGCCGGACACAGCACTTCTCTCTATAAGAAAGAGTGGACTGTTTTCCGCCATTCAAGCCCAATGTTATGGGATATCGTGTTTTCGGGTTTTCGGACGACAAGCAATTGATACCTCACCGGCCGCCCGTCTGGTAAATATCAATCCCAAGTCTACAGTGCGTTGTGTTTCACGCGCACCTCAAAGAGATGTCAGCAATGCATGTCAAAACTGAAAGGGCCTTCTAGGACAGATGCCAGCTAGGTCTACGGGTATGTTCGGAAAAGTTACTGTGGCCCTGAAACGCAATAGGCAACTCAAGGAACACGTCCAGACATCTCGGGTTTTGTATTGTCTGGGCTAAGCCCGAGTCGTCAACGGCGCGTAGTTGTTCCTCGCGTGCCTCAAAGACATATCAGTAAACCCGTATGGGTCCATTAGAGTCGATGCCTACTAGGTAAATCGCGGCCCTAGAACGCAAGGGGTAACTAAGGGAATACAGGTCGGTTTTAGTCAATAAAAGATAAGCCCTCTCTCTCCGCCCAGAACGGAAGAAGTTATAATTATAATTATTTCCCAATCTCAAAAAAGGATGTCGTGTCTTTGAATTTTCGGCTTCCTCAAAATATTTGCTCGACACCACAAGTGATACAACAGTTTTATTATGATTGTTCGTTTAGCAATCATCGAGGTCATATTGAAATTCGATGCCAACACGAAATATACCAATTTATTTTTTTCGAATCTTCGGCCAGGCGTGTTTATAATGGCCATCCATTATACAAATATTGGTGGCAAATTTTTTATTCTATTTTTATTTCCTCTTTTTTGCTGTTTGTTACAGTTGTATGTACTCGTATCAAATATAATTAGAACAACCTTCCTTGTTTTTCATGTGGGTAATCCTAAACAAACTTCTCCCGCACTTGTGTCACTTCAGCCCCCCCAGCCAAGTTACAACCGTTTCGTTTCGATTCTCTTTTCGATGATCACCCCGAGTCGGCCACGCCTCTTATTCCTTTGTTCTGACTACGTGGTTGATCCTTGAGATGACGTCAGAATAAAGGAATCGGAGGCATGGTCTACTCGAGGCGATCGACGAAAAGAGAATCGAAACGAAACGGTTGTAACTTGGCTAGGGGGTTTGCGTTCTAGGGTCGCGATAACTCTTTCTTAACTCGCCGTCCGCTCACCCACGTCTAAAGAGGCCGAGAATCACTCTGCAACTCCTGATGCCCGGGGCGTGTTTTTTTTATTATGGATAGACTTGCATTTGACCACTATCTCATATCTCCCTGATGTGTATATGTGGCCGGCGATAGAGCAGTCTTGCCTAGAAGCAATCTATTTACTCTTGACTTAAAGTCCCCTTGGTTACAGCTATCAGGAAACACAGACTCCGGCAGGGAATTCCACTCCTTAGCTGTACGCATAATAAATGAGTTCCTTAAACGCTTTATACGTATGGGTGGGATGTCCACCAAGTACCGGTGGCGCAACGCCGTACGTCTTGTAGTTCGATGATGTACGGACTTGGCGGAACCAAATTGTGCAATTCCAATGCACACTCCTTGGCTGGGTCGTGGGGATGTCTTTTTCCCCACGATTTCTGTCACCTCCTTTTCTCTCATTACTTCTTAGCAGAAAAAAAACTTCCTGAACCATTTAGTTTTATTCACACAAAATTAACTCTGTCTGTCTATTTGTATGTTTCCTTTTTACGCCTCAGTTTCATTCCACATCCTTTTTTGACAAATCGTTTACTGTTAAGCCACTCGTTTGTGCAATGCATTACCCATAGAAGTAAGGCGACCTTTAAAACAATGGTGAAGGAGAATTACCTTTCACTGTAATATTATTTTATTCTTCCTTGCTCAATTTATATATTTGATATTTATTAGTATATATAAATATATATATATATATATATAATATATATATATATATATATATATATATATATATTGATATCGTATATATGTATTTTTATTATTGTGTGTAATTAATATTGTTTTTATATTTTTTGTTCACTGACCCTAATCTATCTCCTTTCGTTTAGTACATCTAAAGGTTTTCTGTAAGAGATTGCCTTGTGCGATAAGACCGCCCTTTGTACACTTTGTTTTTGTATATGTTTATCCTGTCCACAATATGATGTTTACAATAAAGTCTAAAGGTAATAAATAAATAGGATACTTTTTGTTAACATACCAAGTGGGCGATACTGCGGGTAGTAAGGTAGTAACTGTCCAAATTCCAAAATATATTCACGAACCTATACAAGAATTCATGATATTGACGCAATATTGGGCAATCTCTGAGACGAGATCTCTCAAAGACTGACGTTCCAATATACGTATTTACCTATGTGCATCTACAACATTATGTAACTCCTTGCCTGAGACACGTTTCACAGCTGAATACTCCTCAATTGATATTGGGGCCTTCAATGTGTACCGGGTCTCTGATCAAACAAATCGCATGTTTGAACCTGTAGTTTCTAAAGGATTATTCGATGGATTTCTTCTAAATATTTGTTCGTGTGGGTCTCAAACAAAATAGAGGTTGTTATTCAAATTTTATTATGGTGCTTACTTAGGGTATGGGCATGTCGAGCAAAAAAATTTGCAAAATGTCGTGAGGAAAGTCCATTTACAAATAGGACAGTAAATGGACTCTATTAAAGATGATATCTAAGTCAAAAGTCAAAGTCAAAAGTTTTTTATTTCACACAGGCTTACATGGGCACGTTAGTGCACGGTTCCAAATTGGTCGTTCATATGGAGAAGAACTGGCAAGAAACTTCATGGTTATCTCCAGGTATCTAAAATGTGATCTGAGAAGGTACCACCTGTGCCTTCTCAGATGGTGACGACAGAATCATAGAAGTATAGACGGTTAAGATATTAAGTTATAAGAACCCAAAAACTAGAATAAAGCCAAATAAATGAAGACTAGTGAAAAATAGGACCAGAATAAAATGAGGTGATCATCTAATATATGAAAATCTCGTGTCATAGTGTTGTTATCGAACTCGTCGAACTATATCGGCGGCGGTGATCTCTCGCGCCGGGCCTTGGTTCAGGCCATGCTCCGGAGCGAGAAGGAGTGGCAGGCGGTCGCCTCCTTCTGCGAAGCAGTAATGCTAGCTAAGGAGGCGGCCGATCGCGTGAGGCAACGGTCCTTACGCTCCAACCGCCGCCGGGATTCCGATCCCGATTTCCGGCCATCGTAGGCGCGGGCTTGCAGACGGCGAGCAATGGGTGGCTCGCCGTCTGACCGTCCGGTAACCGTCCGGACCGAGCCCAAGTCGTCGACGGCGCGTATTGTTCCACGCGCGCCTCAAGGAGATGTCAGCAAATCGTAGGGGCCCAGCAGGGTCGAAGCCTACTGGGGCCACGGGTAGTGTGAAAGCGGAACCCGGGGCCCTGGGACGAAGGCAACGAAGGAACAGGAGTGGGTTTTTAGTCAGTAAGAGTCTGACACTATCTCCCGCTCCGCCCAAGAGCGGGGATGTCATTAGGATGATTTTCCCACCCAATAAAAAAAAAAAAAAACTCGTCGAACTATTTTTATGTTTTTTTATGTATATATATGGTAAGACTGAGAATAGTTCGTAAGCTACTCTTTACCCTCCTACACAGATACCGGCACAAATCTTGAGCGATCGGCGAAAACGTGGGGTTCGCTTTGCGCATCCCTAAAGCCAATTACTATACAAGGATTGCACTACCCGCCCCCGCATCTCACTTCATACCACTAAAGTGACCCGATATTTTACTTCTGCGCAAGTGGAAGTCAGCGCTCAAGATCCATGCCGGTATCTGTACTCCTCCATTTTTATTTGAAACTAGCTTTTTCCCGCAGCTTCACCCACTTACATAAAATATAGGCTATGTCACTCAGGAATAAAGCAGTTTTCTATTGGTGAAATAATTTCTAAAAACTCAAACTTTATAATATTAGTGTAGGTAGAGATAATTTTTTTGTATGGCAGAACAAAGATTGCCGAATCAGCTAGTATTAATATAGGATTAGTACAAAAAAGAACCATCTAGGTAATGCTTGTGTGAAGTAGACTTGTAAATGACGTCAGTGGAAATACTTAAAATAAAGATGTACTTAATCATGCCACCTTCATAAGATAAAAATCTTATGAAGGCGGCATGATTATGGTTGTGTGTGTGTAGATTTACGCAGATACACCTTCTTTCGGTGTGGGTTAACTTTTTTCTACGACACCGAGTACACCAATCTTGAGACAATGAATTATGCAGAACTGTAGATCTAGAAGTTTCGACAGTGCTTAATTGATTTTGTTTTCCGCAGAAAGGGAAAATAATTTTGCTTTTCTTCACAAATATCTACCAGTTAAATAAATAGGTTAGCTGTCAGTTGAAATTTAAGTTTGATTCCGGCCCTCCAATAACTGCCAAAAGGCACTTTGTTTTATTGAATTATCAGTTCGCAAATATTTAAAGTCATTTTGAACAAAATAATAAAATTATTAGCTTACTGGATTCGATTATTGATTTTGGTGTGATTGCCGGATTATCACATGAAATATTACAACTCTTCACACTGTATCATTACAAATGAAATATAGGTACACTCAATTTACGTTTTATTTTATGATAAACCGTTAAGGTAATAATTCCCTGCCGGAGTCTGTGTTTCTCGATAGCTAGCAGGTTGAGGTGGTCAAACGTGAGCATCATCATCTTCCTGCCCTTGTCCCGTGTTATTTGGGGTCGACGCAACACGTTTTTTTCTTCCACTCTGCCCTATCACTCGTCATGCTATCACTAACTTCCTTTTCTTTCATATCACTCATCACACAATCCATCCATCTTTTCTTTGGTCTCCCTCTCCCTCTCCATCCATCCACATGTAAACTCATAACTCTTTTAGTAACATGCGTTTCATCTCTCCTCTTCACATGACCATACCAAGACAAACTTTTCCCTTCCAACTTTTCAGTCACTAGCGCCACTTTCAAACTTCCCCTAATACTCACTTTCAAACGTGAGCCTATTAATAATTTAAAAAATACTACTGCTAAGTGACTATATTATGACCAACTATTCGTCTGTCCTCTGCATTGTAGGGATACTAGAAAATATGCAGGGATAAAAATACACCTATTATACTAGCTGACCCAGTGAACTTCATACCGCCATATAGTCAATGAATGTTGTGATACCTTGTAGCTGATCAATCAACGAAGAATAACGCCATCGCACTAGCATTACCAGAATCAGCACAATTCATTTTAAAATGACTTTTTAATTAGAGATAGCGTCGTATTCAGATATTTTTTTTCACTTTTAAACCTTCCCTGGACTATCACTAATATTTCAAGACCAAAATTAGTCAAATCAGTCCAGCCGTTGTCGAGTTTTAGTGAGACTAACAAACAGCTATTCATTTATATACCTATATATAGATTTTGATTCAATACATAACTTTTGTGCCAGATATTATCCAAATTTGTCAGCGTGTTAGGTACACAATTCCTCTTTGACGGCCGACAAACAAAAATTGAGCATAAAACGTGGACTACTTTTTTAATGTTGAATTTTATTTCGGCTCATTTTGCTATACTTTCAACTATTACTTATTCGGTTAGGATTGATTTGAATAAGTACATTTCAAAGTTGGCTACTCATAAATCTCAATCCAATCTACAGAGTTCACTCTATTCATACCAACGAAACAAAAGAATTATTCTGCACGAACTGGCTAAGCCACTTTGCACAAGATTGCAGCCAAAAGGGATTGTGGCGCGTCTTGTGACGAATCCCAGTCTTATAACTTTCAGATCCCAGTTGCAAGCATAAGATGAAAAGCCTTGAGATGTGAACACGCAACAAGATGGGGAATCTATTTCATGGACTGTATGTGTGGAAACACGCTTGCAAACCAGATACTTTTGGATAATCGCTAGCGCTCTAGGGCGGAGTGTGTGGGCGTGTCAATCTTCTAATGACTAAAAACATACCTGTGTTCTTTCTTTGCCTAGCGATCCAGGACCCCGGGGTTTCTTTTTGGAAATCAACTCATGGTCCCAGTAGGCTTCTGCCCTGCTAGGCCCATAAAGTTTCGAAGCATATGTACAATTTTTGAGGCTTATGTAGAACACTTTGCGCCGTCGACGATTCGGGTTCGGTCCAGACGGTTACCGGACGGGAACGATAAGCTCCCATTGTTCGTCGTCCGCAAGCCCACGCCTAGCCTGTATCTCTCTCTAACACTGGAATTATGAAGATTTTAAGACTTCATGATACGGCCGAAGGAGCCAGTTTGTGATACAGTTCCACATCTGCAATCTTAAGACGTATAGTCCCTTGAACATCTGGCCGGAATTAAATGAACACATACTCATACTGCCGCCTAGGCAGAACCCGTACAGAACCCCGCTGACCTTTAAATCTATTTTCGTTGCGAAATATTGATTGATTTACATAATATATATTCTGAAGAAAATTTAACCAACAATTTTTTTGTGTAAACATATTTCTAAAGATCAAAGCCGTTTGAAAGGAATAGGGAAAACAAGCGAAATAATGTCATATTATAAAACAATTTTTTTTGGCTAAAGTCATATGTTGATAATGTTGTACATGATAAACATTTTTTTTTCACACCTATTGACTAAGACGTTATCGAGGAGTAAGCTTCAGAAATTCACTGTTTTATAGCACTGCGCAGTATCGTTAAAATATCCCCCTTTTACAAAATCTAATGAAATTTTAACAAAATTAAGGGAATCTGTTAACTTTCATTTCACTGTAACTATTGGTAGTGGTAAAGTGATTTTTGCAAACAAAACCTTTTACAAAGCAAGTGTGTAACAAACATGAGTTTATAGAGGTGCCTGGCATATATCGGATCTTGTGTGGGCCACACTCTTTTACACATTGGAATTTATGCAATATGAAATATATTTATAGAAAGGTCGTGGCCTGATACTGCATAAAAAGGTAAACGTGACGCAGAACTACCCAAGAATAATAAGTGGTAGTGACTCATAATCTACCAGGGACCACAATATAATAATAATAATAATATTCCACAATTTTCCACACAACGCCATCTAGTCCCAAACTAAGCAGAGCTTCTGCTATGAGTTATAGACCACTGATGAACATACTTATATATTTCTAATTATAGACAGATTATATCTAGACACAGAACAAATAATCGTGCTCATCACACAAATATTTGACATTTCATTTCATTCAACAACAACATTCAACATTTCATTTTATTATTGTATTTCTTTTCTATTTCTTTACCATTAAGCTGCACCTACCATGTTTTGTTTCTGCACCACCCTAAGGTCGACTAGTAGAAAATGCCTAAGGCATTAAGTCCGCCTTTGTACAGTGTTTACTACTTGTGCATAAAGTTTTAATAAATAAATAAATAAACATTTGTCGATTGTGCGAACCCACGATCTCCGGCATAGCAGTCAGGGCCCTTAACCACTAGACTAAAAGGCAAGTCCAAATGATAAAAATCATAAATCATTTTTCCTAGATTCACGGTTCACCCGCTTAAGTAGTCTGAAATACTTTCTCAGTATTCTGGCCACCACTGAAGGATTTTCAATTTCTTGTGGGTCCGATTTAAAACCGGGGAAGACGAAGTCGCGAACAGTACCTAGCTAAATCTAATCAGTAACAAAATTCAACTCACTATAATCATTTCGTTTCAGCATTGCTTTAGCGGCCATTCCCCTTTCTCTAATATATATTTATTGATTAATCACTTGCTTGCTATACTTACAGTATGCACTAAAGCAAGCAAGTAAGCAAGCCTCTTCCTAAAAATCCGAACAATTAGTCTACAAAGCCTCGAGCACAAGCGCAGGGTAGCCGGCCTATTGGTATTTTACAGGTTACATTTCGGAGAGTGTGCGCGAGAATTGCATGACTTGATTCCGCCGTCTCCTTTCTACCATGGTACAACCCGACGTACGGCGAGTGTCCACCCTTACGTTGTTCAAACTTCAACGGTCCGGACTAAGCGTTTCGCTTCGTCGTTTATACCGCGTACATCGAAGGACTGGAACAATTTGCCTGCTGCGGTCTTCCTGTCCAACTATAATTTAGGTGTCTTCAAGGTTAGAGAGAATAGGCTGTTAATAAACTAGTGCGCCTCACCATCAATGATTGCATCTCTGCTTACCATCAGTTGGGATCGCAATCAAGCACTGATTTATATCAATTAAAAAAAAAAACAGATGTTCATTCAGGACGGCTTTATTTCATATTTTTCATGTTTAAAATTAATAAAGTACTTCAAACTTTCCTTTTGTATATATATGTTTTGTGTGCACAATAAAAAATAAAAATGTAGAATAATCCAAAGCCACTAATAATTGCCGTATTAAAACGAACAGAACTCCAAAACGTTGAAATAATGTTTATTCCTGATGATACCTACTCGACTGAATTCACAGTAGTAAATACGACTCAGTATTTGCAACAGATTTTCGTGGGAATCCAATTCAGAGCGTTTGGAATGGAATGTTAGAATTTTTAGCTTTGAAGAGCTTTAAGAAATATGTTTGGACTCTTAATAATGTTTTAAATGTTTTGATTTGGGTATCTTTCGGAATTATAGCTGTTTGTAGTAGAAACTACATAATTATATAAAATAAGGAAACTGATTTTGGAACACTTCGGGGTCTAATGATAGTATGATATGTTCAAATTGTGGTTACATTCGTTGAGTTGGTACAATATAAGCGTAGCAAATTTTTTCTACAATACTAAATACCGATATTGACATTTAAGTTGGTAGCTTTTCGCGAATAGCATAGTCGGCCTTATAATGTTCCCACTGTTGGGACTCAGGCCTCCTCTCTAGGAGAGGGACCGGCCGTAATCCACCACGCGGCCCCAGTGCGGGTTGGTGGATGTCACATGTCTTCGAATTTTTGGTTCTAGGACATGCCGGTTTCCTCACGATGATTTCCTTCACCGTTTTGAGAGCAGTGGTGATGACATAAATTACACAAAATAATGCGCCTGGCTGGGTTTGAACTCGTAAGTCGGGGCCGTTACCACTCGGCCACCACTGCTTTTCGCGACTATTTCATAGAATTTAGAAGAGAGAGAATAAACATTTGGTAATCCAGTTTTCCTGAAAAGGGAATAAAATAACTTCTTTAATTTTGGCAAAATAATTAATACCAATACCAACTTTAATACTTCAATAATGACCAGTAAAAAAAATATTTCTTCTTATCTTCTGAAAAGGAACTCATTTTTAGTTTACGCCCCTAAAGTGAATAAAAACTTTTTTACATCTTACAAGAAAACATCTAGGACCAAAGCGAGGTCTTTTTCAAACAATGTGAACTGGGTCACTGTAGCTGGGCCCGTATAAACGTACGCCAGTGTAATCAACGGTTGCTTTGAAAATTATAGGCGTAGGCCACAGGCTGGGGAGCTGACTGTTAAGTCGGCACCACAGTGTAACCACAAGCAGTTGGTCACCGGGCGTTTTGATAAAATGGGCCCGGTAAATTGTGAATTACACTTGTCAAGTTGTGGAGGCTGAAAATTACAGGCGAGGCATTGATCGATCGCGGTTTCCTGGTGCCTTCTGTAGATTTATTACTGTAGGTACAGTTTCCAAAGCCGAGTATTCTTAATACTAGCAAATATTATTGTGGATGTAAAAGCTAGATTTGATAACGCAGATATTAACACAGAGTAGGCAGATAAAACAGGATAACGTACTCAAGAAATTTTATTGATGTGCTAACATGATAACTGTTCTTGATCGATTGCTGATATATTCTTAGTATAAAATAGACAAACCGTGGAACAGGTCCTAGCTAGGTAATTCCAAGTTGTGTTTACGGCCAGTACGAAAATCAATTTCAATAATTATTTACACTGAAATAGGTATCAAATAGTTGAATACCTAACTAATTACAATATCTAGTTTTGTCGAGGTACGAAATCATCGAATATCTCTGGTTGGAGCGAGAGGACATCACAGACTTTTACTGACTAAAGCTCACCTGTGTTCCTTTAGTTACCCTTTGCACTCTAGGACCATGGTAACTCTGTAAAGGTTTACTTCCGTAGTCCTAGCAATAGCAACTAGCTTAGGACGCTGTCTTGTCATGTGTGTTGAGTTTCATGCAAATTAAATGATCACATGAACGGGCATCACTTAGTCACTGATTGAACTTGATCGAAGTAATTTACAAGTTATGCGACAATATACTACGTAGGTACTATTAAATTATTTGCAAATTAATGGTCGCATCCTATGCGTATTAAAAGTTTTAGAGAGCTTGAAGTATGTTTTGATAGCCACCAATCATATTTGATAGTCATTATAACTTAGAACTGGTGGAAACTGGTTCAACTTAGCTGTTTTTAGGGTTTCGTACCTCAAACGGAACACTTATAGGATCACTTTGTTGTCCGTCCGTCCGTCTGTTTGTCTGTTAAGACCCTTTATCTCGGGAATGCGTGGAGGTATCGAGTTGAAATTAAAACCATATACTTAGGTCTGCGGTCCCTTGAAGCTGCAAAATTCTGAGTTAACGGAAAAAATATACGGCCATTTATGTCGCAAAAAACGTATATTTCAACACTGTCAAGGGAATCACAATTCATAGGGTACTTCCAGTTGACCTAGAATCCTGAAATTTGGCATGAAGCAAGGTCTCATAGCACAAGTATAGGAAATAATCAGAAAACTGTAAATTTGTAGTTATGTCACAAAAATTTTTTTTTTTGAGAAACGGAAAAAATTTCGTCACTCAATTCGGGAATTGAACTGTTTTCATAGGTAAGTTTGTACGGAACCCTCAGTGCGTGAGTCTGACTCGGACTTGCGCAGTTTTTTTTATATGGATGCATGCGTGCTGTGGATGATTGTAAGTAGTTTTTATGTGTGTGCAGAGCAGTTTACCTACAGTAGACGCACGCTCCTCATGCCTTCACAACTCGATACATCGCAAAGTTCGAGCTGCTCACCTTCCTTGAACAGTTATTGCGCGGCGACGTTTCTTCATAGCACTTTTTACTCGCCCTGCTACATAGCTAAGCATCATCATCATCATCATCATCATCATCTTCCTGCCCTTATCCCTTTATTTGGGGTCGGCGCAACACGTTTTTTTCTTCCATTCTATCCTGTCAACCGTCAAACTATCACTAACTTCCTTTTCTCACTGTTCACACAATCCATCCATCTTTTCTTTTGCCCTCCCTCTCCCTCTCCACCCATCCACATGTATACTCATAACTCTTTTAGTAACATGCGTTTCACCTCTCCTCTTTACATGACCATACCAAGACAAAACTACATAGCTAAGCATCAGTGAAAAAAATCACATACTTTCGTAGCTTAGTTCCTCACAGAATAACTACGTGGCACATCTCTAGTAGAGAAGTACTTTAAAGAGTACTTTATTAAAAATGCTTTGACAAGAGGAAGGGCTATTAACATAAACCAAAATTAATTACAGGATACCTGAATGAAATAAATGCCAGTGTAACTAATAACAAAATATTTAATTCTCTCGTTTCAGTATATTTTAATTAAACAGGTTTAAATGAAATTCTCTCATCTACAGGGTATTACGAAAAGGTGTAATCATGTTTTGAAAACTGCTTCTGCCCATTGAAATATAATAATAATATTTTCTTATTTTATGTACTTTCCATGTTTTCTCTCCTTCACGCTTTCCTGACTGGTACAGAATACTTAAGGCATTAAGTCCACCTTTGTTCTTTTGTGTTGCATGAAGTTTTAATAAATAAATGAATAACTTAAGTTACTAAGTTATTTATTAATATAAAGCTGTATGTACAGTAGTAGTACATAGGCAGACTTAATGCAACAAGTCATTCTCTACCAGTTACTCTTTGAGTTAAAATACACGGACAAATTTGAACCGAACTCGTGCACTGAGGGTTTCGTACTTACCTAATGATAAATCAAACTTCTAAGTCTGTGCATCTAAAGATTAGGTCATTTATATACTCCCTAGAATCTTAAAATTTGTCATAAAGCAAAGTCTCATAGCTCAAATATAGGAAAACCAGTTAATCTGTAGTTACGTCACAAAATAAACAAAAAAAACTTTTTTTGCCATTTGGAAAAATCTTCCAGACTTGATTTGATAAATTGAACTATTTTATTGTAAGTTTATTCGGAACCCCTCGTGCGCCAGTCCGATTCGCACTGGAGGTTCTGTACAACTCGCACTTGCCTGGTTTTTTTTTTATTTGACTACGCTGTCTTTGAAGAAAGAAAGAAATTTCGTTGAACAGAAGCAGTTTTTAAATATAATATAACTACGATTTTCCATTACAACCTGTAAACAAGTTATTTTACGTTGCTTTAAAACCACATTTTAATTACAATGAAATTAATGTCGCTCGCGGTCATTCAAAATGAAGTTTAATGTTCCACGACGCCTTCTATGCAGTTTATTAAATGCATGCTGTGTCGAGAATTAATTTTGCTGGCTCAAGTATTTAGCGATTCATCGGCCAACGTACGAATACATTAATTACAATGAAACTTGTTTATGAGATGCAAATACTTATGTAGTTACTGTTGGATAATTTGGACGAAATTGTTTATAGTACGGCCAAATTCATCAAAAGTTTTTTTTTGATGAATTTGGGGCAGCGGGGCAGTCCCTCTCGCTCCATATAGACCGGGAGAAATTATGTGATGATTTTCTAACCCAAAAAGAAAAAAGTATTGGTAAACCTAGATATATTTTAGTACGAAGAGTATGATAAAACTCACACAAATTAAAGAACGCAACGCAACGGCGTAACAGGCCAAAAATTATACTTTCTTCGTAAGCTAATTATAACATAGTAATCTGTCTCCCAAATGTCGCATGATACCGCTTAGAGAATACACTCAAAATGTCCGGCAAGCTCCGTAGGTGTCGACATAGGCACTAGGTTCAAATTTCCTTACTTTTATTGCGTTTGATATAAAAAAGATAGGCTCTCTAGGGGTTAAAACAGTCCAGTTGTAAATTAAGTGAGAAATGGCGTTGCAGGGAGTTGTATCGTAGCAGCGCATCGTGTGGCGTGGGTCGAATGTAGCTCTACAAGTCTAGTTGCCATATAAAATGTATTGGCAGGCGTTCGCCTCCTTCTGCGAAGCAGTAATGCTAGCAAAGGAGGCGGCCGATCGCGTGAGGCAACGGTCCTCACGCCCCAACCGTCGCCGGGACTCCGATCCCGACTTCCGGCCACCGTAGGCGCGGGCTGGCGGACGGCGAGCAATGGGTGGCTCGCTGTCCGACCGTCCGGTAACCGTCCGGACCGAGCCCAAGTTGTCGACGGCGCGTACTATTCCACGCGCGCCTCAAGGAGATGTCAGCAAACGTAGAGGCCCAGCAAGGTCGAAGCCTACTGGGGCCAAGGGTTTGATTCTGAAAGGAAGACTCGGCCCCGGTACGAAAGGCAACGAAGGAACAGGAGTGGGTTTTTAGTCAGTAAAAGTCTGATACTATCTCCCGCCCCGCCCAAGAGCGGGGGATGTCATAAGATGATTTTCATACCTGGAAAAAAAAAAAATTGTATGGAGACCGATGTCCAATGCAATTCTACCTTTAAACTAATAGCTAATCTCCATAATATTGCAACTGTTCATTAATTAACCTAACAAGATAAACTTAACCCTAAGCAATAACCTTTTGACGTGCTTACATTAAACATATTCAATTAATTCAAACCTAACTGCACTAACTTTGGTCAGCGAAAATCAAACGCCCATTTTGATAATCTAAACACATTCAACCCTCAAGATGCTACAATCCAATATTATAACGTACATATATAATTATCATTTTGAGTGGATACGTCCCGAGCGACGACGTGGGTGTAGCTAATAACCAGGGATGGCAATATCCATGGTCGAGAGTGTACTTAGGACCGAAGCGGACGTCATATTGTGCCTTCCATATTCTCGGACAACAGCTGATGTAAATCGAAACGGGTGACATACTGACGGTTACATGAAAAAACATATTCTTATTAGATTCGACAGTAATTTAGAAAAGCTATGGCGTATCGTATAATTTTCGTTGTCGTATAAGACAATCGGTAGAATTGTAGGTTGAATTGTCGGTTTTAGTCGGTTGTTGTTGTGGTATTGTCGGTTGAATAACAATTCACCCAACACAACACAACAACAATCAAGTGTTGTTGTTATGTTGTTGGTTGAATTGTGGTTATTTTGTATTGTATTGTGGTAGTGTTGTTGGTTGACTTGTGACTGTGGTTGTTTTGTGTTGTGGTTTTATTGTGTGTTGTGCTAGATTATTATTGATACACAACAAAAACTACAATTTGCATTGGCTGCCAAAATTTAAAGAACAATTAGGTACCGATAAGAACAACAACGTCTAACCAAATGATGGTAATAGCTGGGTTTCGCAGCACTTTTAGTCCTTTAAACTGTGAAAAAAATAACGTTCATTCACTATCTCTACTAGCCCTTGGACTTATAATAAACATGTCTACAAAACATACAGAGATACGCCGAAATTTAAAATCCGAAACATAAAGGTAGAAACAAAAAAAAAATAGACACTAGTATCGGTAGTTTCTAATACACTACCGAATGTATTCCAACGTGTGACACACAAAGACGTCAAATTTATCTTTGAAATCCAAAGCTCCAAGTCGATTCAGAAGTGATTGGTTCGTTCATTCACCGGTCTCTGTGTCTCGGCGCTTCCCTTTGATGTGTCCTGCATGTACTTGTGCCTGCGTACAACTCCGGCCGGCGTTGTTTTAAACTTGTAACAGCGTGAAATCGCGGGACAGGTCAGTAAGCATCGTGCACACGATATATAGGTTGGTTCGAGTGGGTCCGTCGTGCGTGCATGCCCTAGATATTTTGTGTCTTTTATTTTTTGTTATGCTGTGATTTTCAAGATTGTTTTAACGGTTGAGATGGTTTGGTATTCTTAGAAAATATTTTGGTTTGGTTTGAGTGAAAATGGTTTTGTCAATTCGGATGTTTTTTTTTTTTTGTGAAATGAGCTCTAGGGTCATCAAAGTTGTGAATAATAATAATAATACTTTATTGATACAAATCCTTACGATATGCTTAATATCTTGCTAAAGTTCACAATAGTTAAGGCGTACAAAAGCTGAAACCCTGACTCCTAAACTAGGAAAACCTGTGACTTAGGAATCAGTGTTCTATTGCCACTTCTAAGTCAGTCAGCCACTTTCAGTTTTCATATAGTGTCTACACTATATGAAAACTGAAAGCTGGTAAGTTAATATTATTCGAAAGATTATATTAATATGTAGTGTTTTAGAAAGATAGTAGGTAATAAAAGATGAAAAAAATTAAAAAAGAAAAATCTTACTTTTAAAAGTTAAATATGAAAAGTATAAAATTACTGGTAGGTGGATTCTGTATGTGTGTTTGGAAAACGTATGATTTATTTACAATGTAAGAGTGTGTGTATGTGACTGTGTGAATGAGAAGTTAGTCACGCAAAGTTCGAAGCAAAACTGAGAATCTCCCACTTATAACTGTTTTTAACCGACTGCAGAAAAAGGTTCTGCGTTTGATATATATGTATATTTTTTAGTAAGTTTATGATTTTTCAAAAAACTGCTGATGTGTTTTTGAATGGAATTTACATGCATACCTCAAGGATAATATAATAATTATATTTTATTTTAAAATACAACAATATGGTCAATATTGTTAGTAAAGTACCTTATAATTATAAATTTAACTGAATAATAAATAAAAACATACATTGAAGTGGGTGTCTGAGACAAGATAATACATAACGTATGATTTATATTTAACGGGAATGTCTATTATATAAACTAAAAGATAATAATAATTGTCATTAATCTAGAAGAGGAAACACAAAGCATGCAAACACAAAGGCCTGTCACTACTCAGAATTGCAATATCTGAACTTAATACCCTTTTGTCAATGGTATATGCAATACGCTATTGTGTAGGAACTTCGCTAGAACCAGTGAAAGCTGCTCTGCCCGGCTATAAGTCAGATGTTAGGTATACGTTGAACGTTAACAGATACTGCTAAGCATTATTCTCTGATGGTTATCTGATATATTCCGAAAATCTACAATATATTCCTAAAAACAAATAATGACTGTAAAACATATAATATCCGCAAATTTAAAACCAAATTAACTCTCTGGCTAAAACAGTACAATTATGATGAAATTGAAAACTTAATTTCAGGCAAATAAATATTATTATTAGTATTATTATTTATAACTTCACTTAAACACAATTCAAAACGCACACACACACACACACACACACTCCACAAAATGCTTAATTTTAAATCTAGGCTTAAGTATTTAATTTGTTATTTAACCATAATTTTAAAAGTACTCCTGACAATGTATTTACGAAAGCTGGCGAAGACACTGGTCCCTATGATACAGTTTACACTAGTTTATGAACCAGAGGATTCATTTCTATGTAAAACTATATGTCAATAAACTTTTATTATTATTATATTACTAAAATTGCTGCATACAAATATTTAATTTCCTTTGAAATTAATTTCGAAGCTGCCCAATACCACATACGCTTACTAATCAATTCAGTTATATTTGTCGATCATTAGAAGCAACTCAACTTACATTGTTTGCTGACTAAATAAATATTGGAACTTATTACACGCTCATAAAACTTATTTTATTAACTGATTGTTTAAACAATAGTGATTAAAATATAGAAAAGCCAAGGTATTTTTTTTTCACTTTTATCTCTTTACATATTAGGAGTTAAAGTATAAAATTGCCGATTCTGTACTGAAGAACACAGGTGTGATTTTAGTCAGTGAAAGTCTGACACGATGAGCGCGAGAAGTCATTGGATGATTGCCACACTATAAAAAAGCGAGAACAACTTTTTGTTATTATACTCGTATTTTATTAGAAAAATATTCACATTCGACTCACATCAACTTCACGACGAAGATAAAAAAAATTAGATAAAGTTTTTACAATATGAAATTCAGATGCAAAGTGCTTGATTGAACCTAATGGTAGGCAGTGATGCAATCGTTGATGGTTTTGCACTGGTTTATTAAGAGCCTATTCACTATAGTTTTGAAGACACTTAAATTATAATCGGACATGAAGACTGCTGTAGACAAATTCTTTCTTCTTCACACAATTTTAAGATAATGAAGAACTAAAAATATTAAAACAAGAAAGACGAATAGTTTAACATATATTTATTTTCTCGTGACAGACGTTGTTCGGTCCGAAAGTGTTGTGAGAAAAAAAAAATGCAAACCCGATTGCAGCGCTACCTACCGGGCTCAATTGTATTTTCAAACCATCCAGGGCCCCACTTAAATAATTATACAAACAAATTTTCATCCTAATCAGTCAAGTCGTTTAGGAAGAGTTAAGTGACAAACACACGTACAGAAGAATTATATAAATAAAGATTAGCTTCTGCCAGCAGGTTCGTCGGCGTGATGGGAGAAAATTCTATCAAAGGACATATTCCCGGAATAAAATGTCATCAGTTCCAGATCATCGTCTATCCATATACCAAGTCCAAATTTGTTTAGCCACACACACGTACAAAAAGTTTTATATTAAAATATAGTATGATACAGATGATAACTGATAAGTAAAAACCTATTACTATTATGCTCAATTAAATTATCGTCACAAATAATCTATTTTTTTTTTGTTTAGAAAATCATTAAAACACTTCTCCTGCTCTGGGGTGAAGAAGAGAGTTTGTAAGTTTATTTGTTAACTACAACCCGACCACTTAAGTTGCCTTACGTTCAGAACCACGGTAATTCTTTTCAAAAAATCCCTTGACCGTACGTAACTCTTCTTAAAAAATCCCTTGGCCGTACAAACTACCTTTGAAACAATTAAACTAAATTAAATGTCTATTAGGCCCAAGTTATAGAGAAACATGTGTGAAGCACCATAACACGAGTACATACAAGTTACTTAAGTTGATTAAGTGTTACTCAAGGTCACTACATGAACGCTTAAACTTGCGGCTAACTACAAGAGTTACCATTTGAAAACAGGCAACGACTCTACCTATATCTAATGAACTGTATTTATAAAAGTAAAGAAAATAATAAATTATATGAGTTTATTTGAATTAATGAAGATATCCGTAGGAGAACCAAGGTCGCCGACATAGCCCGAAGAATCGCCAAACTAAAGTGGCAGTGGGCAGGGCACATTGCTCGTAGAACGGATGGCGCACCGGAAAACGCAGCGTTGGAAGGCCTCCCACAAGGTGGACTGACGACCTGGTGAGAATCGCGGGAGTGCGGTGTATGCGAGACGCACAGGATCGGTCATTGTGGCGTCGCTTGGGAGAGGCCTATGTCCAACAGTGGACTTCTTTCGGCTGAAATGATGATAATGAGTTTGTTTTATGTCTTAGAACCAGAAATTCGAAGACAATGACATGTGATATCTACCGACCCGCACAGGGTGGATTACGGCCCATTCTCTCTACTAGGAAGGAGGCTTGAGTCTTAGCTGTGAGACCAATATACGGCTGATTGTGTTATTATAAGTTTATTATGCTGTAGTTTACATGTGAATGGATAGAGAGATATGGAAGCCAAAATTAAGTTGGATGGTTTTGTGTGAGAAATTATATAAAAACTGGGCGAGCGCGAGTCGGACTCGAGCCCTGAGGGCTCCGTACAAATTTACCTATGTAAATCTCAAAGAAATTTTTTTTAGTGACGTAACAACAGTATTTCTGTTTTCAGATTTCTGCCTATACTGGTGTTATAAGACCTTGCTTTATGCAAAGTTTTAGGATTCTGGGTCAACGGGAAGTACCGTAAAACGGGGTGAATAGAAACGCATGGGGTGAATAGAAACCAAACTTTTATGGGGATTGTCACGTTATTGAAAAATTGTTTGCAGTATTTGAGTACTCAAAATTATAGAAATGGTATATTAAAACACAATACCTTATTAAAACTAAAAATATGATCATATAACAAAGTAAAAATCTTAATCAAAGTTTTGTTTCCATTCACCCCTGCGTTTCTATTCACCCCGTTTCACTGTACTCTAGAATTTTGGTACCTTTAAGTGTCGAAATATACGTTTTTTGCGACATAAAAGCCATATCTTTTTTCCATTAACTCAGAAGTTTGATAGCTTCACAGCATCAAGGGACCGCAGACCCAAGTACATAGTTTAAATTTCGACTCAATACGTCTACGCGTTTCCGAGATAAAGGGTCTTAACAGGCAGACAGAGAGACAGATGGACGGACAACAAAGTGATCCTCTTGCAACACTAGAGCAATATCTTTCCCCTCTAGTGGGATAATTATATATGTATAACTATTATGTATTTATTTTTAGTATAAGGTATATGTATATAAGTTTTTATTACCTTAATTTAAGATTTCATATACTTACTCTTCTTTTCTTATTTCTACATACTATTGTCTACATTTCTTCTTATCTCTCCTTTCGCAGGTCTGCTGGAAGAAATTTATTTTAGAAATAAGCAATACCTTAATACATTTTTTTTTTTTTATAAAAATAAAACAAATAAATGAAGAAGACTAGTTTATTTTGCAAAATAAACCACCCAAACAATATACTACTTAACGGTAAGTATCAAAATCTGAGGTTTTTTTTTATTTAGTCTGTATAGCCCATTGTGTCCCAGTATAGAAAAATTGTTTTCACTTTTCATTTTTTCACTTTTCTCCATCCTTAACTAATTCTGGCCAATCCGTTTGGTAGGAGTCCAACTCAGAGTGTAGTGTTACAATTTCACATAGGTTTAGCACTGCATGTACTATCAATAAAAAATAAAATAGAAAACCATTTAAAAATAAAATTAAAATAGAAAATCCGTAATGAAATAGAATGCAAATCTACACAATACTAATAGGTAGTTAATTATTTGCTATAGTTTTTTAAACCTCAAGATGACTGGTAGAGAATAATACCTTGTGACATTAAGTCCGCGTATGTGCCGCTATCGTACATAAAGTTTTAACAAATAAATAATATGACTGACATTTTGGTCTAGTGGTTAGTGGCCCTGACTGCTATGCCGGAGGTCGTGGGTTCAATTCCCACCAAGGACAAATGTTTGTGTGATGAGCACGATCATTTGTTCTGTGTCTGGTGTAATTTATCTATAATATGTATGTATTTAGAAATATATAAGTATGTTTATCAATTGTCTAGTACTCATAACATAAGCTCTGCTTAGCTTGGGACTAGACAGCGTTGTGTGATAGTTGTGAATTAATATTATATATTAATATATATGATATATCATTAATGAATTATCGCTTTGACTCTCAACAAAGTAGTAGGTACACGAAGATAGACTTCAATTCCTCCACAAACTGTTTGATTATGCGCAGATATTTGTATCCCCAAACCATCGGTAAACCATTCTTTATTATGTAAATACATCTCTAGGGATTGCCTTTATTTTTCCGCAATATTTTTTATTGTTTGTCGTCCCGGGTATTGAATAAATTCAGTCGGTTTGACGCTGATGTATTACCGTTTTTGTTGTATTATACACAGATTGTTACAAATCGTTTGTACGTTATACTTTTTCTACGACTTTGTTGGCGGTGTTTCTTCGAATGCGGAAATTGGACATTCACGTATAAAACACGAACTTGGAAATAGACCCTTCTCATTTATCATATGATGATTTGGTACAGACAGCGTCGTCAACTGGTTACCCCTTTAATCTAAGAGGGGTACCCTATAAGGAATATGCATACAAGTTTTTATTTTCTATATTAAATCAGTCACTCAAGTCATTACATAGTCTACCAGTGCCTTTCAGCACCGGAGGCGCGGGCTTGCGGACGGCGAGCAATGGGTAGCTCGCCTTTCGATCATTCATTAACCGTCCGGACCGAGCCCAAGTCGTCGATGGCACGTACTGTTCCAGGCGCGCCTCAAGATGTCAGCAAACCGTAAGGGCCCAGCAGGGTCGAAGCCTACTGGGACCAAAGGTTTTCCGCTTCTTAGACGAACACACACATGCCAACTGTTGCCTTTATAATATCATTTTCATAAAACAATATTATCTCTTCATAATATTAACTAAGAGAACCTATAAACATTTGAAGAACCAATACGATCATCTTGACATATGACAAAAAAAATCCTTTTACAAACATAACTCGCAAATAACAAAAACAAACTCGACCAATCCCTGGTCACGTAAACCAACAAACCAAATACTGCCATTTGATCGGGCATTTTTCACATAAAACAATGCAAATTCGAAACGCGTACCATCAGTTTCGCATTCTACTTCAAACAGAGTATATTTGTTTCCTCTACGTTATCTTCAAAGAGTGAGATAAAAACTTTTTTTGTTTTCCCTCCTTCGTGACTCAGCGAACAAAAATGGAGGATGTTATCATTCTTTGTCTGTTCTACCCACATTTTACCAACAGGTTTTTGGGAATTAAATTCTGTGAATACGGAGATTGGTATTCTCCATTTATATTTACGTTTAGATACCCTTATTCGCTTCTCTGATGTAACTTACTGATATAGCGTGCTTTTAGATAGGAAATCATCAAATAACTCTCGCTTTGGGTGAGGTGAGAGGGCGTGTCAGACTTTTAATGACTAAAACCGGGTATATATTTGAATGTCTAACATTAAAATACTTACGGGTAAAATGTCAACGTTCAAAACATCGAAATTTTTAATATCAATTGTATCATAATATCGAATTGTTATATCTAAGCTTAAAATGTCTAACATTAAAATACCGAGTGACAAAAATATCCAACGATTTAAATTATCGATAGTCATTATACCTAAGTTCAAAATGTCAACATTTAATAAACCCAGGTTCATTAGATCTACGTTAAAAATACCTATTCGTTAAAATATCGAACAAAATTTGATTATGTAGTATTAAGAGTGGAAAAAATTTGAGAAGTAGCACTCGCCGGCCGCTACCACGGCACCGCTCGCTTCGCTCGCTCGACTGACGCGCAGTTTGTCACAGTTATAACCTAACCTGTTTTACCCAGATAAAAATGACGAATCATATTTACAATGTCCGGAAGAAAAGTTTTCACCGTTGTCTAATTATCTAGTCACAGGTTGATTGTATGATTTAAGCTAAGAAGCTAAGTTAGGTATTACTTATAAAGAACATCAGCATATTTTTGACAAATTAGTAGATTCAGAAACATGTAGGGCTCCTAATCAAAATTTCCTAATATTATCAACATCATCTTCCTGTCCTTGTTCCGTGTTAATGAGTGTCGGCGCAACACGATTTTTCCTGCCATTCTATCCCGTGACCCGTCATCCTATCACTAACTCCCTTTTATTTCATGTCAGTTCTCACATAGATATCCATCTTTTCTTGCTTCGCTCTCCATCTATATTTATAAAAGGAGAAACTGACTGACTGACATAGCCGGAACTACTGACATTAGGAGTGTGAAATTGAGCTCAAAGTTTCCTTCATGAACTAGGCGAGAAATTAGAGTGGATTTTTAAAAATTACAAAATTCTACCCCTAAGGGGTTGCAACGGGGGTCGAAAATACTCAGTCGATACTCAGGGGTCTGCTTTCACTCGAGTGAAGCCGCTGGCAGAAGCTAGTCCTGATATAAGGCCTTTTAAAAAGTCTACTTAATTATTTTTTCATTTTTTTTTTTTTTTTTTTTTTTAATTGATATAAACCAGTGCTTGACTGCGATCCCACCTGATGGTAAGCGGAGATGCAATCATTGATGGTCAGGCGCACTAGTTTATTAAGAGCCTATTCACTCTAGCCTTGAAGACACCTATATTATAGTTGGACGGAAAGACCGCAGCAGGCAGATTGTTCCAGTCCTTCATTCCTTCAGAAGTCTAGTAATTACCTTATTTGCTAATCAATACTCATTCGGTCTTTATATTATTTGCTTTGAAGTCACGAAGAGCTTATTAGACTCTACATAATTACGTTTAGGTACATACGTATACACACGAGAATCTCAGTCTGGGTAATTATTTTATAGAGTGACCAAATTCGAAAAAAAAAAACACATTACGTACCCAACGACTTTTAGGGTTCCGTTTTCTTTTTTTCAGCGTAAACTAAATGATATCGTGGTTAATTTGGAACATCAAAAGTAAAACATTAACTTCTCTTCATGTTACAATTACATAATAATATATGTAATAGATTTTATAACAATGTTATGTAAGATATCTATGCCCAAGTAAGAAACTCAGATACACTAACTTATACTGTTTTTATTGTTATTGTCTTATATCGTCTTTACCTTAATTTGTGAAAAAGTTTTTGACTAGACTTTCAGTTTGTTGTAACATATACGAAAATACATAGGCATATTATGTTTAATTAGGAACTGTACCAATATTTACACAATAAATACATAAAATGAGCATTCTTATCGCGCTATCTCAAATAAATTTTAGAATGAGTCAAATAAAATAGACAATATATAGGTTATTATACAGTTTGTAATTACGCAACTGATTTTAAATACCCTGTATGTGTAAACAGAACATTTAAAATCAGTTCAGTTTCCTGTATCACACCGCAACCCCAAAAAGGTAACCACCAAATTAGTGATCCAACGATGTATGCCATAACAATACACCGCGCCCAACACCAGTTTCAAATGACAGTAAAATCCCTTCATATCCTGTCCGTATATAATGAACGTTGTTCCGCGTAACCCGAGATTGGAGGCCTGGAGGGCGCATTCAGTCGAATTGGCAACTAATTAGCCGGAGTGAGGCACCGCAGAAGCGGTTGAAAGCCGCATCACAAAGGTAATGGTCATCCATTTGATAGGTCTATTGAATGCTTTGATACCGTATCGCGGAGTATTGATTCGTGTGACGCTATTGATGGGACGGCGGAATTATGCGCTATGGTGTTGCAGAGCCTAATTCATGAGGTCAGCGTTTAGTTTTCGCAAAGGTGAGAGAAACTTTTAAGGTTGATGAATGCTGTGTTTCTTCTTACAAACACGCTGTGCTCAATCTGTATCTAAATAAAGCACAGTATTGTATCATGATTTGTATGTACAACTAGATGACGATTATAATACTCAATTTGAAGTCACTTAACTGAGAAGAAAATCCAAAAAAAAACCTATTCAACATGTAAAGTTATAAACGCACTGTTTAAAATCGGCTATTGTATTGATTTCAGTTAAGTATTAGTTATTATTTTATTTTAGGATAAATTCAATTCATATGTAGTTTTCGAATTTTATCTATCACGTAAAGCAGTTGGTCCGGTTGTCATTCGTAGATAGTTGAAAGTCGTTACAGCAATTCTTTTTTTTCGGTGGTAAAGTCATCTAATGACGTCCTACGTTCTTGGGCAGAGCGGGAGAGTGTGTCAGACTTTTACTGACTAAAAACCCACTCCTGTTCCTTCGTTGCCTTTCATACTAGGGCCGAGTCTTCCTTTCAGAAGCAGACCCTTGGCCCCAGTAAGCTTCGACCCTGCTGGGCCCGTACGCTTTGCTGACATATCCTTGAGGCGCGCATGGAACAGTACGCGCCGTGTTACCGGACGATTGGACGGCAAGCTACCCATTGCTCGCCGTTCGCAAGCACGCGCCTATAGTGGCCGGAAATTGGGGTCGTGATCCCGGTGGGCCGTTACAGCTAATAAAGTACCTGAAAGTGTGACCATCAGTCTATCCAAGGAATATCATGCTGCCCAGTAACTGGGTTTTTTTTTTTTTTTGGGTGGGAAAATCATCCTAATGACATCCCCGCTCTTGGGCGGAACGGGAGATAGTGTCAGACTCTTACTAAAAACCCACTCCTGTTCCTTCGTTGCCTTCGTCCCAGGGCCCCGGGTTCCGCTTTCACACTACCCAGGGCCCCAGTAGGCTTCGACCCTGCTGGGCCCCTACGATTTGCTGACATCTCCTTGAGGCGCGCGTGGAACAAAACGCGCCGTCGACGACTTGGGCTCGGTCCGGACGGTTACCGGACGGTCAGACGGCGAGCCACCCATTGCTCGGCGTCTGCAAGCCCGCGCCTACGGTGGCCGGAAATCGGGATCGGAATCCCGGCGGCGATTGGGGCGTGAGGACCTTTGCCTCACGCGATCGGCCGCCTCCTTTGCTAGCATTACTGCTTCGCAGAAGGAGGCAACCGCCTGCCACTCCTCCTCGCTCCGGACCATGGCCTGTACCAAGGCCCGGCGCGAGAGATCGCTGCCGCCGATCGCCCCCGCGAGGACACGGCGGTGCTCTGCCCAGGCGGGGCACACCTCTACCGTATGCTCCACCGTGTCCTCCGGGCGGTCCACACAATGGCGGCACCCGGCCAGTAACTGGGTTAAATTCTTGATAAATGTTGCTTGCCTATCACTAACGTATTTGTGTGTGCGTGCGTACCGATACCGTCGATGCCCGTATGTAATGAAAACTAATTTATTAAAATACACTGTATCTAAATATGATTGTAACTTAATTTTATAATTGCGGTGTATATGGGTGTGCATTAGTCCAGTCACATATTTTAAATATTTGGCCCGAACCAGACACAACACCCGTCTAGTCGGTTTTTTAACTGAGGTTTGCGGGACTTTACACCTTTTACTGCATATCCCTAAATAAATATAAAAATATCTCACTCATCTTATAGATCTAGTTTTTATCTAACACAAACATATTAAATTTAATCTCTTATTACTTCCAACTGAGAGAATAAAATCCTGGTGTAATTTTACACTCTCAGTAGAAAATGCATTAAAGTCTCTACTACGTTCCTAGCTGAAGTGACTCCACACTTGAAGCGATGAAGTCGGTCTTTCTGCAAATGGATGTGATTTCGCTTTGCTCACGTTGATATAGTTTTCAGAATTGTAAAGGAACATAGTAAAAGAAGCCTTATCGAATATTCTAAGTTAATTACTAAACAGTTTATTAGATATCTACCGTATCGATAAAAAAAAATAAACACGTTAGTTTTAAATTCATGAATGACATTAAAATATATAAACAGAACAGCACTCCTTCGCTATCCCGTTTGGCAGTTTGTTACAGTATTCATTTCTGTTATGCGAATAATAAATTGCTTTGGTCACCTCAATTTAACTGACGTGGCTGAAAGAGCGCGATCTGGCTGCGGGGAAAATTAATGACATATCACACTAATATTATAACGATATAAGTTTGTGTTATGTTTATTACTTCTTCACACTCGAATGGCTAAACGGCAGTGGTCTACCTCCTGGGAAAGTTTAAAGAATACTTTTTATCAAAGATTCAAAGATTCAAAAGCATTTTATGTCAAATAAACCATTTACAGGCACTTTTAAAATGTCAAGAAGTTAGTCAGTCAGGCAAAAATGATGATAATTGCACATTGCAAAGCGTAGATCTCTATGGAGAAGAATGTGCAAAAAACTCCATGGACACTCTTTTCAATCAATGTTTTAAATTATCTCAGTAGTATATTCCCTTGGGACAATTTTCTAAAGCACACAGGCGAAGCCGCTGGTAGCCTCTAGTAAGGACATAAAACATGAATGATAATTTGTACCGTTATAACGAAATAAATTCGTGCCAGTACGACAAAATAAAAACCTACACATTTGTAACCAAATCGCTTTGCAACATTTCAAGGTCATTAAAACCGCAAAATGTTTTGTCGACGAGTACCGCCGAAATATAACCTCATAATTACTCCAAAGGTAATTAGCGTGCAAACAAGAGCGAGCCAATAAAAGGTGAACACAGTGAAGGTCATAATAAAAGCAATGAGCACTCATAATGGAATGTTAGCTGCTTTATGTAAAATGTACACTTGAAATGCTCAAAGGGAGTTCGTGAACCGAGTTTAAGTTGAAAGAACTACAGGTCCTTGACCGTTGTGCACCTCTTTGAAGGGTTTATAAAGGGTGATCCAATTCGAAGGTCCAAAGTTTGTATCACTGTAATTTATACCACTGTCAATAATAGCGCTTGGTTCACAACCCTAAGAGATAATATAAATTTAAATTTTGTATTTTTACGAGAATATTAATATGAAGATGTTTAATAATGACAGCGATATTCATAATTTTAATATTAGGAACAAACACAAATACGTGTTTCCTGCAACCAGGCTAAAAAAAATAGGGGGTTCATTTAGATGCCAATGTATATATTTTTATAGTAAACTTCCCAGTCATATTCATGACTAGGAAGTTTATTATAGTTTATTGTTAAACCACGTGTATTTTTTGAAACCTAGTTACAAAATAAATATCATTTATCACATGTCAAATTAAAACAGTTTATTCCATTTTGCTTATACAAACGTACCTATACAGCTTCTCCAACTATGCGACGGCAACGGCTAAAAACAAATAAAAATCTAACTTTTACAATTACGAATCCAACAGTTTTTTCTACAAAAATAAATGCAAGAATATCATCCACTATCTTTCACTTTTATGCTCATAATTTGTCGGTGTCTGCAAATCTTTTTACTTGCAGATGTGTTACCCGCAGTAGATGTAAAAAATATGGAAACTATTCCTTTGTATGAAATAGGGCCAACGAGCCGAGTGAGCATCATTTATTATTTTTTTCGACTTTGTTTTATTTTTTGTAGGACTTATTGTATGTATGCAGTTTACATAAGTAGAAGGGTACGCAGAGTAATATATAGAACTCAAAAAAGTTTTGAAGAGTCTCTGGTGTCACATTTGGGGAATATAGTCATCTGATCGTCGTTTCTTTTGAAGAAGTTTTCTGAAATTTTGAATACGTTGATGTTTCATGACTACCAAAGTTTTTTGCAACTTTTACTATCTTAGTGGGTGTGGGTTCCTTAGGGTATTGTAAAGAAGTATATAAAGTTGGTATTATAATTTGTAACAATTTTCGATGTAAAATTTAACAAAGACCTTTCTATGTTTCAGATCAACATTGACGTTCGAAGCTATTATTGGTAAGTAGGCTCTTACTTTAAACGGTCATATACAATAGCACTGTTTTTTTTTTTAATCATAGTCTCCTTATTTCACTGAACTATATACGATGTGGCGAACTGTAGTTTCTATATTCAAATCCAGGCTGGCAACCGAAATACAAGTTATTTCTGCCTATACTTCCGGCCACCGTAGGCGCAAGTTTCTGAACGACGAACACCGTTCAATAAGAACTATTTCTGAGTCGACGGCGCGTTGTATTTAACGCGCGGCTCAAGGAGCTGTTAGAATAATTGCCAGCCAGGATTGTTCGAAAGAGTTACCGCGGCTCTTGATCACAAAGGAACGATGAAGGAACATTGATCTGCAGGCATTTTCTAAAAATAATACCTATGGCAACTGAAAAACACAGGTGTAGTTTTAGTCAGTAAAATACAAGCACGCCCCCTCGCTTCACTCAAAGCGGGAGAAGTTATTAGCTGATTTCCCACCTTAAAAAAAACACGTGTGGGTATTAGTCAGTAAAAGTCTGACACTACCTCTTCTAAATTATTTTATGATTTTTCGCACAAAAAAAAGTTTAACGTTACAGAATCTTACATAATTCGAAGTACTTCCCTCAAAAGAGGGTCATCGCTTTTATACAGCTGACTTTTACATCACACTAGGGATGACAAGCATCTACTATTACCTTTATGCTGGGATAAGTAGGCACGTAACTCAAGAAGGTGTGTTCAGGGCCTATAGAAGCTTGTTTGATCTCAATCGGGCGCAGGTGTGTCCTCGCAAATTGGTCCCGCGATGAGTTCGCCGAGATATTGCTAACAGTACATCAAAATTATTGTCAACTTCTAAAAGATTTATGATACAGTTTATCACCCATGCTAGAAGTATATTGCTGTGTATGCCAGAGAACTATACTAATATTATAAAGAGGAAATATTTTTATATTTTTGTTTGTAATTAATAAACTCAAAAAAAAACGTTTTACAAAAAAAAATACAACCGACTTCAATGCAAAAAAAAAACACTGAAAAGTGCAAAATAACTTTATTTTCGGAAGACGGAGTTTCTATAATAGTTTTGTCTATACTTTATTTAACACCGACTTCCGAAATTTTACATGCCTTCCTACATTCTTCATTCTACACCGACTTTCAAACTCTAATATACTAATTTCTCACTTTATCTATTTTCGTCACACACATCCATCTCAACATTCTCATCTCCGCTACATGCAATCTTTTTTCATCAATCCTTTTCACAGCCCAACATTCTGATCTTACTATTTCGTTAATCTGAAGGTTATTTTTAAATCTTTTGATTAGGTTTGCACACAGAAGTTCCGGGTCAGACAAGACGTTATCTATATATCTATATTTTTTTAAAATTAAAAATGTATCCATAGCAGCCTGATGACCTATCACTGATAATTCACAAGATAACAACTGGTCAATTATAGATGTATGTGGTGTCGGATAGGTCAAACTTCAAAAAAGAGGACAATCATCGAATCCGACTCGGCTGAGCAGTGTTTGGGAGGCTGCGCGCTATTTTCTCGTCCAACGTACCACAGTGTCTTAAGACAAAAGTCTGTTGCTAGTGATAACATATGGCTTTGAAACGTGGACGCTCAAAATGGGCCACATCAGATAGCTTAAAGCAGCAGCTTTAAGGAAAAGGCAATAGAAAGGGCTATGCTCGTAGTTTAATTGCAAGATCGTATCAGTAATTAAGATATCCGCAAGAGTACTGTGATTACACAAACAAACAAAACAAGTTCCGATAGCGGGACAGTTTGATGATTTTCCACGCTTGAAAACAAAATGATAATTATGCTGTGTAACTCTTTGCTACAAAATAATTTTCTTTATTTCCAACATATGCTTAGACTCTGCATAGTATATACTATTATTTTTGAGGTGAGAAGTCTTCTTATCTAATGACTTCTCCCGCACGAAAGCGGAGCACGAGGATGTGTCAGACTATGACTGACTAAAACCACACCTATGTTCTTTCAGTTGCCCGTTGCACTCCAGGAGTATTTTTTTTACTTGGGAAAATCATTCAAATACATCTCCCACTCTTGGGCAGAGCAAGAGGGTGTGTCAGACTTTTACTGTCTAAAAACTCACTCCTGTTCCTTCGTTGCCTTTCATACCAGGGCCAAGTTTTCCTTTCAGAAACAAGCCCTTGGCACAAGTAGACTTCGTCCATGCTGGGCCCGTACGATTTGCTGACATTTCCTTGAGGCGCGCATAGGACAGTACGTGCCGCGAATGCTTCCCTTTTAGAAGGCAACCCATGGCCAGCCAGATAAATTTGAAATAACGGTCATTGACCCTCTTTCATTGACATTCAAAATTGGAAATGAAGACATGAAGCTGTCTTGAATCGACATTTATCGTGATTCTTTACATTTTCTAGCATTGAAAATATTTTATTGTTTTTTTAAGTACGTACGCAAAGATAGGTATTTTATTTTAAATACCTATCTTTGCGTACGGCAAAGATAGGTATTTTATTTTAAATATGTGTGGCGCCTAGTATAAATCAACTACCGCCAGATTCCAGACTAAGTCATTTATTCAGTTGATTTGTCTCGTGAGTATCTATTACGAAAATAATGAGATCTTAAATCATCGCAGAGAAAAATACAATGAGCTATTGTTAAAGCAATTTTGCTTATCTTTTTTTTCTAAATAAGACTACGCACGGTATGATTGATCTGACTCCAATAATATTTTATAAAGTGCCTTCGTTTGACAATAATTAATATATTTAAATATAAAATTAATATACTTTTTTAATACAATGATAAAAATAACGGTCGAAGTTATCTAGTCGAAGCTGTCGTTGCGCGGTTAGATCAAGGGCCTGATACAGAAAGCAGTACTCCTTAATACGGTTCGCATTGTGAGGAGGTTCCTGTCTCTGGAGCCCTAACCACCGGTAGCTTGGACCCTGCTCCCGACACCGGCGGACTACAATTTTTTATATTTTTAAATGTTTTTTTGTATTTTTAAGAAATATTTACTAATATTTATATACAAAATATGTATAAAAAATAAATAAAGGAAATAATAATAATATTTTTTTATTTCGGACAATCAGAGTCCATAAAACATTGCACATACAGAAATAGATTACACACACAGAAACAAATTACACATACAGAAACACAATACATTTATACAAACATATTACATTTACACAAGCATATTACACATACACAAACAAATGAAAAATACAAAAACAACAAAACTATTTCATCATCATCGTCATCATTTCAGCCGAAAGACGTCCACTGCTGGACATAGGCCTCCCCAAGTGTCGCCACAATGAACAGTCCTGTGCGTCTCGCATCCATCGGACTCCTGCAACCGTTACCAAATCATCGGTCCACCTTGTAGGTGGCCTTCCAGCGCTACTTCTTCCGGTACGTGGTCGCCATTCCAGAACCTTTCGGCCCCAATGGCCATCCGTTCTGCGAGCAATATGCCCTGCCCATTGCCACTTAAGCTCGGCGATTCTTCGTGCTATGTCGGTGTCCTTAGTTCTCCTGCAAAACTATTTAATATACTTAAATGACACACGATGAGTCGTCATCCAGTGGCACATTATCGGGCTGTTCATCCTGTCGTTGCCGCTGTGTTTTTAAACAAGTTTTTTTTTTTTTTCGTTACACATTTTTGTTGCGTCTAACCTTTTTTATATTATTGATAGGATCACGCTTGACCACTGTCACACATGATGGTAAGTGATGATGTGAACAACGGTTTTTTTTAGGTATAAATCATCCAATGACTTCTCGCGCCCTAGGGTGGAGCAAGAGAGCTTGTCAGACTTTTAGTAACTAAAACCATAACCAATTTCCTCTTTTGTCCTTTACGCTCCAGGACCACGGGTTTCTCTTTCAGGTTTTAATCCATGGCCCTCGTAGATTTCAGCCCTGATGGACCCCTACGGTTATGCTGACATCTCTTTAAGGCGTGCGTGGAACACTATGCGCCGTCGTCGACTTAGGCTCGGTCCGGACGAATACCGGACGGCCGGACGGCGACCGAGCTTGCCTAAAGCTAGTAGCTATCAGGAAATACAGACTCTGGGGGGGGAGTGCACCTGCTTGCCTTCTAAAACACCTCTTAAACTATATTAAAAAATGAGAAAAGCTCGTAGGCAGTTTTATCTCAAGAGTTAGAAACCCATTTTAACAAATATACGAACAGAACTAAGTTTTCATAAAACAAAAAGCTATCTTTATCGTTGTTTCTGAACAAATGGCCTATGTAAGTATGTTAGTTTGTCCAGCAGAGAGGTCAGCTGAGGAAAGATTAATGTTTATTACGAAACCTTCAGAAAATATTACAGGCAGTGTATATTAGCTTTTTTTTCTTTTAATCCATTTATTACTTCTACACAGACGACCTTTCACGAACGACTCTTCGAGACTTATTACTTTGTTAAGTAGAGAGGGCGCGGGCTTAAAGACGACGAGCAATAGGTAATTCGCCGTCCGGGCCGAGCTCGTGATGTCAATGGAGCGTTGTGTTGTAGCAAAACTGTAGAGGTACAGCAGGTTCGAAGCCTATTAGAGCCATGGCTTGACTTTCGATAGGGAAACTAGTGGTTGTGAAAAAAAGTTTTTGTTGGTTTTAGAAGTATGTATGTTGAATAAGAGATCATCCGTGCAATCAAGATGGAAGAAGAAGGCTATATATCAGAAATAAAGATATCCGCAGGAGAACCAAGATTGCCGACATAGCACGAAGAATCTCCAAACTTAAGTAGCAATGGACTGGGCACATTGCTCGCAGAGCAGATGGCCGTTGGGGCCGAAACGTTCTGGAGTGGCGACCGCATACCGGAAGACGCAGTATTGGAAGGCCCTCTACAAGGTGGACCGATGACCGGGTCAAGGTTGCGGGAATCCTATATATATAATATAACGCTGCATCTTTCGGTCCGTGGTCACCTTTCGTCCCCATCGACCATCTGTTCTGCGAGCAATGTACACAGCCCACTTAAGTTTGGCGATTCTTCGGGCTATGTCTGTAACCTTGGTTCTCCTGCGGATATCTTCATTTCTGACGCGATCACGCAAGGAAATTTCGAACATAGCCCTTTCCATTGCCCTTTGAGTGACCTTAAACCTTCTGATGAGGCCCATTGTAAGCGACCACGTTTTGGAGCCATATGTCATCACTGGCAACACACACTGGTCAAGCATTTGGCCTCAACAAAACACTACCTATTTCAACAAAAAGAAAAATAAAATTAATGACAAACGTTTCCGCTGAGTGCCTCTAATTTATGAGCAGTAATTATTGCCGTCCTTTACTTAGGAACAACTTGAACCGTACTGATTACGAATTGTTCCCAAGAACTCCTTTAAACTTAATGGGGCAATAATTTTACCCGTTTACACCATAGACTATGATTTAGTGCTACGCCGTAGAGGGTGCTACGCCAATATGCTACGGCGTAGACGGTCTACGAATATTTTATGACTGTAGCAAGAAATAGAAGGTAGTTAAGTAAACATTTATGTATGCTCTTAATGGTTGCTACGGTACACTTTGTGTAAATTAATTATTCTTTTTTAAGGTAGAAAAGTAACGAAACGTTTTTGAATACTGTTTTACTTCACCTCTCAAGCACCAGTGTACCGAATTCGGAACACCTCGGTACAAACTAACTTAGACCTTATTTTTACGTAATAAAGTTTAGCTGGTATGAGGTGTACCGAATTTGGTACACTGGTGCCTGAGAGGTTAATGGTAGAACAGTTGTTAAAATAAGTAAACTTCTTTAAAAGCTATTATTTTTGATTTTTTTTTACGTGTTTGTTTATTTAGGACAATATTTGAGAGGCTAATTATGAACATCTTTTTTATATCTTAAAAAAAAACAAACAAACAAAAAAAACTGGGCAAGTTCGAGTCGGACTCGCGCACTGAGGGTTCCGTACAAACTTACCAGTTCGATTCCCAAATGGGGTCTCGAAGATTTTCCGAATCGCAAAAAAAGTTTTCTTTTTGTGACGCAACAAAAAAAAACCGTGTTCAGATTTGTTTTTCCTATACCTGTGCTATAAGAACTTGCTTTAGACCAAATTTCAAAATTCTATATCAACGGGAACTACCCTATGAATTTTGATTCCCTTTGATATTCATTTTTTGCGACATAAACGGCTTCATCTTTTTTTTCCGTTTCAAAAAAACTTTTTGCTATTTAGAAAAATCTTCGTAACACAAGTCGGGAATTGAACTGTTTTCATAGGTTACATGGAACCCTCAGTGCGTGAGTCCGACTCGCTCTTACCCAGTTTTTTTTCTTTTATTTTTGGTTTAGTTTTATGTTTTATTCTTCTTTACGTTTGTCTCTGTTGAGGCCGGCGAGATCAGTAGGCAACAGATTGATCAGATTGGTCAGATTGCAACAGATAACCTATGTTTTGTCTATGGGCATATGGTGCAATACAGTTATGTCCGATACACACATGGCCTGTCAGGGAAACTGGTTTTTGTATTTTCGTAACGAATTGTGCGTCTATTCAGGCAGAATAAACATGTTTTCTTATTTTATTAATTTTTTTGCTACATAAACATCCAATACCTTATCAGCGTCCTTATCACGGTTGTTATCAACCAAAACTTCTCAACTCCAGCGCCGTACCGATAAGAAATAACTGTGTTAACACCTTAAATTTACCGGTATCTCGCCCAACATAATTTAACTTTGTCAGATCCCGCTTTTACTTCAAACAAATTAACTTGGAGCCATCGCATAACGTAAGCTCTTCAATAAAACTTTTTATTTGTTCGAGTTCAAATGATTTACACGAATCAAAGTAATCTTAATGATTGACAAAGCAAGGTTTTATAATCTTCTTCTTATTTTCGTGTCGATGTACTCTAACTAATTTTTTTCTTTTTTCTGACCAATATTTGGCAACCTCTACGGCTCTGTTATTGGCCTCGTTTAGATCCTGAAAACTGCAGGTGGTTGTGCAGGATGGACAGGATAGCAAATGACGCATGTCCTGTGCAGTGGCTCCACACTGGCACTGTGTTAGAGATGGGTAGAGGAAGCTTCATTTGGCCAAATTGTTTTTACAGCGGCCAACCTGGGTCCGCAGTCGGTTAAGAGATTTCCGGATTGGCCACTGTAATTCGCATTATAATAATTTTGGCAGATCTGTATTTCAGTAAGATAATTTTTTTATTAAAAAAAGTGACGAACTGAGTGAGTTTTTTTACCCGACTTCAAGAAGGGTTAAGTTTTTTATTGTTCCTCTCACTTATTTTTAACATTAGTTTAACATATTTTTAGCTCGTCAAACTTTATAGTTTGATGGCGAGAAACACTATTTGTACAATCACTTCTCTGACATCATAAAACAATAAAAACATGAGTGATTTTGCTATCTCAGGATGTGTACAACATATTATAGACAGAAAGAAAGAAAGAAAAAAAAAATATTTGGCACGCATGGATACACACACTGTAAAAACAAAATTTAAGAAGAGAAATAACAAAAGAAAAAAAACACTGGCACAATGTGTCTCTCACGGCTGCGCCAAATAGGTCCAGTTCAGCAAAATAATAATAATAATATACAATATTATGTAAACTTCATATATAATTTATGTATATTTAGTTAGTTATGTAAAAAAATATCATGTTATTTACATTTTAACAAAATTAACAATGCACTAAAACTATTTTTTTAATACTATTTTTAGTGTAGTAGAGTGTTAGTGCAATTAAACGTGATGAAATGGTGACTTACTCATCATGGTTGGATGTTTATCAATCGATTATCCGATGAATTTTAAATTTTACTAATATTTTTTTAAGAATTTCCATTGATCTATTATTTTTTAAATTACTATTGGTTGATGTAATGAAGTTGTGATATTATTTACTATTGTGTTGACTTTGTTTTAAAATTATGATTTTTTTTAATTGAATAATGTAATGTTTTTTTTAGCTTACTATAAAATAAATCGCGTGTAAAAATTGTTAATGAATATAAGAAACGAAATGATTACGCCCGACTGAACAAATTTGGATAGTAACAGGTTTGGGTAGATCAGGACTTGTATTAAGACAGGATACGCCGCGGGATGGTTTTAAAGAATCATCGCAACTATGAAACGTACAAGGCAAGTAAAGGAACACTGGGTTTTAATCAGTATAAGTCTGACACTTCTTCTAGCTCTGCCCAGAGAGGGACCTATTTCATGATTTTCCATAAAAAAAAACCATTATAATGGGAAATTTTTTCAAGTTACTAATAAATTGTAAAGACCAGGCAATGAAAAAAATGTGTTCTTTCTAATATTTGTTGTAAATCTAGTTATATATTTTAAAAATGTTAAAAAGTCATTTGACGAAATCCCACCCTCATAAAATATCCTAATAATACTCGACTATCACACAGGCAAAAGCTGAACTTCGATTGATGAACTTCTGTTCATTAACTAACCATTATTGAATTGCAACAATAAGAATTAATAAATACGGAATCCTGGAGAAGCGCTGGCCTGATGCTGCGTAAGCGAGCGTACGTAACCGCCCTCCTTTGATGTCTATCACTGTACCGCGCACATAATGGAAAATACTAGGCGTTCTGATGTGAACAGGATAAAAGTATAAATAAACTAGCGTCTGCCAGCGACTTCGCCTACGTGAAAGTGGAAAATATAAGCCTTTGTCACTCCGTGATAAAATAGCATTCTACAGCTCACAGTATTTTTAAAATCAGTCCAATAATTTTTGATTTTATTCACTACAAAACAAAAATACAAATTTTTCCTCTTTATAATATTAGTAAAGATATAAATAGGACAACATGAAGTAAATGACAGCTTTTTAATTTGCAAATTGTTTAGGAATAGAGAAGTCTGATATAAATAACAAAAGAATCGAGTGGAGTCGTCGCTCAAAACAATTACTGCGTCCCTGGAATGCAAAGGGTAACTAAAGGAACACAGCTGGGTTTTAGTCAGCAGGAAGCTTAACATGTTGTTTTCTCACCAAAAAAGGCTAGTACTAGACTTACATTGTACTAAAGCTGAATCTAATTGATGAGTTTAAATCCAAACAAACTTCAATAAATAAACATTTCCCGAAGTCACTTTTCACTTAAACCCATTAAAGGTTTTCCAATTTAATTCAGCGGTTACCTGTGGCTCTTGCTAAGAGTAAATGTATCAAGCAACGTGACACGATTTCTGAATCAGTGTGCTGCGATTTATATTAAAGGTTTAAAAAAAAACTGCCTTGTAGATTGGAAATCTCTAAAATCAAATTAAAAAAAAGAAAACTGCACTCAAATCGTTTAAGAGCCAAAGACAGATGCACAGATAGTCACAAAGACAGTCAGACACATACACATAACCACTTTTTGTATCTTTTTTTTATTTATAGCATGCCTTCCGTACCAGGGCCGAGTCTTTCTTTCAGAATCAGACCCTTGGCCCCAGTAGGCTTCGACCCTGCTGGTTACGGTTCGCTGACATCTCCTTGAAGCGTGCATGGAACAGTACTCGCCGTCGACGCCTTGGGCTCGGTCCGAAAGGTTACCGGACAGTCGGACGGCGAGCTACCCATTGCTCGTCGTACGCAAGCCTGCGCCTAAGGTGGCTGGAAATCAGGATCGGAATCCCGGCGGTTGGGGCGTGAGGGCCGCGCCCTCGCGCATGCACGTGCGGCCGCTTCCTTTGCTAGCATTACTGCTTCGCAGAAGGAGGCGACCGCCTGCCACTCCTCATCGCTTCGGACCCTGGCCTGTACGAAGGCCCGGCGCGAAAGATCGTTGCCACCAATCTCACGTGGATACGGCGGTGCTCTGCAAGCGGGACACACCTCTACCGTCTGTTCCACCATATCCTCCGGGCGGTCCACACAGTGGTGGCACCCGGACGTCACTTCCGCACGAATCCGGTGCAGGAACCTCTCGAACTGACCATGTCCGGTGATGTCCTGCGTCATGCGGAAGGTGAGGACGCCGTGAGGTCTTTCCATCCACGCCTCAAAGACCTCTCTTTGAGGAACGTCATAATTATGGCGGTAAATCCTCACTTACCGCCATAATTATGGCGTGCTCAGCACTGGGTTTTGTTGTAAATTATTTATTTTCGGAAAATTATTATTAAACTTATTATTTATGATATGTATACACAAAAAGTATAATTCATACTATAATCTACCGACTATATATGAATTATACTTTTTGTGTATCAACATATATCAATAAAGTGCATTCATGAACATGAACTGTTCATGAATGCACTTCTCTGCAATCATACATTATTTGTGACACAATTAATCGATTAATCGATCAGAATCAGTGATGCCGGTTACTATTAACCAGTAATACTTGTAAACTCGAGGAATATTTGACTATATTAGACTATTCACTATTCCTAAACACTAACTCGAACGGTTTAGATACATGAAACATAATTAAATGTTTTTTTTTTATTAAAAAACAAAACTTGTTTTTCCTGGGACCAATTTTTTTGAATATATTTTTTTATTATATTATTTTTATTGTACATTAATGCTACGGTACCATTGGAGCTACTTTCACTTCTGGGCAGCACTTGGTCCAGACCCTGTCAATATCCTTTGCCGTATTTACGTGAGAGATACGTAAATAAACAAGCATTCTTTTGTAATAATTTGCAAAGACAGTCCTTGAATGCTTTATGAACATATTGCGAGTATGTGTTTTATTGTCTTATTAGCAAAGTGCCTTTTATCTTTTCTGATTTTTCCTCTATTGTGTTTGAGAGGTAGAAAGGTAATTTAATTTTATTACTGAGCTTTGAGTCATACTAAAGTGGAAAGTCTATATGAAGTTAATAAAAGACTCACGGATTAATAGAGACTTAAAAGATACTAAGAGATAGAAGTTAATACCTAGGTTACGTCCACAAAGGCGCGATACGTTTATATTTTTTTAAATTTGGCCCACAAAATAAACATTAAGTTGACTTTACAAAGAAAATCTATAACCTTAAATTTTATAAACAAAGTCCCCCACCTCGTCTGTCTGTATGTACGCTATAAACTCAAAAACTGTTGAACGGATTTACATGGACTTTTCACTAATATCCTATATAAAAGTGCATGTAAACCTATGTCCAACCCATGTCGCTGTTCGTGATTGGCTGTTTGAATCAATCGCTGCGCTCGTAATCGTAATTTTAGAATCCTTCGCTTGCTCGATCATAAAAATTAAGCACGCGGTTAAAAAACAACTTTGCACTCTTGTATAACAAATAACTATTAGTGTTGTATAGCCTATTTATCAAGCCAAGCTAAAAAAAAAACTTTTATTTGTGATTTTCACAGGATAAACAACAATAAAATAAAAAGTAACTAATATATTATAACACTTAATTTAAAAAAAAAATACAACATCAAAAAGATAAAAAAGACCAGTGTAAGGCCAAAAAGGCTACTGTCTCAGCATATTGCTGCGATAAAAAAAAGTAAATGATGGAGCGCTGGTATTCTATTAAGGCCTGATGATGCCACGGACACAATCACGGAACACAGACTAAAGTAGGTAATAAAAAAACGAAAGACTATATAATGCCTTACTAAAACTAAAACTGACCTGTTTTGGTTAGTGGTTAGTGGCCCTGACTGCTACGCCGGAGGTCGTGGGTTCGATTCCCACCCAGGACAATTGTTTGTGTGATGAGCACAATCATTTGTTCTGTATCTGGGTGTAATTTATCTATAATATGTATGTATTTAGAAATATTTAAGTATGTTTATCAGTTGTCTAGCACTCATAACACAAGCTCTGCTTAGCTTGGGACTAGACAGCGTTGTGTGATAGTTGTGAAATATTATATTATATTATGAAAAGAGGACCAAAAAAGCGAGTAAAACTGCGGGGGACACTTAATATATAAATAAAAGACATCAGTGGGCCACGGTTCTAGTGGCGGTTCACCACAAATAAATGAGTTTGCTCAACTTCGAGGGGCCGTCAGCCTACACAAATATCATGAAGAGTCATGTTTGTACAAGATACTCGTATCAATAATAATTAGTTTGTTGGTTATGTTAGAGATTATTAGGTGTGTGATGATGATACGTTCTTCATGTAATTTGATGATTTAATTAATTACAAGCTTTATCCTTAATTAGAAGTGCTAATTAGTTTGTACAGTGATTTGTAGACAAATTAATCTTCACACGCTTCAGCACTGATACTCGTACCTCGTACTTGTAAGAGTCACCTTCACGTTGCGATCTCTCTATAGATTCAAAAATTTCCTTCTATAAAAGCACTTTGATCCAATCGCTATCTCGCAATCTTATATTTGACTATGCTGATGTTTGTTACTCTAAACAAATTGGATCAACTTCTCAACAACTGTATACGTTTTATATTTGGCCTCCGTAAATATGATTATATATCTTGCTTCTGTTCTCAGCTTAAATGGTTGTCTATCCGCCATAGGAGATCCTTCAGATCTCTCTGCACGCTCTTAACTTTAGTGAACGATCATTGTGCTCCTGATTACTTGAAACAATATTTTTAAATATTGGGCAGTTCTCATAATCTCATTATTCGAGGATCCATAAAAAAACATACTTCGTACAGTCCTTCTCACCGTACTGGGTTTATGGCTAATTCTTACGCTGTCTTTACCATAAAACACTGAAATGTGCTTCCCCTTGACATCAAAAAGTACTGTAAGTAAATTTTCCTTAAAGGGTAAAATTTGGAACTATTTGAAGTACTCTCAACCTTAGTTCGGTATTCGTCATAATTGTTATATTTTAAGTTTTCTTAATTATATTGATATTAGTATTATCATATTTATCTTAGTATTTATTAGTTTATTATATTAGCATATATACTTATTTTATTATTTTATGCTTCAAACTCTACTTCAAATATCTGTTATTTATTTATTGTACACACCTACCACAGTGTTGTCGTTTTAACCGACTTCAAAAAAACAAGGAGGTTATCAATTCGGTTGTGATTCTTTCAATATGTCTTCTTGTAGTCAATTCATTTTTTTCAAAATCCAGTTCTGATGATTGGATTCATGAGGAATCGAGGAAACTCCTCAAATATTATAGGCAACCATATAAGTTATTTTGGTATTTTCATCGAAAAGTTAGCAGTAAATGCTTAAGTCAAAAAGTAATATTTGGTAAAGTGGAACTGATGAAGAATACCACAAATGGCGCACGGAACTTCATACTTACATAAATATCACAATGAAGATAGTTAAGCGACTATGACAATAAAAACATGGTTCTGAATAGTTATGTTGAAAATGGTATCATCGAAGTGAACTGATGATGGTGATGGAGCTGGAAGATTACGAATTAATCCGGAACTCCGTAATTAATCAATGTAACCTACCTAGCCATGTTGGGGCTTATTAGAATTGTCATGAGATGCACTTTGGCTATGAGGTACTGTCAAACTGATCTGTTGATGGAGCCGGAAGGTGAAAGGTATAAAGGATACAGGAACTTCATAATAAAACAATGTAACCTAGCAGTGTTCGGGTTAATTGGAATTGTTATGAGAAATAAACACTCTGGTTATAAGTGTACAGCACCTAAAATGTGTGAAATAAAAAACTTTTTACAAAAAAAAAGTAATCGACTTCACTAAAAAAAACACTTAAAGAACTTAAATTTCGGAAGTCGGTGTTTCTCGGTATTGTTTGTTTCTTATTTAACATCGACTTCCAAAATTTGATCCTTTTAGTGTTTTTTTTGTGAAGTCGGTACTTTTTTTAAACATTTTTTAACCCTGGACTGGTAGAGAATGCCTTGTGGCCTTAAGTCTACCTATTTACCACAACTGTATTTGAAGTTTAAATAAATAATTTATAAATATCTAACTCTAAAAAGTGCAAAATATCTCTAAGGACATCGATATGTTTTTATTTTTTTGAGGTTAGAAAACATCCAAGGACTTTTCCTTATCTACGAGTTCCTGGCTACGAGCGCAAGAGCGTGTGGGATGGTCAGACTTTTACTGAGTCCTCCAGTTGCCTTTTGTGTTCTAGGACAACGTGTTACCTTTTTAGTTGTTCTCCAATGTAGAATTGTATAATATACTACTCCCTCACAGTACTCGGGACGTAATCATATAAATCCCTCTCTGCGTTTGGGATTAAAACTAATTGCCGCTGTGAGCGGTAGTTAAGCGCGGGGCGGCGAGCGGCTGAACAAAAGTATGAAAATGCTTGAAGCACGCCACGAGACGCCGCTCATAGCGCCGCACGCCCGTGTACCGATGCTGCCCCACCCGCCGCACCGCTTGCCACAAAGACCGAAGTAGTGAACAGGCCTTAAGACACTGTTTTATTCCTTAGTCACATTATATACTATTTTATGCCGGGAGTATGTTCCCTTGGGATAATTTTCTAATATCACGTTGTCGAAGCCGCTGGCAGAAACCTTACCTTACTCAAAATTGACTATTTAATTGACAATCCAACAACAATAAAGGATTACAAGAACTTACTCCCTCCGTACCTGAGCTCCGCCTCGTTCAATTGCTCCATTTAAACATAAACAGTATGAGACTACTTTGTAGCGTGCGCTCGCATAAATGTTTCAAGTACTTATTTAACTCCGAAGTGGTACTTATCTTTGTGAAGTTGGGACTCGTGTTACTTAGAACTGCTTATGTGATAAAAGTAATTGATGTTAAATAGATATCTTAGAGAAGGGAATACATTAATGTGACTATGATATCAGTGTTTAACTTGTGAGCTAAGTAGTTGGTCTTAATCGCTTACTCATGAGTAATTCTACTTAATGACAGTGTCTATTAGAGCCACATTTGCCAGAATGCCATGCAATTTATAAATATTTTTCAATACACTTAGACGATGCGCGCACTGGTGACTTTTGTCACCGTGACTGTTTCGTCACTCTTATCAAGTCCGTGGATATGTATGGAGATGCGCGCACGTTATGACGTGACAACTGGGTGACATTTGTGTACGCCGGTGACAAAATTGTCACTCTCATCGTCGGTCGTTCGCCATTTGTATTTTTATATATTAATGCAGGTCCTAAAGTGCGAAATAATTCATCAAAGCTTCTAACGGATGGATTAGGTGGATGGATGGATTGGATGTTCTCGAAGTTTATAATACATACTATAGAACTTTCCACTTAGTAGCCTGTCACTCCAAAGGGGGTGTACCCAGTATTTTCGTTGCTTTCTTTTTCTCCTGAGGCTCATGAGTTCATAGAGAACGATCTTCTCTTCGAAACCCATGACGGTAAATGACGCTTCGATTTCTAAAAAGTTTTGTCACTGTCTCTCTTCGTGAGCGCACTCCACTTTAGCAACGTGACGTGACAGTGACAAACACTTTAAAGTCACGGTGACAAAAGTCACTAGTGCGCGCACCGTCTTACTCGATAATTCGTTCTTATCCTACCGCTTTTAGGCACGCAATAGACTGTTTTCCGCCCTAGTGTAGAAAAATGTGCGAGGTCCTCCCCGTCACAATTTTATTACATGTATCTATCTTATCAGGCTGGGCGGCGCGCATCGAACCCCACGTGTGGCTGGTCAACCCCTGTTTATTCATTTCTTCGTACGTGTATTGAAAAAAGTCGTTTGATACACGTGCAAATTAGTCACTGCAGCCCTCGGCTCCATAACACATTCGCCTATGACTCGTGCAAATTTGTCCTCGGTTGCAATGACAAACTTTCTGCACTTGTATCAAAATGTACTAAGTGTTTTTTTTTGAGGTAGGAAATCATTTAATGACTTCTCCCGCTCTGGGTGGAGCAAGAGACACCATCGGACTTTTTCTGACTAAAACACACCTGTATTTATTCAATTGCTCTTTGAATAGAATACAATATAATTTATTCAGCGCAGGCAATACAATACAACAGTAAAAAACAAGAGGCTGAGTACAAAAATATAATAGGTACCTAGATTTATTCGGTCATAAAAAATGGAGATGAATACGCCGTGTTTGGTACCATTTGAAAGGGCTTTACTTGTAGATTTCCAAAATATTGCTCAAATTTAAAGTGCGCCCTCTAGCGGACAAAAAGTCATGATCAAATTTAACACCAAAATTGTTTAAATAAAAAAAAAAAAGTAAAATACTAAAACCTTATTAAAATATAAATATTAAATGGTAACTATAACACGTGGCTACGGTTTTTCTTTTTGTTCTGTTCGAAGTATGAAAATCTCGTTTCCTACTTTTTCAGCGTCTTTTTTTTGTCGTAGTCTTTAGTTTTTAGTTTTTTACTTTTTTCCAATCAGCAGTGATGCAATCATTGATGGTGAAGCGCACTAGTTTATTATTAGCCTATTCACTCTAGCCTTAAAGACACCTAAATTATAATCAGACAAGATCACAGCAGGAAAAATGTTCCAGTTCTTCGAGGTGCGCGGTATAAACGTTACAAGCTTGCGTTTTCTTTGAGAACACACTTTTGTAAACAAAACGCATGCAGTCCGCACGCATCAAAGGCAAAGTCAACCTCTCTCAACTCTGCCTGTAGGTACACAAGGTGTACCTTACGATAGATCAACAAAATGTTGTTGACCTAGGTATGGTAGGGTGCACCGTATCGTATGATAAACACTCTGGTAAAACCTTCGATACTGATCCCAAATAACACAAAAATTGGAACGTTTTATCGACATTTATGGGAAAATCATTTTCATGAAAACAGAAAATAACAATATAAAAGAAAAATTATTAAAAATTCAAACTATTACACATGGGCCTACATGTCATAAAATGTCAGCAAACTCCATGTTTACTTTACTCTTTACTCCATGCTCGTAGAACAGATCGTCTCGTAGGCCGAAAAGACTGCTTTTTGTGATTACACTTGGGAGAAGCCCATGCCCAGTTGTGGTTTCAATGATAGCATAGACGGTCTTATAATGTTCCCACTGTTAGGACTCAGGCCTCCTCTCTAGGAGAGGGAATGGGCCGTAATCCACCACGCAGGCCTAGTGTGGGTTGGTGGATGTTACATGTTTTCGAATTTTTGGTTCTCGGACATGCCGGTTTCCTCGCGATGTTTTCCTTCACCGTTTTGAGAACAGTGGTGATGAAATAAATTAAACAAAGTAATGCGTCTGGCTGGGTTTGAACCCGCAGAAGAGCAGTGATGGCCGAGCGGTGACGGCTCCAACTTACGGGTTGTAGGTTTCAATGATGACGATAATAAAGTTGCTTACTACTGTTTAACGGGACTAAAAACTAACAACAACTAGAGAAAATGTCAGGTACAACAAATGAAAGCATAATAATAAAATTGTTAAGCATAATTAATATATCAATACCATCGTTTCATCTAAAGGAAAATGCTGATTAACTAAAAACAGAAGTAAAACAAGTAGGTAGATCAAATTACATTATAAAAAGAAACTTTTGGAAATCTGAAACTCTTCAGTTTTCTTGCTAATATCAGTTTAACGAATCATGGCTAGGAAAGTTAATGAGCGGCAAATTTCTCTGTTAATTAAACATTACAGTTTTATTTTTAACTAGCTACTACCAGCGGCTTCTTTCGCATGAATGTTTTGCGGACTCGAAGTTGAAGCCAGATGAAAAACAGCCTAAGTCCTTCCTTGGGGCTCAAATTCACTCTGTATCAAATTTCATCTAAATCGGCTCAGTAGTTTAACCAAGAAAACTTCACAGACAGAATTAATTTTATATTGAATATTAATATGGATTCTACTATACACCCCTATTTTTAATTAGTACAAGTAAAATGGATGGGGCTCTATCCGTACCCGATACTGATCACATTTGTGTAGTATAAAATAATAATAGTCATAATTTGTAAATTCATAATTGAATTAATCATCTTTATCAATTGCTAATTGAAAATACTATGCGCAGTGTTTTCCCATTTTTATCGCTATTCATTCATTATGATCAATAGACTGTTTCCATAAATCGAGTAACATTTTGGGATATAAACAAACGCTAATAATTTTGCTGTTTATGAATATTATTTTATTAAGACTTTACTTAAATAATAACAAGACCTTATCTAATAAGCCTTTTATGTATTTGTAGTAATTAAAAATTAACTGTGTATAAATGGTTTGTTATGATACATCAAACACAGCATCAAAATCAATCTAAGTATACCGAGATGTACTCCAAGTAATCCCACAACACTGCTCGTACACAGATATCCACTTTATGAAAAAGAGAGGAATTTGGCGAATGTCGCAAGGTCAGAAAACGCAATGTCATAAGTTTTAATACCTTTCATGGTTTTGTGTAATTTAAGAAGAAAAAGTTCATTACCGATTTCTGTTCTCATCTTTCAAAAATATTTTAAAACGCTTCTGTGAAAAACGAAGCAATTTTTACAGCGATAAAAAGTCAACAAATATTTGAATTAGAACCAGATAGATGGAAATATATTCTTCAACGTACAATGGTCCACATAAGACTAAGTGCGGAAACTATACCTAAATAGAATAGAATAGAATATATTCTTCTATTTTCTCTCAATATAAATGTGTCACTAATTACCCCACGTATATTTCCTCGACTATAACATGAAAGTATCACAATTTCATTTTATTAGCAGACATGGGAATTGCATTAGTAACGGCTAATGCATTGCACTTTGCTTCTTATTTCTGCTCGACATATTTCCGATACCAACACACATTTCTACTCAGTGGTACATTACTAATAGTCACACTTCAATAGCTATTCTATGAATGGTCTTGATTTTACAAGAAAAAGATTACAATCAGATAGATTTTATCTAAATTGATATTAAGGCCTCTCGCCCACGGCGACTTTTTGTAGCGATGGTGTAGCGCGTTCGCATCGATACAGTCGCGATGCTGTGGCGCGTTATTAGCGCGTTGGCATATTTTCTATAGCGCTTGCAAATGCAACTAAGGCGCGTTAGCAGCGATGCTGTCGCGCGTTTCAGCGAGTCGCCGTGGGCGAGGAGCCTAAGAGGTAAAATTGTTTCATTGTTTTAATGTTTGTAGAACGTAATTTCTAGAATTAGGTACTGTTTAGATTTCTCTTTTTCCTTTTTCATATAGACTACTAGGACATAGGCCTCCCCCCAGTTTCGCCACAATGACCGGTCTTGAGCATCTCGCATTCATCGGATTCCCGCGACCCTCACTAGGTCATCGGTCCATCTTGTGGGAGGCCTTCCAACGCTACGTCCGAGGTCGCCATTCCAGAAACTTTAGGCCCCAACGGCCATACGTTCTGCGAGCAATGTGCCCTGCCCATTGGCACTTAACTTTGGTGATTCTTCGTGCCTATGCCTATGTCTAATAGAAGACGTCTTTCGACTAAAATGATGATGATGACGATGATGATGATGATAGACTATTTATTCTAGCTACTGCCAGCAGCTCCAGCCGCGTGTAAGTATAAAATTGCCCCAAGGAAACGAATCCCGGGATAAAAAACACCTTACGAGCTATTCTCTTAATTATCATCCAAATCCGTTCAGCTTTTCGTGCGTCAAGAAGTAACTGATAAAGATGCATACACAAATACATACATTCACTAACTTTCCCATTTATAATATTAGTGTGTTGAGCAAAAGAAATGAAGTAACTTGTGACTTCAGAGAGCAAAATTTTTTTTTCTAAGCTTTTCTCCTCGTTATTTATGCATACATCGAAGGACTGGAACAGTTTGCCTGCTGCGGTCTTCCCGTTTGATTATAATTTGGGTGTCTTTAAGGCTAGAGTGAATTGGCTCTTAATAAACTAGTGCGCCTCACCATCAACAATTGCAGCACTGCTTGCCATCAGGTGGGACCACAGTAAAGCACTAGTTTAAATCATTTAAAAAAAAAACCGGGCAAGTGCGAGTCTGACTCGCACACTAAGGGTTCCGTACATAAATACCTATAAAAACAGTTCAATTCCCGAATTGAGTTATGTTTCTAAATCGCAAAAAAAAAGTTTTTTTTTTCGGCCTGGTGTCCACTAGGCCGGCTTGGTGGATTACGGCCCATTCCCTCTCCTAGAGACTCCTAGAGAGGAAACTTGAGTCCCACTAGTGGGAACATTATAATAATAATTCTTTATTAGCATAATTTACAATTTGTTTTTTAGTAAAAATTTTGTTGCGGATTACACATTAGAAGACTGATTATTATTATATGATGGGTTAGACCATGTGAGCACAATCTGAGACACTCTTAAAAGTGTACACTCTTAGCAAATACTGGTACATGTAACACAAAAAATGTTTATTACCTCATATGCTGACACCATTAACAATGTTACCAGGACGTTGTTGCGTCTGCCATGATTCTGCAGTACTTCCATCATGTTCACTGAATTGAACACGGATGGCTGTGACGCTTCATAGCGCAAGCTGATAGCCTCACTACTGAGCAGCAGCAGCATTTAAGATAATACTATCAATTTTCTTGTAATGGAAGTCCATTTAATAATTTATTTATAAATTCAGACATCGTATACCCACAAGATGTCTGAATTTAAAAATAAATTATTACGCTACGCTAAATGAATATTAATTCATTTAGCGTAGCGTAGCGTAGTCGGCCTTATAATGTTCCCACTGTTGGGACTCAGGCCTCCTCTCTAGGAGAGGAAGTGGGCCGTAATCCACCACGCGGGCCCAGTGCGGGTTGGTGGATGTCACATGTCTTCGAATTTTTGCTTCTAGGACATGACGGTTTCCTCACGATATTTTCCTTCACCGTTTTGAGAGCAGAAACAAACTTCACCGTTTTGAATATTCATTTATTAATTTGTAATGCTTTTCTATGAAAACACATCATGCTATATCAATCACAACAAGTTTACTAAAATATTACAAGCTCCATCAAAATTTCTCAAAATATCCGCCGGATTTTACCGGTGTGTTTAACCAAATTTACTCGACAGGGCCGTAGGCAGTGGACCGACTACGGGACTTCTCGCAACCGAAATACCAACGTATGCAGATAATCGAATCGTGATTCGATCTCTCCAATAATCTGTTTAAAACGCACCAGTCCGCACTGAAATTTTCATCGCTTGTCCTGTTTGTAGAAATTTAATTCCACTAGTTACGTAAGGTATGTTCGGTTTTGACTATTACTTTGACGTAAGCACGCCACATGCCATAAGTGCATAGATTTATTTGTATACGTGACTATTTGAATTTCTCTGCAATCGCAAGTTTTCCAAAAAAAGCAATATTTTTATGACCCAAGAATCATGTCAAAAGAATTACTAGCGACAACTTACGCTTAAAGTATTTCTTATTCTTTAATTAGGGAAACGCTAGAAAGATGTAGTTAGATTGATATTGCAGTTTTCCGCGTACCTAGTGGTCTTTAAGTCAAGAGTGAATAGTTTACTTTTAAGCAAGCGTGTTCCATCGCCGGCCACATTATCGCTTACAGATACTGACATGGATCTTGAGCGCTGACTTTTACAGTACTACTTGCGGAGAAGCACGCCAGTGAAATATCGGGTCTCTTTATTGATATGAAAAGAGATGCAGAGGCGGGGAGTGCAATCCTTGTACAGTGATTAGCTCGCCGATGAGTACAATGGGAAAAGCGAAACCGCTCTTTCACCGAGCGCTCGAGATTCGTGCCGCTATATGTACCATCAAGTGAGATAGTGATCAAACGCGATCCTATCAATAATAAAAAAAAACTATTTGATAAGCTGCTTCTATCAGTGGCTTCGCCTGCGTGAAAGTAGGTTTCTCCATACAAACTTTAAACCCCTATTTCATACCTTTAGTCTTTAGAGAGTATATTGTGAAAAATTGTCTCTTAGTGCTCGCATATGTCATAAAAGGAAACCTTGTGCATAATTTCACGCTCCATAGTCCCAGTAGTTTGGCTGTGGCATTAGAATAAAAGAAAACGTATCCATTTTTGAACCTACAAAACTAAAATCACAAACAAAACTCTTATTGATAGGATGGAACTCACTCAGTGTCACGTTCATTAAACAATAAAATCATGAATTATGCACAATCACTAACAAAACTAGTTTACGTTAGCTAATTTGTAGATTTACGTTTGCAGAGATTTGGGCCTGTGTACCTCGTTACCGTTCTATGCTATGCATGGATAAACTTATGGTATTGAGAAAAAAAAAATAGTAAAAAGTAATAAACCTGTCTTATGGGTTTAATTAGAAAACTTAAAGTCGCCCAAAGCGCAATAACTTTGTATGACTCGAGAGTTTTTTTGCGTGATCGAATCAATAATGAAGATACCCACAAAAGAACCAGAAGAGTCGCCAAATTTAACTAGTAATAGTAGATAGTCAATGAGGCCGAAAGGTTCTGGACTGGCGACCGAGTACCGGAAAGCTCAAAGTTGAAAGGCGTCCCACAAATTGTACCAATGATCTTGTAAGAGTCGTAGGAATCCTATAGCGAGACATACAAAACCGGTCACTGTGGCGATCTTGAGAGAGGCCTATATCCAGCATCGAAAATACTTTGGCTTAAATGATGACTGATCATGATAAATAGCCTGTATTTGTAGATAAGTTACTTCATTCTTTTTTTGTATTGAGTTAGTGAACAAATAATTAACAAGGTTCTCATGAGACTTTTCATGAATGTAAGAGGCCACGAGGAAGATCGCCTATAAGGTGGACTGACCAGATTAAAGCGGCAGTAAATAGCTCATCATTACTGCACGAATGCACGAGGAAGGCGGCCATCAGAGAGGAGTGGCGGCGTGTTGTGAAGCTTGCCACCAACACCTGAAGTGATGACCACGACCACTTTGTCAAGAGTGATACCGACAAGGAAGAAGAAGAGAATTGTCAAGTTTGACCGATTTGAACATTACAAAATATTGGAAGAAATATGAAAGCCACTTATAAAAGTAATTACTTAAACGGTCAGAATGAAAAAAAAAAAAACAAAATAATTTAGGAAAAATAATATTATTTTCAAGATTGATTATTGTTTACGTCCATAAATTAAAATGAATGTACTTACCTGAATCCATTCATCCGTTTTAAGGATGAGTTATGGTAATCATTAATTGTTCGGAATCCAAATCCTATCAATCAATAACAGTTTCCTTTTTATCATTTATTTTACAACAGTATTTATCAATCATGATATAAAAAAGTCGTATTCTAGGGTTCCGTACTTCAAAGGAAAAAATTGAACCCTTAGGATCACTTTGTTGTCCGGCCGTCTGCCTGTCTATCTGTCAAGACCCTTTATCTCAGGAACGCGTGGACTTATCTAGTTGAAATTAAAACATAACATATACTTAGGTCTGCGGTCCCTTGAAGCTGTGAAAAAATCAAACTTCTAAGTTAACGGAAAAAAGATATGGCCGTTTATGTCGCAAAAAAGTATATTTAGACACTCTATGGAACCAAAATTCTAGAGTACTTCCTGTTGACCCAGAGTCCTGATATTTTGCATAAAGCAAGGTCTTAAAACACAACTAAATAAATAAATCTGAAAACAGATTTTTTTTTGTTACATCACAAAGAATAATATTTTTTTGCGATTTGGAAAAAAACTTGGAGACTCCAATCATGAATTGAACTTTTTTACATAGGTAAGTTTGTACGAAACCCTCAGGCCTTAGGGCGCGAGTTCGACTCGCACTTTCCCAGTTTTTGTACTTCTTAATCGACTTAAGTGCTGTGATCAGGTGAGACCAAAAAAGCTAGTGCCGTATTTTAATGTAATTCAATTTTATTTCAAAAACTGTTCGTTCCAAGCTGTAATTCAATTAAAAATGGCTTGATCACAGCACTGTTATACTGAAATCGTGTCGAAACATTTGACAAGTCCTTTGGGGAGACTGTTTTAATTTCCTTTAAACGCTTTTAAAGGGTAAAAAATATATTGGGCTATAAATTAATATGACGTTATTGAAAAAAATAAATATTTTTAATGTTATTTTTTGACCTGTGACCAATCTCTTTGACATTGAGCTGGATTTTAAACCAAGTTTAGTTTTTAACTTGGTCAGAGGTTAAGCATCGCCATACAGTGTGGCAATGCTGCCAAACTTTGGTTTACATTACCAGCCGACAGCAATGCGAAGGAGTTTTGCAATGCCACACTTTAGATTGATTTTATTTATTTTTTGGATTTAGTATAGGTATATATATATTTTTTAATGTTTTTTATTATAAGGTTTCTTCTTGAAACATTTGTAATCTTGGTGTGCAAAAAAGTATTTATATATATAAAATAGTAACATGATGTTATATTGTAGTGTCTGGGTGTAATTTATGTATAATACGTATTATATTTAGAAATATTTAAGTCGTTTATCAGTTATCTAGTACTCATAACACAAGGTCTGCTTAGCTTGGGGCTAGACGGCGTTGTGTGATAGTTGTGGAATATTATATTATACTATTATATTGACAGAATGTTATTTTATTGTGATGTTTATTTTAAATCATATAAAAACGTGATAAAATTTTTCATAGAGCCACAAGGGAAATAAACTGTATTCAATTATATTACGACAAAAATATATTAATGATTCAGTGCTACCACCTGGAGAACGTCAGTTTTAGAAAACCCCACAGAGCTACTCCTCGGTTTTGCTGTGTATGTTGTGAACATCTGGATATAACTATTCAGCTAGGTGAAGCTGTTTTAATCTAAAAGATAATTGGTTTTGATCTGGTTTGAATGCAAAAATACATCAAGGTTTTTGGAGCCGAGCTGTTCGGTTGTATTGCTCCAAACAGACAAGAGCAGCGCTTGAGGCAGTCGGGGTCGTTGCGGCAGTGAGCGCGACAGGAGGCCTGGCAGCGCGTCAGGGTACGCACATTAGTACGCGAAAGGCGCTCCTCGAACATCACGCTGTGGAACCTATTATATAGAAACCTAAGTGAAGTGAAAATATACTGAAAAAAATTACATACAACCGAGAACCAGAGTAGACATTCAGAATTATTGAAAAGCTGATTTTTAAATTATTTATTGTAACTTAAATTATGTATTGTTTGTTGTTGCCACTTTATTTGGGTATATTTTATCACTATTGTAATTTATAGGTATTTATTTGCTTTCCCTATTTCCGAGCGCTATATTTATTATTGTACAAAATGAGTTTGCCTTCATTTTTAACTTGTCCCCACTGCCCAGGTTCTTCTCGATTTTTCTCTGCGCACGGGCTGAAGGTGCACATCGGACGCATGCACAAACATGCCCTACGTTCGGGTGCTGTTTCACAGGTTCTGCCGGTCGGCACAATTAACACCTCTTCGTCAGGACAGGTGACCCCGACGCATTCGCCAGCCCAGAGTCCCTTGGATAGGCTAGCTTCTTTCAAAGCAAGTATTCCCGTTCTTCGGCATATACCTAAGGGTGCCCGGAATCAGGCGGCAGGGAAACTCTGCGACATTATAGACTCTTGTGTTGCTGGTAATGGGGTAGATGAGTGGAGTGCTCTTCTTTCGTTTGCTTACACGTCTTTAAGAGTCCCAGCAAAAGAGTTGCCCGGTAATGTGACATCTAAAGTCAAAGCCAATATAATGTCACCTGGACATTGTCATGACGGTGTAGTGGGCGCAAAAAGAAGGTCGGGTGACCGGTCTATAAAAAAAAGTATCGAAACAAAGGTTTTTGAGGGCGATTTAAGAGGGGCGGTACGACTATTGATGTCCGACGACTCGTTTGCTCGGGGGGATGCCGACACCCTTGCTGCGTTGAAACTTAAGCACCCCGATCCTTCACGTCCTCTCAGTTTCCCACCAGAGCCTGACCGTTCATTTACGGCATTGTCAGTCACAGAGGAGGACGTGGTATCGGCGCTTGGTTCTTTTTATACTGGATCAGCAGCGGGCTTGGACGGGATCCGGCCGGGGCACCTCAAGGAGTTGATTTCGGTGTCGGCGGGGGAAAGTGGAAGGCGCCTTGTGGGGGGTCTGACTGGGCTGGCAAATTTCTTGCTAAGTGGTCAGTTGAACCCATGCGTTTGTCCGTTCCTATACGGGGCATCACTCTTTGCACTGGAAAAGAAAGACGGCGGAGTAAGACCAATTGCAGTCGGTAGTGTCTTTCGCCGTCTTACTGCAAAATTCGCTTGTCGTGCAGTGAAAGAGGATATGTCCCGCTACTTGCAGCCTCATCAGTTGGGTTTTGGCACACGTCTGGGATGCGAAGCTGCCATCCACGCTACGCGAGCATTTGTGATGGATCCGCAGAACGAAGACTCGATACTGCTGAAGCTAGATATTCGCAACGCGTTCAATACTTTGGAAAGAGACGTTCTGTTGAGCGAGGTCAAGGAAAAAGTCCCATCTTTATACCCCTTCCTTCATCAAGTTTATAGACTGCCTTCAAATCTTTTCTCCGATAACAGTCTTATTCTTTCAAAAGTGGGAGCCCAACAGGGGGACCCGCTCGGGCCACTCGTTTTCAGTTTGGCCATTCATAAGACGATTGTCGAGGTGAAATCTGGCCTAAATGTGTGGTACCTTGACGATGGCACTATCGGGGGCAGACCGGAAGATGTTTTTCAGGACTTAGAGGCTCTTGTCCCTCGCCTCAGAGACCTGGGTCTGGAGTTGAATCCCTCGAAGTGCGAATTTTTCCCCTGTAGTATTGAAGCTCGTACACACTTTTCTCGCTTTAACTCCTTTCTTCCTGGCCTCAGAGAACTTTCATGCTCCGACTTCAATCTCTTAGGATCCCCTATCTTTCTTAGTGCAGTTCCTGAAGCCATTACGTCTCGAACTCGGCTCCTCCTTTCTGCTCACGAGCATGTGCTTCGCTCTCCCAAAAATCACATATCTGTTGCGGACCACCCCTACTTGGTTATGTCCCGAGGAAGTTTCCTCGTTTGACGATGCCTTGAAGGTGGTGGTGGAGTCTGTTCTCAATGTCTCCCTAGATGGGCCCCAGTGGAGGCAGGCAGCTCTACCTATCCGTTGTGGTGGTCTCGGGGTACGGTGCGCACGGGATGTGGGTCTGCCGGCTTTCTTGGCGTCTGCGCTTGGGGTTGCCAACCTAGTCACTGTATTACTCAATACTAATGGTGACGGGGGAAGCATGCCATTTGCGTCAGATGCTGTCTCAGCTTGGTTGACCCTCAACTCGGGTGCGACAATCCCCGAATCAGAACATGTTCAGCGGGCGTGGGATGACATTGGGGTAAAGCTGCTTCAAGAGCAATTGTTAGAGGGTGCATTGGGAGTCGATAAGGCCAGACTACGAGCAGTGTCGCAACCCGAGTCCGGGGCGTGATTACAGGCGATTCCTTCGCCTCATTTGGGCACTCTGAGTAGAGTGCCCAAATGAGGCGAGCGAGGCGCAATAGGACCGCCACACGCAAAGAGTCATTGTCGAGTGACAATGACTCTTTGCGTGTGGCGGTGGCTCTCCGCCTAGGCTGTAAGGTGTGCGAGCCTCATATATGCACCTGCGGTTCTTTGGTGGAGGCCAATGGCCATCACGCACTGAGCTGCCGGCGCTGCACAGGGAGGTTCCCGCGTCATCACGCCTTGAACGACATTGTCCGGAGAGCCCTTATATCGGCAAACATCCCCTGCGTGCTTGAGCCTCCAGGTCTTAGCAGGTCTGACGGTAAGAGGCCGGATGGGCTGACTCTGGTGCCGTGGAAGAACGGGAAGTGCCTGATCTGGGACGCAACTTGCGTCAGCACTGTCGCCGCCAGTCACCTGAGTCGCACGATGCACACTGCTTCTGCCGCCGCTGAAGACGCCTGCTTTAAAAAAAGGCTGAAGTACGCTTCCTTGGTGCAGCTTTACCATTTTGTGCCTGTTGCTGTGGAGACTCTGGGCAGTTGGAGTACGGAGGCAAAGTGTTTTGTGGGGGATTTAGGCCGTAGGCTCGGGGAGGCAACGGGTGACTCCCGGTCCGGGTCGTTCTTGGTGCAAAGGATGGCCATCGCTATCCAGCGAGGTAATGCGGCCAGTATTATGGGCACTTTTGCACCGGGAACGATCAGGGGCGGGTTGTATATTGACGTGTGACTTTTTAGTTTTAGACTATTAATAAGTTATTTATAATAGTTTTAATTAGTTAAGTGTTTTTACTATTATATTAAATAAAATAGTATATATCAAAAAGGAACCATCTAAGGAATCGTTATTCAATTTTAAATTTTTCCGATATTTTTTTCTCGGTTGTAAAATCATCCAATGACAATCCCCGCTCTTAGGCGGAGCGGGTAATAGTGTCACACTTATTAAAAACTCACTCCTGTTCCTTCGTTGCCTTTCATACCAGGCCCGAGTCTTCCTTTCAGAATCAGACCCTTGGCCCCAATAGCCTTCGATCTTGCTGGGCCCCTACGGTTGCTGACATCTCCTTGAGGAACACTACGCGCCGTCGACAACTTGGGCTCGGTCTGGATGGTTACCGGACGGTCGGACGGCGAGCTGCCCATTGCTCGCCGTCCGCAAGCTCGCGTTCCGATGTAGTTTGACAATATAAACCCGAAGTTACATCGAAGGACTGGAAAAATTTGCCTGTTGCGGTCTTTCCGTCCAATTATAATTTAGGTATCTTCAAAGCTAGAGTGAATAGGCTCTTAATAAGCTAGTGCGCCTCACCATCAATGATTGCATCTCTGTTTATCATCAGGTGGGATCGCAGTTAAGCACTGGTTTATATCAAGTAAAAAAAAAAGTTTGATACAGTATCACATCAAAGTCACATTCGAGCGCCTATCAGCTACATTACAAGATAATTAACGAAAGAACCACGATTTTCCGCAACTGTTAACTATCCTAATTGTGTTATTATTACATTTTCCTTCCTCCTTCCTTCCCTCTTTCATGACAATGGGAAAGTTCTTGAACGTAAGCTATCTAAGGTTAATTTCATTCTTTATTAAGTTTCTTTAACAATACTTCGGCTAGATAAAAAAAGAAACCGCAATTATAAGACTGTATCTACCGATTCATTGTTTTGTTCTTCGATTGTTTTTTTTTTTTGCTGAAACTAATTATTACTAAAAACACAATCTCAGTCCGACTTCAAGACCGGATCTCAAAACCTATCTTTCTGCAACGGGGTATGAGGCAGGGAGACTTCATTTCTCCGAAACTGTTTACAGCTGCAATGGAGGATGTCTTCAAGGTCCTGGATTGGAGTGGACTAGGCATTAATGTCAATGGCGAGTACATCACTAAATACTTTTCAATAAAAACGAGACGTTTTATACAGTATCACATCAAAGTCACATTCAAGCGCCTGTCAGCTACATTATAAGATAATATATCGTCGGCAAACTGAAGGTGAGTGATATATATTGTACTTTTGAACATAGGTGTCCCCTAAGTGTCGCCACAATAAACAGTCCTGTGCGGTTCGCATACGTCGCATTCCTGCGACTCTCACCAGCCCCCGTAGCCAAATTACAACCGTTCCGTTTCGCTTTTCGTTGATCGCCTCGAGTCGGCCACCTCTCCAATTCCTTTGTTCTGACCACGTGACTGAGCGTTGAGATGACGTCAGAATAAAGGAATTGGAGGCGTGGCCTGCTCGAGGCGATCGGCCAAAACGAAACGGTTGTAACTTGGCTAGAGGGGCAGATCATCGGTTGCGATCACGTAAGAAAACTTTGAGCGTAGCTCTTTCCATTGTACTTTGCGTAAGCTACTAAGCTTCATTGTAAGCGACCAGCATTGTACAGTATGTTGATATCTCACCCCAAAAAAAATGGTTTTAATAAACCTTTTTGCCGCGAAATGATAACAAGGCTCCGTTTGTATATTTTTCGCTTGATTAAAAATGCATCTTATTTATGGAGGGTAAAATTGCCGTGAAAGCCGACCAGCCTTTTAACTTTGTTTTTATGTACTTCACGCTTTTTGTTTGGCTATTTTGTAAGTGTTGATTTCAGCCGGGTTTACAGCTTAGTGTGTTTACCTTCATTTAACCACGAATTTGTATTATAAACATTCTGAAGCGTGTATATTTATTATAATATACTACTTCTACATAGACATAGTCTTCTTTAACTATAAAAAAGCAATAATGTGGAGAGTGAGCAATAGGTAGCTCGCCGTCCGGCTGTCCGGTAACGGACCAAACCCGAGTCAGCGCGTATTGTGCCGCGCGTGCCTGAAATGGATGTTAAGACAAACTAAAATTGGTTTCGTGCGGGAATCGAACCTGCTCCACGTAGCGCAGCAGTCAATCGCGCAACTACTGCACTTTATTAAATTAAACCACCACCTGCCATGTTATATCTCTGCACCACCCTAAGGTCGACTGGTAGAAAATGCCTAAGGCATTAAGTCCGCCTTTGTACAATGTTTCATTAGTGCATAAAGTTTTAAATAAATAATAAATAAATAAACTAGCATCCCGCTCCAGCATCGCGTATACCATAATATACTTATTTACAGCTGATTCTTGCTTGAAATAGGAACTATAGGCATACAATTTTTTAATTTTGGCATTTCAACATTTTTTTTCCGATTATATTTTTTTTTTTCCAAAAAATGTGAATGCGGTTCAGAATATCTTAAAAGTTATAGATGGTTTCCTAGGAAAGTTTTTCTGTAACTATAACAGGTAAGGTACCTTCACTCTCCTTTTCTTTTTTATTATTTACTAGCTTTATATGATTCATTAATGTGATGTTATCTTCTCACTGTTTTTTTTTTTGTAGTTTTTTAAATAATAAAAAATATTTATTTTGCTAATAGGTTTAAAAATTACTTTTACAAGTAAATTTTTTCGGCAACTTAAACTAGATGAGGCCGGTGTTACCTGGCTGACTACCCTGAGAAGAAACTCTGAAACAAACTCTGAGGTCAATGTCTCTTTTAAAGTGTATACAGCAATTATGTAATAGGCAAAATCACCTGAGAACCATACAGATGTTAGAGATATCTTAGATGGCCATAGAGATCTTAGATGGTCTTTTGAGGAATGAACGAAATGATTTGAGTGAACCTGTCCAGTCAGTGCAAGCATTTGTCAGTGTTCGTAAAGCTCAACTCAGGCATACAAAGGAGAAAATAAATAAATTATTATGATTATTACTTACTGACCCGTCTCAAAAATCTACCCTGTATAAATACAGCTTAGGTCCTGACAGACGAGCAAACAATACTTTTTGTCAACTTAGGGCCTGCGCACACTTGAGACAAGACTGTCTTAGACAGAATTGTCTACGACTTCTGTGACAAGACTGTTTTGTCTACGTCACGGCGCACACTATCAAGTCATAACAGTCTAGCGTCGTACGGCCAGTGTTGCCAACTTAGTGGACTTTTCACTAAAACTGGTGATTTTAACCCCTCATTTAATTGCGAAATATTGGTTTTAGTGGCTTGTGTATTTATCTAGTTCTTTAGTAAAATTCGATTTCTTACTAAAAATGCGATCACTCGAGTGTAAATATGCACCATAGAATCTATAATTATCAATTTGATACCGATGATGATGGTGTAAACAAAAATGATTCGTCTGAAGACGAATTAATACATATATTTGTCATTGAATAATTTGTATGTTGAATTACCTACTAATGTTAATTTACCCACAAATGGTATTTGAACTAATAACCTATATGCCTACTTATTTTATTTCATAAAGCATACATTGTTTTAGTAGGATATTTTGCGATTTTGTGTGTGGGATAATTTTTTGTTAGTGGTTTTCTGGTAGTTTTAAAAGTTGACTCTAGTGGTAAGTTACTGTAACTGTTGGCAACTCTTGATGTCTCAAAACAGTCTTGTTACAGACAAGTTTGCGACGTCGTAGACAAGTCTGTCTTAGACAGACTCTCAAATGTGCGCAAGCCCTTACAACACGGGCGATACCGCTGCTCATGTTCCGAATACCTACAACACTAACAGAGCGTTTTTATTTTTAGATCTCTGCGGTTGCAACCAGCCTGCCATAAAAATGAATGCTCTCTGAAATATTGGACACCTGTCATTTCTATCCATTATTTTCTCGTTTGTATGCTAGCTGAAATGAAATACTAACGGACAAAATTCAAAAATTCGAAATGTTTTATGTCACATAGACCTATGTACATAAGCACTTATATAACGTCAGAAGCTGCTGTACAGTTTCAGTTGGTTGTTTTTTATGGAGAAGAACCGGTTAAAAAACCATAGTTACTTTTAAAAAAACTGGGCAAGCGCGAGTCGAACTCGCGCTCTGAGGGTTCAGTACAAACTACAATTCCCGACTGGAGTCTCATGCATTTTTTCCAAATTGCAAAAACGTATTTTTTTTGTGACTTAATTAACAACAAAACGGTTTTCAAATTTATTCCTATACCTGTGCTATAAGGTCTTACTTTATGCCAAATTTCAGGATTCTGGGTCAACAGGTACCCTATGAATTTTGATTTCTTCGAGAGTATCGAAATGTACATTTTTTGCGACATAAACGACCGTGTCTTTGTCAACTTAGAAGTTTAATTTTTTCACAGCTTTAAGGGACCATAGACCTGAGTATAATGGTTTTAATTTCACTCGATACCTACATGCGTTCTCGAGATAAAAGGTCTTGACAGACAGACAGACGGATAGACGGACGGACAAAAAAGTGATCCCTATAAGGGTTAAGTTTTTTCTTTTGAGGTACGGAACCCTAAAAAAATGATTAGTTTTACAATATTAAGATATTACTATGTTAATAGATATGTGAGGACAGTGTAGACCAGTATGTATACATATATAGGTATACTAAGTCATGCAGGTAAGTAGTTTATATAATAATTGGGTATATTCTGTTGTAAATAAAAATAATAACACATATTATTATACTTTTTCCCCTTACCCAAGGAAAATAATATTGTAACACGTCTAAGAGACCCAAGATTGTCGGAAAACATAAAAACTAGCGAGGTTTCCTCGTCGAGACAAGTTGGGACGTAATTATTTTCCGGGAACAAAGTGTTACGAAGTAATTGTCCTTATAACAGGACGAACAGTTAATAAGGATTTCTCTTGCCTACTTGGTAAGTGCTTACGTTTATTGAAAGAGAAAACAAATAGTTAAGTCGCTTAGTTTTAGGAATAGCTTTGTACAATGGACTGCTAAATAGATTACATGGGTTAGGTAGATACGTAAACAATGATTTAATGAATTTAACTCCAAGCGAAAGCTGGCGTTCGCTCTCTCATTTTCTTTCTACTGTGTCTCTAATTACGGTATTCGAAAAGTTAATACTAACTTCTGCAAGCGGGGCAAACGCCTGCGTATTCATCATCATCATCATTTCAGCCAAAGGACGTCCACTGCTGGACATAGGTCTCCACCAAGAGTCGCCTCAACAAACGGTCCAGTACATCTCGCATTACCGCGACCCTCATCAGGTCATCGGTCCGCCTTGTGGAGGCCTTCCATCGCCGCGTCTTACGGTGCGCGGTCACCACATCAGAACCTTTCGGCCCCATAGACTATCTGTCCTGGAGCAATGTGCATTGCCCATTGCCACTTAAGTTTGGCGATTCTTCGGGTTATGTCGGCATCTTTGGTTCTTCTGCGTAAAATTAGATAATTATCCCAAGGGAACAATCTCCTGCGATAATAAAAATTATCATGTGAGCTATTCCAGGACATGGCATCAGTATAATCATCATCATCATTTCAGCCGAAAGACGTCCACCTTGTAGGAAGCCTTCCAACGCTGCATCTTCCGGTACGCGACACCTCTATTAAACCTTTCGGCCCCAACAGCCATCTATTCTGCGAGCAATGTGCCCTGCCAATTGCCACTTTAGTTACAAGGTTTGTTTAGTTAGGACATAGTATATTTGTGTACAAAATTACATCCAAAAACCTTAAGACGTTTGAGTATGAAGGAGTAACAAGCATACACATAAATACAATGTTTCCCCACTATAAAATAAGTGTGATCAAATTATGTCAAAATCATTACCAGAAAAAAGATAGACGATGGATGTGTTTGTATGAGGAATGATACGAAAGAAAAGGCAGTCAGTGATAGCGTAACGGTTGATAGGATGGGATGGAAGAAAAAACATGTTGTGCCGACCCCAAGTACCTAACTTGAGACAAGAGAGGAAGCTGATGATCATGGCTACGTAAAAATATACTTACACATAAAGCAGGATTTAAAAAAAAAGCATGGTTAAACTCCAACTTCTAAAATCCATTCAGTTGCTAAACTGATTCACAGTTTCATAACTGCTTCATGGGTTGACAGGTTTTATGAATATGAACACTGTGTTTGAACAAATGAACAATAAAAAAATGTCCAACAATTGTGCAGCTAAAACTCTAAACAAATCAAATATTTCACACAACATCAAAACCCAGAGAACAGATTTTCACAATTTAATTGTTAAATGGAGTGTTCATTCAACAAACCAACAATAAAAAGCACATATGAAACTAAAAATATCGTTTAATAACGTTTCTATTTCCGGGAACAACCGCTAGCCAGGAAATTGGAATGCCTATTTCAATTGTTCCGGCAGTGAGCGGTGTCAGAAGACTCCGCTCCTATGCCGTGCTAATTCTTACACTGACTCGATGATTTTACCAACGTTTAAATTGTTCGGTGGAGCCGATTTTATTTATTTAAACTGTATGCACACAAGTGGTACATAGTTATGGAACAAGGCATTTTTTACCAGTCAACTTTTGGGTTTTAAAGACTAAACTGTGGTATTTTGAAAAAAATAATATACTATTATGTTTTTATTGTTTGTGTGATGAGCATGATCATTTGTTCTGTGTCTGGGTGTAATTTATCTATAATATGTATGTATTAAGAAATATAAGTATGTTTATTAGTTGTCTAGGACTCATAACACAAGCTCTACTTAGCTTGGGACTATATGGCGATGTGTGATAGTTATGGAATTTAATGGAACTATTTCTGACCAGACATGTCAATTTATGTTTTGTAGATCAGAATGTAATCAAATAGATAGATATTAACTAACGCAATAGCAAGAAGTAGGTACAAAGCGCAGTGCCAGTAATATAGACGGCAGTAATAGTAAGTATATTTGTGTCCGTCCGTTTCTAAGCAACATTTATACAGCAGAGCGAGAAATGGTGATAGGCTTGGTCTGTGTTGAGAGTTTTGATGCCATCTCTGGGTCTCCATGATGTCTGATAAACAGCCTCGCAATCTAATAGGAATAAATTTTCCTTTGGAGGTATGTCAGTCTAATTGAGCAGGGTGGCCTAGTTATAACGGCCTTAACTTATTAGTTGTACTTCGCGAGGTGAAACTTTGTAATTTATTTCATCACTTCAAATATCGTGAAGGAGGTCCTACAATCAAAAATTCGAATATATTCACTAACCCACACGAGGCCCTTGTGATAGATTACGGCCCATTCTTTTTCATGGAGAGGAGGTCTGAGGCCCAGCAGTGAGAAGATTACAAGGCTGCTTATACTTTGGGCACGCTATAATTATGGCGATAAGTCCTCTCTTTGAGGAGTGGCTGGAAAGAGATCACGGCGTCCTCACCTTCCGCATGACGCAGATCCTCACCAGAAATTTTAAGTTCGGGAGGTTCCTGCACCGAATTCGTGCGGAAGAAACGCCCGGGTGCCACCATTGTGTGGACCGCCCGGAGGACACGGTGGAGGTGTACCCCGCCTGGGCAGAGCACCGCCGTGTCTTCGTGGGGGCGATCGGCGGCAGCGATCTCGCCGGGCCTTGGTACAGGCCATGGTCCAGTGCGAGGAGGACTGGCAATATATATCTATACCGTTATCATATATATATATATATATATATGTATATATAAATACATATAGTAGCTATATTTGTTTACATACACCAATTACAGCAAATCACGTAAAGTTTGTGGCATGTCTGCCACTTTTTCGTTCTAACTTCGTTAGCTTTGATTTCAGAATCCCTAAGTGCCTTTTACTGTAACAAAAAGTATCATGTACGTGTATCAAAACATACCAGGTCCAACTTTGTGTGTGTGAATTTTCATCAAAATCTATTCAGCTGGTTTAGCACGATTGAGTTACAAAATAACAAAACTTCCACGTATAAAATATTAGTTTAATCGTGGAGCTAGCTGCTGTTAACAGTTTGTTAGGTTAGTGATGAGTTTGTAGACAATATCCTACTTCATACAAACATTACCAACGTGAAATTCTGTATTACGATTTAAAAACTTAATAGAATTGTATTTTGAAACATAAGAATACCATTGTAGTGACATCTATGGCGTCACATAAGAACTAAACTACGAAATCTGTAAAGGATGCCGACTGGGCATGCCACAATGATGGCGGTAAGTCCTCTCTTTGAGGCGTGGTCGGGAAGACCTTACGGCGTCCTCACCTTCAGCATGACGCAGGTTCTCACCGGACACGGTAAGTTCGGGAAGTTCCTGCACCGGATTCGTGCGGAAGCGACGCCCGGGTGTCGCCACTATGTGGACCGCCCGGAGGACACGGTGGAGCTCACGGTGGAGGTGTGCCCCGCTTGGAGAGCAACGCCGTGTCCTCGTGAAGGCGATCGGTGGCGGCGATCCCTCGCGCCTGGCCTTGGTGCAGGCCATGATCCGGAGCGAGGAAGAGCGGCAGGCTTCGGCCCTGGGACGAAGGCAACGAAGGAACAGAAGTGGGTTTTTAGTCAGTAAAAGTCTGACACTATGCGGGATTTGTCATTAGATGATTTTCCCACCTAAAAAAAAAGGATGCCGAGATATATAGATAATTCTCATAAGTACATAGAGATCACACAGAATCTTGCCTAAATACTCTAAGACGGGTTAGGCGTAAAGTGGCGATCTCACATGGAACTAACGTGTGGAATCAGATAGGTCGCTACAGGTTGGACAGGTTCCTGTGAGTCTTAGATTTCGACCGAGCTGCTCATAATCTATTGGACGAGCAACTAAAATTTCGAAAATTAAACACCCGACATTGTTCGTCGGAGCCTGAAGAATAGTGAAAAAATAGTAAGTGCAAGAAGTCTCGAAAGTGACTGTCTCTACGTGACTCTCTATTTCTCTGCCTAGATGAACTGTTTCGTGTATATATGTGAACTAATTTTTCGTATATTTTGTGATTCTGTGTGTGTCTATGTGAACAATAATACTCGTAAGTGAGCTGATTATTATGTTTATAAATGTGATCGTATAAAGACGAAAACGACGACGACGATGTAGTTATAAATCGTGTAAAGACTGAAGTAATTATAAATAAACCTGTAATCTTCGGTAATAGACTAAAATCAAGACGTGTTGCATTTGAACTATACAGTCCACACCCTACCAAATCCTGCACCGCGCAATTAAAGTTCTCCACGCAATTTGAACATATACAACATCCCGAAATCATGTATCGTGCAGTTGCCCAGATCAAACATAACACCCGTCTAGTCTGAGGATCCTCCCCTTTCAACGAAGGTTTGCGTCACTTTATACTCTGTTCCGCAGACCACCAGACCATGACATGGTTGAATATGTAGAACACTTTCTACAACAGTAGTACATTCTTACCGGAGTATTTTCAACATCCACGAAGAGCAAAATACGAAAAAAAAATCACTGGGCAAGTGCGAGTCCAACTTGTACCCTGAGGGTTCCATACAAACTTACCTATGTAAACAGTTCAATTCCCGAGTGGAGTCTCAAAGATTTTTCCAAATCGCAAAAAAAAATCGTTTTTACATAACAACAAATTTACAGTTTACAGATTTATTCCTATACCTGTGCTATAAGACCTTGCGTTATGAAAAATTTCAGGATTCTGGGTCCTTATGAATTTTGATTTTGATTTCCTCGGGAGTATAAAAAATACGTTTTTTGGGACATAAACGACTGCTTCTTTTTTTGAAACTTAGAAATTTCAATTTTTCACTGATTCAAAAGACTGCAAACTTAAGTATATGGTTTTAATGTCAACTCAATGCCTCTCCACGATAAAGGGTATTGACAGACAGACAGACAGACGGATAACAGTGATCCTATAAGGGTTCCGTTTTTTTTGAGGTACGGAGCCCTAAAATCCGATATAGCATAATAATTTTAATGTAATAAGATTACTTCTTGTTATATGTATTTGATTATTTGCTCAAAGAAATCATCAAAGTCCATGTTTCCAAAGTTTTTGAATCCTGATCCGTATTTCCGTAATTTGATTGATTTCCAACTTTTCAGCAAACCATCAATTTTACTCTGTGCCATTGAATGAAGAAGTGAATGGAATTGGAACAGGCTTTGTTCTTTGTGCTATTCTATACACAAAGCACTGAGGGACGCACTCCAAATGTTCAGAGCTATAATACTAGATACAGGGAAAATGCTAGGCAGATGGCGGTCCATCTGCCTAGCATTTTCCCTGTATCTAAAACGACTAATACCGGTGTATTAGTCGTTTTACTGTACTGTTTTTTAATTTTGTAGAAAATTAAATAGGCTTTTGACCTACCTTACTCAGTCTAAGTTAAGTATGGGAGATTATTCCGCTTCACTGTGCAAAGAATGATGTCTCAATCCTGATGGATTGAATGGAATGGCTTGTTTTTAGTGACATAAAACAGAAAAAGTGGTCAAATTAGAGTCGGAGTCAAGCATTGAGGGTTGAAAATAGTTCAAAATTCCTGAAATGAAGATTTTTGAGTGTATCTACAAATTTACAGCTTTCAGATTTTTTCCTGTACGTGTGCTATGAGACCTTGCTTCGTGCCAAATTTCAGGATTCTAGGTCAACAGGAAGTACCCTATGAATTTTGATTCCCTTGAGAGTGTAGAAATATACGATTTTTTGCGACATAAACAAACTTATCTTTTTTTTATTAACTCAAAAGTTTGAATTTTTCACAGCTTCAAGGGACCGCAGACTTGAGTATGATTTTAATTTCAACTCGATACCTATACGCGTTCCTGAGATAAAGGGTCTTGACAGACCGACAGGCGGACAAAAAAGTGATCCAATAAGGGTTCTGATTTTTTCTTTCGAGGTACGAAACCCTAAAAATGTAGCAATATTGATAGTTTCGCGTTTGTTCATCTGATGGTGTCTTCATAGACCTTTTGACAGATCTGTTGGTCTAGTGGTTAGTGGCCCTAACTGCTATGCCGGACGTCGTGGGCTCGATTCCCACCCAAGACGAATGTTTGTGAGATGAACACGATCATTTGTCCTTTGTCTGGGTGTAATTTAACTATAAAAATATAAGTCAGTTATACTCATAGCACAAGCTCTGCTCAGTTTGTGTGATAGTTGTGGAATATTATTATAGAGCATACTTACATAGAAGTAACTTAATCAGTCTTAATTATTATTAATTTAAAGACAGCAGCGTCTACTTAAATCGGTGATTATACAAAAGACAATATCGTTACCGTCTACACACGATCACCCATCCTCAGTGTAACCGCGTCCAGCGGTCACTCCATCCGAATATATTCGCCACAATCGGCTTTGTGTAATTTCCTTTGCTCTCCATATTCACAATAGCATGAATATTCTGCCAATTCCTTTGAAAGGAGTCAAAGCTCTTTGCTTTATTTCGCTTCCGTGTATCCTTTGTTTTAAAAAATCCAATTTTGACTGTATTGAAAGTTCAGTTGAAATTGCCATATAGGTATGGATACTGTGCATTCTGACCTCTGTAAAACTAGCCTTTAACAGTATACTTTTGAATAGCATAAGCATAGCATTATCAACCTTTCAACGTTCCCACTGTTGGGACTCAGGCCTCCTCTCTAGGAGAGGGAATGGGCATAATCCACCACGCGGGCCCAGTGCGGGTTGGTGAATGACACACGTCTTCGAATTTTTGGTTTTAGGACATGCCGGTTTCTCCACGATGTTTTCCTTCACCGTTTTGAGAGCAGTGGATAAATTACACAAAATAATGCGCCTGGCTGGGTTTGAATCCGCGACCTACAACTCGTAAGTCGGAGCCATTACCACTCGGCCACCACTGCTCTACTGCTATATACTTTTGAATTTGATATGGTATTAATTAACCAAACTATGAACTGTGATTTATAAGCTTTTTTTACCTTACTGCCCGTTCACGACCTTGTTGCTGTGAGCGGTAGCTAAGCGCGGGGCGGAGAGCGCGGCGTTAAGATCAAAACGGCTCAGATGATTTCCATACAAATCAACAGTAAAGTTCCGCCTCTACACTTTCGTATAATTTATAAGCCTGATTTTAGCGCCGAAAATAAAGAAAAGTTCTTTAACTGTATGTCAAACTTAAAATGGACAGAAGTTTTCTCTGATCAGGAAGCCAACAGTGCGTTTAATCAGTTTCACGATACACTTGTCTTGTTCTTTAATTTGTGCTTCCCTAAAGTCAAGATCAAAATCAATCTAGTTAAAAAATATGCAAAATGGATTTCCAAAGGTATTAAAAAATCAACTAAAACCAAAAGGAACTTGCGTTTTAAATACTACTTCTCATCAAATAAAGAAAATAAATTAAAATACTTAAATTATAACAAATTACTTAAAAAATGTATACAAAAAGCACAAAAAATTCATAATTCTAAGTATATAACTAGAGCTAAAAATAAATGCAAGGCGTCATGGGATTTAATAAAACATTATTCCAACAATAATCAAATTCAGGAGTCAAATATTAAGGAGTTAGAAACTGAAACCGGATCACTAACAAACCCCATAGACATTGCCAATTATGTAAATGACTATTATATCAATATGACGAATAATGATTTTGACATTAATGCTAATAATTATGACATTGATCCTATTAATTCTAGTATGTTTTTAATGCCCACCAATGATGACGAAATACAAAAAGTAATAAAATCACTCCGGGATACAAACTCAACAGGTTATGATGAAGTACCTACAATAATTATAAAATATATAAGTCCTATTATTTGTCCGGTACTAGTACATTTAATAAACTTGTCATTATTCACGGGAGTGTTTCCTGAGAAATTGAAAATGACAGTTATTAAACCAATACATAAAAAAGGTAATAAAAAACTTGTTGATAATTACAGACCAATAGCTTTATTGCCTATATTAGCGAAAATCTATGAAAAGGTCATGCATACGAGATTAATAAATTTTATCGATAAGTTCCAAATTTTGAAACATGAACAACATGGATTCCAAAAAAAGAAATCGACAACCACAGCGGCATTTAACTTAATTAACCTAGTTACTAAAAATATTGACCAGAAAATCCCGACCACTGTTGTATTTTTTGACATGTCAAAAGCCTTTGACTTTGTATCGCATGAGCTTCTACTAAAAAAATGTGACAAATATGGAATACGCGGTAAAGCAAATGCATGGTTAAAAAGTTACCTTACAAACAGATCGCAATTTGTAGAAATGACTATGGATGAACCAAATCAAAACGGTGAAATAAAATTTAAATCCGAATTGGGTTACAATTGTACAGGTGTTCCACAGGGCAGTATTTTAGGTCCCCCACTCTTTCTGTTATATATTGATGACCTGACAGAAGTAACTGACTATCCTTGCATACTCTTTGCGGACGATGTGTCCTTAATTATCCCTAAAACTAAAGAAAACTATAATGAAGAAATAAATAGCACCGTAAGAAAAATAATAACTTGGATGGAAAAGAATAATCTTAAACCTAACATAGATAAAACCAAATATGTACAATTTCTTAACAAAAACTGAAATAAAATTAATTTAAACATAACGTATAATGATAAACAAATACAACAATCAGATAGTATAACTTTTCTTGGGATAGTTCTAGATGAGAGGTGCTCCTGGATTGGTCATATTGATATGATATGTGGAAAACTCAGTAAGTTTGCTTATGTCCTATGGCGTTTATCTAACCTAACAAGTAGACAAGCCACATTACAGGCTTATCATGCTTATGTTGGTTCAATACTGCGTTATGGTATACTGGTATGGGGAAACTCGGTGCATCTCGGAAGAGCCTTCATCGCACAAAAGAGGTGTATACGTGCGATTTATAACGTAGACCCACTCACATCCTGTAAACCATTGTTTAAGAAACTTAGAATACTGACATTAACTGGTATCTATATTGAGGAAATATGTAAATTTACTAAATCTCATCCTGAGATGTTTGAAAAACTGGGAGATAAATGCTCGTTCAGAACTAGATTTCCTAATAGGTTGATTAATCCTAAAATGAAAACGGACCTATATAGGAGAAGTTGCTACCCAATGTGCATTAAAATTTATAATAAGGTTCCAGACCGATTTAAGGAACTTCCAATGGTCCGCTTCAAAAGAGCTTTACGCAGTTGGTTGATTGAGAATCCCTTTTATACTATAACAGAATTCCTTCAGTTCAAATTTAATTAATAATAATTTGTTTATTTTTACTACAACTGAAATAATATTTAATTAATTACCTGTAACAAATTTTTGCATGTCATTATGTTATGATTAAATATGTTAAGCTACTATTATAACCATTGTAAGAACTTTTATAACCATATTTATCTGCAAATAAATCTTTGACTTTGACTTTGACTTTGACTTTGACTTTGAAAAGTATGAAAAAGTTTGAAGCACGCTACGAGGCGCCGGTCATAGAGGCGCGTGCCCGCGTACTGATGGCACCCTGCTCGCCGCGCCGCTCGCCGCTAAGACCAAAGACGTAAACAGGCCATTAGCTTTAGCTAGAATTTAACCCGGCCCAAAGGGTTGTTCTCCATATTAGGTACTATTATTATAAATGTGAAAGTAAGGCTTAACTTACATTAGCACGTCGCATCTAGTTTTTCAACTACAATGCAAGGCAACGCGCGCCTGTCCCGGTAACTGAGTTGTGGAGGTCTGACAGGCAGTCGCTCCATGTAAAACACAGGTATTCAGCCGTCCACCGTAGGCGCGGGCTTGCCGACGGCGAACATTGGGTAGCTCGCCGTCCGACCGTCCGGTAACCGTCCGGACCAAGCCCAAGTCGTCATCGGCGCGTAGTGTTCCACGCGCACCTCAAGAATATGTCAGAAAACCGTAAGTGCCCACCAGGGTCGATGCCTTCTGGGGACATGGGTTAGGTTCTGAAAGGAAAACCCGGCACTGGAATGAAAGACAACGAGTAAAAGTCTGATACGCCCTCCCGTCCCGCCCAAAGGCGAAAGATAGAATAGAATAAACTTTATTGTACACCATAAAACTAACACAACTTATACATAAACTTAAATCTAAGATGTCATTGGATGATTTCCAAACAAAAAAAAAAGGGTGATGGGGCTATTTTGACTGGAAGCCGAATCCAAGCCAGTTGGAAAAAGGTTTTGGTAAAAATGATGGGCGAGATCTATGACAAATAGTATAGACTATTAACATCCCACTTCGGCTCGCCGAAACGGAGTAGTAACCAAAGAAGCGAGCGAAGCTGCGGGGTACAGCTAGTCATATACAGGTCCCCTGGTCCGGTCTTTGACATTAACGCACAAACGAATATCATGGATCCAATACATGATTCTGGACCCTCCTATAATGGAATTTTTCGACGGATTTTTCCTAATTAAAAAAAAATCTTAAGTTGTTTTTAATTTAAACTGTGTAAAATTATTCTTACTAACCCCGATGATATTTTTAGTAAAAAGATAATGCGATTTGGCAAGAACACGCAGGTGGAGATGCGGCAGCTAGCTGTATCATATAAATAGAATAGATAGAAGATGGATACGAATATCAGTTCCTGAAACTTTAAATTTACTTGCGTAGACGTCACAAATGGTGTCTCGTTATCGTTACTTCAGCCAACTGATCCGTAATAACAAGATGATGTCTTGAGTTTTAAATTGCTCATATATACGGTTAATATAAGTGAAGTCTTGCTAGCGGTTTTGCTTGCATGAAAAATTATTACAAACGTGTGTACAAAACGAGAATTAAGCGTTTTTCAAGGTCATTCAAGTTGTACAGACGTATGTACAATCGGCGTTCGATGGGCACACTAATATTATAAAGCCAAAAGTTTGGATGTTTGTATGTTTGTTATTCCTGCACGCTGAAACTGTTAAAGGGATTAGGGTGATTTTCTTTTATCCTGGAAGTATTTATTTCTTTATGTACATATTAATACTTAAAAATAAAAAGAACAAATACAAATAGAAGAACAGAAAGGTACTGCTTATTTCAAATTAAATTTCTTCCAGCAGACTTGCGACAAGATAGTTAGATAAGAGATGTAGACACAGTGTATACATTTGTATAGTATATTATATATTATCATGTAATAAATATATATTTATATCAATAACACTAAATACAATACATAAATTAAATTATAAAAATAATTATATTTAAAATTTATAACTTTCCGAGATGGTAGAGAGGTAATGTTCTTTGACTAGCTTTTTGAAGACAGATATATTTTTAGCGTCACGGATCTTAGCTGGAAGTGAACTACACAGTCGTACTGCATAAAAAGAGAAAAAGTTGGAATAGAAATGGGTACTATGGAATGGGAAATTAAGATGGTTTTTAAGGTGGGATCTGCATGGGGCATCGGCAGGGTGAGTATGTTCCCTTGGCACAATTTCCTACCATCACGTGGGTGAAGCCGCCAGCAGCAGCTGGTAATAACGTTATAAAAAGGAAAGATTTTAAAAATTATTTCACATGTTACTTTATTACTAAGTGATATAAGCTATGCATATTCTACCTTCTACACAGGCAAAATCGCTCGCTAAAACTAGTAAGTGTCCACACTATTACTGTAGGTAATATTCAGCCATATAATGTTCCCACTGCTGGGACTCAGGCCTCCTCTCTAGAAGAGAGAATGGGCCGTAGTCCACCACACGGACCCAGTGCGGGTTGGTGGATGTTACATGTTTTCGAATTTTTGGTTCTAGGACATGCCGGTTTCCTCACGATGTTTTCCTTTACCATTTTGAGAACAGTGGTGATGAAATAGATTACACAAAGTAAAGCACCTGGCTAGGTTTGAACCCGCGACCTGCAACTCGTAAGTTGAGGCCGTTACCACTTGGCCACTACTGTTCTCTACTATAAGTAAACGTAAGAGCAATTCTGTCTCTCTGTTATGCTTATACAGTTAAATTACTGAACCAATTCTTTTCGGTTCGCTTCCGCTATAACCGAAGATGGAAGTCGTGAGCAAAAGCTAAGAGATAGAAATCCGTAGGAAGCAGGATAGCTACCACGTTAAACAAATTTATTGAATGTGCTTATTTATTGACTATTTGAATTTAAGTTTTACTGATATGTTACATTTACCTCCTACAGCCAACTGATCATGAACACATCACTTTAGCCGTAGTAGAAACTCAATTTACAAGTTTAAACAACAGCCAGCTTCGCAACGCTAACCAAATACATCTAGTTGTAAAACTCGCCGAAACTCAACTTTACCAACCGTTTTATTGCACATACCTTAGCTAGGCAAAGATGGGTCTGCAACAGGTTTGATTTAACTTAATTACTGAGGATGGGTCTCTGAATTGAGTTTGTTTAACCGACTTCAAAAAGAAGGAGGTTCTATCTTCGGCTGTATGTATTTTTTTAATGTATTTTCACCGATTTCTCGGTCAATCGTGGACCGATTTTGGAAATATTTTTTTTATTGAAAGGTAATACTTCTGAGTTTGTCTTCTTTCTTTGTTTGGTTGTTCTGTGGTTTTCTTTGGTACTTCTAACCATACCAAGGTAGAACGTAATCTAAACTTGTCAGTTTAGACTATTTCGCGTACTACTATTTAGCGTAAATAATGTCTTACTTACGCTAAATATTACTGTAATCTACACTCACACCTAACAACTCAAGAATAGTTTGTAAAATTCTTATAACTCAGGGGGATTGGTTGCTGAAATCCGAAATACAGGTTCTTCCTAGTTCGAATTCAAACGCTAAAGCTTTTTTTTAAAGTACATCATCTGTCACACCGCTTCCAAGCATTTTGTATAATTGTAATATGTTGTACTTGTTTTTGAGAAATAAATTATTATTATAGAAATACCGACTTCCCGTGTATTTTATAATTTATATAAAGTTTTTAAGGGCTACTTACCACCGCAATCGTGGCATGCCCAGCGCTGGGTTGCAACAGTCGCTGTCGCCATATTTCCATGAGATCCCGCCAGAAATCTGTCCGCTATGCCGCGACTCATCGCGGCAGCGGAATTATGCACCGGTGTTGCAAAACCATGCGAAGGTCGTACATGTGTGCAAGGACTGCTGCCTCCAAATCCCATGGAGCATTCAGCTTAGCCGCTGGTCCCTTTAACAGCGACGGTAAAAAGTCATGGATCGCACGATTCTTACGTAGCCTCCGTTTTGATAAGTTTTCAGGCTACAGTAGAGTTTGAAAAATACTCAACACCATTTTTTTAAATCAGCAATCAGGGTTTAGTTGTACCATTGAGAATTTGCCAACGCGACGGTCGCGACGTAAGAAATGAATTGGCGTTGACGATCACTAAAATTATATTCTACCGAATACATAGTTAAGTCTATCAGCCATTTTTAGGGCTCCGTACCTCAAAAGTAAAAATTGGAACCCTTATAGGATCAGTTTGTTGTCCGTCTGTCTATTTGTCTGTATGTCTGTCTGTCAAGACCCTTTATCTCAGGAACCCGTGGAGGTATCGGTGCTGAAATTAAAACCATATACTCAGGTCTGCGGCCCTTGAGGCTGTGAAAAAATCAAACTTCTGAGTTAACGAAAAAAAAAGATACGGTCGTTTATGTCACTAAAAAATTTTATTTCGATACTCTCAAGAGAATAAAAATTCTTAGGGTACTTTTGCTGACCTAGAATCCTGAAATTTGGCATGAAGGAAGGTCTCATAACACAAGTATAGGAAAAAATCTGAAAGATTTTACAGACACATTTTAACAACATATTTAGCTAATTAATTGAAAAAAACAGTAACATTTTTACTTCACCTACATTTAACTAAGATTTAGTAAAACAAAGCAATATGAAAACCCCCTTTTTGATACGCAAATAAGTTTTCATTGGAAACCATACTTTTTACTCAACATTTGACAGATCGAGGTTATTTATGACTTTTCTATTCTCATTTGCAACGCATAGTATACGCCTTGTCGCACCATCTTGAAACGGAAAGCCATTGGTTGATATACCCCACATCAAAGAAAAATCTGTGTTCCTTCAGTAGCGCTTCGCGGTTCAGCATTGTGATAACTCTTTCAAACAATCTCACAGCCGTCTTCCAAAGTCTTTACGCAAATTTAGCATTTGTTGGTCTCTAATTAAAACTTATAGTGACACAGCCATTAGAGATCAGCGCAATTAAAACCAATTAACACAACTGAGAATAGTTCGTAGTTAACTGATGCTTTATGCTAATGAGCTAATTTGACACCATTAAGACTGACAAGAAGTTATTGCCGTCATGTCATGGAAAATGCTCTGCTCTAGAGCATTTTCCATTAACAGAGTAGGATATATGCTTAAAAATGATGACCTAAGGTTTTCTATCGAGTGTGCATTAAAATTGCAAAATTTAATTCTGCCCGTTCCTCAACGGACCACTACACATACAGCGTTGCACCACCGGTAAATGGTGGACATCCCACCCATACGTACAAAAAGTTTTGGGAACACATTTTAAATTATTATAAATTATTATTATAATAATATTCACACAACTATCACACAACAACGTCTAGTCCCAAGCTAAGCAGAGCTTGTGTTATGAGTACTAGACTGAAATACATACATATTTTAAATAAATTACACCCAGACACCGAACAAATGATCGTGCTCATCACACAAACATTTGTCCTGGGTGGAAATCGAACCCACGACCTCCAGCATAGTAGTCAGGGGCACTAACTACTAAACCAACAGGTCAGCCAAAATTTTTTTAGGGTGCGTACAGCTAGCGAATGATTTTTTCTGCCAAAGTCTGTGTTTCCTGATAGCTACAACCTAGTTCGAGAGTGAATAGGTTGCTTCTAGGCAAGCGTGCTCCATCATCGGCCCGTCATCGCTTACTACCTTGTGAGATAGCGATCAAACGCGAGCGCTATCTTTTAACAAAATATGAAAAGATGGAACAAGCATTTTTTTTGTCAAAACCAATTCAAAAACTGTTTTACACCATATATTTATCGAAACTTTTAAATAGTTACTCGTACATATCTTGGGCATAAAAAAGGCACGTATCGCGTATTACGACAACAAATTAACTATTTATTCGGCAAAAAAATTCTCCCTCATCTTGTGGTGTCCTTGCCACAAACTTGCGGAATGTAATTATAAATTTATATCACCGTCAACAAAAAAGTCGACACAAAGTTTACACGAGCCGGGACTTCGTTTTGAAACTCGCCAGTAACAAACCAATTAACGAAAAAAATACCTATCGTCGTATAAAATATTTTTTCTCGGGTACGAATATTTCTGAACGGACTACAAAGACGAAGGGCGTAATCTTGAGGACTTGAAATTTGGCCTCCGGCTGAAGGCTCTACAATTAAAGGACTCGAATTTTACTTTGTTAAACAACACCTACTTAGAGACCAATGGATTGATTTAGGGCCGTCTCGAAAATATGATGTCAGTTTACAAGGAAACCATCTAAATTCTTTTGAGGAAACAAAAATAAAAGAGATGCTATGCGCCCGCAAAAAATCTGAGTTAGCGGTATTGGGTAGATATCGGAAATTGACTCAAATAATGGATGCCTTTTAAAAGGATAACATTTTTAATTCTTTACCTAAGTCTACAAATTTGCATTTTGGAGAGTGTGCGCGGGAATTACATGACTTGATTCCGCCATCTCATTTATACCATCGGACAACCTGACGTAAGGCGGGTATCCACCCTTACGTTCTTGAAACTTCAATGGTCCGGAGTAAGCGTTTCGCTCGCGTCGTTTTTTTTTTATTCAATAAGTAGTTTGTACAAGGCATACAGAGTAGTCCTAAACACTAGAGAAAAATAGTACACTCAGTATAAAGTGGGCCCTAGGACTCCCTTTATCTTAGGAGAGTTTCCAATTATAAGGGGTCGTATTACGGTTACAAAATAAAAAAAAACATTGGTACGTGCAGTGGGTGAACAAAGTACTTAGTTAAATATGTGTAGTGTGTGTTCGTGTATGAAAGTGAGTATGTGTGTGTTAGTTTTTAAGCGTATGTGTGTGTTAGTTTTTAAGCGTAAGGCTATCTCATGTAATGTATTGTAGTTAGAAGCTCCTCGGTATCATTATACGTTAGTGTCTAAAGCCAGGAATTTAGTTTCTTCTTTACCTCACACTTAGAAGAGACGTATATATTAAGTAGTTTGTGAGCTTTATTATATAGCCTAGCACATAGGCCATTAAACCTTAAAGGTCTTACAAAGGCAGTCCTGCAAGAGACGGTAGGACACAACGGAAAACCACAGCGCCGCTGACTCAAAAGCTGCTTATTGTAAGAGAACATAGTGTTTGTAGAGGATCGTTCTTAGGATATACAATTTTCTAACAGATCGGACATTGCATTCTGTATATAGCATAGATATGGGGTAGTCACGTGGTTTGAAGTTTATTACTTTTAGCACAGCCCTTTTTTAATAGTTCAGTTTTATAAGTTCCCACACACACAGGGATATAGTACGTCAGAATTGATTGACACACGGCCAAGTAAACCATACGGAGAGTATTTTTATCCGCTGAAACCCTCAGATTTTTAAAAATTTCTTGTTGTGTCTTCTAGTTCGAGATGTTAATGCCGCCAATTGAGTGTTCCAGTCTAGTTTCTCGTCTCCGTACTCCGAGATAGTTTATATATTTTACCATCATCAGCGACAGACAAGTACAAACTGTATTGTTTTGCGGACAGTTATGGGCTTCCATTATTCCATTAGTAGGTTTCCAGTTTATAACATCGAAGGACTGGAACAATTTGCCTGCTGCGGTCTTCCCGTCCAACTATAATTTTAGTGTCTTCAAGGCTAGAGTGAATAGGCTCTTAATAAACTAGTGCGCCTCACCATCAATGATTGCATCACTGCTTACCGCAGTTAATCACTGATTTATATGAATAAGAAAAATAATACATTTTTTTTTAAGATGGTATTGAAGAGTTATTTACAAGTTATTTTCTTTATATTTTCTTAATTTAGTCTCTGCTCTTAAGTTTCACTTGTATCTTAAAATGCTGAAAAGAATTGTATTCCGAAAGAACATATTTTTATTTTAAAACTGGCGAGCAAAACTCTTTAAGCTTGTTTCAAAAAGTTACACTACTTACTGTATAAAAAAGATTTTTCTGAAAAAACACGAACACAATACTGAAATCGACTCTTTGTTTCTTACTTCCCTGAGAGAGCTTACTTCTGTTTCCTATTGTATTCAACTTATTCTATTGTGCTCTTAATAGTTGTAATCTGACCTAAGTTTCCACTAAGTAGCAACAACTGAGCTTTTACTTTGAACTTGTTTTACAAAACAAAGTTCAGTATCGAGTTGAAATTATATACTCAAGTCTGTGGTCCCTTAAAGCTTTGAAAAAATGAAACTTCTGAGTTGACGAAACAAAAAATATTTATGTCGCAAAAAACGTATATTTCGACACTCTCAAGGGAATCAAAATTTATAGGGTCCCGCTGACCTAGAATCCTGAAATTTGGTATGAAGCAAGGTCTCACAGCACAAATATAGAAAAAAAATCTGAAAAGTGTAAGTTTGTAGTTAGTTCACAAAAAATAAAACTTTTTTTGCGATTCGGAGAAATCGTCGTAACTCAATTGGGTAATTGAACTGTTTTCATAGGTGAGTGTGTACGGAACTATCAATGCGCGATTCCGACTCGCACTTATGCGCGATTCCGACTCGCGGTTTTTTTTATTTTTCTAGTGTAAATATTGTTTTGTATCACAAAACAAAATTTTAAAAGTTACTGATTTTGTTTCTTTATTTTTTTACACCGACTTCCGAAATCCAAGTTGTTTAATTTTTTTTATTGGTGGTATTTTATAATTAGTTATTTTTTAAATAAGAATATATCTAGATATTAATTTCTTTCTTTATTGTTTCAGATGCTGCAACAGACAATACTAAGAGGGAAATTGGTGATATATATTAAGCAAAATGTAAGTATGAATTAACCTACATTAATTCTGTTTCACCCACATCAATGTTTGCTTTCAGCGAGCAGCCACGGCCAGTAATTACGCTAATTAATATGTTCTTCCAATTAACTGTGATTTCATTTTGCAGTACGCGATACCGTGTGGTTTTGCTGTTTGTAATAATTTGGTGTTTAAAAAACGTGAAAAAACAAACATACAAATTTGTTTATACATTAATTGACACTTCAGGTTATGATTGAAGAGTAGACGATCCTATAGATACAATGCGACAATGATGCGACAACGTGTGGCCAATTATAATGAAATAATCAGCCTTATTCACGCGGTTGATCATAAAGAGACCTAAGTCAAAAACTAGTACTTGAAAATTGAATCTTAACTCTTATAAGTTATGGTTTAATGTTCTAACATCCTTTTTTAACTTAGGTCTTTTTATGATAAAGCGTAAGTTATAATGATCTCTGCTGGACTGCCGATGATGCCTCCTTTCTAAGGGAGAGAATAGGCCGTAATCCACCACGAGGGCCAAGATAGTAAAGGATGTCACGTGCCTTCTAAATTTACGGTATTTTCCCCCTAACTATTGTAAAATTGCCCTAAAAACATCAATTTCTATGAAAAATATGGTCGCGTCGTTGTCGCATTGGCGCTCCTATTGTTTAAATTCTTGAGGATTTTAGTTTATAATTAAGACTAGTTAGGTATAAAGTTGGTAATAACTATTCAGTTCAAAACACTTATACAATGACAAAATACCAAGTTGACCCTCACACGATCTCGGCTTTGGGGCGACCAAAATTCTATTCCATGGACTTTCTAAGTTAGTTTACAAGGTGTTGTGGCGCTTTTGACAAGTGTCACTAAAGTACCCGTGTAAATGCAACTCGTTGTAAAGGGTTTAGAGACAAGAATGCTCATTGAGCGAAAATGACTTTAGAGCAATGCTAATAGTGTGTGGTGTAGTGGATTCTCCGATCGGACGGGTGTTATGTTTTTTACGGGCAACTACCACATAATTGATTTTGGGCTGTTGCTATATTCTTATCACGCGGAGAACTCATTTTTTTTTTTTATATCTTAATTTCTACAATATTTTTTACCACAATGTATGCCAAATAAAATGTTTTTCTTTCTTTCTTTCTAATACAGCGATGTTGTATTTTTAGTTCCTATGGCGTCATTGATGTGATCTATGTGACATGTGACATCACTCCCCTCTGGAGATCACAGATCGATACATTGTTTTTTTTTTTCACAACGCAATGGCGTCTCCTAAACCTCCACAATTGGATATCGTTTTCGCTCACATAACAGTTTTATTCTTCGATTAAGTGAGGTCATGTGAGGTTAAGTTTTTAGTTGTAAAGGTTAACTAGAAAAAAATATATATTACAAAGTTTCTTAACACCATTAAGTTCCAGAAAACTCTGCTTATTAATACCTTTCGAGAATGCAATCGTATGTTTAAAATGTCCTAATGCACCACAATATTAATTTTATATAGGTAGTTATTGACATTTAGGAATAAAGGCGTGTAACATATCTTAGGGTATTCTTAGTTATTTACTTAAATTCTTAAGCCATAACTTTGTAGACCTGTAGTAGACTTAGGTATGTACCAATTCTTCTGGTACGGTAATTTTACCTGGATTGTTGGTACACAATACCAAACCAAGGAAATAATCAGCATTTTAAAAATTTAAATTATAAAGACTTTTATTTTACAGAAATTATATTTATATCGTCTCTCACCTAATTTCTATACTTATTAAGAATTTTAAGCTGACTTTTCAGTACTATATAAATAGTATATATTAAAAAAAAATTACAAGTTCTAATTCAAAAAATTCTATAAAAATCTTTTGATTCTTCTTTTTCATGAATTGACAGTTTTTAAGTACCTCAACAATTCTTAATATCTTATCCTCAAAAACATAACTTACTAAAGTAAAAACTCCTATCCAACAAAGTCTCTCCATTGTTAATCCCACACAGGAGCCATTAGCAAGAATAAATTAGCATAAAATTCAATTAACTCACTACTTAGTGCAAAATCGTTTAAGAAACTCTCGGCCGCATCCTCGGGGGGGACTTGAGAACTAACAAAAACTATGTACCTACTGAATTTACTTGATAAAGCTTGTGATATTTCTATAAGTAATTAACCCTTTATCCGCTTGCCTTGCATTGGTCCGACGAATGTTGTCGTGTCCTATTCACCAAGGTAGTGTGTTTGTAATTAGGTAATCCATTTCGTTTAGCTCTTCAATCCTATTTTGAAAGTAGAGTTGACGAGATGTAGTATTTGGTCGTGGATGTGCGACCCTGGCGGAATAAACGCGAGGGGGTTTGTCGGCTATATCCGATGGAGGCGGTTAAAAGATTAAGACGGACTTCAAAACTCAGGTGTAACAAACCCTTTTTTATTTACGTGGGAAATCATCAAATGACTTCTCTCGCTCTGGATCGAGTGAGTGTCAGACAAAAGTCTGACACTCACTCGATCAACTTTGACAATTACTTTAACTTTGACTTTTACTTTGACGATTACTTTTATTTTGACTTTTACTTTGACTTTAATTAGAATCAGAACCACAACCCAAGGACGTGTGATGAGCATTAAAGTCCCCAGTAAATATAAAAGGTTCAGGAATAAAGTTTACCAAAGAATCAAAATTAATTTACTTACAACTGAATCAGAATTTAGAGGACTGTAAAAACTGACTATACTTATCATCTTATTATTAACTGAAATTAGTACGCAAATAATTTGTAAAGAATTGTCAAAATAGGTGTTAATTTTAGTATAAATAATACTTTTATGAATTAAAATGGCAAATGACTTTTACTTTGACTTTTTTTTAGTGTTCCTTCAGTTGCCTATTACAAAGACCATGGTAAATCTTTTGAACAATCGCGCAGCCCTAACAGGCATCCAAATGGGCTCTGTCAATCTTGCTGGCATTTCTTTGAGGCGTGCGTTGAACATAACGCGCTGTCGGCTCAGGTTTAATCCTTACCGGACGGCGAGCTACCCGTTACTCGCCGTCCACAACCTCAAACCTTCGGTGGCCAGGAATCCCCCTGCGATTTGCAGACCCCTCAACTCGAATCGTAAAAAATACCCAAGTCATCGCATTTGTCTTCCCATGCATTAATTATAAATATTATTATGTCCTAAAGTTTAACACTGGAATCGGTTGTTGAACAACCCCTGGTAAAACTGAACTGTTTGGTACCTATGCTGCAATTTATCTAAAAAATCTTTGTCATTGCTCTAAAATAAGCTTTTCAAACAAATTTTACTGAAGGTCTGAAAAGGGTCTGAATGGTCTGGTGGGTAAAGTACTGAAATGGGTCTGGGTAATTAGTGGGGTCAGATGTACCACCCGTTTTAAACAAAAGTATTATTTTGCTATTCTTCATTAGGTCTGGTCAGGTCTCCATTTCTTAAACTCACCACAATCAATACAACTATAAAAAATAAATGCTAAAGTAGAAGCTAAAATATGGATTTTAAACTTAAGAACGTGCACATAATTCCACCATAAATTTAAGAATTATGTACCTATTTGTAATGAAAGTATTGGTTTGAATATCTTGATTAGCAATGGCAAAGGCATATTTTATAGAAGCATATATTATCACCCTTTATGCTCAAGACGGCTGCCGATTTCATACAGAACACAAGCCGAATAACGAAACAGCAATAAAAACTACTTACCCAACATCGATTTTACTATCCAATTGTCAGCTTGAGCCATTTAGCCACATATTCACGAGAAAAACGCGTTATCTTGTCGCAACGATGTCCTAAAACCAATAAACGGTGCAATAAACAATAAAAGCTATGCCCCCCTATCCCATAAAAATGTTGTTTTCAACTTTTATGGTCTCAACGACATGATGTGTCGTTATTTCGCTTTGTTTTTACTCTTTCAACTGTCTTTTATGACGGATCTATAGAGCACAGAACTTTCGCTCCGGCAGTTACTTTAGACACCATTGCTGATAATATTTTTGACAACTTGACAAGTTGCTTGACTATACATGGGTGCATACCCATAGTAAAGTTTTCATAATGACACATCCGGAGAGAAATCAGAAGCCGGACCATCGGTCGGTGGACCGGCCGTACTGTTTGAGGAATGGGTATGACACTACCAACTCCCAAACACCGGGTTACTGCTGAGAAATTACCAATCAAAAACCCAATAACACTTTGTCCAACCTATTAATCAAACTTAGAACCTCACTCTTGTGACCTTGAATTCAAATGGAGCAGCCTAACACAAGTTTTAACTGTCATGGTCATAATTGACGTCAATTACTATTATAGTGATATTTAATACAGGACTTAAAGTCTCACAAATATTATCCTCAGATGTTGCGTCTGATCTAAGCAACAGTCTGCTGGTTTACGCGATTTAGGATTCCTATGGTGTCAGGTATTTAGTTCATATGTCGCGACATAGATGGCGCTGTACAATGACTAAACAGTAATACTCGCTTTCATTCATGAAACCCCGAGCGAGCGTTTGCTCGGTCGTTGTCTTTCTATTGTGTCTCTATTCATCATCTTCCTGCCCTTGTCCCATCTGATTTGGGGTCGGCGCAACACGTTTTTTTCTTCCATTCTATCCTGTCAACCGTCATACTATCACTTACTTCCTTTTCTTTCATATCACTGTTCACACAATCCATCCATCTTTTATTTGGCCTCCCTCTCCCTCTCCACCCATCCACATGTATACTCATAACTCTTTTTCTATTGTGTCTCTAATTACGCTACTCAAAAGGTTAAGGCTTATTTTGTATGGAAAGTGTTGACAAAACCATCTCTATTAGTGTCCGCAATGACGATTTAGTGATCTGTGGACGGATCAAACTACTAGTGTAGGTGCAAGTAGCTATTATGTTCCCGTTATTTCTCCCTTATGAGGTAGTTTCAGTTGTAGTGCTTTAAGTCAGAAATACAATGACAGGATATTGTTTTTTTACTATGTGCAAGTACACTTCTGTCTAACCTTGTGCGCCTTGTGCCATATTTAGATCTTACTCTCTGGTCTTCATTTCGAATATTCTATTTTTATCAGTTCATGTTAAACGAGGTTCTGCCAACGGCTTTGCCTGCATCTTGGCAAAATTATTCCAAGGAATATATTCTCAGTCAGGGAAATTGAATATATCCTGTTCCAGGACATGGTCTATCCGTGAACCAAGTTTTATCCAAATCTGTTCCACCATACCTAAATACATATACATACAAACTGTCATCTTTATAATATTAGTGTGACAAGCTTCGAAATATTAGAAAGAAGTCCACTGTTGGACATAAGCCTCCTCCAAGCGTCTCCACAACGACCGATCCTGTGCGTCTCGCATCCAACGCATTCCCGCAACTCTCACCAGGTCGTCGGTCCACCTTAAGGGAGGCCTTCCAGCGCTGTGTTTTGCGGTGCGCGGTCGCCACTCTAGAACCTTTGGGCCCCATCGACCATCCGTTCTACGACCAATGTGCCCTGCCCACTGCAACTTTAATTTGGCGATTTTTCGGGCTATGTTGGCGACCAAATGTCCCTTACGTTGTTTCATATTTCCAGTATCGGTTTGTCCTATTCAGGACATGGTCTACCCGTATCCCAACTTACATCCTTTTCAGTTCGGCCGTTTGAGTATTTTTTTTTTATTGGGTGTGAAAATCATCCTTATGACATCCCCGCTCATGGGCGGAACGGGAGATAGTTTCAGACTCTTACTGACTAAAAACCCACTCCTGTTCCTTCGTTGCCTTCGTCCCAGGGCCCCGGGTTCCGCTTTCACACTACCCGTGGCCCCAGTAGGCTTCGACCCTGCTGGGCCCCTACGATTTGCTGACATCTCCTTGAGGCGCGCGTGGAACAGTACGCGCCGTCGACGACTTGGGATCGGTCCGGACGGTTACCGGACGGTCGGACGGCGAGCCACCCATTGTTCGCCGTCTGCAAGCCCGCGCCTACGGTGGCCGGAAATCGGGATCGGAATCTCGGCGGCGGTTGGAGCGTAAGGACCGTTGCCTCACGTGATCGGCCGCCTCCTTTGCTAGCATTACTGCTTCGCAGAAGGAGGCGACCGCCGGCCACTCCCCCTCGCTCCGGACAATGGCCTGAACCAAGGCCCGGCGTGAGAGATCGCTGCCGCGGCCGTTTGAGTGTGAAGGAGTAACATATGTATACATATGAACGTTCACCTCTATAATATTAGAGTGATAGTAGTATACACAATATAGTCAAGTCGCTTTAGTCAGCCCATTTCAAGGTTTTCCGCCTGTCCAACAAACTGGCACCGTCAAAATATGGCGCTTTATACTGAAATTAATGATGTCGCGTGGGCACCTAACCCTTTATCCCACTTCAAGATTTTTACGACTTACGTACGTGAAATATGTTTTCTTTTTATATGTATCTAAACACTACATTTTTTTTTAAATTGATATAAACCAGTGCTTGACTGCGATCCGACCTGATGGTAAGCAGTGATGCAATCATTGATGGTGAGGCGCACTAGTTTGTTAAGAGCCTATTCACTCTAGCCTTAAAGACACCTAAATTATAGTTGGACGGGAAGACCGCAGCAGGCAAATTTTTCCAGTCCTTCGATGTACGCAGTATAAACGACGAAGCGAAACGCTTAGTCCGAACCGTTGAAGTTTCAACAACGTAAGGGTGGATACCCGCCGTACATCGGGTTGTCCGATGGTAGAAAGGAGATGGCGGAATCAAGTCATGCAATTCCCGCGCTCACTCTCCAAAATGCAACCTGTAAAATACCGATAGGCTGGCTACCCTGCGCCTGTGCTCGAGGCTTTGTAGATAGGCTTTGGAAACTTTACGTAAATTGTACATACATGAAATTGCACATACATATAGTGGAAACTTTACGTGAATTGCACATACATGAAATTGCACGTACATATAGTGGAAACTTTACGTGAATTGCACATACATGAAATTGCACGTACATATAGTGGAAACTTTACGCGAATAGCACATACATGAAATCGCACATACATATAGTGGAAACTTACGTGAAATTGCACTTTTACAGAAAGTTTAAACTAGAAAAATAAAACATAATTCAGTTTTATCTTTTTCTTATGAAAAAAGTTCTCACTAGGAATTACTCCTGTATCGTGCGTAAGTTCGTGAACATATAAACTCAGATACGCTATACTTCATTCGCCCTATGATTAGCTATTTAATCAGACCTTCTTTACTGTCCGTTCAATTGGTTTTGACTTTTATTGCTTTGATGGCATGACAAATGGCGGCTCCATCCAATAGTGGTTATTATAACCACTTTTTTAAGGTTCCGTAGCTAAATGGCAAAAAACAGAACCTTTATAAATTCTTCATCTCTGTCTGTCTGTCCGTCCGTATGTCATAGCCATTTTTTTCAGAAACTATAACAACTATACTGTTGAAACTTGGTAAGTAGATGTATTCTGTGAACCGCATTAAGATTTACACACAAAAATAGAAATAAAACAATAAAATTTTGGGGTTCCCCATACTTAGAACTGAAACTCAAAAAATGTTTTTTCATCAAACCCATACCGTGTGGGATATTTATGGATAGGTCTTCAAAAATTATATTGAGGTTTCTAATATAATTTTTTTCTAAACTGAATAGTTTGCGCGAGAGACACTTCCAAAGTGGTAAAATATGTCCCCCCCCTGTAACTTCTAAAACAAGAGAATGATAAAACTAAAAAAAATATGTGATGTACATTACCATGCATACTTCCACAGAAAATTGGTTTGAACGAGATCTAGTAAGTAGTTTTTTTTTATACGTCATAAATCGTAAACCGCAATTTACCTTTCAAGTTTGTACGGAACCCTCAGTGCGCGAGTCCAACTCGCACTTGTCCAGTTTTTTTTTTAATGCTTGCTTTATGTCTACGAAATAGAAGTCAAATTCAGTTAAACGGACAGTAAAAAAGTTCTTTTTTACTGTCTTTACTGTAAATGAAGTATGACCAATATATGATATTGACCAACACCCTATCAACTGTCTGTATTTCGGGAGTACGTTCCCTCTGAACCATTTTCTACTTTCATTTGGGCGAAGCCGCTTGTAAAAACTAGTTTATTGTACCGTAGTGTCATCAAAATTGTATTTTATGTCGTTAGTAGTGTGATTATGCCGGGGTCACGTTCGGTTCGGCACAGTTGTGGTTAGAGAGGGTTGACTGTATTTTTACGTGAACATACGATGTTAAGCTAGCATAGTGGTCTGTGTCATTTATTTTATCACCACTGCAAAAGAAAACATTCCATAAAAAAAAACATTGTGAGGAAACCGGTATATCTAGGCTACAATCAAGGTCAAGACGAGCGAGACGTTGTTTGAGACGAGCGCCGCCTATTCTCTAAACCAGGGCCTGACGCAAGAGGTCGCTGCTGCCGATCACCTCCTCGAGGACACCGCCAGCGGTGCTCCGTTTAAGCGGTGAACACCACCACCGTATTATCCACCGCGTCCTCCAGGCGGTTCGCGTGTCTCGCTCATCTTGATGTTACTTCTCTCGCTCTGAGTGAAAGGAGAAGAGTGTCAGACTCTTCCTGACTAAAACCCACCTGTGTTCCTTCAGTTACTCTTTGCGTTTTAGGGACACGTTGTTTCACACAAACACTAATAATTTCGCAACCCTAATAACAGGCATCGACCCTACTTGGCTCCATCCATTTTGCTGACAGCTTTTTAAAGCGGGCGTGATATACAACGTATTGTCGACCCGGGATTGGTCCCAGGCAGTCCTCGGAATCAACCCGTGCATCATCAATACTTAGCCATAAGTTTCGACAGATCCATTCACGATCTGGCCGTTCCATTGTGACTGAAGACCTTCGCAAACTTTACCACGGTTCATTAAAATTACATTTATTTATGTACTAGCCTTTACATGCCTTAACCTAATGCGACAGTGCAATTACTATTTATTTACTTATATCTAATTAAAAACTGAACTAACCTAGCTAAATAATAATATTAATATTTACCCGTCAATATAACATTATATTATGCGTACCGCCAAGGAGTGGAATTCCTTGCCGGAGTCTGTGTTTCCTGATAGCTACAACTTAGGGGTATTTAAGTCTAGAGTGAACAGGTTACTTCTAGGCAAGCGTGCTCCATCGTCAACCACATCATCGCTTACCATCAGGTGTGATGCTGGTCAAACGCGAGCCTGTCCTTACTAAAAAAAAAAAACAATATAAAATTTCACTAGCTGCTTCCAGCGGCTTCACCAGTTAGAAAATTCTCCCAAGGGAACATATTCCCGGAATAAAAAGTACCCATGTATCAAGTTTTGTCGAAATCCGTTCAGCCGTTCGAGTGTGAAGAAGTAACAAACATACACACATATTTATAAACTGTCGCCTCTATAATATTGTTAGGATCTTGTTACTTCCGTGTTTTCTTAATCAACCACCCTTATGTTGTTGAAACTTCAACGGTCCGGACTAAGCGTTTCGCTTCGCCGTTTATACCGCTTACATCGAAAGACTGGAACAATTTGCCTGCCGCGGTCTTCCCGTCCAACTATAATTTAGGTGTCTTCAAGGCTAGAGTGGCTCTTAATAAACTAGTACGCCTCACCATCAATGATTGCTCTGCTTACCATCAGGTGGGATCGCAGTCAAGCACTGGTTTATATCAATAAAAAAAACAAATTAGGTTGTTTAAATCTCTTTTTGTTTTCTCCTTGATTTTTTTGTTACAGGGTCCTATTTGCGAAACTTTGTTTATATAAGCTAAAGTTACGGTTTACATTGGACGCTGTTTTGTTTAGCTAAATGCGCAACAATTTTGTAGGAATTGTTTGTGTCGTTTCCTAAGGAGATTTACGAGATATAATATGAGACTTATTTTGTTATGAATGCGCTTTTTGTTCCTACATTTTAATCTTTTCATACTATTTTATATCTACGCTTTATTATTTTTTTATCAAGCCTAAACTTTCCCACTGCCAGGCAAAGGTATCCTTCCATTTCTCCCATAGTTCCCGGCTCTGAGTCACTTCTTGCCAATTGCTAAGAAACATATCTAAGTCGTTCTGCCATCTCCTTCTTGACCTGCCACGACCACGACGTGTGATTTCAGGGCACCTTTGTGTTTTACCGGCCCACCGCTCGATCGGTATACGGCAGATATGTCCTGCCCCCCTAGCCAAGTTACGATCGTTTCGTTTGCGTCGAACGCCTCGAGTAGGCCACGCCTCCGATTCCTTTGTTCTGACGTCATCTCAACGATCAGTGCTCAGAACAAAGGAATAGGAAGCGTGGCCTACTCTTGGCATTCGACGCAAACGAAATGATCGTAACTTGGCTAGGGGGGCAGCCCAGTCCCACTTAAGCTGGGCAGCCTTCTGAGCTACGTCGATGTGTTTTGGAACGCAGTACATTGTTTCGAACTCGATCCGTTACTTTAACACCTAGTATATATACTGTGCTCCATAGCACGTTAATAAAAGTTTGAGCTTTTGGATTTCTGTGCACCTTTGGTCAAGATGGTGAGAATTCACACGTCCGTTAGCTTATGCTTAAGTGATATAGGCAAGGTTCCTTTAAAAAGTTCTTTCGTGGACTAATAGCTCCTTCAGGCATTTTCTGTTCGGTGTGTTATTTCCGTGTCTACGCTTAGAAATATTTTATGATTTAATAAACAACAAAGCTATTATAAGGTTCACCCGCGTTCGTCCGCGATAAATCTAACACCAGTCGTGCCAAGAGGATCGTGTTATCCATCTTTTTTGCGAAACAATAATGCTAGCGAAAGAGGCGGCCGCATGCATGAGGGAACGGCCCTCACGCCACGATTCCAACCCCGATTTCTAGCCACCGTAGGCGTCGGCTTGCGGACAGCCGTGCGTCACGCGCACCTCAAGATGTCAGCAAAACCGTAGGGGCCCAGCAGGGTCGAAGCCTACTGGGGCCATGGATTGTGCGAAAGAGAACTCCGGGGCCCTGGAACGAATCTAAATTATGATGTAAAAATGAAACCAAAGAACTCATAGCAATCATTTTAATGAATCAAAATTTTGCCCGCAAATTGGTTGGTTGGTTGATTTTATGGTTTTACGCACAAATACCTATCAAAAATAAAACCTGTATTCAGAGCTTTTCCAAAAGGCTATTGAAATCCAAAACATCAAAGCATATACTACAATACGATAGGTACCTAACAAAATGAATAACGAAATATTAAATATCGGAAGCCATGACCATTTTCGATTATTATTCCAGTTCATATATTGAAATGTCGTTGATAAATGCAGTGTCTATTTTGCCCGTGAAATACGTCAGCGGGCATATCAAAATTCATGCTCTGTCGAATGACAAAGAGCAAAATATGGAAATTTAATTAAAACAAAGTATTTATTAATAGACTACCTTTTGTAACGGACTTCAATTAAAGAAGACTATTTTAAATGAAACAGTTGATATGATGAAAGAAATACACTCCATTTCTTTTAGAGTAGTCTTTCAGAGAAGTTCCAGGGTACAACCCATGGCCCCAGTAACGCTTTCACTTTGAATTTGACTTTGACCCTGCTGGGCCCCTACGATTTGCTGATATCTCCTTGAGGCGCGCGTCTAACACCACGTGCCGCCGACGAGTCGGGCTCGGTCCGGACGGTTACCGGACGATCGGACGGCGAGCTGCCCATTGCTCGCCGTCCGCAAGCCCGCGCCTGCGGTGGCTTGAAATCGGAATCGGAATCTCGGCGGCTGGGGTGTGAGGGGCGTCCCTCATGCTTTGGCCGCCTCCTTTGCTAGCATTACTGCTTCACAGAAGGAGGCGACCGCCTGCCATTCCTCCTCGCTCCGGCTTATGGCCTGTACCAAGGCCCGGCGTGAGAGATCGCTGCCGCCGATCGCCCCCACGAGGGCACGGGGGTGCTCTGCCCAAGCGGGGCACACCTCTACCATTACACACAGTGGTGGCACCCGGGCGTTATTTCCGCACAAATCCGGTGCAGGAACCTCCCAAACTGACCATGTTCGTTGAGAACCTGCGTCCTGTGCAAACTCGCCGTGAGGTCTTTCCAGCCACTCCTCAAAGAGAAGACTTACTGCCATAATTGTGGCATGCCCAGCACTGGGTTGCGAAAGTCGCTGTCGCCATTCCACCATGAGATCCCGCCAGAACTCTGTCCGGTGTCCCACGACTTGTCGCGGCAGTGAAGTTTCGCCCCGGCGTTGCATTTTCACGCGCAAATCGTGCATGCGTGCAAGGAAAGTGCCCTGCCCATATGAATGCATACGCTATATATACATACTTTGTTGTTCCAAAAACCAAAATCCAAGTCATACATTTATTTGAGCCTGCATTATACCTGTTTATTATCATCGGGTCATAAACGGAAATCGTCCCACGGGTTTAAAGCCCATTTTATTAGCCCAACGAACGGAAAAGTGGTTTCAGATACGTTTATATGTAAAGTTCCTGACACGTATTGTTTTGTTTTGGGGTAGGACACGCAATTACGAGTCGACAATAAAAAAACATGTTTGTTCAACGATTTTCTCAACTCAACAATGCGATTTCTAATATTTAAAACTCGTGTCACTCATGACCGCCTAGCAGGGTTGAAGCCTACTAGGGCCATGGGTAGAAAACCCATGGTAGAGAACTGAAAAGAAAACCCTGGAAAGCAAGACAAAGAAGGAACATAGAAGTGAGTTTTAGTTAGTAAAAGTCTGCAATCCCGCTCCTCCCTAGATAAGTCAATTGAATTGATAAAATTTGATATTTACATTGATTGAATACATTGGAGAAGTCACTGGATGATTGATTGACTCCTATTTAGATGAAACGAGAGAGAGTACTGATACTCTGGGTAAATTTTAGTCAGTAAAAGTCTGAACTTTTTCTGACTAAAACCTACCTACCTGTATTCCTTCAGTTGCTTTTTGAAAGAAAGAAAGAAGAAAGAAAGAAAATTTTTTCAGGACCACGGTAGCTCTTTCTAACAATCCAGCAGCTTTGGTAGACATCTGCCCAGGCAGGTCCAGACAATTTTGTTGATATCCCTCTGAGGCGTGCTTGGATCTGTTAGTAGGCTATCAAGAAATTTTTTTCGTGCCGGATTCGAACTCGCAACATCACTTCAACTACTATGTCGTCTAATACAATCCAAGTGATTTTTTTTTAAATATTCCTCAACTATCGCATAAAGCCATCTAGTCCCAAGCTAAGCAGAGCTTGTGTTATGAGTATTAGACAACTGATAAACATACATATATATTTCTAAATACATACATATTATAGATAAATTACACATAGTTACTGAACAAATGATCGTGCTCATCACACAAACATTTGTCCTCGGTGGGAATCGAACCCATGACCTTCGGCGTTGCAGTCAGGGTTGGTACTAACCACTAGACCAACAGACTAGTCAAATTTGATTACAAGATGACTGTATCTTTAAACCTATAAACTAAAATTGTAATATGCATTTTAAAATATCTATGTCTCTAATTTTTAGTTCCCTTTCTCACCTGGTACCTTCCCAGGGGCTCCAAGGAGGAGCTCCACAAGCACACAGGTATTCAAAGCACATGAGACGCCACTGAGAACCTAAGGTTTCATTCATGTGAAAATAATTTATGTCAGACAGCTCTGGGATCTTGGTCTAATCCAGGTACGAGTAGTTTCTTGAAACATTTTACTAGAAAATTATGTCCACTGAAATTATGTTGATGTATGAGTTAAGGCGTCATTATTCATCGTGTTGTAACTAATACCGACTGGCTGCCGGGAAGCCAGAGTAATCATATTAGTCTTGTCCGATAATGATTAACGTTCTCTGAGAGAAGACGGCTGTTGAATCTTGTCTTCTTAAATGACATATACTGATTCTGGGCCTAGAATACAGAGGTTGATGATACAAAGAATGTCTTCTAACAAATCAATTAAAACCTATCAACTTTTTTAGGGTTCCGTACCTCAATAGGAAAAAACGGAACCCTTGTAGGATCACTTTGTTATTCGTCCATCTTTCTGTCTGTCTGTCAAGACCCTTTATCTCGGGAACGCGTGGAGGTGTCAAGTTGCAATTAAAACCATATAGTCAGGTATGCAGTCCCTTGAAGCTGTGAAAAAATCAAGCTTCTAAGTTATCGGAAAAAACGATATGGCTGTTTATGTAGCAAAAATCGTACATTTCGACACTCGCAAGAAAATAAAAATTTATAGGGTACTTCCCGTTGACGGTAGGAAGGTACCATAGCACAAGTATAGAAAAAAATCTGAAAACTGTAATTTTGTAGTTACGTCCGGCCACAGCCCATTCCTTAGCTTCCCATGGTGGTTGCGAGCTCCGATATGCTTCTCTGTTATATGCCCTCATCATTTTCCTGCCCTTGTCCCGTATTATTTGCGGGCGCAACACGTTATTTTCTTCCATTCTGTCCCGTCATCCGTCACACTATCACTAACTCCCTTTGTTATACCATGTACTTGCATATCCAACTTTGACTGAAAAATCTCCGAGCACAGAGCGGACAAACATAGCGGGTAAACAGAGGTTAGAGTTTTTCAAGTCAAGTCAAGTCAAAAGTTTTTTATTTCACATAGGCCTACATGGGCACTTATAAAACTTCAGAAGCTAGTGCATGGTTCCAAATTGGTCGTTTCCTATGGAAAAGAACCGGCAAGAAACTCCATAGTTACTCTTTTAAAAAAATATTGTTGTTACAATATTTCCATATTACAGCATAAATAGATATTATGTAAGGATAGTGTAGACTGGTCAATATTGTACTTTTTTAGAACAATAAAAAGTAAACTAAAATTCGCGGAGTCTACAGTTTTCTCACATTAATATTATAAAAAAGAGTCTATATAAATAAAAGCAAGTAAAATTAATAATTACAATTACAAAAAATGATACGTTAACAAAATAAATCGTAATAAAAAAATATTAAAAAAAAAATACTTTTACTTCAGTTTAGTCATTACAATAAGCACTTAGAATAATTTAGATACACCAAGCCTTATCTGTAACCATAGCTTGATCTACAGAGAACATCAAACGCCCACGCAAATTATGTTCTTAATACATTTTCCAATAACGCCATTTTCTCTTCCAACATTATTTGACAGCCATCAATTCCAATTTTCATAATAATAATTTACGCTGAATTTTCCTGTTCCCTTGCATCATTTCGGATTCCTGGTATTACGGTAAAACAGGTAAATGATTCTGAAGCCAGTCGAAATGCTTTTCACTACAGTAAACCTAGATTTACCTACTCCATACTCGAGTTACCGAAAATCGGATGGTACCTGGAATATTTCAGGCAGGTATTAAGTTTTAACAAGGGGTCTTTGACGAGGGAACTCGATAGTTGATAACTAGGAGAAATAATATTAGGTATTTTAGTTATTATAGGTAACTTTCGAACTGCGGAGTTTCATCAATTAAAAGTTATAAATAAGTTGCTGTTTAGTGTAGTTAGGATGTTCTTTTTATGTATATTTTTATGTAAATTCGGCTTTTATATACTATCATTGACTTCGTTCGCAAGAATGTTTCAATAATAATAACTGTTACACCTCTTAAATCGTATTTTGAGGGTAATTTTTAAATACCGTAGGCGTGGGCTTGCGACCGTCCGGTAACCGTCCAGACAGAGCCCAAGTCGTCGTTGGCGCGTAGTGTGCTACGCGCGCCTCAAGGAAATGTCAGCAACCGTAGCAGCTCAGCAGGGTCGAAGCCTACTGGGGCCATGAGTGATGCAAAAGAGAACCCCGAAGCTCAGGAACAAGAGCAAAGTAGGAACTGGAGTGGATTTTAGTCAGTAAAAGTCTGATACGCCCTCCCGCCCCGCCCAAGGGCAGATGTTATTGATAATTTCTCGCCTTAAAAATGGGTAATTTTGAAAAACTGATGATGGCTGTCTTCATAGTTCATATTAATTAGAATATGTGCCAAGTTTATCAACCCAAGGAATAAGATACGCCCATACAATCTATGAAACCCCCTAATCTTCGAAAGTTGAATTTCCAAAAACTACTTAATGCTCTTTTACATCATAAAAGGATAATTTCACATTGCTAAACCCAGTAGTTTCGGCTGTAGTTTTGCATTAGGGTCGAAGCCGAAATAAATTAAAAAAAAGTAGGTTCGGCTGTGAGTTGATAATTATGTCAGTCAGTCACTTCTTCCTTGTATACACTAGCGTCTGCCAGCAACTTCGCTCGCCTGAAAGTAGGTTTTTCCATACAAACTTTGGATCCCCTTAGGAGGTGAATTTTATAAAATCCTCTTTTAGTGCTCGCCTACACCTTAAAAGGAAATCTTGTGCTAAATTGCACACATTGAGTCCCAGTAGTTTCGACTGTGCATTAATATGTCAGTTAGTCAGTTTCTCTTTTTATATATTATATACTCGTAGATATATCAAACCTTTCTCATGAATTGTTCTGCCTTTTGGTGAAAACCGCATGAAAATCTGTTCAAAAGTTTTTGAGTTAATTGCAAACAGACAAAGACACAGTAGGGTGCCGGTTTGTTTGAACTCGTAAGTCAGAGCCGTTACAACTGGGTCACCATTACTTTTTGAACAAAAATAAACAATCAATTATTTTATTACGATTACAGTAATAAGCTTACATCAAGCTTGTATCAACCCTCTTCAAGCACTAATTCCAACGTTGATTCTTGGTTGTGCCGTGACCCTCCTTAATCACGACAATGCGCAGTTCACATCACATACCTTAATCTTTGACTCAGATGTTACGGAGGTTCGATTCTGACTTCAAAAGTTGGGGACTTCTGATTGATTTTGCACTTTCGATTCTGATAAATTTTAATTGCCAATACCGGTTCCGGTTCGAATTTCGGTTCCGACCGATTATGACATCACCCGAGATTGAATGGGCCCATGTATCCCTTGAGCAGTGGTGGTAGAGTTAACGGCCCCGATTTACGAGTTGTAGGTCGCGGGTTCAAACCCAGCCAGGCACATTACTTTGTGTGATTTATTTCATCACCACTGCTCTTAAAACGGTAAAGGAAAACATCGTGAGGAAACCGGCATGTCCTAGAACCAAAAATTCGAAGACATGTGACATCCACCAACCCGCACAGGGCCCGCGTGGTGGATTACGGCGCATTCCTTGTTCTAGAGAGGAGGCCTGCGTCAATAAACATTATAAGGCCGACTATGACTATGACTATGTATCCTTCCATTCTTCTCTCATGTTGATTAAAATAACCTTTTAGATAAGCAAAAAACCTTTAACACTCATACGTAGTATATAACTGTACATATTGTTTGAATGGGGCTTATTTTTACACTCTCGGAATGGAGCCTCCATTAGGAGGGTTTAAAAATAAAACTGCAAGAAGCAGGTAAAAAAGGCTCTGTCATTATATTCCCATCACAGTCGCACCGTAGCCGGAATTATTTTCAAATAATGACTGGCGAATTCCAACAATAAATCCAGTCATTTTTCATTCTTTTCCGCATATATTGTGCTAACGTCAGCAACTCAAGGAATTACCTGAAAAATGTTTTTGTATTTTTAACCTACCAGTGTAATTCATTTTTCTTTTATTTTTTTTTGGGTGGGCTTGCGCTTCACCACTATCTCACTTAACGATAAGTGATAATATGATTGACGATGGAAAACGCTTGCCTAGAATTAACCTATAGATACACTCTTAACATAAAAACCCACAGATTAGAACTATCAGGAAACACAAACTCCAGGAGGGAATTCCAGTCCGTAGCTAACCTCACAATTAATGTGCATATAATTATGTAAATAAAGTTCTTTTTAAATTTTGAGTACCTACCTAAAAATTAATTATTCTAAGTAGTATTTTCGACACTTGATTCGTCACATTGACAAGCAGGTTTAATTGTAGATACAGTTTGTTATTAATTTAAATTACTGTTCTTAAATTGAGGGTTAGTTTTCATTGTCCCAGTAAAGTCCACCACTTCGGTGGTATATATGGTTGTTAGGGAATAAGGACTTAAAGTGATTGATTGAGAATAGTATAGTACTTAGATAATGTGTTAAAGCATTTGATTAGAAGGTAGTTATTTCAAACGCAAAGGACAACTGAAGGAACCCTTGTTTTCGTAATAAACTTTTCTTTTTTTTTAATGTTTTCTCTTCACCACCCGACTGTTAACTGGTAAAGAATGCCTGAGGCATTAAGTGCACTATTGTACCTGTGTGTTGCACGAAGTCATAATAAATAAATAAAGGAACACAGATGGGTTTTAATCAGTAAATCTGACACTAGCTTCACCTTGGCTAGAGCGTGAGAAATCATTTGATGATTTCTCACCTCAGAAATAATAAAAAATTCAAAGATCTCCCATCCTGTTTGTAATCACAAGGCATTTACACCAGAGCTGCGAGATTATTCGAAAAGGTTACCGCAGCCGTAGGACGCAGAGGTCACCTAAAAGAACACAGGTAATTTTTATCAGTAAAAGTCTGAAAAGCCCTCTCACTCCGCCCATAGCGGGAGAAATTGTTTGATGATTTTCCCACTTCAAAAAAAGCATTTCACTAAACCTTGTCTTAAAACTTCAGCATCTTACCACTAGAAGCGCGGGCATCCTAAATTTGAACCATTCCTATGTTTTTCCTGCTCTAGTTTTATTATGCATAGAATCGCAAAGTACTAATGTTATAAAGAGGAAAGATTTGACTGTTTGTTTGTGTGTTGCGATTTAACTCAAAAACTACTAAACTGATTTTAAAAATTCTTTCCCCACTTGAAAGCTACATCTTCACTGAGTAATATAAGTTATATTATGTTTTCGAAATATTTTTTTACTATCACGTGGATAGATAGTACATAATAAACTTATTGTATATCAGCAGAGGTCGGAATTAGGTAGAGTTATTTGTGTTAGGTACACTGATTTCATACAGCGAAAGAATAAAGTGGATATGCCTCAAATCCCGAGATTAATTTTAAAACGCAGATTCTTTTATTACACTATCAGAAATACAGCATAATAGAATAGCAATTTGTTAACCTTATCTCAGTTGACGTAGAGAGAAATTTTTCAATGGAAAATACTAATGAAAATTGTATGTTAATTACCTTTGTTTCATTTGTCTTACCTATCTCTGAGGTTTTTATTATTGTTTATTTGTAATATTGTTGGCCACACAGGATTGTCCATTAAAAACCCCGGGAAGATCCATATTAATATCAACATTTCGATGCAAGTACATGAAAAACTCTACCTAATTCCAACCTTTGATTATCAGTTACCAGCTTTATTTGTATACCATCTCTCCATATTACCGTTACAAAAATAAAATGGCCATAATTGACATTGATATTCCGTGCTTCTAGTGTTAAGCCAGTACACAAAATCATTTCCCAGTATGCAATCTATGTAAGCCTTCGAGCATTAGGCATGCAGACATATTAGGATCAACGTATTGCACAAGATAACGCTCGGCTGACCTTAGCTCACTGAGATTATCATGCCCATCTCTGCTTATGACAGTTTATAACTATATTAAGGGGGTGCAACTTGACACACATTTTCACTGTTTTTCATACAACTGCTCTTACGCGATTATGACGTTATTACACAATTTTCATTAGATATTTTGGAAACACAGTATCTTGTGGATATTATCTAGGCTTCTATTGAAATAAATTTATAAATTTGAGTAAAACTAATCCTAAATAATTTTAAACGTCAAAAATGTATAACAATAGAAGCCTGGCAAATTTAATCAAAATTCTGAATGACGCAATTTTTTTCAAAAACATTTAAGGGTTTAAAAAAAAACACGTATTTCCTGGAACAAGTTTTGTGAAATATTCGAGTAAATCACGGAATTACCGAATGCCAACAGAGTCTTCAGGCCTTATCTCTCTTTTTTTGCATTGTCTCTTCATCAAACATCTCGTAGGATTGCGTTAGATGAAGCATGAGTGGAAAAGGAGCCTCTTAACACCTCTCTCCGTGCTTTGGCAGCGGGAATGTTTGAAAGAGTTACCATGGCCCTGGATCGCAAAGGGCAACTGAAGGAACACGGTTTGAATCAGAAAAAGTCTGATACTCCTTTTCGTTCCACCCAGAGCTGGAAGAGTAATTTGGTGAAATACAAACTAAAAAAAATTCTACCTATGCACGAGAGTAGATGTAGGAACACTGATCATTTTAAGTCCTAAGTAAATTAGGTACCAAATTATGCAAATATGCATACAAACTTCATCACGAATACACAAATTAATTCCACCAAACTCGTTCTATCGTCGTACCAAAAATATGCACACGTATAGGGCAGATGTACAAAACATTTTGGGAAATACTTTCATCTTGCGTACAGCTAGGGAGTGGAATACCTGAATGTCTCTAAGTCGATACATAAGGTTGTTTCTAGGAAGGCGTAGTCCATCATCGACCATTATCTTCGATACGATGAAATGGTAAAACGCAAGCCTATATATCGCACCCTTATCCCAATGTCAATATATATATTTTTTTAATCTGCTTTTAGCGCCATCTAGTTTGCACTCCAAGAATCTAGTTCTTTATAAAAAAATATCTTTTGCCCGCAGCTTCGCCTGCGTGCATAAAATTTAGCCTATGTCACTCAGGAATAAAGCAACTTTCTATCAGTGAAAAAAATTTCACAACCGGTACTTTCAGAGATTACAAAAAAAAACATAAAAACAACTTTTACTTCTTTATAATTTTATTATAAGTGTAGACAATCACTTGATGTAGTGTGTGCTGAAAAAAAAATCTAACTCAAAATGAATGAATAAGGAATCAGTAATAGGCACTTGAAAAGAAAATATTTAATAAGTAATTATATACACAACGAGTTGCATGAGTGTTCAAGATAAAAAAAAATAATCAACAAAAGATACACAGATAGGTACATAGTATTATTAAAAACTCAATACATAATTAAATCTTCTATCTATCTATCTAGCAAACCCATTATATCCGACAGCTGGGCGAGTCTCCTTGTCCCTATTCCGTTAAAAGTGGGCTAAAAGATCCACTTATTGGGTCCCATTAAAAGCAAGGTCTCATCGCGGCAAACAAAGATTCAGGTGGAGAAATGAACTTGACTCTTACCGGAGGGAAATGCCGTTCGAAGACAGAAGTGTACCGTCGGCCGACGCCGACAAGTCGACGGCTGACGTCAACGTGTCGACGGCTGACGTCGATCCGTATCGAAGGCTGCAGTTACCTCTGTCGTTGGCAACATGGCGCTCGTGTGTATGAGATCTTATACTCAAACTAGCAAAACATTCCCGATGTAATTATCATTAAACTGTTCCACTTTGTAAACGTTTGATAGTAGTTTATTTGCGCTTGGCAGAACATTTCGTTACGCAAAACTTGTTTGTGCGTTCAAAATTCAGTGTTGTTCGAAAGTCTGATTTAGATTTCATTGTGTAGGAGAAAATGACGACTATGTAACTATACTAACAAAATGCTGTATTTGTTAGTCTATATAAGGTATATTAAGACTAAAAAATGTAACTAGCATTTTGTCAAAAAAAAGAGATCCCGATTTCAGTGCCACCTGTATTTTCAAACCATTCAGAAACCCACTTAAATATACACAAAATTATATCCAAATCGGCCCAGCTATTTAGGAGAAGTTGTGTTACACTTTCACACCCATTAAACTGTGCCATGGGTGATGCGAAAGAGAACCCCGGGGCCCTGGAAAAATGGCAAAGAAGGAACAGGAGGGGGTTTTTAGTCAGTAAAAGTCTGACACTATCTCCCGCTCTGCCCAAGAGCGGAGGATTTCAAAAAGTGATTTTCACACTCGAAAAAAAGACCCTCAAACCGTATTAGTACTGAAAAAGTAATAAAAAACTTTTTACAAAAATAAAATAGTCGGTTATTTTATTTTTGTAAAAAGTTTTTTTCACTAAAAAAAACGCTTTATTATTTTTCTAGAAGTCTTAGAGCAAGGCTTTTCGTAAACTAAGGAGCTTTCGCATTTTAAGGTAGGATCGCAGTCAAGCACTAGTTTACATCAAATTAAAAAAAAAACATTTCACAAAAAAAAAAAAACGTCTTCACTAAAAAAAAACTCTAAAAGGATCAAAATGACTTTAATTTCGGATGCCAGTATTTATCGCTATTGTTTGTTTCTTATTTAACACCGACTTCATCTCGAAATCATCATTCATTTTTTTATTATGAAGTTCCTGTGTCTACCTTCCACCTTCCGGCCCCATCATCAGATCAGTTTGATAGTACCTTATAGCCACAGTGCATCTCATGACAATTCTAATAAGCCTAAACACGGCTAGGATACATTGATTAATTTCAGAGTTTCGGTGCCTATCTTCCGGCTCCATCATCATCATCAGAACACTTCGATGATACCATTTTCAAAATAATTATTCAGAACCATTTATTTATTTGTATTGTCATAGTCGCTTAACTATCTTAATTGTGATATCTATTTGAGTATGAAGTTCCGTTGGCCATTTCTGTCTTCTTTATCAGTTCCACTTTAACAAATGTTACTTTTTGACTGTAAGTGCTTAAGTTGTCTATAATATTTGAGGAGTTCCCTCGATTCCTCATGGATCCAATCATCAGAACTGGATTCTGAAAAAAATGCCACTAATCGGAAAGCATATCTTCTAAGACAAAAAAAAGTCTTGCAAATCGGTCCATAAATGACGGAGTTCCGAGGACATATAAAAAAAAATAAAACCGAATTGACAACCTCCTCCTTTTTTTGAAGTCGGTTAAAAATGTCAGTCTTTATTATTCATTTAGATTAGAATTCGTTCCAGGTTTCAAGTTTATTCACCCAAGGAATAAGATTCTTCCATAAAATGTTTAAAACCCTCTAATTCGTTTTATAGGGTTAGTTCTGAAAAAAAGAGTAATGAAAACCTTGTATATTTAATATTTACGCTTAGTTTCAAGTATATCGCCTCAAGGAATTTGATTTTGCACACCAATAAAAATTTTCCTTACTTATGACTCCCTTTAAAGTTGAATTTCCAAAAATTCTTTCTTAGTGTTCATCTATATCATAAAATGAAGCCTTGTACACAATTTCACGTCCGTAGTCTACTAAATTTCGGCTGTACGTTGATATGTCATTCATTCAGTTTCTCCTTTTATATAAATAGATAACAATGTACTCCACGATCAATTTTGTAACGTACGAAAACTCAATACCTAATGGACTCTTTCACGACAAAATATGTCGTTACAGTGAGCGTATTATTTGTTGAGGCCTAATTGAATGAAGCGGGCGGCCCGACAGGGCACCCGCGGGCGCCAGGCGCCGGGACGCACCCAACAAAATTCATTTAAAACTTTACCCGTCCCCATCAATCAAAAACCAATCTAAATTGAACAACATTCCCGTTTGTTCATGGACTGTTCTCTAAAAATTTCAAAGATTTAAAAGCAACCACTCCAATGAATGCTATTATTCCGCTATTACGGGCGAGAGAATAAACTGCCTCAATGATTGCTGGTAGAGGGTGTACAAAAGATGGAAGCCCGACCTGAAATTTATTGAGAAAATACTCGTAACTGAGAAGTAAAGTCGGCTTGTGAAATGTCTAATTGGTTGCGTTGTATGAAAGAGGTTGCTAAGTCCTCTTTTGCTAGAATTTACGTTTCCCGTTTCGAATTCCTAACTCCCGTGTCACGAGAACATAATAATATTTGCAGAGGTATTATTTCCTGCCACAATTCAAATGATTGCATCTCTCTGCAACATAATCTGTTCAAGTTGTTTGCTTCCATGAAAGTTGGCAATTATTTCATCAAATTGTTTTAAAAGGGGTTGGTAATACCTCATTATTATATTATGAATGGCATCTTACGTTAATGCGTGCTGACTTTACAGTTTCTTGGAAAACGTAATATGCACTTATTGTTTGCGTGCTTTCCCGTATTCGTATCATTGTTACATTCCTATTTTGTAAGATAATGTGTAGGTATCCCCGTAGAATATGGTTTGTGTATCGTCAGTATTAGTTACTTGTAAGATGATGACTCCTTGAAGTGTATCTGTGGCGGCGCTGACGCCCGCTGTAGACGTAATAAAACGTATCCACAAAAAAAAAACTTTTTTAGTGCCAACGTCCTTCTAATAAAGAGAAAGGTTACTCCTAATAAACGAATTATAAATAAATAAATAAAAGAACATACTTCACCAAACATTGTTAGAACAATCGATCTAGTGTTTGAAATGTAAAAACAATTCATTATTAAATAGGAATAAAACCTATAAAATAATCACACTAATATAATAAAGGCAAAGGTACTTTTTATCTCGGGATTATGTTTCCTTGAGATAATTTTCTACTCACACGCGGGCTAAGCCGTTAGCATCAGCTATTATTGTAATTATTATTTTTCAACGGACTAAAAAAAAAACTGGGCAAGTGCGAGTTAGACTCGCGCCCTGGGGGTTCCGTACAAACTTACCTATATAAATAGTTCAATTCCGGAATGGAATCTCGGAACATTTATACGAATCGCAAAAAAAAATTGTGACGTAACTACAAATCTACAGTTTTCAGATTTATTCCTATACTTGTGCTATAAGACCTTGCTTTATGCCGAATTGCAGGATTCTGGGTCAACTGGAAGTACCCTATGAATTTTGATTTCCTCGAGTGTGTCGAAATGTACGTTTTTTGACACATAAACCGAAATAATTTTTTTTCATTAACTTATATGTTTGATTTTTGTATAACTCAAGTCTGCGGACTTCAAGAGTCCGCAGACTTGAGTATATAGATTTAATTTCTATATCGAGTAGAAATTCCTCCACGCGTTCCCGAGATGAAGGGTCTTGACAGACAGACGGACGGACAACAAAATGATCCTATAAGGGTTAATTTTTTTCCTTTTGATATACGGAACCCTAAAAAACACTAAAAAGTGCAAAATAACTTTAATTTCGGAAGTCGGTGTTTCTATAATAATTTTGTCTCTTCATTCACCGACTCCCGAAATTAAAGTTATTTTGCACTTTTCAGTGATTTTTTTACATAGAAGTGCCACTAAAAAGGCTTCATCAACAGATCGGTTCGACATATTCCCCCTCTATTTACAGTCATTCATCGAGTACACGTACAAATAAAGCAATTTTACTTGTTACAACAGTTCTGCTATGATCCCATGAGGAGTTCTGTTCCATATCTTCGAAGTTCATGATCATGAGATTATAACAATATTTCTATGGGACTAACTTGGAAGCATAGTCTTTCAATCAAAAAACAAATTACAAAATCGGTCCACAATTGACCGAGAAATCGGTGAACATACATAAAAAAAAAAAATACATTCAGCCGAACATAGAACCTGCTCTTTTTTGAAGTCGATTAAAAAGAAACTTGATAATAAATTAAAAAAAAGAATATCTAGATTTTTTTCTCTTTTATATATATATATAGATTTTTTTCTCTTTTTCCTTCAATATAAACTTGTATGTTAAGAGCGGCCAACCCGAGGTACATTTTCATATAACCGCTCTTACGTGGTTATAATGCTAATACACATCTTTCTCCAGATATTTTGGATACATAGATATCTTGTGGATATTATTTATGCTTCTATAGTAATGAAAACATAAACTTGTATAAAAATTATCCAGTAAAAATCCCTAAAAATCTGCTGTTTTACATGACCGCTGACATGAATCTGCTGTTTTAGGACCTCCATAATGTACTCATAAATTAAAATTATAAAAAAGTACCTAAATCTATAGAAGCCTTGCACATTTAATCGAGATTCTGAATGACGACAATTTTTATCAAAAACTTTTAAGGGTTTTAAAAAAAGACGTATTTCCTGGAACAAGCTTTGGGAAATATTCGAGTAAATCACGGAATCTTCAGGCGTTATCTCTCTTTATTCGCATTGCCTCTTCATCAAACATCGCCATGGATTGCGTTAGATGAAGCAACAAGCTTTTAAACCATGCTCGACAATTTATATTAATTAAAAACCCCGAAAAAAAATCCTACTTAAATAATGCATTTTCCTTTTTTCCCAACAAAAGGTATTTTTTAATATCTGCTTTATGCGGATGTTGGATATCCGTTAGTTACAAATAAAAAATAAACTCAATAGTTTATTTTGCATAGATTTCGAAAGTGCTACCGTGATATCTACTAGCGCCATCTCTGTATCGACCGCGCAAGTTCGAAGTCTCGATGCAAGCTTTGTTTCGCGACATACACTGCACCGCCATCTACAGCTTTCAGCTAAAACTATGCAGAAAACCCGCCAAGCTTCGAGAAAATGGCGTGGGAAAAACCCGTTGTGTGGCGCTGTTTATAACAAACTTCATAAAAGTTTAACTCAACTATTCAATAGTTTGACTTTTTTAGGGTTTATTTGGTAAAAAATATGTACTGTTTTGAATAGTTTTCATGCTATTATATCATGAAAAGGTGCTTCAATTCTTATTTAAAAAATCATCCATTGATACATATAGGTTAAATTAATTTCGACTGCTGCCGACTTTTCAAATATTTGTCATATCCAGAACAATTTCGTGAGGTGACATCTCATAACAGACCTTGATTTGTTACTCTTTGTTACTTTATGACACCGAACACGGATACTCCATTTATTCTTTACATAATTAAGGAGGAGTAATGCTGGTTATTTCCTTTGTTTGTTCAAAGAATATATTTAGGGTATCGAACGGTTTAGGCGAATGAATTTTTTAATGCTGATAGATATTTTTTTAGAATTATGTAAGGTAGGAAGGGTAGATTGTTTGCTGACTAATTATTTAGGGTAGATAAGTTATGTTCGATTGGTATGTTATGTGATAGAAAGATGTTTTATTTTCTAGTAATTAAGTATACAAACAACACAATATACACATTGTTTTATTACTTTTACTTACACTTTTTTTTTCAGTACTTTAAAAACAGAACACAAACTTTTTTTTTATAAACTTTTTTTAATCTTCCACAAAATTTCAATTTTCAGCGAAACTAAAGACGGCCTCATACTTCAACTGTACGATTAATTTATTTTAACTATTGTTTCAGATGTACAAAGTGTTTGATGTGATAATTGTGTATGGGAATTACTCTCAGTTAGCGCCCTGACCCAATGACCCGGCTTTCGACATGCCTCAGTCCCCCTCACCTCGGCTGCGCCATTACAGGTCCCTGGAAACCAAGCATGGTTACATAAACCACGCATGAAACAGTTGAACCAAGCATGAAATCATGAGCATCGAACGTCATCCGCAACACACATGTATGAACCTCGCATGTAATGTTATCGAAAATCTGCCTTAAGCGCAATGCGTTTAAATTTGGAATTGCACGATATCCTAGCATGCTTTGCTTTATAATCTTTCGTTTTCATATTAAAATCCCAATATTAAATAATATTTCCAAATACAGTTTTTTTTTTTTAATATTCTACAATAAGACGCTTTCTAAATGCACGAAGCTTCGCCACACAATCTTTTGCTTTTTAATTTCAGTTTATTTTTTATTTCTTTCCGTGGATACTGCAAATAATGTTACAAATAAGGTTTAACTTCATAATTAAAATATTTTAGAACTCGGTCAAAAGAACCATTTTAAGGCCTGAAAACTAACGTCTTTCAAATTTATATTTCTCTGATTTCTAAATATCTATGTATTCTTCAGCCTTCAATTGAAAGTGTACCTTATTAAGAAAACAAAGATATATCCGAAAAACTATGCTTTTCCAACTTCACCGCAATTTCTTAACTTTTAAATCAATCTGCACTTTTCTTGAAACACAACTTCATAACAAACACTCATTAACATGACACAATTATCATTATTATAAATAGATAACATAATCAAATAATAAGTAGTTCATAAGTTGTAGCACTGTAGAAATAGATGTAGGTAGGTAGGATGAATTGGCAAAACATTGTAGTCCAAATTATAAGATATAACCAGTTCAAGTATAAATTGTAGATTTAAAATAGAGGAACCTCTTTAAAATTAATTTAGTATTATATTAAATTTCAGATTATAATTGTAATTAATAAATCCACTTAGATCATTTCTGAACTTTTACCAGAAAACGTTCAACTGATTTCTGAAACTTTTACTCTGGACCAAAGTGCTTTTATTATTCAAGTCTATTATTTCAAACAGAATGCTGTCTTCTTGTAAAAGTTCTCATTCAAGTAGGTAGTCCATAAATAGTTTATACTATTAGTTTAAATAGTTAATAGATAATTTAATAACATGCAAATAATTGTTGTTACATGGGAATGAACTGCAAGTAACTGAGTGCTTACTGCAAGTTTGTTATACGTTAATGCAATTAATACGTTCATCGCTTTGATTGGCCCGCAAGCTCTTAAGGCCCTAACTCCCAAGCAGTACCATAAAACACTGACTTTCTGAAGCCTACTCCTCGGCAAAGGCTAGGTCAATAAGTTTGAAAAAAAAATGTTTATTATAGATTTATATACAACATATGATTTTTTTGTAAGACTAATACTTTTGCGGAAAAAAATGTTAACGTCATGACATTTTTTCGCCTATTTTTCCTACTCCTTTCAAACGACTTTGGTCTTTAGAAATATGTTTATACAAAAAAAAAAAACTGTTTAAGTGTTCTTCAGAATGTACGAGTACATAGCGTATGTAGATCAATCAATGTTTCGCAAAGAAAATGGTTTTAAAGGTCAGCGGGGCTATATGCGGGCGCTGGCGGCAGTACAAGTACGTGTGCATTTAACTCCGGCCAGATGATCAAAGGACTATACGCCTTAAACAATAAGAGCTTCAAACGCGCTAAACAATTCGATTGTGTTAACGTAAAAACAGCTCGCACTCACACATACAGCACAACACCTTTCTAAATGATTCAGATTCAACAAACAGTACTTAATAAAGAAGATGTAACTAGAACTGCTTCAAGTATTCATTTCCATGTTCTGACTTATCTGTTACAAGGTACTCTAAGTTTACGAGTAAATTGGATCCCATTGTCAAGAGATTTCAAACCGACTGAGCACATTCCCTGTTTCCACTTCAATAATATTAAACATCACTTCTCAATCGTCAGTCACACTGAGGGGAATTCGCTCATCCGAATAACCGGTAGATAGGCATTATCACCACATCATGCGTCGACTCACTATACCGCAACAATAATAATCACAAGCTTTTATCTGGCGATACGTACATATTTTGTATGCCTTTATCATAAACACATGTCTCCAAGGCTAACGATAAACATAGTAGGGAAAAGCATTTTCGAAAGCATCGACGCGCAGCGAACTTCTCTCTATTCACTGGGGCCTTACCATGACGTGTGTGCGAGCGAGAAAGAGGGATGGAACTACACACCCTATATAGCTCCATCCTTTTAACAGTTCAGTTAAGGCCGTCAAATAGATCGCGTGATGGTTCGCGCCTCTGATCAGACGACAAAGAAGTTCGCACCAGTCGGTGATAAAATAAAGAATATTATAGTATCGCATCAATTGTTTATTGATAATGTAATACACGTCGACAGCTAGGGGAGTGGTTATTACTAATATCGGTAGTTCGGTTATCAGCCCGGTGATGCGAGCACAAGGGCGCGATATGTCACTTCACGCTTATTCGCACCAACTACCGGGTACACGCGCCATCATGTATCGCGGTATCAATTTTCGGAATAATAAATCGTTAGTTCAAATACTTCTCAACCTTCTTGTGTCATTCCTTCAGTCAAGAATTCTAACAGTGTTTTTATTTTTGTACAGGACTATGACAGCAATATGTTTCGTTTGCAACCTTCCGATACTGTCTCATCAAGTTGGGTTGGTCTGGGCTGGAGGCAACGGCTGGGACGAGCTTACAAGATCTACCTTAGAAGAATCCACTCTGCGGCAAAGACTGGGCAATCGAAGGGACTCCGCAGCACAAGTGTCTTGCCTCTCACCACCAGAGCCAGACGTCGACAACCAACCCAGGGGTACGTAGAAAAAACAAATCTTAAAAATAACTTTAGAAAACAAGCAAATACAGAAATATTTGTGTATTTTTTTATTTATTTAGCCCTTTTTGTCCCACTTCTAGGCAGAGGCCTCCCTCAAGTCCTTCCAAACTTAGTCAAGCTATTTTTAAATAATTAGAATCCTTGTTTATAGGTGGACCCCGTCGCCGCCGCTCCTCTCTGGCTCAATTGACCGATATACTGCGCGAGTGGGGCGGTGGTGGCAGCGCGCCGCGGCGTCAGCGCGCTCCGCTGTCCCGGCGCGAGACCCTGGCCGACCTCGCACGCTCGCTACCCTGGGCGCGTCACGAGCCGCCGCCGCGCCGCCGCCGTGACTCCTCCGCCGACTCTGGCATCAAGTCAATGGCCTCCAAGCGCCGTGACTCAAAAGCGGCACCTCAAGATTTTCGCGCTGATTTCCCAAACTGGGACCGCAAAGACTCAATAACCGTTATGCCGACCCGAGAACGCCGCATCAAGAGACGCGGCTCAGAAGAAACCAAAGAGCGCAGAGATTCGGTAGATGGACACCGCCACCGTCGTGACTCTGTCGCAGCTCCCCCACGCATTGTGGCAACCCACAGAAAAAGGCGAACGTCACCCCCAACTCCTGCACCACCGTCATTCGTCGATGCGTCTTCTGATCCTGGACCATCGACACATATGCCATGCGTGACTGTAGTTGCTATCCATGAACCTAGCCGCTCTGATGGCGAATGCCAACCTATGATGACAATGCCTACCATCATAACATCTGCTGTGACACCCTCACCTACTTCACCTACGCCACCCAATAGTAGTGCCACTCAAACTGCGCAGACTTGCCAAACGTCACAAACAGCTCAAGGTACTCAAGTCACTCCTGGAGGCCGTTCTCCACCGAACTTGGGTGGCCGTCGGGACTCTACCACCCAGTGTGGCCGAGCTCGAAGGGATTCTAGAGCTGCTGCTAGTCCTGAACGTAGACTTGGCAGATTACAACGCCAAGCTACTGCTTTTGACGATCCGACAGGACCGCCTGGAACTAGACGTAGGGATTCGGGACCATCCTTAGGGCCTGATGACGAAGGAAGGGCTAGAAGAGATTCTCTGAGCCCTGATTCTGCGGTACGACCGAGGCGGGAGCGGTCGCAACTGAGCCCAGATCGAGCTGGTGGTGGAGAGTTGAGCCCATCAGCTGCAAGGCGACGAAGTCGATTGCGAAGACAAGCTTCATGTGCCAGGATGGGTCGAGCTCGGAGTCCAGAGTCGAGCTCCTGCTCAAGTCGGGATCCTAGTCCTTGTGCTCGGCCACCCACCGAGAGGACAATGATCCGCAGACAGTCTACAACAGAAGAGATACTAATAGCCCGGGGTTTCCGACGGCAGTCAACCACTGAAGAAATGATCCGTTGCCGGAACTTTCGTCGTCAAAGTTCGCAAAGTGATGACGCTTGCATGCGTGCTCGCGGCCGCCGAGACTCCTCGACGCAAATACTAGATGGAACTATTGGGACCATGACAGTCGAGACTACGAGCACATTCTTCGATTCCAGTACACAAACTGGTAAGTTTGCAAAACTTTTTTCTGCCTTTCTTTCTTCCCTTTTTCTACTCTCATGTCGTAAAGCTCCAATGTTGAAATAAATAAAAATTTATACTATACTAGAGTATCCATCCACATGCAATCCACAAACAAATCTAAAAAAAAATATGTATATCGAGATTTGAGTTAATTGATCATAAATTATATTTTTACACGTGAAATGTATGTTTTATTGTCAAAATCAGAGTTTGAGTAAGTGTCACTTCGTCAAGAACGCGCCTGCCTGCACCTGCCCTTAATCCCGCGAGGAAAATAAAGTCAAATTTTGGCGCCATATTTCTGGTATTTTAAAAATTATGTTTTTTATGAGATCAGATAAAATACAGTAGATAATATTATGAAATCTGACTTCTATTTTAATAATTTTTGCTATGCGACAGTGTTATAACCACTATATCAAACAATACCTATTAAATAAATTAATATATTAGTGGAAACCTGTCTAAAAAGTGATACTCGATTGTTGCCGAAAGTTGATTAAAGTAACCGCTGGCGACAAACAACTTTACGCTAACGCGCGCTAAAGAGCTTTTGCGGGACGTGAAACACATTACAACAACAGCAAACTCAATCGCCATACGAGCAGTAGAGCACTACTCACTGACAACAGCCATTGCCACGTGCTCGGCCCCCGCCCCTTTTCATCAGCCAATCGATTCGCGCGCTTCTTGCTTGTCTCTCTCTGTCTTACCGTACTGCTTTACCGACGGGAAGAAGAGGGTTGACGGGTGAAAATCCCTCTTCACGAGGGAGTGGGGCCCGAATGGCGCCACCGTCGGCCGGGCCAGTTTCGGGCGGCCACTTTGAACTGGCAGCGCGGTCGCGCGGACCACGAGATGAGATGAACGCGAGCAATCGGCGCAGGCTCGCCCGCCCGCGCCCTGTCATCTGTTGCCGAATGCTGCCATGTTTACTAGAACGAAAGTGACGTGCCGTACACAACGAATAACCTCAAATAACATAACATTGACAGCCTAAATTCGCGAGAAATATTTCGTGACCAATTTTTCAACGTAGACGTTACAACGAATCTTGTTTTCCTATAAAATACAGTAATAGACGTGCTAGAAACTGGGTTTGTGTTATTAAATATTTTTTTGACAATTTACAGTTTATAAGCTTGGAATAAAAATATTTTTACGGTATGTTTTGTTCGCGTGTCGTGGAAAGATTTATGTGATAAGAATAGTTTCTTATCAGAAGCCAGTGTCATTGGTGGTAAACAATATTTACTTAGGACTAAATATAACCTGTAAATAAGTGTATCGTCTTTAAAAATAACAAAACACCAAGTAGTATTCGTGTCGTAAATAAATGTTAGCGTATAAATAAATATTAAACTATTTTCTGGTGTAGATAATATTAAAATTTGTAAAATATCAAAAATAGATATATATATTTTCCTCACAAGTTAAGTCACGTGCGTCAAAATTGAGTCCAAACGATATGGTGAGTAGATAATAATAAATTTTATATTAAAAGTATTTAATTTTGTTTTAATAAAACTTGTTCATATGATTTATACTAGTTTAATACAGTTCCAAATTCAATAATTGTGACAATTATTAACAACGAAACTTAAATAGTACATGATCATTTGAACCATCACGAACTTATTTTATTTCCTTTTGATTTAAAATTACGCCGTTTTCCGTTGAAGGGAGAAGACAGCAAGCCTTCACAAACTAATATCTCTATAATTCCTTTTTATAAAATCTCTGTGACATCTCCACTTTCTTTTAGCAATCACATTCAGGCTAGTCCTTTGATATATTTTTACACGCTACTGAAAAATTACAAAGGGGCGAAACCCTTTGAAAATCGAGATCGCATAGATATAGTGATGGTGTCTTGTCGACTGTGTTCTACCGTTCATTTAATAGCTCAGTGGTTCTATCGAGTCTTGTCTCAATTATCGACTATGAAAGCGAGTTTGCCATTAAGAAATTGTTACTAGATCGAAAACCCATTCCTATTCATTATTGTACCTACACAAAACTTTAAAAAAATTTAAATCAAGACTGCTCGTGTACACAGATGAGCTAAACCCACTATTGGGTTTTCTTTCAACAAAAAGTAATGATATACGAAAGTACATGAAAAAAACTTTAAGGATACAATAACTTAAACTTACGTTAATTAAATGGCGTGTTGCGCCGATCCGCACTAATATGGAAGAAGGGCAAGAAGATGAGGATGGTGACTTAAAGCTAAAAATAAACAAAAGAAATATGTGTAGGTACAGCATGCACAATATAAAAAAACATATCTAGTATTTACAATTAATAAAAATCCTTTACATATTTACGAGTTACATCAAAACTATAATTGGTTCACACAACCTCTGCTTGATAGATTTCTCATGATAAAGAGAGAAATGAGGTTGTATGTTTGCTTAGGAAACTGTAGCTCTTATACAAGTAAAGAACACTAGAAGCGGAATGCTCTCTGAACGAGAAACAAACTAGTAAAGTTAAGTGCAGACGAAGCTAAAGCTGCTACACCAATAGAGTGGTTCTTGTAAATATTATCCAGTATCTCTAAAAGGAAAGAATTGCGACGAAAGCTTGTGCATCAAATTATGTTACAAAGTGAAATAGAATACTGAACAGAACAGAATAGAATAGAATAGAATAGAATAGAATAGAATAGAATAGAATAGAATAGAATAGAATAGAATAGAATAGAATAGAATAGAATAGAATAGAATAGAATAGAATAGAATAGAATAGAATAGAATAGAATAGAATAGAATAGAATAGAATAGAATAGAATAGAATAGAATATGTATAATGGACTGTAAGAACTTTATATAAAAAGGGGATAGTCTGCGGTGTACTGCAAATTATTGATGTGTTAAATTTTACATAAAATCACATACATACTAATTCTTCAGAGAAAAGTTAATAGAATATTAAAAAATCAGTCCTTTTTTGAGGTGGGAAATCATCCGACGACTATTCACGCTCTAGGGCGGAACGAGATGGCGTGACAGACTTTCACTGACTAAAACCCATCTGTGTTATTCAGTTGCTTTGTGCGTTTTAGGGCCACGGTCACTCTTCAAAACATTTCCACAGCCCTTTCGGGTATGGGCCCTTCAGTTTTGTTGACATATATTTGAGGTGAGCGTGGACTACGCTTCGCCGACTCAGGTCGAACCTTTCCAGCTGGGCTGACGACGAGGTGCCCATTTCTCGTCGTCTGAAAAAATCAGTCTTAAAAAGAGATAGTGTCTAACTAGACACTATCTCTTTTTAAGACTGATTTTTGAACAAAGATAGTGTCACTACACTATCTTTGTTTTCAAAGTCATGTATATTCGGTTTCCTTTCCCTTTTCAAATTCTTTTTCAAAACGTTAAAAGAATAAAAATATGTGGTTATTTAAACCATACTAATCGATTTCGAGCCGCTCTGCTTATGTAAATATAACTTCTTCTAAGTGAGGACCTTGTCTTTGAAGTCCATTAAAACTGCCCTGAAGTACTCCGGTACAGTAAAAACTAGATTTATAACTAGATGAAATCCCAGATGTACTATTGGATGTCTGTTCTCATCTTTAGTCCTACTTCAAGTGCTCAGGTTCAGCCAACAAAGGCCATTTTAACGGCAGACAGCGACATACTCAATAATATATTCATCTTGCTCGTCTGAGCTTCTAAAAACTACTATTGAAATACTTTATTGTACAAATGAAAGCTACATAATAAGATCCTTGTAAAACTTCTACAGTTGGTACATATTTAGTTATTTTTCAATGTTATTATTTTCTTATCTTTTTATTTATTTTTTGATCATTTTCTTTCTTATTCTACTTTTTAAGAATATTAAAATCATCATCATCTTCCTGCCCTTGTCCCGTTTTATTTGGGGTCGGCTCAACACGCTTTTTTCTTCCATTCTACTATGTCACTCGTCAAGCTATCACTAACTCCCTTTTCTTTTATATCACTTTTCACACAATCCATCAATCTTTTCTTTGGTCCTAAAACAGATTTTACATTTACCTATACAGAGTCGATCCTTTGGTGTAAAAAGCTCACAATCTGGGGTCCTACCGTAACGTCTTAAATCATCAAAATTACGGTAAGAGAGAGAAGAGCTACACAGGACGAATAGCACTGTCCCTTTCACACATCGGATTCTTGATAGCAGCCCATTCATGTCCTAGTATATTTCCTAAAATCAACTATTTTCCGCTGGCTTTTTCTTTTGTTGATAAGCTCACGTTTTACCACCACCTTACCTGATGGTAAGCGATGATGTGATCGACATAACCTATTCACTCTTGACTTATAGACCCCTCGATTTTAGCTATCAGGACACACATACTCCGGCAGCGAATTCCACTCCTTACCTCTGTACCTACGCACAATTATTAATGTATTTCCAAAACATTTTGTGCGTATATTTGGGCTTAACAAGCCAGGTGCATCAATGCTAAGTAAAAGTAGAGAGATGCATTCAGAGAGCCTCTTCGAGTGATGGTTCTTAACTGTGTTTGGCAGCTTTGTTACAAATCTCTCCAACTGGTCTCCTAGCTACTATTCCAAGACCGTTACTGTTTAGGCACAGTTAAGCATAAAGCTCCTAACAATAAAATACGCTAAGCACAAAATCTTCACAACAGCCAATATACGACGCCTGCCTTATTTTAATAACAAAATCCATTACAGAACTGACGAAAACGATAAACGTATAGAATATTGAAACAACATCGTTATAGACTATCGTAACATCAATATTATCGCTGCTATTACTTCCTCGGCTATAAAAAGATGAAAATACTTATTTACTGCTCTGCTCACTTTATTACGTCTACTATGATCACATTAATTACGGTCTGTTCTCTATGACCATCGTTTCATATTTCAATATAGTAATCGAGGCAACTTTGTTTTAGTACTGTGTCAAGTACTTATGACGTAGGTTTTAAAGGCAGTAAAGTTTTATTAACTTGTTAAGTGATTCAATTTTCCGAATATGATGTAAAGAAAACGATATGGTATTCACTTTCCGGGGAAGTTCACTGAATTTCATTATGAAACTTTGAGTCTCAGACAAATTTATGATAAAAAATACTAAATTAATCTTTAGTCTAAGTACTCTTCCAAAGTCTTATAACTTTTATATCTCATCCGGGAGCCATTTATCATAATTTGTTCGAAGAACCCCAATGAACAGTTCATTATCTAACATCTAGGCTTGAAAGTCCAAACCTCGTTCAAGTAGCATTAAATTGTCAAAATAGTTTAATCTACGAGTATGATCAATCAAAACTTTGTCGCAGAGAAATTGGTTTCATAAAACGCAAAGAAAAAAATCTCATTCATCCAAATAAAGAGCTGTCAGTTTGCTGTCTGCGTAACCTTTTTAAAAAGATGAGACCCTTTTCATCAGCGAAGATACTCATGTCAAGATTGTCTACCTTATATTTTGTGGAAGAAATACGGTTGATCAATAATGCATTATGTTTGGAATAGTCCGCAAAGAATACCCAAGTGCTTGTCACATGTTACGACAGGGATCGTCAATAACTTGGTCTTAAAATGTTAAGTCTGGAATCTTGGCAAGTTTCCCGAATACATCACCATGCCCTTTGGCGCCGGGCCAACGAAGAAATTCCACTTTCTCTTTTTAATAAATGGGTTTGTAATTTTGCCTGGCTGGTTTAAGATAATAAAAAGTTTTAAAGTACAACTTAGTGGTGGTAGCTACAAGCTGAAAAGTTACTGCAGAAAAAATGAGCAGTTCTGCTAAGGATATTTAGAGAAGCTTTAAATTTAGTGCGATTGCAACGTGAGTCCATAAAATCGTATACAATTAAGTGGGAAGGAAACGTGTTCATGATAAGTTAATTATAAATGATTCTGTATGGGTTCAGACTAATAATATAACTGTGGCTAGCTGTGTATTTATTTATTTATTTGAACATCATGAACTATAATAATGATAGTATAAAATAAATAGTAATTCAACGGTCTTCCCGTCAGATTATAATTTAAGTGCCTTCAAGGCTAGAGTGAATAAGCTCTTAATAAATTTGTGCGATTCACCGTCAACGTTTGCATCATTGCTTACCATCAGCTGGGGTCGCGGCCAAGCACTAGTTTATATAATTAAAAAAAAGTAATGGTACATAGGCGGACTTTATACAATAAAACGTTCTCTACCAGTCAACTCTTAGGTTAAAAAAAACTACACAGCGGTAGAGTGTGTACAGTAGATAAAAAATAGATATTTGAAACAGTAATAAATAATTTTTTTAATAATAATAGGTCTTTGCGTATGAAATTGCCATTTTTTAAAACGGGTTCCTTTGTATTGTAACTTATAACCATGAAAGCTAACTTATAACCAAAAAAAGTTTTTTCATATTAAGAGTTCCAACGCAGAAACTATGCATTTATAAAAGGGCAAGCAATATCAATGACGTATACCTACAACTTTCTTCTAACAAAAAAACTCTGTGTTCTTGGTTTAATAGCTTTCGTTTTGGAAATTTTCCCTTGTAGCCGCCCTGAGAAGAAAAGTTTTTCGTGAGATAAAATTTCCCACGTGAAAATGATTGAAACAAAAATAGACATCCGATTCATTAGCAGTTTTAAGTCTATATACATCATCAATATTGCATATTTCTTGAGACACATTGTTTCCACGGCAGAACTCATATTAAAAAATAATGCGAGTTTTCTTAGATTTCATACAAAAATAGTTATAAATACAGCAATATTACAAAAAGTACAAAACACGAAGAAACCGATAAAAACCTAATTTCGAAAAAAGAATAACGTAACTTTAATATAAAGTTTATTTGAACTTATGATTCAAGTCAATCCACTTCAAAGCAACCCTTTTTAAAAAACGGCAATTTCATAGGTACCTATTATTAGGTACTTAAAATAATAAAATTTAAGTATAAGTATAAAATTATTTAAAATATACTTAATATTATTTAATTATTGTTTAATTAATTTGAATAGCAAACGATGTAACCCATAGTGAAATTAAGTGAAGAAAGCGAGTGTGCGTGTAACCCATAGTGAAAGTTTCAAAATTATAATTTCGAACTTACCTTTACCCGCCCGTGGGTTAATTTATCCAATAACTATCTCTTTAGTTACGACACGAAGACCCTAAGTTCAAAGTGAACTACGAACAAATACTGAAGGTTATTTGTAGGGAAACCTTTCAAAGAGACCTCTTGGGGCTCCTAGCGTGTCGGGTTTGATCTAGGGTTGTAATGGAACTGTGCCTCTGTCTCCATAAATGCGAAACATTCATGAGAAATCGTACCTCTACATCTATCTATGCGAATTTTTAGCGGAATTCTATTAAAAGAAATCGGCTTTAAATAAGAAAACTTGAATTTATAAGCCTCGTAAAAATAAAAAACAAAATACACAAAAGATATTAGAGAAATAATTAAAAATAAACAGTTTTAGCTTCCATGGCCACTACCAGGTTCAGTCCTAAGTAAACTACTGTTCAGTGGATCCGATTTATTTTATATAGGTACCATGGACAATTTATGATATTGTTACTAGCTTCTCAGCGGCTAAAGTCAAATACTATCCGAAGGGAATCTCCTACTCCACACTCATACTCCCACGTTAAAAAGTGTGTGAGTATTCTATGTCGTATTCCTGAATATGGTCTACCCGTATGCCAAATAATGTACAAATCCAAAAAACGTACACCCATATGTAGATACAATCAGGGGTCAAAAGTGCAATTGCACTCTACCAATGCTAAAGTGTCTAAAATTTCTTTGTAATAGAAGTTTCATAGTCCACAACTACTTTAACCAATACTATAGATTCTATGCTACAATCAAATCAGGCACGAACCATTGACCCACTTCTACAAAGACATTTTAGACTCTGCAGCATTGATGCAGTGCAACTGCACTTTTGACCTCTGATCGTACATACTGACTTTTGCCTTTACAATATTCGTATGAAGTGTGATTCGAATTTCATTAAATTATTTTTCAACTCATTTATTTGAAAACTAGTTTCTACCTCACCGGTTTTTAGGCTCGTAACTTAATGTATTTTGCACAAAAAAATTATAAGTCATTTCCTCACAATAATGTATTGCTAAATATATTATTATGAAATTTTATTTAAATTTTCAAATAAGGAATTAAAAAACGTTGTGTGGCAATTTGTCATTGTAGTGTCTCATCTCTATAGCCTCAGCAGCAATAACTAAATATGGCCCACTTTCATCGAAATGTAAAATTTCTTTATATATATTTTTTTCTTTTTTACCTCTGCTTCCATTAAGATTTTCTGTATTGGATCCCTAATTTGGACTACAGTCAATTGGTGCGCAAGCTTTGATTCAGCTTGTTATATATTTAAATTATTTTTTTCTTCCTAACCATTTTAGGCAGCCCATAGAATTTTTATTGCTCATTCATTACGAGGTAAAGGTCCATCCTGTAAGAAAATTGGAGACCCATTTGTTTTCTTATGAGTCCTTTATTATGAATTACAGCTTCTTGAGTCGGTAGGCTAAAATTCGTATAAAATTGTGGGTCTAATGAAAATACATACCTACATAGGTATGTTGATTCACCTTATATTTTTTACCCGAGTGCTCCAAAAAGAGAGTTATAAACAAAGTCAAAGTCAAAGTCAAAGATTTTTATTTCACATAGGCCTACATGGGCACTTATAAAACGTCAGAAGCTAGTGCAACAAAAATCATTAGTGTTGTGAAGCTAATAATATGAAACAAAACGGTAGTGCAGCACAGCGTGTTACTGGTTTGATTTCTGTACGTAACAAATATATGCATGACCTACAACAAGTTGTGCAGGGCTCGGTGTCTTGTGTATTTGAGTTTGCACCTCTTTGCAGTACTAGTTAAGATAAGATTTACGGTTATGCTTTATTACTGAGCTACTTTGTTACAAAATTGAAGTAACACAATAGAACTCGGCTACAGAACTAAGCTTCCTTCACACACGTAACGTCATTTTGATATCCTATTCAATATATATATATCCTATTATATATATATATTAACGACTTATAAATTAGTGCTAAAACTGAGCCACCATTTTAATTTATTAAGGACACTTAGATTTTAAAGACCAATCTAACAATATCTTAATTGTCAAAATCCATTCAACCGTTTAGAAGGTACGATGTAGTAAAGTTACAGATATAAGATACGAGTGAAAAACATAACCCTTCTTTGGCAGTCGAAAATGAGAACAAAACACAAGATAACTTAAAGGCACTTAAAATGTTTCAAGATATCGATTGTCAAGTAAATTATCGAGTTCTAACTCGAAACTTGTGGCAGACAAAGTTGCTTCGTTGAAGCATCGGTTATAGTCGATGACTTTGATTACCAAGTAAGTTACCTGTTTGAAGATGGGTAAACTTGAAAGCTTTAAGTATGGGAATATTATTTACTTTATACGTTTGAGATAGGAAGCTGAGCTTGAAAGAACAGAAGCGTAGAAATTATTGATGACATTCTTAGCGTCTACATATGTCAACATTTTAGACATCTTTAAAATAATGTACAAAATTTTATCAAATCAAACATCGAAATCTAACAAAAATTATCATCATAAATGAAAACTTAATTGCCTTACAGTCAATGACTTAGATTACCAACTAAGTTACCAGTTTGAAGATGGGTAAACTTGAAAGCTTTAAGTATGTGAATATTGTGTACTTTATACGTTCGGGATATTATAAGAAGCTGAGCTTGAAAGAACAGTAGAATATAATTTTGATGACATTCTTAGCGTCTACATATGTCACCATTGTAGACATCTATAAAATAATGCACAAAATTTTATCAAAGCAAGTATCGAAATCTAGCAAAAATTATCATCATAAATGAAAACTTTATTGCCTACACTCAATGAGTTTGATTACCAACTAAGTTACCTGTTTGAAGATGGGTAAATTTGAAAGCTTTAAGTATGTAAATATTATTATTTTATACGTTCGATATGTTACAGAAATGAGCTTGAAACAACGGTAGCATAGTAATTATTGATGAAACTTTTAGCGTCTACTTATTACGTCACAATTATAGACATATATAAAATAATGCACCTACTAAAATATATCAAATCAAGCATTGAAATCTAAATAAAATTACTATCATATATGAAAAATTAATTACCAGGTCAATTAAGTTTTTCATGAAATCTCATATATCAGCTGGCTAACTGTCAAGTTCTTTTTTTTATATAGGCTTTCGGTTTTTTTTTTTGGATTGTGTGGAGCCTAGCTTCCTATTTTCAGTACTCTAATGCTCACCAATAGTCTGATTACCTGATTTTCTGCTTAATCAAGCTATATACTTATTATTATTATTCAATTTATTTATTTTTATATACGTATTTTTTCATTTTTCAATATTTCTTAAATAAATCAAACAAAAAAAAAATAGTAGCCCACCGGTTTTGGGAATAGGGTCTAAGCTACCAGTGGTCTCCTGAAAGAGAAAACTCCTAACAATACGAACTCTGTCCAGGAATACTAATATTTCTGGATCAAGCCCTTGATCCAACTGGCCAACCCAAGCCGCCTCAGATGTTGGTCGAGACTCTTAGCAATTAAGCCATTTGGCCATCACCACTATCGGTACAATGATTGCTGTATCCACTTACCACATGTCGACAATCTCGCGAGCCAAGTCAAGATACTTAATGTGATAAGCTGAGGCTTTCAGAAGTTCTCGTCTTGAGGGACCGCTATATCAACAATTGTGCGATAGTCGATCTATCACCACTATATCAGGCTTATTGGCAACAACAGTCCTGTCAGTGCTGACAGGTGATGTGAGATCGATCCCCTTCCATTTTGGTATTGCCATTATCAAGAACTGGGTCGGGCATATACTTATAGTACGGTACTTTGGAGTCCACAAGATTGTATTTAAGAGCAAGTTGCTCGTCCTGGCTACGAGGTCGTGTCTATGCAAATAGTCTCCTCTGGCTAGATGAAAACACCCAGAAATAAAGTGTTGTTATTATTATTATGTAGCACTAACATACTTCTAATTTTACAGAACCATCCCCACTGTATGACAACAATCACTACCACGAGGAATGTCTCCGCTGCAACTCCTGCGGGCTGAACCTCACCGGCCCCAACCAGGTCAGTACAAAATAATATAACGTTTCAAAACTATGTCTTTCGGTATGGCGAGCCATATTAGGGCACCCGTTGAGATAAAAATTCAATGGAGTCGCTGTTGTCAAAATCGATGAAGAGAGCTGTATAAGGTGGAGACAACATTATATAAAAAAAACCGGGCTAATACGAGTCGGACTCGCGCTCTGAGGGTTACACACAAACTTACCTATGAAAACAGTTCAATTCCCGAATTGAGTTACGAAGATTTTTCTGTCGCATCGCATTTTTTTGTGACATAACTAGAAATTTACAGTTTTCAGATTATTTTTTATACTTGTGTACTTTGCTTCATGCCAAAGTTCAGGATTCTAGGTCAACGGGAAGTACCCTATGAATTTCGATTCCTTTGAGAATGTCGAAATATACGTTTTTTTGCGACATAAACGGCCGTATCTTTTTTTACATTAACTTAGAAGTTTGATTTTTTCATAGTTTCAAGGGATCGCAGACTTGATTATATTATGGTTTTAATTTTAACTCGATACCTCCACGCGTTCCCGAGATAAAGGGTAGTAAGGACAGACAGACAAACAGACGTACAACAAAGTGATCCTATAAGGGCTCCGTTTTTTCCTTTTGAGGTACGGAACCCTAAAAATGGCTTATCGAGCAAGCCGAGCCCGAGTTGTCGACGGCGCGTAGTACCTCTCATGCACCTTAAAGAGATTTCAGCAAAACCGTAGGAGCCCGATGCCGATAGGGTCACAAGGATAGTTTTTATTAAGAATAAATAGACGATTTTTCTAACTAGGCTAGATGAAGAGTTGATAGTTGCCATTCTCAACCATAGGTACCACATGATGATCTGAACTTTGACATGAATAGGTATTAATTGGGACTGTAGTTTATTGTGTCTTTTCTTTTGACTTGATTATTTTTATGTGTGATTTGAATCATCATCATCTTCCTGCCCTTGTCCCATCTTATTTGGGGTCGGCGCAACACGTTTTTTTCTTCCATTCTATCCTGTCAACTGTCATACTATCACTAACTTCCTTTTCTTTAATATCACTGTTCACACAATCCATCCATCTTTTCTTTGGCCTCCCTCTCCCTCTCCACCCATCCACATGTATACTCATAACTCTTTTAGATTTCTTTTAAAATTTGTAATGTGTGATTTGAATACAAGTCAAATTAAACTTACATTTATTTGTTTCTTTTATATGTTTGATATCTTATTCTATTTGATATTGTTTAACAATATAACCTATTTTTAACAATTTGTTGACTGTAATGTAATCTGTATATGACTTGTAAGGATCCCTTAACAATAAACTGCTATGACTTTAAAACAATAAGTGAAAAAACTGTCAAGAAACATCTTTTATCACAATTTGAGACAAGAAACATTTTTACTTTGAAAACTGTGTCACTCAGTCTGGCGAGCTATATTAGGGCACCCGTTAGGATAAAAATTTAATGGAGTCGCCGGTGATAAAATTGAAAAAGAGGACTGTACACTGTGAAGATGACAATATACGCGACAAGAAATAAAAACATTGACAACAAACCCCTTTGTTACGATTTTAGGCAAGAAACATTTACACTTACTTAACTTGATAAACTGTTAATACTGAACAGCAGATTTTTTTTTTTGCAATTTTAGGGTTGGTTCCCATGGTAGAAATTATTCATAATCGTGTTGATGAGTGTTACCAATGTTACCATTCTCTCGTTTCGCGCCTTGGTACAGGCCATGGTTCGAAGCGAGGAGGAGTAGCAGGCGGACGCCTCCTTCTGTGAAGCAGTAATGCTAGCAAAGGAGGATGCCGTAAATGCACGAGCGAGGAAGTGACCCTCACGCCCCAGCCACTGGGATCGGGGGCGAACAATGGGTAGCTCGCCGTCCGACCGTCCGGACCGAGCCCAAGTCGTCGACAGCGCTTACTGTTTCACGCGCGCCTCAAGATGTCAGCCAACCGTAAAGGCCCAACAGAGTAGAAGCCTACTGAGGCCAAGGGTTTGTGTCTGAAATAAAAAGCAAAGATGAAACAGGTGTGGGTTTTTAGTCAGTAAAAGTCTGACACAACCTCGTGCTCCGCCCAAGGACGGAGGATTTAGAGTGGACATTAGATGATTTTCCCACCTAAAAAAAACCAATGTTACTACATATTGTTGTAATATCATCTTTACATTGTCTATATATACTAAATTATAAGGAGAAAAAACAACGAGAAAAAACTCAAAAACTACTAGAATACACGAATTTTAAACTTTCTTTTACCAGTAGTATGCTACTTTGTCACTGGGTGACCATAAGCTTTAGGAATATTTTCTACTGTAACGCGAGTGAAGCCCCCGGCAGAAGCTAGTACGAAATAAAATAGAGGTAAAGATTAGCTTAACCTTTAGCTTATTAGTTTCTATGTAGAAATTTGGGCAAATCTTTAAACGTTCAAGTTACAAAATCATCAGACACATTATATATTTTTTTCAAAATTTAGGGAAATAAGTGTTTTTGACCATTTGAAACTTCGAGCGACCCCACCTTAAAACGCGAAAGCTCCTTAATTTACGAAAAGCCTTACTCTAAGACTTCTAGAGAAATAATAAAAGTAGCTTTGTATCTCATAATAATCCAAACATACAATCAGCAAAATATTATGTCGGAGAAACAATGCCGTAAGCCTCGTGGGTATGCTTAGGAAACAAATCAATTTGTCGAATATCCTCGAAACAAAATATATTAGGATTTCAGTAAAGTCCCTATATCATTAACCGGGACGAAACCCCGCTGCCACGACAAGTCGTGGCATGGCGGAAAGAGTTCCGGCGGGATCTCATGGTGGAATGGCGACAGCGACTATCGCAACCCAGTGCTGGTCACGCCATAATTATGGCGGTAATTCCTCCTTTGAGGAGTGGCTGGAAAGGCAACACGGCGTACTTACCTTCCGCATGACGCAGGTCCTCATCGGACATGGTAAATTCGGAAGGTTCCTGCTCCGGATTCGTGCGGAAGAAACGCCCGGGTGTCATCATTGCGTGGACCGTCCGGAGGACAAGTAATGCTACTAGCAAAGGAGGCGGCCGATCGCGTGAGGCTACGGTCCTCAAGCCCCAACCGCCACCGGGCTTCTAATCCCGATTTCCAGCCATAATACGCGCCTACTACGGCTTGCGGACGGCGAGCAATGAGTAGCTCGCCGTCCAACCGTCCGGTAATCGTCTGAATCCGGATGAAGGAACAGGAGTGGGTTTACAACCAGTAAAAGTCTGACACTACTTCCCGCTCTGCCGAAGAGCGGGGATGTCATAAGATGATTTTCCCACCGGAAAAAAACCCTTTATCATTAAAACACCTTTATATAATAAAGAAAATTCTTGTTACTAAAACATCCAAATTGCTATTGGATACCAAATAAAGAATAAAATTTGAACACTGAAATTCTTCTAACTAAATCAATCCAACAAGACTTAGAATACACTTTACCTTTTAATGCGATTTTTCATTAATCTTTTTCCACACTTTACCTTTTAAGCGAACATTTTTAAGTGTGCAACGTTTGCAAACTTTAAATCTATCTATGTGTTTCCTCCATTTCGTTCAATCCTTTTAGTTTCAGTAAAATACTCGATTTCGTAAATTCATTTAAACTTCCCTCGTTATTTGAATTTGATTCAATTTAAAATGTTGATTTAAAATTGCTTGTTTTACAGGAACTACTACATAATTCCTTCAAAAGGCTTTAAATTCACTGCTTAAATCGCCTTATTCTTTGATATTTATAAAAATATCCTTTTTTTATTTTTTTCATTCACGCTTGACTACTATCTCATCTGAGAGAAAACGATGCTGTGGTTGACAATGGAGTTCACTTGCCTAGAATTTACTTATTCACTCTTGACCTCAAGACCCCCAGGTTATAGCTACCAGGAAACACACTACAGCAGGGAATTCATTCCATAACTGTACGCACAACAAATATATTCCCAAAACGTTTCGTACGTATGGGTTTACCATGCACCGGTGACGCCATCATCATCATTATCACTTAAGTTACTTAGGGTCGAATACAACATTTTGTCTTCTCTCAGACTTCTTTGTAGTAGAAATCTCAGTACTCCACACCCTATTTCAAGAGATTCTATTTTTTGCACAGACGGTCTATGGTTAATTTATCTTCCTCAATTCTTATAGCCATCATCATTCTTTTTCAAACTTCAATTATGGAATGAGACAGTATTGTCTGAGTACTGTAATACTATCCACAAAAAAAAATTTTTTTTTGGTAGTCCAAGTCCAAAAAATCTAAAAGAATATAAAAAAGGTACATATATTGAAGAGACCAAAGGCAAATTCTAAAAATATGCAGATCAGGTTTCCTCGTCCCCCTCTCGACAATATTGTGGCAAAGTATTTGAATGTAAACCAAAGGATTTTCAACGCTTTTGTGGACCGAAGCAAAGGCTTTGAAAGGTTTGAGGACGAGGAAGTTTGAAGTATTTGACCAAAATAAGGAATTAAGTAAGAAGTTTGTAAACAAGACAGATTGCGCTGCCGGCTATGAAAACCTCTTAAATCGAAATGATATAATCTACTTCTGTTATTTCTGAGATAATATACCACTCGGAGATTATAATATTCTCGGAGATCCACAGCTCTGGGAAACTTATCACAATGTATGAAAAATTAACGAAACCGCATTTTGCTCACTGATTTTTATTCAAGCTGAACAATCTCGGCATTCTTCTTCTTCCTGCCACTGTCCCGTGTTATTCCAGGTCAACACAACATGTATTTTTCTTCCATTGTGTCCTGTCACCCGTCACCCTATTACTAATTCCTGTTTCTTTCGTAGTACTCCTTAGACAATCCATCCTTTTTTCCATGGCGCCCCTTTTCCTCTCCATCCACCCACATGTATACTCATAACTCTTTTAGTAACATGCGTATTATTCGTCCTCTTCACATGAAAATACCAAGACAAACGATTCCCTTTCAACTTTTCAGTCACTGGCATCGCTTTGAACGGACTGTGCATTATTATTTTGAGCCTGTTGTGTCCCACTGAAGGACAAAGGCCTCCCTTCCTTTCTACTACTCTCCTCTGTACTTAGCTACTTCTGTGCGTTAATAGGCGTAAAATTAACCAGGAATCTTAATTGTATGCTAAGATATCAAATAATTTCAAATGACCGTCTTCGATGACAGAAAATATAATTGTAAGTAAGCCTACTACAACTTGACTTTTAGTCCAAATTAGTTTTAATTCCAACTTTATCGTTTTCATAACTATTGTTTTCGTAAATTGGATTCTCAGTTATATTTAGAACAACTGTTCCATTCAATTTACCCTTTTAGAATGGGTTCGTGGAAACAAATACATTTGGAGAGCCTAATGGCGGCCGTGCCCACCCTTATTGGACGATAACCAATATGAGAATGTAGCCGATACCGGCTTCACCAATGTGCTAATAGCCTATTTTCATTGTAATGCGTTCGCCAAAGATATACAAATTAACTAAATAGGTTTTTGTTTTGATTCTTTACCAATGTTCGAATCGAGTGGCGATATTTTAGTTTGTAGGACGTAGACCAACACCATTAATACTTTGGTGTTTCGAAGAAAATCTAAACTTATTTGAAGTTAATCTGGAAACTATTTACAAATCAAATATTATGATGTAACTAAGTCGCGCTAATGATATGAACGGTGATTCCAGCCAAGTTACAACCGTTTCGATTCGATTCTTTTTCGTCAATTGCCTTGAGTCGGCCACGACCACGTGACTGAGCGTTGAAATGACGTCAGAACAAAGGAATCGCAGGAGTGGCCTACTCGAAGCGTTCGAGGCAAGAGAATCGAAATGAATCAGTTGAAACTTGGCTATGGTGAATGGTCTGTAAATATAGGTGAGTCGATAGAAAAAATTATTTATTCAAAAATTATATGAATATGTGTGAAAAAATATCAAACGTTTCTTTTCTATAGTTTTTAACATTTTAATTTAAAAAAAAATTCTTATGTTTACCTAACTGAACGTACGTAAAACAAGGTAAGTAACTACTTTAATAAAATGTTAAAAAATTATAGAAACGAACCGTTTTTTCACCTGTAATATCATAGTTTTGTAGTTATCAGATATTGATCCTATGCCGTTCATATGTGCTTTATAGACGATCCCGCCAGACTATTCCTCAACTTCAGGATTATTCAAAAGATCTACTCCGACTCTGGAACGCAAAACGTAACTGAAGGAACACGGGTAGGTTTTAAAAAATACTATTGCCAAACATTACTAAAAACCAAAATCAACATTGGACCAGAGAAGCGTCAATGTCACTGAAGCCTATGTAGTCTAAAATAATAATAATAATGCTTTATTCAGTCTTAGAAATGGGTTATATGGCTTAGAAATTGGTTATGAGATTACAAAAATATCTTAGGTGCATTAAAAATTGGTTACGATACAGAATATATAATTATTTTTTTTTAAGTTATTGAGAAATACCCAAGGCATTAAGTCCGCCTTTGTACAGTGTTTGTGTCTAGTGCATACAGTTTTAATAAATAAATATTTTTTTACTGGCATCTTAGCTAGGTTACATAGTAACCTGTGTTAAAGATACCAGGGGGCCAAGTCTGTTATTGTATAAATTCGTCATTCCAACACGATCCCATTGTCATTTTACTAAAAGTTCGTAATCTGCTAAATTCATTATATACGAGATTACCATTCTCTGCCATATCTTTTAATGGATTGTCGGTGGTTGACCAATGGAAAGTCATAATGACGCCATTATGTTAGTAGATTACCAAATTTGTCAAAATCAACAATTATGAAGTCTATTATAGACTTTTCTGACACTATTGTAATAGCAGACTTGGAGCCCTGGGCCCCAAGTCTGCTTTTCTATTTTTTTTAAATTCATCATTCCAACACGATCCCATTGTCATTTTGCTAAAAGTTCGTAATCTGCTAATTCATAATGATCGATCATTGATCGGTCAATGGTCTTGTAATAGAGTTTGGTAGAATGACAATATCGAGCTTATTAAAAGCAATGACTACACAATAACGTTCTAACGGTAGGTCACTGATCAAAGGAACTGTCAAAAAATTAGCAGATTACCGCATACGTCAGACATTCATTTGTCAATATGTACGAGATTACTATTCTATGCCATTTCTTTCAATGGATTGTCAGTGGTTGACCATTGGAAAGTCATAATGAAGCCATTATATTAGTAGATTACCAAACTTGTTCCATTCCCCACAGGGTTACATTACATTTACTTAAATTATTAAAATACTGTTAGCAAAACAATACAATTCTTTATGTGAAAGTACTCTCGCTTTAGTAACATTCGGGGCTACCGATGTCCCGCATTAAAATAATAATTTCATCGGCTTAAAACTTACCTTTGTTTCGTAAAACTTTGTAAACAAATTAGTGATAGTGATAACTATGTTATTTGAAATAATAGCACTATAACAGCTGTTTGTATTTATTTAAATGGTATTCGCTTAGTTTTACTCTTTTACATAATTGGAGATGAAATTAATGAATTAAACCGAGTTCTAATAATTTAACGGATACAATTCATGTTTTAAAAACAACAAATCAATTTATTCCTAGTTCATTATTTTTGCAGTATTTTTTCATGTACTTTCAAACCTGTTTTTTTTTAACCAGGTATAATTTACGATATAACACACTTTTAAATAAAAGAAATAGAGTATATTGACAACAAAGATGCCACATAACTTAAAAATATAACATTATAACAAATTTATACGAAGATATCGCTATTAGCGATGAAACCGTCATTGTACCCATAGGTTTAAGTTGTGTTACTTTTATGGTGTACAATACAGTTTATTCTATTCTATGCTATTCTATTCTATTCTATTCTACAATAGAGTGAGTTATGCACCATAGCAAAACGAAACACTGACTCTTAAGTCACTGGATCTCCTAGTTTGGGAGTCAGGATTTACTCAATCCATGTAACCTTTAATTCACAATATGTGACCTAGTATTTAAGCAATGCTAAAGGTTTCCGTACAATTAAAGATTTTTTCTTTTATTATTATTTTATTGATTTTACTACTATAACATATTTTTTGTTAGATAGATAAAATTAAACATGATTTAGAAAATACTTAACTATCACTAAATATACTATACTATATATCGATGATCCTATGTAAGTATATAAGGGCCAATGCGCAAAATCACTACAGTTGTGATTTTGCGCATTGGCGTATTGGTGTACAGTTCAAGAGCAACTTTCAAAGTCAAATTCATGATACCCATATTTCTGCAATAAAAAGCAATGCTTTCAATGAGAAATGACTTTTTGTTTGTCCCAAGGAAAATAAATTAATTTTATTTCTTTCTTTCTTCTACAGTTTTCTAATGGATTTCCATTAGAAAACTTGGTTCTTATTTCTAACCAAGATTCTAGACGAACCTGCCCTTCTATTTACCTCGTCATATATCAAGAAATAGGTTTTTGTTAAAGATTTTGCTAGAATGCTATCCCACCTGATGGTAAGCAGTAATACAATCGTTGGTTGTGAATCGTACTAGTTTATTAAGAGCCTATTCACTCTAGCCTTGAAGATACCTAAATTATAATCGGACGGGAAGACCGCTGCAGGCAAATGGTTCCAATTCCGGATACCTTTACTTTGAACTAAGCAAAGATTTAAAACATTTTGTTTAACACCTTTTTAAAGCATGATTGAAATTGTTTCAAAGTACGCTCAGTGTTGTAAGTCGAAGCGTTTCTAGTTATTTATATCTTGGATGTTTAGTCTTTCTATAGACTTTGGCGTGACTTTGTTTGAAAACCATTTCCTTATTTTCTTTTTTTATACTATTAGACGTTTAACGAAACCTACATTTTTACATTATTACTTGTAACATAATTTATCACTACGAAAACATTAGTGCTGAATTCTGAAAAATATAATCTATCAAAATATTACCTTGTATCATCCTTCTCAGAATACATAACTTAATATCATTGTATTATAGAAATAAATTATACTAGCGGCTTCGCCAACGTGAAGGTAAGTTTTTCCATACAAACTTTAAAACCCCCTTTCTCACCTCAGGGGCTAAATTTTGAAAAAATCCCTTATTGGTGCTCGTTATAAAAGAAATCCTTGTGCAAAAAATCACGTTCCTAGACTTAGCACTTTTGCTTGTGCTTTGGTGTGTTAGTCAGTTTCTCCTTTTATATAAATAGATGACCCAATTTATTTGAATTTCAGAAACTACTAAAATGCTTCATATATTTATGTGCCTCAGTCGTCTGGGCCATCTATTTTCATGTTATTTGTATACGTCTAGCGTCCGGAAAACCCATTCATATTATATTCCACTTAAGCGACTCCCGATAAATAGATCCCCTATTCTGAGGTAAACCTGGCCCATTTTACCTGCTCCCACAAATAGCCATCCATCATTTCGCGATTCCGGTCCAGGGTGCCGGTCGCCGGTACCCACACTCTTACCTCGGAATATGGATCAAACCAGAAGACAAATTAGATCATTATTCTGTAGGCAATGCGGTCATTGCCTCTGTCCCCAATAATAATATTATGATGGCTAGCTTGAGAGCATTTTATTCGTTTTTGACACATATTTTGCTTTTTTGTGTCTAACAAAGAAATTAGTGAAGTAGGTAGTCGATATTCATGTCATTATTTTGTTCAATGATACGACTGTCTTTTATTATACTATAACTTTGTATACCTTTTAGTTAAACTTATTGACCTAATAATTGAATAACCGAGACCAATGTACTTGTCAGTTGCTGTCATTTTTCGATGTATTTGGATATTTGTTTTCCAATATTTTAAAATTGGAAAAGTCCTCTGGGCGACTCTTCGCGTGACCAGAGGGCTAGGCTTTTCTTCGGACAACGAATCAGCATTGCTATCCAACGTGGCAATGCTGCCAGCGTTCTGGGCACTTTTCCTATTGATATCGATGTGGATGAATTTTTTGATGCCTAATAATTTCTTTTTCTACCCGTTTGTAAATATTATTATTTTTAGTTTGTATATATTCCTATTACATTGTTAATATTTATTAGTTTTTATGTTACTTATAATTAGTATTAGAATGTTAGCAATTGTAATAAATTCAAGCATATTTTAATAGTTATTCTGATATTCGGGGTGAAGTTGAATCTAATAAAGCAAAAAATACTTAAAACTGGATCAGCCGTTCTTGAGTTATAAATGGTTAAAACGACTTTGTTTTATATATATAGATGATATAAAATAGAATAAACTTTATTGTACACCAAAATAGTAACAAAACTTTTACACTCACTTAAATCTATGGGTACAAAGGCGGTCTTATCGCTGACAGCGATATCTACCAGACAACCTTAGGAAGGACTGTAAGAACTTGAAATAGAAATATTTATAAAATATAACAACCCGATAAATAAAAATGAAATGATAAATTCAATAATAAAAAGAAAATAAGAAATAAAAACGAATAAAAAAAAATAATAATGATAATATTAAAGTTCCTGAAATAAGCATCTGTAACAAGTAGAAGGCCAAAATTGGAGGTAAGAATTATTATGTTCTTTTGTTTATTTACGCACAAAGGTACACCATAGATGCAGAAACCAAACTCCAATAGATAGAAAAATTATATATTTTTTTAACATTTAAATATGGAACTTCAAAAACAAGCGCGAAGAAAAAAATTAGCTCAAATTAAATAACATTACTAATTTGGTTTATTATTTCTTAACACCTTATTTTCATTTTTAGATATTTCCTAGCAAATACACATTAAAAAAAAATACATAATAGATAGAGTAGATTTTGTAGTTTCAATTGCACCTTCTGGTTCGTTTTTATTTTGAGAAAATGTGGACCAGTCAGAATGTGGCGAATGTGCCCTACATTATCGACCTGTCAATCACGCAAACTGCTGCTCTTTTGTACTTAAACATTGAGTAGGGTTTAGCCCACAGCCCTGGTGAAATAATTATTAGACTGTCTCGATTTCGCATTCCTGTACCGAGAGTTTTTTTGATGCGTACAATCTAATGTTGTGATTTAACTCATTAGAAAATTAATGTTTGTTGACAATTGACGGATTTGTTGGATTATCCTGGTTTTGTGATGATGAAGGTTTGAGAGTTTTTTAAATTAAGAAGTTTACTTATTTTAGCCAAAGCGGTGTCAAGTTTCTACTTGTTTCAAAGCTGCCTGTTGCGTTTTGCTTTTAACAAAACTGTTCGGCACAATGAGTCAGATTTCAGTTATTAGAACGATAGTAGAACTTTCTAAGATTTTACTCTTAAAATACTTTTGAGTGATGAAAAATTCTATCAATAGCCGCCATTTCCCTTCTTGTTTTGGGTGGTTCATTAAATAAGTTTTGGTTTTTTAATTGATATAAACTAGTGCTTGACTGTGATCCCACCTGGTGCTAAACAATGATGCAATCGTTGATGGTGAAGTGCACTAGTTTATTAAGAGCCTATTCACTCTAGCCTTGAAGACACCCAAATTATAATCGGATGGAAAGACCTCAGCAGGCAAATAAAAAAAAAACACTTAGTCTAGACCGGAGAGGTTTCAACAACGTAAGGGTGGATACTCACCGTACTTCGGGTTGTCCGATGGTAGAAATGAGATGGCGGAATCAAGTCATGCAATTTCCGCGCACACTCTTCAAAATGCAACCTGTAAAACACCTTACACACCTACAAGTTTTCCTCCTTCGGATGGATTAAGAGACAGTGTCAGATTTTTACTGACGGAAACCCGCCTATGTTCTTTCAGTAGTCCTTTACATTCTAGGGCTGAGAAGTCACATAACAGTGAAAATGTATGTCGAGTTGCATCCCCTTAAATCACAGGATCTCCTAGTTTGGGAGTAAGGATTTACTCTATCTGTTTAACCTTTAATTCAAAAAGTTACATACAGTACACTTTACCAACTCCTTATAAGCCATTACATTACAACCTAATTATACATATAGGTACAGCAGCGACCTTGATGTACCATATTAAATAAATCCCAGCACTTATACGGCAAGGACATGGGTACTTTGATATAAATTAATCAAAGGCGTATTACGTGAGAAGCCCGCAACAGGCCTGGTCCAGGGTGAAGCGAGCGGCGAGCGGTGACAAGTGCAGCAGAAGTGTTTGTAGTAGGCAATAAAATCTATACTTGTGTTCATAATGTATACTTCTTCACTAATGTTATAAAGAGATTTGATTTGTATTTTATATTTTAGTTTGTAATTAATAAACTGAGAACTGCTGTGCATTATTTCACGCTCCTGGACTGTTTCCTTTTATGACGTAAGCGAGCACTAAGAGAGGATTTTCCAAAATTCGTTCCCTAAAGGAATGAAACGGAGGTCTAAAGTTTGTATAGAGACGCCTAATTTTCACGCGGGCGAAGCAAAAGGCGGAAGCTAGTCAATTTATATTCTGTTCAGTATAGCTCTCTGTCTATCAAAAGTTTATCGCGTTCACACAGCCAGTCAGACTCAATGGGGACTTTATTTTATAATATGTAAAAATACTTCGCGCCCGCTTTAGAATTCGCGAAAGCTCATCACCCTGATCGTAGCCAGAGAATTATTACCGCGTGAAAGCGAATCAATCACTAGGAGAATGACGAAACAAACGCTGGAATCTCTTTTCGGATGGACAATGGTGATTTGGGGCTGTGAGCCAAGATTTTATGGTAATTGAATGGGTTTGTGATTTATGTGAGATAGATGAGGCTTTAATAAAGGTTTTTATTAATAAACTAGCTTCTGCCAGCGGTTTTGCCCACGTGATAAAACTTATGACAATAGGTAATATAGTAGCAGTAGAAATACTGCTGAAAGAATTTTTAAAATCGGTTCCAGTGGTTTTTGAGTTTATTAATTACGACGAAAAATACAATAGATAAATAGATAGATATACTTTTTTGTACACCATAAATGAAAATACAGTAGGAGCTTAAAATGAATAAGGTGTAAATTATATAAGGGAAAGAATCGAGGAAAAAGGAAAACTGAAACAAAACAATTAAAAAAAAAAATGGTGACAAATAGATATTCTGTTTTTTGTATACCATAAATAAAAATATAACAGGAGCTTAAAATAGATAAGTTGTCACAATGGGAGGTCTTATCGATAAAAAAAGATTCTTACAGACAACCTTTTTTTAGGTGGAAAATCATCCAATGGCATTTCTCGCCCTTTTGTGTCAGACTTCTACTGACTAAAACCCGCTCCTGTTCATTCTTTGCCTTCGTTCCAGGGCCCCGGGGTTCTCTTTCGCTTCACCCATAGCCCCAGTAGGCTTCGACCTTTCTGGGCCCCAACGTTACAGACAACCTTATGATGGATTTAACAATAAATCTCTTTATAATATTACTATAGAAGTATAGATTTGTCAAAACTTGTTGAAAAAAAATTTTTTTGTCACACCGCCACTTTTCGAAACTCGATATTCATTGTTTCGAAAAACAATGTTTGACTATTTCAATATTAGTTTCCTATGGATAAACACCGCCAAGAAACTCCTATGTTATCTGTCAGTTACTCAAACGTAAGTACACAGATAAACTTAATATAAAGTAACACATTTCTACATAAAATAATCTAGTCACACATATTGTATAGAATATAATTTTATTGTGTTACCTACTTAGAATCAAAATGATTAAATCCAACGTACATAGCTACGACAGTACTGTCGCACTCTGCGACGGTTTGTTTGGGGGATTGGACTTGTACTAAACTTTACTAGAATTAAATGCTTTATCTAATATATAAAATTCTCGTGTCACAGTTTTCGTTGCCATACTCCTCCGAAACGGCTTGACCGATTTTGATGAAATTTTTTGTGCTTATCCGGTATCTATGAAAATCGGCCAACATCTATTTTTCATCCCCCTAAATGTTAGGGGTAGTCCACTCCTAAATTTTTATTTTATTTTTTAGACAAAATTTTTAATTTCTATTTTTTTATGATACAACATACAAAAATACATACAATCCTCAATTTTAACCCTTCTACGATCAACCCTTATTTTTTAATAGCCATTTTAGTAATTTAAATGAAATTATTTATATAGCAAACGTTTGCCGGGTCATCTAGTCTCATATAAAAACTTTGTATTATTCTTCATTAAATTCAATAAAAGCACATTTTGATACGATCGTTCTGTCAAATCTCCCCAACTAGACATTTCTGTTTTCTACTTAATATTTAAACCTATTCTAGAACAACAAAATCCTTACAAGTATATATTACATGCCGGTTCTTTAACCTAACTCATACGATCTCCTTTCGATATCACAGTACCTACCTATACACAGATATATATATGACTATGTGAAATTTGCTCAGTGGCTACAGCTTGGCGTGATTAATCCCGGACGTTATCATGACCTTCCGGCTCAATCCTGATTTAGCCGATCTGCAATTTCCTCGATAGTTGATCTACTAGGTATAGTGAACATCATTGAAATGTTTATCTATCATCAATAGCTTAAATAATTACGGTATTTAGTTAGCCTAAAATAAAGAAAGGAAAGAAGGGAAAGAAAAAAAAGAAAAGAAAGAATGGAAATAGAAGGGAAAGTAAGGAAATAGAAGGGAAAGAATGGAGAAAAAATGAAAAAAAATTAAATAACAGAATTAAAAGAAAAAAATATTCCTTTGATGACAGTGGATTGATCAAAACAGACACAAAAATAAAAACTGGGCAGGTGCGAGTCGGATTCGCGCACTGAGGCTTCCGTACAAACTTACCTATGTTCAATTCCCGAATGGAGACTCGAAAATTTCCCCGAATCGCAAGAAAAGTATTTTTTTTTTTTGTGATGCTAATTCAAATTTAATTTTTTCCGATTTTTACCTATACTTGTGCCTTGACTTCATTCCAAATTTCAGGATTCTAGGTCAACGGCAAGTACCCTGTGAACTTTGATTCCCATGAATATCGAAATACACATTTTAGAATAGAATAGAATAGAATAAACTTTATTGTACACCTAAAATAGTAACAAAACTTTTACACAAACTTAAATCTATGGGTACAAAGGCGGTCTTATCGCTGACAGCGATATCTACCAGACAACCTTAGGGTGGAATGTAAAAATTTGAAATAGAAAAAGGGGGGTAGTCTGCGGTCTGGGAGGGGGTTTTTTGCGACATAAACGGCCGTATTTTTTTTTAGAGATACGGAACCCTAAAAAAGTAATCGGGATAGTTACTTAAAAAAAAAAACAAAAACAGAAAGTCTGTGCAACAAAATGTATAATGTATATACACTACACACATTTTAATGAAACGTTAAATTCGGCAGCTACTTTAATAGTCAAAACAGGAAACAGATCGTAGACAAATCTTAGCCTACAACATTGTACACAAAACTTTCTAATTATCATTATTTAATATCAACAATCTCGATTTGCCTTTATCAGTTCAAGTTAATTAAAAAACATCTTCATCATAACAGCTAAATTGTTTTAATATCCAGAAAATAATGAGAGTAATAAATCAAGAAGGGATCGAGGAGGTTTGGGTCATCCTTAATTGAGTTAATAGTAGTCCTTGTCGCAAAGTTCCTCTCAAGATTAATGAGGTCTTATTTGATTTATTTCGCCACAATTTTTATACAGATTAAGTACACATTTTTCTCAACTTTGTTAAATGTTGACTCGCCGTCCGACCGTCTGGTAACCGTCCGGACCGAGCCCAAGTCGTCGACGGCGCGTACTGTTCCACGCGCGCCTCAAGGAGATGTCAGCAAATCGTAGGGGCCCAGCAGGGTCTAAGCCTACTGGGGCCACGGGTAATGTGAAAGCGAAACCCGGGGCCCTGGGATGAAGGCAACGAAGGAACAGGAGTGAGTTTTTAGTCAGTAAAAGTCTGACACTATCTCCTGCTCCGCCCAAGAGCGGGATTTGTCATAAGATGATTTTCCCACACAATAAAAAAAAAACTTTGTTAAATGTAAGTCAGTTTAGTTGCCTTTCCGACTGAAACAGCTATGAAAGTATATTTGAAGATATGAATTTTACTAAACTTAAGGAAGTTGGGGGAGGCCTATATCCAAAATGGGTATAGGCCTCCCCAAACTCCCCGAAGTTAGGTGATCGTTGGTCTCGCTAAAACTCAAAAACGGCTGGACCGATTGCGCTAATTTTGGTCTTGAAATATTCGAAATAATCCAGGGAAGGTTTAAACAAAGGGAAAAAATCACGAAAAAATAATCCGAATACAACGCCATCCCGAATTAAAATCATCATCATCATCATCATTTCAGCGGAAAGACGTCCACTGTTGGACATAGGCCTCCCCCAAATGCCGCCACAATGACCGGTCCTGTGCGTCTCGCATCCATCGAATTCCCGCGACCCTCACCAGGTCATCGGTCCACCTTGTGGGAGGCCTTCCAACGCTGCGTCTTCCGGTACGTGGTCGCCATTCCAGAACCTTTCGTCCCCATCGACCATCTGTTCTGCGAGTAATGTGCCCTGCCCACTGCCACTTAAGTTTGGCGATTCTTCGGGTCATGTCCGTAACCTTGGTTCTCCTGCGGATATCCTCATTTCTGACGCGATCACGCAAGGAAACTCCGAGCATAGCCCTTTCCATTGCCCTTTGAGTAACTTTAAGCCTTCTGATGAGGCCCATTGTAAGCGACCACGAATTAAAATGTCATTTTATAATGAATTATGCTGGTTCTGGTAATGACAGTAAATAGCGTTGAAAAGTATAAGTATATAATAAAATAAACATAAACTGCCTTACAATATTTCCACTGCTAGCATTCAGGCCTCCTCTGTAGGAGAGGGGATGAGCTGTAATCCACCACGTAGGCCTAATGCGGGTTGGTGAATATTACATCACATCTTAGGAGGCAACTCACACTCGTAACTTATATCTTTAAGATAATTAGAGGAAAGATACACAATGCAGACATATTGCGAAGGGTGGAGTTGGTCGTGCCGGACGGGTTTATGGGTAGGTGTCGGCAACCGCAGCCGCTGGCGGTGCCGCGCGTGCGAACTAATCTGCTGCGTGAGGCGCCGCTGATAAGGGCGCTCCACACTCTCAACCTCATCGCCGATGACGTCGACATATTCTCTTGTGCTTTGAGTATATTGACTAGGATAGCTACATATAAAATTAGCTACGTTATAAACAGTGAGTCGGTGTTGAGGCTGTGGCAGTAGCAGGTAAAACTTTTTCGCCATTTCCGATACAGGATCAGCTAAAACGTGCTGAATGACTCCTACATCCATCCTATTAATATTAAACTTTCTCATCACCGACTCCCTGTCGACCTGTTCCGAACACACTCCATGAGCGAATGTTGCACGTCCTCAATTTTTTTTTTTTAATAAATAAATCTTTAAATTTTTGATTCCGGTTTCCTAACGATTTTTTTCCTTCATCGTAAAGCACCTGCCTAGATTTACCCACGATATACAACTTATAAGTTGGGACCATTATTTCTGGGCCACCAATGCAGTCAAACACGTAAAATTTAATTAAACTAAAAAAAAAACATTTAATGCCCTGCTGTAAAGAAGTGCCTTTATTTGCTATCTTTAAAGAGGGAACCAAAATATTGTCATAATGCCTTTTTCACTAAGTAAAGCTTTGTCCCATCATTTTAAGACATTTTAATGACAAAAAAATAACAAGTAATATTAAAAGAGGGGAGCATTAAACGGCAGCTTTTCCTCATTGTACTAGCACTCAGCTATAGACAGCAACTGTTTATCACCGAAAACCTACGTCAAATTTAAATGGTGTTGAGAACTGAAACTTCTGTTATTAATCAGCACAATCAGTCTTACAAAGTTCCCACTGCTAGGACGCAGGCCACCTCTCTAGAAGAGGGAAAAGGCCGTAATATACGACGCGGGCCTTTTTAGCACATCATTTAGATAGTTTCAAAGTCTATAACGGATAAAATCAACGGTCAAAAATGAAAAAAGAAAAGGGAAAAGGCGACGGCTAGGTATATAAAAAACTATATATATATACCTAGAATTAAAATATATATTTAAATATATATATATATATCTATATAGATATTTTTTTATATACCCTGCCGTCGTCATTTCGTCAGGAAAAAATCAGAACCCGATTGCAACGCCACCTACCGCGGTCGATTGCATTTTAAGCCGTCTAGGCGGACCACGGATGGTGATTCAAATATACACTAAATTTTTTGCCGTTTACGAGGAGGTAAGTGACAAACACATGTACAGAATAATTATATATATAAAGATTATTAACCCTAAACAAAACAGACTTATCTTAGTTAACACAATAAGCTCTATTACCCCACATTATGACTAAAGGGGCTGATATAAACGGCTTTTCCTTCCGCTAGTTCACAGAGTCCTCCCTTTGATGACAATAATAGCCTTTGTACTATTAACACGTGGGTCATATTATACAAGTAGGTAGTAGGTAGGTACCTACTTCATGGACGATATTCTTATTCATACTATCGTAACTATTATTATAAATCTGTCTGATGTGTCTGGGTGTAATTTATCTATAATATGTATGTATTTTGAAATATATAAGTATGTTCATTAGTTGTCTAGTACTCATAACACAAGCTCTGCTTAGCTTAGGACTAAACGGCGTTGTGTGATAGTTGTGTGAATATTATTTATATTAGATAAATGCAAAATTAAATGTGAATTAGTTTGTTATGCTTTGACACTTAAATAGCTGTACAGATTAGGATAAAAATTGGCACACGGAAAGATAGAAAGTAAGAAAGAGAAATATCTTTTAATATTGTTTTCTTTTATTATTATTTTTTAATTTTAAGTTAAGTATTTATAGGTTAAGTAGTATTTTTTTTTATTGTTGTTTGTCCTGTGCGAGTCTCAAATAAATGTTTTCTTTCTTTCTTTCTTCTTTAAAGAAAGAAAATAGTTTTATTTAAAATTGATTTTGTTTGGAAGTATATTCTGTTGGGACAACTTTCTACTACCACAAGAGCGAAGCCACTGGCAGCAGGTAGTTATAACATTTTTTTAAATAACGGATAGCCTTTTTACAAGCAAAAGTAAATCCTAGGTATTTTTCAATCTTCATTATTTCAATTCTTTTTCAAATGATTTACTTAAAAACACTAAAAGTGGGCACGACCAAGATTAATATCATTTCCTCTCCGGATACAAGGAAAATATTCATTCTTATTGAAGTAGAGTACTCAATTTCCGTCGGTTTTGAAAAAGAACGCAACATTCATTTGAAATGAAATATTAAAATGAAATGAAATAGAAATTAATCATTGAAATCAACGGACAAACACCTGAACAACTGGGGTCTTGTGTTGTGAATGCAGCGTAGGTACGTCACACACACAGAAATTCGTAGGTAAAGTAGGTACGTCACTCACACACACGTCACACACACTGAGGGCAATCGTCCTCTGTGTGTGTATATGAAATTTGAATTGTTGAACTTATTACAATACTAGCTTCTGTTAGCGGTTTCGTCCACGTGAATGTCAGTTATTACGGACGCGAAGTCTAGGTCAAACCAGACAATAGTAGTCTATGTCCTTCCTTAAGGTTCAAGCTCACTCCATACCAAATTTCATCAAAATCTATTCAGCAGTTTATCGTGAACGCGTTACAGACAGACAAAGTTACTTTCACATTTATAACATTACTAGCTTCTGCCAGCGGCTTTGTTCGCGTGAATGTCGGTTATTGCAGACGCGAAGTCGAAGTCGAAAATGGATTAAAGTAGCCTATGTTGTCCATCCTTGAAGTTCAACCTTCCTCCGTACCAAATTTCATCAAAATCGGTTCAGTAGATTAACCGTGAATGCGTAACAGACAGACAGAGTTACTTTCACATTTATAACATTGGTATGGATAAATTAGCAGTGGTGGCCGAGTGGTAACAGCCCCAACTTACGAGTTGTAGGTCGCGGGTTAAAACCCAACCAGGCATTTTGCGTAATTTATTTCATCACCACTGCTCTCAAAACGGTGAAGGAAAACATCGTGAGGAAACTGGCATGTTCTAGAACCAAAAATTCGAAGACATGTCACATTCATCAACCCGCACTGGGTCCGCGTGGTGGATAGTATTCATGTGGATATAGCATGGTACAGAGGAGGCCTGAGACCCAACAGTGGGAATATTGAAAGACTGATTATGCTATGTATGGATAATTATAGTATGGATTCTTCCCGTACGACTAGTACAGAAGAACTTCACAGATGTATACCAAGAAGTAGGTACAGCTACATTTCACCAATTAAGTTTAAGTTCCATATAATAGAGATATGATACAGACGGATTATCTAAAACCAAACTTAAAATTACCATACCTCAATTAAATTACAAATAACCAAGATCATATCAAAGCAATTGAACATTATTCAAATTGTATTCAAATTCGGGAAAGCGATAATGGTAGGCATAACCCGAATGAATATTAGAAATTTGATTATACAAGAAATTAGACACTCTACTATCAAATATTTTAGTATGCAAAAATAGCACTGGCAGCGACTATGTTCGCGAAAATGTTTTCATAAAACGTTTTGAAAAAACTAATAATGATAATTATTACTCAATGACTTAAGACAAAAACAAAGCATTTTATTTCAAATAAACCATTTACAGGCACTTTTGAAATGTCAAGAAGTCAGTCAATCAGATAAAAATATGCCAATTGCACATTCCAAAGCGTAAATCTCTATGGAGAAGAATGTACAAGAACCTCCATGGTTTTCACTCACACTCCATTCCGTGATTTACTCGAACATTTCACAAAACTTGTTCCAGGAAATACGTGTTCTTTTTTTAAACCTTTAAAAAAATTTTTTTTTTTTAAAGTTTTTCAGAAACTTTGTCGTCATTCAGAATCTCGATTAAACATGCAAGGCTTCTATTAATGTACTTTTTTATATTTTCAATATATGAGTACATTATGGAGAGCTAAAGTTCACGTAAAATAGCAGATTTTCAGAGGTCTTTACTAGATTAAATGTCTAGAAAAAGATGTGTAATAACATCATAATCAAGTAAGAGCGGTTGTATGAAAATGTACCTCGGAAAGGACGCTCTTAATGAGTAAAGACTGTCATTATTAGTTTTTTCAAAATTACCAACTCGGTGTTAGGCCCCTCGCCCACGGCGTCTTTTTGTAGCGATGCTGTAGCGCATTTGCATCGATACAGTTGCGATGGTGTATCGCGTTAGTAGCGCGTAGGCATATTTTCTATAGCTCTTGCAAATTCGACTAACGCGCGTTAGTAGCGATGCTATCGCGCGCTTACGAAACGTGTGACAGCATCGCTACAAATAGTCACCGTGGGCGAGAGGCCTTAAAGTTTTTATGAAAATATTCTCGCCAACGTATTCGCTGGCAGTGCTAGTCTAGTATACTTAAATATTTTGTTTAGACTTTAAACATTTTGATTAGAATTTTGTACTAAGCTTCAAGTTAATTAACCCAAGAAATAAATATCCTCCACACAATCTTTAAATCAACATTTATTACGTAGTTATTTGTGCTAAGGTACTTGAAGTACCTTCCTATATTGATACATGGAATAAGATTTTACATTTAAACAAATTTCCACCTTTTCACCCCTTACAGGTAATGTTGGACATAGGCCTCCCCCAAATGTGGCCATAATTACCAGTCCTGTGCGTCTCGCATTCATCGGATTCCCGCGACCCTCACCTTATCATCGTTCCATCTTGTGAGAGGCCTTCCAACACTGCGTCTTCCGATATGTGGTCGCCACTCCAGAACCTTTCATCCCCATCGACCATCTGTTCTGCGAGCAATGTACCCTGCCCACTGCCACTTAAGCAACGATTCTTCGGGCTATGTCGGTAACCTTGGTTCCTTGGTAACCTTGGTTTAAAGGTTGTATTTTCAAAAACCCCTACTTTGTGCTCGCCTACGTCATAAAAGGTAGCCTTGTGCAAAACCTCATGTTCCTAGTCCCAGTAGTTTCGGCTGTGCGTTAATGTCAGTCAGTTTGTCCTTTTATAAGTACTACATTATTTTTAGTATATGCGAAACTTATATATAGTTCGTTTAGAATTATTATATAATATATAATCATATTATATTCAGTTACTGAATCGATCCCAATAATTTTTACACCATGTTATATTTTTCCCAAAAATATTTAAAAAAGGTCACAAATTGAACACCACCTACACTAAATACAACACAGGTCATAGCAGGCATTAGACGCCAGCGCACAGCTGGATGCGAGAGCAAAACCACCCCTCAGTCGCCTGGATAGCTCAGCGACCATGTATTTGTATGTTATCGTTATGTTATCTGTTTGTGCGCCAAACAGATAACATAACAAGCTTATAACTTAGTGATTTTCTATGACACAGTTATTAAATTTTGTACATAGATTCTTTACTTAACAATACTAGACACCTGTTTCGGGTTTCACATATACTAAAACTAATGTTGTATATCTATATATACGCCCGGGCTTAGTCCTTATCGGACGGTAAGCTAAATCTATATTTAGCTTACAGTCCGATAAGGACTAAGGCCGGGTCGACGCGACGGAACGTTGTGGTCCACCCGCGTTTCAAAGAGCTGTCAGCAAAATTGACGGGGCCCTCTAGGGCCGATGCCTGCCAGGGTTTCGGGATTGTTCGAGTTACTATGGCCCTCAAAGGCAAAGGGCTAGTGAAGGTACACAAGTGGATTTCAATCAGTAAAAGCCCGGCACTCTCCTTCGCACCACCTAGAGCGGGAGGAGTCTTTTTATAATTTCCAACCGGTGAAAAAAAAGAATGCAGAGATCTTTTTACTCCTAAAATTGTATAGGTACAAATTCATGGGTTCAACCAACTCAACATACAAAGCATACCGTACCGAATTCCAAAACACAAAGGTCGCTAGTCAGCTTAATAAATCTGTACCAGAATTTTATTTTGTTTTTATATGAGTCCCATACAAAGCCAACTGATATAGACATTTCAATAAAACTCACCTTTATTCATTTTCCTTTATATGTATTTTTACAAGCATTACATAAGTGAATCATGTTCGAGATGATCTATTTATTTTATATCTACAGTCTTACTAAGAACACTTATCTAATCTAAAACTAATAAATAATACCCTTAACTAATTAAAATAAACATTATTTATTTACCGATATACAAATTAAAAATATACTATATTATCTAAATTATTTTTACAATTCATTTAACTATATTATTTATGACATATACAACCCGCCCCTGATCGTTCCCGGTGCAAAAGTGCCCATAATACTGGCCGCATTACCTCGCTGGATAGCGATGGCCATCCTTTGCACCAAGAACGACCCGGACCGGGAGTCACCCGTTGCCTCCCCGAGCCTACGGCCTAAATCCCCCACAAAACGCTTTGCCTCCGTACTCCAACTGCCCAGAGTCTCCACAGCAACAGGCACAAAATGGTAAAGCTGCACCAAGGAAGCGTACTTCAGCCTTTTTTTAAAGCAGGCGTCTTCAGCGGCGGCAGAAGCAGTGTGCATGGTGCGACTCAGGTGACTGGCGGCGACAGTGCTGACGCAAGTTGCGTCCCAGATCAGGCACTTCCCGTTCTTCCACGGCACCAGAGTCAGCCCATCCGGCCTCTTACCGTCAGACCTGCTAAGACCTGGAGGCTCAAGCACGCAGGGGATGTTTGCCGATATAAGGGCTCTCCGGACAATGTCGTTCAAGGCGTGGTGACGCGGGAATCTCCCTGTGCAGCGCCGACAGCTCAGTGCGTGATGGCCATCGGCCTCCACCAAAGAACCGCAGGTGCATATATGAGGCTCGCACACCTTACAGCCTAGGCGGAGAGCCACCGCCACACGCAAAGAGTCATTGTCGAGTAGAGTGCCCAAATGAGGCGAAGGAATCGCCTGTAACCACGCCCCGGACTCGGGTTGCGACACTGCTCGTAGTCTGGCCTTATCGACTCCCAATGCACCCTCTAACAATTGCTCTTGAAGCAGCTTCACCCCAATGTCATCCCACGCCCGCTGAACATGTTCTGATTCGGGGATTGTCGCACCCGAGTTGAGGGTCAACCAAGCTGAGACAGCATCTGACGCAAAGGGCATGCTTCCCCCGTCACCATTAGTATTGAGTAATACAGTGACTAGGTTGGCAACCCCATGCGCAGACGCCAAGAAAGCCGGCAGACCCACATCCCGTGCGCACCGCACCCCGAGACCACCACAACGGATAGGTAGAGCTGCCTGCCTCCACTGGGGCCCATCTAGGGAGACATTGAGAACAGACTCCACCACCACCTTCAAGGCATCGTCAAACGAGGAAACTTCCTCGGGACATAACCAAGTAGGGGTGGTCCGCAACATATATGTGATTTTTGGGAGAGCGAAGCACATGCGCAATAGGACAATCGCAACGTGCGCGGAAAGATCTTTAAGACGCTCGTGAGCAGAAAGGAGGAGCCGAGTTCGAGACGTAATGGCTTCAGGAACTGCACTAAGGAAGATAGGGGATCCTAAGAGATAGAAGTCGGAGCATGAAAGTTCTCTGAGGCCAGGAAGAAAGGAGTTAAAGCGAGAAAAGTGTGTACGAGCTTCAATACTACAGGGGAAAAATTCGCACTTCGAGGGATTCAACTCCAGACCCAGGTCTCTGAGGCGAGGGACTAGAGCCTCTAAGTCCTGAAAAACATCTTCCGGTCTGCCCCCGATAGTGCCATCGTCAAGGTACCACACATTTAGGCCAGATTTCACCTCGACAATCGTCTTATGAATGGCCAAACTGAAAACGAGTGGCCCGAGCGGGTCCCCCTGTTGGGCTCCCACTTTTGAAAGAATAAGACTGTTATCGGAGAAAAGATTAGAAGGCAGTCTATAAACCTGATGAAGGAAGGGGTATAAAGATGGGATTTTTTCCTTGACCTCGCTCAACAGAACGTCTCTTTCCAAAGTATTGAACGCGTTGCGAATATCTAGCTTCAGCAGTATCGAGTCTTCGTTCTGCGGATCCATCACAAATGCTCGCGTAGCGTGGATGGCAGCTTCGCATCCCAGACGTGTGCCAAAACCCAACTGATGAGGCTGCAAGTAGCGGGACATATCCTCTTTCACTGCACGACAAGCCAATTTTGCAGTAAGACGGCGAAAGACACTACCGACTGCAATTGGTCTTACTCCGCCGTCTTTTTTTTCCAGTGCAAAGAGTGATGCCCCGTATAGGAACGGACAAACGCATGGGTTCAACTGACCACTTAGCAAGAAATTTGCCAGCCCAGTCAGACCCCCCACAAGGCGCCTTCCACTTTCCCCCGCCGACACCGAAATCAACTCCTTGAGGTGCCCCGGCCGGATCCCGTCCAAGCCCGCTGCTGATCCAGTATAAAAAGAACCAAGCGCCGATACTACGTCCTCCTCTGTGACTGACAATGCCGTAAATGAACGGTCAGGCTCTGGTGGAAAACTGAGAGGACGTGAAGGATCGGGGTGCTTAAGTTTCAACGCAGCAAGGGTGTCGGCATCCCTCCGAGCAAACGAGTCGTCGGACATCAATAGTCGTACTGCCCCTCTTAAATCGCCCTCAAAGACCTTTGTTTCGATACTTTTTTTTATAGACCGGTCACCCGACCTTCTTTTTGCGCCCACTACACCGTCATGACAATGCCCAGGTGACATTATATTGGCTTTGACTTTAGATGTCACATTACCGGGCAACTCTTTTGCTGGGACTCTTAAAGACGTGTAAGCAAACGAAAGAAGAGCACTCCACTCATCTACTCCATTACCAGCAACACAAGAGTCTATAATGTCGCAGAGTTTCCCTGCCGCCTGATTCCGGGCACCCTTAGGTATATGCCGAAGAACGGGAATATTTGCTTTGTAAGAAGCTAGCCTATCCAAGGGACTCTGGGCCGGCGAATGCGTCGGGGTCACCTGTCCTGACGAAGAGGTGTTAATTGTGCCGACCGGCGGGACCTGTGAAACAGCACCCGAACGTAGGGCATGTTTGTGCATGCGTCCGATGTGCACCTTCAGTCCGTGCGCAGAGAAAAATCGAGAAGAACCTGGGCAGTGGGGACAAGTTAAAAATGAAGGCAAACTCATTTAGTACAATAATAAATATAGCGCTCGGAAATAGGGAAATGCAAATAAATACCTATAAATTACAATAGTGATAAAATATACCCAAATAAAGTGGCAACAACAAACAATACATAATTTAAGTTACAATAAATAATTTAAAAATCAGCTTTTCAATAATTCAGAATGTCTACTCTGGTTCCCGGCTGTATGTAATTTGATTTAGTCTATTTTCAGGCTAGTCTTTCAATTATCTCACAGATGGTGTAAAAAGTAGAATATCCAACTGTCTTTGCCCTGAGCGGCTTGAACTCCTCACTTCACTCAGGCCTCTATACTATAGGTTCCACAGCGTGATGTTCGAGGAGCGCCCTTCGCGCACCAATGTGCGTACCCTGACGCGCTGCCAGACTTCCTGTCGCGCTCACTGCCGCAACGACCCCGACTGCCTCAAGCGCCGCTCCGACAGGTGCCTCGATCTAACTGTGTTTATGAAGTGCATTCGCAATATTCTCGCGTTTTGGCCACTATTCAAAAGTTCACGAGTGCCACAGACATCTTTCAGTTAGCTCAGTAGTGTCTTGTTTTCAGCGCACGCAAACACCAGTCACCCAAACTCACTCAATTGTCTTTATAATAGGGTCGCCTCGGCACCGATCACGATTTTATAAATAATTAAAACAGTAATTTTATACAGAGCAAGCTGTTGACGTTCCGTTGACGTTGACGTTTAAAAAATAATTTAATTAATTTTACTAATTAAAATTAACTAAAAACAATCTAAAAAAATATGGCATCGAAAAACTCCAACGCATCGCTGTCAACTGGTAACATGCCCGAAAAACTAGTGCCATTGCCACGCTATATGGCAATGCTTATACTCTGCCCCAGATAAATCCTACAGATGGGGATCACACGAGGTGTCAACAAGGCGTTTAAACAGCTCTTTATATAAACTACTAGCTCCTGCTAGCGGCTTCGGCCGCGTGAAAGTAGGTTTCTCCATACATATTTTGGACCCCCGTTTCATCCCCTTATCGGGTGAATTTTGGAAATTCCTCTCTTAATGCCCGCGTACATCATAAAAGGAAACCTAGTGCAAAATTTCTCATTTCTAGTCTCAGTAGTTAAGTATGGCTGTGAGATATGTCAGTCAGTCAGTCAGTCAGTTTCTCGTTTTATCTATACAATAGATGAGAGAGATGGGGTCCGTATACCCCACGATTTGAGAGAGCTTTATATTTATTAAGTTACTCTGTCTGTATGTGTTTATAGTTACAAATTAATATCTAATCCATTTTTCTGAGCCTCCAATTAAACTGAAACTTGCCATAGTTATGCAGTTTATGGCATCATCATCATCATTTAAGCCGATAGACGTCCACTGCTGGACATAGGCCTCCCCAAATGTCGCCACAAAGAACGATCCTGTGCGTCTCGCATCCATCGGATTCCCGCAACCTTCACCAGGTCATCGGTCCACCTTGTAGTTTGGGCCTTTAGGGCCTTCCAACACTGCGTCTATGGCATAATGCAATAATATTATTCTATAAAACTGATCTGATGGAGTTGAAATATTTCCATAGGATATACGCAACTAAGCGGTGCTATCTTAGCACCGTTTGGGTTCATAAGATATCTATTGAAAAATAATTGACGGCTGTGACAAATAGGTCCAGTTCGTCCTTTGTAGGGTTCAATAGAAAACCAGCCTCAGACAGCGTCAGCCTGTCTGATATGACACACCGCTAAAATGGGCCTTTTTTAGTGCAGCCGTGAAGTAATTTTAACTTAAACACCTTTTTTTTAAGTAACTATTTTCCTGTGAGTCCTGCGCTCACAGTCACTAAATAAATTGTATTCTTTCTTCCCCTAAGTTCTATTAAGTACTTTTAAATTAGTTAAAAGCTTGTTTTAAAAAAATCCTACTTATATATTGAATGACAAAATATTCGAGCGAACAATTTTTCACTGAAAAGCTATTCCTTTTGTCATTCATACGCCTATTCAATGTAGATGAATGAGTTTGGCTAATTAGGATGACTATTGTTAGCCTATTATACCGTCAATTCGGTGTTCTCCATTCTTCAGAAGTTCAAAAGCAAATGTAGAATATTTTGGATCAGTAGAATAAAGACAGTTTTATTCAATTACAGCAGTAAACAAATATTCGATGTAATATGTCTGTTTGTCTTGAATATCTTCCTCCTCCTCGAGTCGTATTCCTCAGCGTTGAGGGTCGTGAAGTTCCCGCTGGATTAGCTTTTTACTGACGGTGTCACGCCATCTGTGACGGTTGTTGGAGTCATGAAGTGTAACGTGCAATTGGGTTTCCCGGGCTTTGGTGCTTCGTTCTTGAATACAAACAACAATAAAACAAAAAAGATACATTGGTTACTATAGGTATACCGGTATATTCAACAAATGGTAACGCCTAAATAAACAGCACGAAGTAAAACATTGATTTCATAAATTAATGTAATTTTTGAACATGTAACATAATAAACGCACATCCTGAAAGTAGTTTGTTTGGAAACGGCGCTGGAACGCTTTCAGTTATTTTCAAAATAAGAATTATTTTGGGATAAAAACATTACCATTACATTACCTATACTAATAAATCCTTGATAAATCTTGATTACGTCAATAATGTTTGTGAGCGAGAGCGTAGGTATCAAAACCAAAGCGCTACCTATACTTATAATTATGATAGCTAATTTTAAAATTTTTAATATAATTTCAGTTTTTAAATTATGATTGTAACTTATTTTCTAATTGTGGTGCATAAGGATGCATTATTCCAGTTACATGTTGTTTACAACTTATCAATCATTTGCTACTGAATGCAAACGTTTCATATTTGTCTCTTACAGTCAATGGTATCAATATTTATTCTCAATTTTTTATTGCATACAAAACATACAGGTACAAAAAAAAAAATATTTATTTACCAAAACCAATCGAAAATTTTATGCCGAACCTCGTTCCATATGTTGTCCCGGAATAAATAGGCAGGTTTCCACACCAGTACCCAAACGGTCCATAACATATTTGCACAATAAATTAAGGGAAAATTTGGCTGGTTTGCCAGCCAAACGGCCCTAGAACCAGCGTTGGCTCTTTTTATTATAGAATTTCTATTTACTTGGATCGATTTACAAAAACAATTAATGGTTTCTAATTAAATCTACCTTAATGAGAAAATATAATTAGGTTGGGCTTTTTTTAGGTGGAAAATCATCCAATGACTTCTTGAGCTCCGCCCTAGAGGGTGGAGTGGCAGGGAGTGTCAGATTTTTACTGACTAAAACCCACTTCTATGTTCCTTCTTTGCTTTGCGTTCCAGGACCTCGGGTTTTCCTTTCAGAACCGAACCTATGGCCCCAGTAGGCTTCGACCCTGCTGGGCACCTACAGTTTTGCTGACAATTCCTTGAAATGCTCGTAGAATATACTACGCACCGTCGACGACTTGTGTCGCTCCGGGCGGTATCCAGACGGCCGAACGGCGAGCTACCCATTGCTCGCCGTCCGTAAGCCCACGCCTACGGTGACTGGATATTGGAGTCGGGATCCCGTAGGCATAATTAGGTTGAGCTGCAACCTAATTATGCCTACGGGAGGTACGGGGGTGTTGAATACTAAAGCTTTACTGAATCGACAAACTTACTGGATGATGCCAGTATGAGGCATCTTTACCAACCTCCATATACGTGGACTTGAGGACGACGAGCTGCCGGCAACCATCCGGACCGAGCCGGAGTCGTCTACGGCGCGTAGTGTTTCACGCGCGCCTTAAAGAGTTGTCAGCAAAACAGAAGGGGCGGCCCTCCTGGGCCTAAAACCTACTATAGCCATATGTTGGGTTCAGAAACCCGTGGTCTTAGAACGCAAAGGGCGAATGTAGGAACAAGACATACAAAAAAAATGTACGAAAAAACAAAAAGCCTGTCAGGTCAAAATAAATCATACCTACCTACTTGTATCTTTGATATAAACGTCCTTCACAAAAATATCGCCGACAATATCATCTGGAACGCTTGACTTATCACCTAAATGATCTAAATGAAAATTTGTCCCCCTGAAATTGTGATCGTTCAGTATTAACGGCCCCAAGTTAGCGGTATTGGACATCTCTGATAGAGGGCTCCTTACAAAGCTCTGGCAGGTATCAAATAAATCCATCAAACTCTGAACTTCGCCTGAGTAGGGCTCCGATTTTAATTAAATTTTTGCTTTGTTTTGGATTCTTAGTAATGTACAGGTATATATAGTAATTATATTATTAAAAAGCTAAAGAATTTGTTTGGTTGGTTGAATGTGCTATTCTCAAGAACTTCTTATAGTGTTGATACTGGGGCCACGGGTAGTGTGAAAGTGAAACCAGGGGCACTGGGACGAAGGCAAAAAAGGAACAGGGGTGGGTTTTTAGTCAGTAAAAGGAGTGGGATTTGTCATTAGATGATTTTCCCAGCAAAAAGAAAAATTGTGTTGGATTGCCCATTTATCGAGAAAAGCTGTAACATTATGCTATGACCAATAGAAGTGGATTAGTAACCAAAGACGCGGGTGAAACCACGGGTTAAAGCTAGTCAGGTATATGATTATATTTGTTGTTCCTATATTGGTACGAAAAGATAGACTAATTAAAAATGTTTGAATTTGGTATCAAGAAATTATGAACTTCTTTCAGCGGCTTCGTTCGCGTGAATATCGGTTATTGCGGACGCAAAATCGAAGTCTCCTTGGAGTTCAAGCTTACCCGGGACCATATTTCATCAAAATCAATTCAGTAGTTTAACCGTGAAAGCTTAACAGACAGACAGGTTTACTGTCACATTTATAATACCAATATATGGACTAGTATCTAGTAAGAACCTTTGTTAAGATAGGATATCGTCAAATGACTTCTTCTGCTCTAGAGTGGAGCGAGAGGGCGTGCTAGACTTTTACTAACTAAAACCCACCTATGTCCTACAATTTCCCTTTGTATACCCACGGCCACTGTAGTAACTCTTTCGAACATTCCCGCAATCTTGGCACGGGGTCCTTGTCACATTTATAATATTAAGTAGATATGGATAAGAATCTCTTGTAAAAATCTAAAAGACAAATTACAAAATTACCTCCAAACAAGTCTTGAATCTTGAACAAAATGGTGGAACATAATAAGATGTACGAGAAAATAAACCTGGCTCCGAAACTGCGACGATACGCTAGAAGAAAAATAAATTTGAGGCGGAGAAACAGGGTTCAAAAGAGTTCATAAAATTCCCGGCGCTTGTAAACAAAGAGCGAGTCAACTTTGCCTTATTTTGTTCGTACTCAACAGTTTTTGTACTGAATTAGGTGTAAGATAAACTTGCCTTTTGTGGCATGCTCGCTGACATGTGACAATTTTTACGTAGATTAATGTTGTGCATTTTTCAATTTTGTAAAGATATACAGATGGGACAAGAAGAAATGTAAGCAAAACCGTAGGAGCTCTGCAGAGCCGAAGCCTGCTGGGGCGATGGGTAGTCCGAAAGGGAACCCTGGCGTCTTGAAACGCAAGGCAAAGAAGGAACTTAAGTGTGGTTTTAGCGACACAAGTCATTGTATGATTTGCCGCTTTGAAAAAAAAATACGGAAGAGACAAAAGACGACGAGATTAATTTTATTTATGACCAAAAACCATATTTGGTTACTGATTTTTTTTTTTTTAAAAAGCAACAAATGGATACTTAAAGAAAACTTTTTTTCTAAATATTATGACATTAGGCGATAATAATAGTTATATATAAAATAAACAACCTACTGAAGATAAAAGAGATTTGAACATCTCCAATCTGTCACGCTAAATCGAACTCAATCAGTTCGAAACAACACAAAGAACATTGAAATAAAACCCAATTTTACGGTTCATAGTCATAGCCACGAAACCAACCGACAATTCTTACTTCCATTCGAAAACCGAAAAAAAAACGATTCAATTTTGAACATGTGTTGGGTTAGTACCTACCTGATTTTACAACTGTCAGACGAACGAAAATTCATTACCTATTTCAAAAACCGAAAAATAAAAACGAGTCATTTTTAGAATATATTTATTAGTAGGTTGGTAAATTTCTGTAGGTTGGTACTTTTACAACCTAATGTCATAAATAACAATGAACGTTAACTGGGGATGTGTTTCGCATAAAATAAAGTTTTTTAATCATCATTAACGGAGTGTTAAACTCGAAGCCTCTACAGTGTGTTTTGAGTGGTTCTCGTCGTAACGACCAAGTTTGATTCTCAAGCTAAAGAGACCTTGTTGAGAGAATTGGAAATAATCGAGTTAAATCGTTGGAGAGTTATTGAGAATATTAGCGCAAATATGTTGAATAAAAGGAATGGGTTGTTACCATTGTCTTTTCAAATATTATAGGACCAGACACAATAGAATAATGTAGTGATTTCAAAGAGTACATAATTATATACATAGAGAGAAATTATTTGCACATCGGGACACCAATCAGTGAAAGATCTATGACTTTTTTTTAAATTATTGCTTCAAATTCGGGCTTTTGCCTTTGGTATTGGCATGTTTAATTTTTAGTGATTTTCTTTTTTTGTGCAGATAACTATTTTTCTTTCTTTTTTTTTTCAATTTCTACAAATATCTACTCAAACTTGGTTTGAACCTTTACCGAATAACCATATTTTCTCCAACATGCACTTCAAATATCGTAATTTACTGTAAAAAAATTCAAAACTAAGCAAGAATCGCGTGGAATAGAAAATGCTACCCATGCACGCTTTTTTCCACACTTATATCAATAAAATCTGATTCTTATTGCCTTCTGCAAGCCATGAACAATTTAGTCAAATGAACTCCATTTCGGGTCTAATATTTGTCAGCATTTGGCCAAAGCAATAAGGTATGATATGGCCAATAAATTTTCCTGGAGCCAATATGTTGGCTTCGATTGGAACCAATAGGTGGAGTCACGTAAACCCAAGATGTCTGAATTCACTTTTAGGTTATGGTAGACCTGACATTTTTAGTATGGTTCAAGAGAAAAGTGACAGCCAAGTAAGGTTCTTTCGATTTATTGGATCTTTTGTTTTCAAAGTCGTGGTTGATGTGAAGCATTATGTGATTGAAATGAAAAAGTCTGTCTCGTATTACGTGTCAACAGTAAAACGAGTTTTTATAGTCCTACTAGTTTCTGCAAGCGGTTTTGCCAACGTGAAAGAAGATAATTATCATAAGACCTAAGAAAACATACTTCCGGGATCAAAAGTATCAATATTCTGTGTATTATTATAGGACAATACGATCCAAAAACAAAGCGTCAGTCGACAGTATGGTTGTTTCAAAACAAACCAACGCCTACGAAAGTGAAGCGATCGAGAAGCGTAGGGAAAATTTTGATCGCTAGTTTCTTCACTTTGACGGGGTATCTGATTACAATTCCATTACGAGACCAAAGCAGCATCAATGCCGAATGGTATACCACAAAATGCCTGCCAGAAATTTGGTCTGCAATGAGCAACAAGCGATCAAACACCGTGCTCCGCGGGGTACTGCTTCACCATGACAACGCGCCCGCGCACTCAGCGCTCAAAACAAGGGACCTCCTAGACACCACACCGGTCAGAGTCTTGAGGCTTACAGTCCTGATCTTGCATCATGTGACTTCTTTTTATTCCCTAAAATAAAAAAATCTGTTGAAAGGGATACAGTTTTCATCGACGGAAGACGCACTAGGAGCGTTTGAGAAGGCTCCTTTCTTTATATCTGTGGCCCTGGAAGAGGTGTCTGCGGCGGACTAGAAAAAATGTTTCGAAATTGGTTCAGACGCATGAAACTTTGTATAGAGGCTGGTAGAAAGTTTTTTGAAAAGATTTAATAAAAATATTTTATCTATAGAAGTTAGTTTTTTAGTTTCTCAAAACTTTCTGAGTGTCCCACGTACATACAAAGTTTCATTGTTGTAATATTATTGAGATAGCTGAAGTATATAATTTAAACCTAATTACTCTCTATCTACTATTGGGTCTAGGAGAAATTTTAACAGTTACCAACATTAACATTTTTTAGGGTTCCGTACCTCTAAAGGAAAATAACGGAACACTTATAGGATCACTTTGTTGTCTGTCTGTCTGTCGGTAAAGACCCTTTATCTCGGAACGTGTGGAGGTATCGAGTTGAAATTAAAACCATATACTCAGGCTTGCGGTATCTTGGAACTGTGAAAAAATTATATTACTGAGTTAACGAAATAAAAAGATTCGGTCGTATATGTCGCAAAAAACGTATATTTTGGCACTCTCAAGGGAATCAAAATTCATAGGGTACTTCCCGTTGCCCTAGAATCCTGAAATTTTACATGAAGCAAAGTCTTATAGCACATGTATAGGAAAAAATCTGAAAACTGTAAATTTGTAGTTACGTCACAAAAAACCTTTTTTGACGATTCGGAAAAATCTTCGTAAGTCAATTCGGGAATTGAACCGTTTTCATAGGTAAGTTTGTACAGAACCGTCTGTGCGCCAGTCCGACTGGCACGTGCCCGGTTTTTCAAAGATATCTTAAATTACATTTAAAACACTGGATAAGAATAAACCACAATGTTCCTATACCAAATCAACATTTACTTACACCTTGCACCCGCGCGCAGTGTTGCATTACAGGGCTGGCACGCGAACTTATCAGCCAGTGACGCAGCTGTTCTACACGCTCGTCTTACCTTGCAATTTAATTCTCATTTCTCTAATTTTATTCTGCGTTTGATTAATAATGTAAACTAGTTCTTGGCTTGAGTTTACAGCTATAGCCATAGCATATTATTTGTGTCAGAGCCCTATACGAATCGATCTCTCGCGTCTGGCCTTGGTTCAATCCATGGTCTGAAGCGAGAGGGAATGGGAAACGTTCGTCTCCTTCTGTGAAGCAGTAATGTTACCGAAGAATATGGCCGCAACTGTGAGGAAACGACGTCCTCACGCCCAAGCCACAGGAGTCGTATGGCCACCGAAGGCGCGGGTTTGTGAACGATGAGCAATGATTAGCTTACCGTCCGGCCGCTCGATAAGGACCGCTTCAATCGACGGCGCGTAGTGTTTCACGCACGCCTAAAAGAGTTCTAAGCAAAACTGAAAGGGCCAAGTAGGGTCGATACCTGGTATTCTTGTACTTGGCCCCTTCGGTTGCCGTGTTCCCGTATATTAAATGTTCCCGTAGCCCTAGCAGGTCCTGCTAGGGCTAAGGGTACATTTGAAAGAGTTACCGTGACCGTAGAAGGCAAAGGGCAAATGAAGGAACATATGTGGGTGAATTTTAGTCAGTATAAGTCTCACTCCCTCACGCCCCATCTTAGAGCTGGAGATTTGATGATTACCCAGCTCAAAAAAGCCCTATATGGAACACAATTTATTTGTTCCTCGTCACTTCCAATATTCGCTGGTAAAAATGGTAAAACATAAATAAAACCAAAATTACTTATATCTCCAAACTTTCAATGCCTTGTATCACCCCTTTTCTGTAACAGAACACAAAGCTCCTTTTTACATAAAAAAAACTCTAGAATTTACATAACAAGCTTACGGAACCCAGCCTGAAAGGTTTAGACTAAGTAGTCGATAAAGTTATTTTAGGATTCGGCTAGCCGTTAATGTACTTAGCACATAATAGGTACTAATATACGTTCTAGGACAGTTATTCCCAAACTGTAGGTCCGAGACCCTTTGGTGGGTCGCGAGCGGAGATTAGATGTGCCCTGAAAAGCCGAGGTTTAAGCCACAAAGACATCCTTTTCATTGAAATAGAGCTTGTATTTAACAAGTTTAACTTATATGTATGGAGATAGAAAGCTTGTAAGCGAATCAATTGAACTTAACTATTTTTTTCTGATTCAAATAGTCCATCATTCATATGCATAGATAGTTATACTCTGTATTTGGTAAGTTATTGCTAGATGGGTCGTGATCCAGTCATCTTTGAGAACCACTGTTCTAGGAAATTGTTTCCTGAATACAATATCACAGATTCTAGATATTAAGGGGCCCCATCCCGAGCCACCTATCATCAACGTATACATGGTTACGCTTGGGAAGGTAACTTGTAGTATCATCCAACGCAGTGTTTGATAAAGAAGCAATGCGAAAAAAGAGAGATAACACCTAAACGCTCTTTGGAATTCGGTAATTTCGTTATTCAATCAAATATTACACAAAACTTGTTCCTGATAATTTTAAAATTTCAGAATCTCGATGAAATGTGCATTTATGAGTAAATTATGAAGGATCAAAGTTCACGCAAAATAGCAGATTTTCAGAGCTCTGTACTGAATTAGTTATAAACAAATTTATGATTTGATTTCAATAGAAACCAAGATAACATCCACAAAATATCTTTGTTTCCAAAATATTTAGAGAAAGATGTATAATAACATCATAATTACTCAAGAGTGGTTGTGTGAAAAATAATAAAAGTGTATCCAGGTTTGCACGCTCTTAAAGACATTTACTGATCATGCACATAAGGCTTCGTTAAGAGGCCGACCTTTTGTAACAATAATGAGTTCTTTGTTAGTTAGTTATTTATTTATTAATCAACAATAGGAGAAAATTGGTTGTTCAATATATTGCCGGGTCAAGAGTTAGGTCATTGATATTTTGTGATGGGAGTGGCAGATTAAATTCTGAATTTCTAAAGCAGTAAAGTTAAATAACCGTAAATAGGGTTTTTAATTTAATTTACTTGCTTTGTTTACCCAACCTCTAATATTTATTCACTCTTTGGTTGTATGTACGGAACAGAGTGTAAAGTCCCGCAAACCTCCGTTGAAAAGGGAGGATCCTCCAACCAGACGGGTGTTATGTCTGGTGGGCAACAACTGCCCGATAGATGATTTCGGGCTGTTTTATATGTTCTAATCGCGCGGAGAACTTTGATTGCGCGATTCAGGATTTTCTTATGTGACGCGATAGATGTCACTACATCACTCCCCTCCGGAGATCGGAGATCGATGGTTCTTGATGCTTCTTGATGCGTGCCAGGCCAGTGGTAGGTTGGTTCCAGTGAGTCGGAACCGAATGCCGCATAGTTCTCGGTGAGTCGGAACTGTCTGCGGTGATGCCCCAGTGAGTCGGAGTGGTGCTGTCCCAGTGAGTCGGGATGATGCCCCAGTGAGTCGGGGTGATGATGTCCCAGTGAGTCGGGATGATGCTGCAGGCTCCAGTGAGTCGGAGCGGTGCTGTGCGACGTAGTGGCTTGACTGCTTGCGTCGACCAGGAGAGGTTCTTCGTTGCTCTTCATGTGACTGGCCGAAGGTGCAGTGTGCTTCGCCAAGGTCGCTGATGAGGCTGAGGGTGATGACCAGGTATGACCAGGTAGGCATGCTGGTGGCCAGGATACCCTTTAAAGCCGTGGGTGCTGGCTGTATGGCTCGCTGCTCGAAAGCTTGAGGAAGTGATGATGACGTCACGAAGTAGTGGCTGCACGAAGGCTGCGCTGACGTTCTTTGTCGAGGGTCACCAGTTTGGAGGTAAGCAGAACAGAGAGTAAAGTCCCGCAAACCTCCATTGATAAGGGAAGATCCTCCGGCCAGACGGGTGTTCTGTCTGGTGGGCAACAACTGCCCGATAGATGATTTCGGGCTGTTCTATATGTTCTAATCGCGCGGAGAACTTTGATTGCGCGATTCAGGATTTTCTTATGTGACGCGATAGATGTCGCTACAACTCTTTGAAGATTTACGGCATTTCTTTAATAAATAGGTAGATACTAGCTGACCCGGCAGACCTTGTTCTGGAAAATATATTCTCAAAGATAAAAATGGGGGGTGAGGCTAGGAGTGTAAAAATAGCCTACGACTTATTCTTAGACTTACCGAATATACGTAAAAAAATTCATAAAAATCGGCGTAGCGGTTTTACACGAGACTTTTATACTCGTAACTATATATATAAAAATTAATCCCTATTTCCTTTCGTCACGTCATCACGCGTGAACGGCTGGACCGATTTCACTATTTTTTTTTTGTTGTGTTTGATATTTTCAGGAGCAGGTTTATAACAAAGAAAAAAATAAAAAATTGGTAGTAGGGTAGAGTAGGGTAGGGTAGAGTAGGGTACAGTAGAGTAGAGTAGGGTAGAGTAAGGTAGAGTTGAGAGTAGACAGTTGACGGGAGCGAAGCCGCGAGCAAAAGCTATCATTAGATAAAAAAACTTTGCCACACACTCTTATATCGTGGATGCTTTCACAAATATGTAAATTCAAAAAACACAAGACACCCAAAGTCGGAACAACTATCTGTAGACAATAGCATAGCATAGTCGGCCTTATAATGTTCCCACTTTTGGGACTCAGGCCTCCTCTCTAGGAGAGCGAATGGGCCGTAATTCATCACGCGGGCCCAATACGGGTTGGTGGACGTCACATATCTTCGAATTTATGGTTCTAGGACATGCCGATTTCCTCACGATGTTTTTCTTTACCGTTTTGAGAGCAGTGGTGATGAAATAAATTACACAAAGTAATGCGCCTGGCTGTGTTTGAAACTGCGACCTACAACTCGTAAGTCGGGGCCGTTACCACTCGGCCATCACTGCTCAAACTGTCCGAAGTCCGCGACACACAGTGCAAGACTCAATCGCTCAATCACTGCGCCAACCGTGTAGTTACATTCATGACTGATAAAACCAGAAACATAATACTAATGACATAATTAGAACCAATTAGACAAAACAATTCCCGTGATAAAGAAAAAACTGGGAAATTGCGAGTCGGACTCTCGCACTGAGGGTTCCGTACAAACCCACCAATGTAAACAGTTCAATCTTCCTAATTGGAGTTTCGAAAATAAAACCGAATCGCATTTTTTTTGTGACGTAACAACAAATACTACTAATACTGTTTTCAGTTTTATTCCTATATTTGTACTATAAAACCTTGCTTTATGCCAAATTTAAGGATTCTGGGTCAACGGGAACTACACTATGATTATTGATTTCCTTGAGAGTGTAGAAATATACGTTTTTTGCGACATAAACGACCGTATCTTTTTTTTTCGTTAACTTAGAAGTTTGATTTTTTTTTCTAGCATCAAGAGACTGCCGACTTGACTATATGGTTTTAATTTCAACTCGATACCTCCACGCATTCCTGAGATAAAGGGTTTTGACAAACAGACAGACAGACGAACGGACAACAAAGTGATCCTATAAGGGTTCCGTTTTTTTTCCTTTTGAGGTACGGAACCCTAAAAAGAGCTTATCTATTCAGCTAAATTAGTACGTTCCCATCCCGAAAATTAAAACAACAAAAAGTATCCACTCAGGAACAACGAAGCTAATAAATGTAATAAACAATTAAATATAAAAACGTCTTTGTTTTTATACCGAACCGAATAAGGGATTACAAGACCTAACATCGTGAAGATTAAGGATCAGAAGTGCTACCACAACCACTTAACGCGATCCATTTTGCGACCTAAATTGAACTGTTTAAGGGATCAAACTATATAGGGTGTATAGCTCCATCTGTGTTTCTCGCTCGTATGACTGACAATTTAACATATCACGATAAGTCCCCTGCTCCCCTAGCCAAGTTACAACCGTTTCGTTTCGATTCTCTTATGTATTGTTGTATGCTATTTTGTATAAACTTTGACACTTCACAATATACTCAAAAATTAAAAAAGTAAAAAAAAATAACAATAGAAACCTTACAAATTTAGTCAAGATTCTGAATGACAACAAATTTTTTCAAAAACTTTTAAGGGTTTCAAAAAAATACGTATCTATTTCCTGGAACAAGTTTTGTGAAATATTCGAGTAAATCACGGAATTACCGAATGCTAACAGAGTTTTCAGGCGTTATCTCTCCTTTTTCGCGTTGCCTTTTCGTCAAACATCGCGTTGGATTGCATTAGATGAAGTAACAAGCTTTGAAACCATGCTCGATGTTGACGATAGGTGAGTGGAAAAGGAACCTCTTAATTGTATAATACATGCATATCATAATAGAGAAAAGCCGAGAATTTCAAATGCTCAAAAATAATTAAAGAGAAATGTTCAATTAGGTTTCTTCAAACTTTTAGGGAAACCTTAAATTTAATAATTATTTATTAACCACAGGTCCAAGATTGTTCGTTCGGCTTCAGAAATTCAAATATTATACGAGTATTAAATACCGTGTTCACGGTATGGGTACAAACCGAACGGCTGAAATAAATTGGCAATATTCAAAAACAGATAAAGGCTAAATGGGTCTCAATACAAAATGAAATACTGCGAACATATTAATTTGTAATTTCGTCCAGCTGTTATTGTTTAAGGGTATCCCACGGGATTACCTTCACTTCAATTATAAAATGTGTGCTTTATTTAAGGTGTAATATTTATTCATCGTTGAGTTAATTTTGTACGTACCTCAAAGATTTCTATCACATTTTTCGTCACGTCTGGTGAAAGAGATGGATCGTGTATACATTGTTTTAAAAATATCTTGTTACTCCCATATACGCATCTAGCCTCTGCCAGTGACTTCGGCCGCGGGAATGTATGAAATTATCTTAAGGGAATATACTCTCGAAATAAAAAGGCATATGCATCACACCGTGTGCCAAATTTCATCCAAATCCATCCAGCCACTTGAGCGTGAAAGAATATCAAACATACACAGTACATACATACAGTCTTACACGTTTAGATATTAGTGAGTTTTGTGTTTGAATAAAACTATACTTTGTTTTTATCCCTCACTTTTGTGGTTATATTCGGATATTAATACAGAGACTTGACAGATACGGAACTTGACCGTCTCGGTGCTCAGTTCTGTTCTGCTCTAAAGAGAGACGTTAGAGTACGTTAATAAAACCGGTCTAAATGACAAATAAAAGATTCTTACTTTTTAATAAACGGCCATTAGAGAAGAGTTAATGGTTTATACCATAAACCATGTAGTGTGTGTTCTATAACCAAACAGTGTGTAAGTTTTTGCGTGCGGGCAGGGCACGCAAAAACGCGCTCAACGTTTATGAATAGGGATTTTAGTAAAATACTGGTTGTTAATGCTCTTAGACTCAGATCTGGTGACACCATGTAAAAAAAATTGCCTTCATAATGATAAAGGTTGCTACACCCATTATAATAATAATATTCCACAACTTTCACACAACGCCATCTAGCCCTAAACTAAGCAGAGCTTGTGGTATGAGTACGGGACAACTAATAAACATACGTATATATTTTAAAAAACACAAACATTTGTTTTGAAAGGGAATCGAACCCACGACCTCCGGCATAGCATTCAAGGCCACTAACTACTAGACCAACAGGCCAGTCAATTGCGAGGAATGTGGAGTTCTCGACGACTTCTAACGAAAAATATCTAACCATTTTCTTTTCAACAGAAACGCGCACGCCGCTTCAAGAACCAGATCTTGTGCGACCTGCACTTCGCAGACGTGGCGCTCATGGAGTGCAGCGACTTCATGCAGCAGCTGCGCAGCTTCAAACCGCAGTCTCTGGGCTGCGCCGTCGCCAGGCGCAAGTCTTCCACCACCCTCATCTTCCCGCTGCCACCGCAGGCTTGCTCAGGTAATTCCTTGTTACTACTTCAGTCAACAGCTGCAAACCGCAGACCCTATGTTGCGCCGTCACCAAGCACTAGTCATACGCTCATCTTAACGCTTCTTATACGGAATTCGTTAAATACTTATATTTACTGCCAACCTCCAAACGAAGAATAGCCAAACTTAAGTGGCAGTGGAGAGAACAGATGGTCAATGGGGCCGTAAGGTTTTTAGGTGGCAACCACGTACTGGACGACACAGGGTTGAAAGGCTTTGCACAAGATGGACCTGATGAGGGTCGCGGAAATTCGATGGATTCGAGATGCACAAGACTAGTCTTCGTGACGATACTTGGGGGACTGAAATGATGATTATGATGACTACCAACCAATGTAGTTGAATTCACTTGATCCAGCAATGTTATACGAATTGCCAAGAGTAAAAAGACAATTTGTAACTCCTGATTTCTTTAATAATAATAATAAAAGCTCTATTATTCTAAATTAATTCATTTTCTCATCTTCCTTCCTTTAAATTTTATCTCTTGATTAAGTGTGCCTCCTGGCAAAGGCCTCCTCCAGCTGTTTCCACTGTACTATATCACGAGGCCCGCTGTTAGTTTCAACTCATCCTCCCATCACAACAGTTGTTATCCGCTACTCCATTCCCATCGCTGGGGTTCGATTCTGTCACTATTTGGCTCTACTTTCCCTGGTTATCTCTCATCAAGTGGCCTGCCCATCTCCACTTTTGCTGATCAATTCTGGTCAATATATCCATAACTTTTGTTTTAGATCTCCTGATTTCTTTTCCTTAGCAAAATTTAGCACAATCTCTTCTATTTCTGTACACTGTCTTTTATCAGTAGTACAACAAAAACAACCTCGAATGCCGAGATCTGAAAAGATTGTTTATTTCAACCTAAAACGAATCCTCAAGGGAGCAGCCTCCTAAAGACAGTTAATTGGTTCTCGTGTCTAAATGCCAACAGAAAATAAAACCTTCAAACGAAATCTTTTCTATACAGTAAGAATACTTATAATAATTGAATGAAGTGTCACTCAGCACAGTTCAGGGCCCTTGACGGATTCAGGGCGCGCGTAGCTTATTCCCACTAGACAGGTGTATCCGACGGGCATGGAAAAGTTATTTTAAGTGAACCACGGAGTTTGAATGTGAGAGAAACTTGTTTGAACTGACATGAAGGTGTGGCAGTCTACCTACGGTAGTCATAAGTCTTTCCACCCGTAAGCTAGTTAGCTCGATATTTAGTTACTCTCTTCCAGTTATTGCGAAATTTAACTGGCTGCCCCGAACTTAGAACTAATTGCCTGTGCAGTAATTCTTTTTATTAAGAATCATTTGGCGAATGTGTATTGTGTATTTTTTCAAGTATGTGCAATAGTTCGGCACGCCAACTTCAGAGTGGTCAATATATTTTGACCGTACTGTACCAATATGACGCCTTTTCCCACGGCTTCGCTAGTGGGCGGGTAGGCTGACGAAACATGCATTTTTCAGGTTAAAAACTATGGTATGTACAGTCAGGGGTCAAAAGTACAGTTCCACCTTACCAATGCTAAAATGTCTAAAACTTCTTTGTAGGAGATTGTCAATGGTTCATGACTGATTTAATTGATAGCATAGAATCTAAAGTATTAAATAAACTAGTTGTGGACTATTGAACTTCTACAACAAAGAAATTTTAGACTCTTTAGCATTGGTAGAGTGCAACTGCACTTTTGACCCCTGACTGTACATACTCAGTAATAGTGTCGCTTTCAACCAATCAAAGAATTTATCTTAATTGATTCAATACTTCCAGAGATTAGCTTCTACACACAAACAGTAATTTAATTTTAAATTAATAAAGTATTAGCAAACAGATCTTAAGAAAACAAATAAAACACGGTAACAGTTTTTAATCTCAACAAACTTCCTCTGTTTGTTTCATTCATAAACTTTGAGTCAAAAGAAACACAAATACGCAATCTGGTACTTTTCCCAAACTCAATTTCGTATTTTACGGCTCTACGTAGGTCATTATAAACTTGACAATGTTCTGCAAACAAGCATGTAATTACTTCTAAGTGGTACTTAGAGAGATCACTATCATAAGCTTAGAGAAGCAAATTCTTGTAGGGGTCTGTCACCCCTTAAAGTTCCGATGAAGTGGGCGGAAACTGATTATAATTTCTCGACGTAGATGACCTTCTGCTAGAGGTCCACTCAAATCTGCGCTGTTGATTCCTCAAGAGATCATCTCAGACAATAATCTGCATGGTTCTCATAATGATTTGACCATTACATGTTTACTGGACTGGACTTTAAAAGAAACTTTGTCCTCTGAGCTTGTTTCCATGTTTTTTTTTTCGGTGTAGTCAGTTAGGAGACACTGGCCAAATCTAGTTTAAATTACTGACAAAATGGACGTGTAAAACTATTATTTATAACCTATTAGCAAAACAGACAACATTTAAAATAACTTAATTTCGAAATACATTTATAGCTTTTTATTATTTTGTCATTTACAATGTAAAGACGCCCACCTTATTTTTTTTAACCTTCCTTTGTATTTGAGAAGCTGCTACTGAAAGCTACGGCTTAAAATATGTACCATCTGGGTACATAGTTTAGCATAGCATAGCATAGTCGGCCTTATAATATTCCCACTGTTGGGACTCAGGCCTCCTCTCTAGGAGAGGGAATGGGCCTTAATCCACCACGCGGGCCCAGTGCGGGTTGGTGGATGTCACATGTCTTCGAATTTTTGATTCTAGAACATGCCGGTTTCCTCACGATGTTTTCCTTCACCGTTTTGAGAGCAGTGGTGATGAAATAAATTACACAAAGTAATGCGCCTGGCTGGGTTTGAACCCGCGACCTACAACTCGTAAGTCGGGGCCGTTACTACTCGGCCACCACTCGGTACATAGTTTAACTTGCATTCATTTGTAGGTCGAATTAACCATTCCAGATAAAGGTTGGTCACTTCATGAAATGTCCACAGCCATATTATAAAATGGCCAAGGTATAGTGGGCGTTCAGAGGTCTAGACTGGACTGTAATCCATTTTGAAAATAACTTTTTGTAAGCCTTCTCCATATAAACAAACTTGAGCAGTATTAAAGCTCACATTTCACCGTGCGGACTAGCTGATGAAGATGTAAAAACATTTCTGTGAAGAGAAAAGTTTTATATCTAGCCAGTATTCGTATTTAGATTCACAATTTTTCCAATGATTATTTTGTATTATATTCTTTTCAAAACAAATGATAATTTACTGTTCTAGGTGTTTGACAATGTTCGCGTGCAACGCTTTATTGCAACATTAATTCAAAATTTCAAACAGCATGACCATGACTGCCCATCCATCACAATCCTCAGGGAGATATTATGTTAAAAGTAACACCCCTCTTACTCAATATGTAGGTATTTTTGTCGTGGTGTAACCTGAATCATTTAATGAAGAACATACTCTTTGGTATAGAAACTGCAACTATTAATTAAATAACAATTTATTATTTTTTCCTAGCTCATCCCGTAAACCTCTAAAAGTCAGACATTCATTCTAAAAGAAGACTACTAGCCATGTCAGGGCTTCACATGGTAGTCATTTTGATCCTCAGCACATTAGAAGAAAGCGTAGATATCTTTTATAATCATTCCAGTAGTATGCGTTTAAATGCTTCGAATCTTCGTGATAAATGACACAATTCTTAGGTACAGAAACTTATATACCACAACCATCTCCAATGTACGTGATGCTAAAACAAAGAGTAACCACGTGACTCGTTGTTTATCGTCGCCAAGCAACTCGTAAGTTTCAACTATTTCTGCACGAGATTGGCTTATACATAACATAATGAACGCTTAGAAGTCAACGACCGCTGACTGTCTGCTGTAAGATTCAGCGAATTTAAATAATGCATGTAAAACTTGAGACAAACACGAAAAGTAGGTAGGTAAACTCTGAGCAAAGAGATGCCTTTCTTTTTAGTTTTTGAGGTAGGAAAATCATTAAATAATTTCGCCTGCTTAGCGTGAAGCGAGAGAGTTAGACTGCCTGACATCGCCCAGGGTGTCTTTTGCGTTAACTGTAGCATAATGATTGCCTCTCTCTCAGGCTTTCCGCCATATCTTCTGCCGGCTGCTTCCCATACCATGGCCTGAACCAAACCCAAATGTGAGAAGCTTTCCATACACACCAAGTGAATTAGAGAGTAACCCCACTTAGCCATAAAACTTGACGGTCTATGTCAATTCGCAACCTCTATTGCTATGGCCGCCGAAGCTACCGCAACTGTCACCAAGCAGCGATTAATTACAACCACATATTTTTTTCACCTTTGAATAGTAATACTAATGTTCCAGAAATGTCTGTAGTATCACAGTTGACTACTGGTCGAGGTAACCACATTTGATGATAATTTGTAACTTAAATATTGTTAGCCGCCCCAAGGAGGTCCTCTGCGCCACTTTTTGTATTTTAATTTGAAAAGGAGTATTTTCAGAAAAACGAAATCGTGATCTCCATCTTTCCAACAATAGATACTTAGTGTCCCTAGACTAGATTGTCTTTATACCATTCTCACGCGCAAACCAAAACTTATTTCGAATACGTGTTCACTTGAAGCCAATTTACATCGTTCTCAAACAGCAGACTCGATTGGAAGTGAAAAGAGCGAATATAAAACTGAAATCGATTTTATCCTCTTAACGATTTCCAAGTTCAAAACTCCCATTTACTGATACTATTCAATCTAGCTGATTTTAATCTTCATCAAAATATTCTTCTCAAGTATCCAATAAGTGTCTGCGATCATTTGTAGAGTAGGTTCAATCCCGAAATGTGACCACTTAAAAAAATTCGTTAATCGGTCAGTAACCGCACTTATCCTGGCAACTCAGTCTGCTAATGCTGATAAATCTCTGCAGACCACACCATGGACTCCGGTCGTGCCAATTTTCCGGATAATTGATAAGATTAAACACGCCAACCGTTCGCTTTTCCTTTTAAATGTTCCTAAATTCGCAGAAACTGAATAATTACGTTCAGTTTTACTTTCATTTAAATGAAGACTTTCCCAAGTTCGTGCGGAATTGGTGGAAATTAAAGAGTTTATTTCGTCTTAATGCTACTTAAATTGTACAGGTTGGGCTTGAGAATTTGTTGTAATGTTCAAAGGGCACGTGTTTAAACTTTTAGTTGTACTGTTGTAAAATGATACAGGGCTGTCTGTCAAGAGTTTATGTACTTTGCTCTTTGACCCATGCGTGGAAATCCCGGAGGATTAGACACAGGTATGCTTTCGTATACCCACAGTCGGATGGTGATAAATATTTGAGTAATGTTTTGGTGCCTTCCCTTTTAAATGTGGTGCTCTGTTGCGGAATAAAATTAAAACTATGTAAATGAATAAAAATAGAAAAATTAGACCGTGAAAGTCACAGTATCGCTTGTAAAATTGACTAAAAGTAAGCCACTCTCAAAGTTCGGTTTTTTAGTAAGTTGGATAAGCAAAATCTAAAAGTCTATTGATATCAACATGTGGTTATTTAGCTAAGCCAAGACACTGCCCTAAATAAAGCACTCCACACTTCCATATAAATTCACCCTGTATAACACTTACATATTATAAAGGCAAAAGTTTGTATGTCTGTCTAAGTGTATACGTTTATTACTCCTTCATACTCAAACGGCGTAACGATTGGGATGAAGTACCATGTCTTGGAATTAGCACAAGGATACTGTGCGAGGAGTTTTTATAATGATGATGATGATGATGATAGTCACGTGGGCGAAAAAGCCGTGAGAAACTAATACAGTATGTACAAAATATGCAAAATCATGGCGCTGTCACAATCACAGTATTCGTAGAAACTCTTAAAAGTTGTATTTGAAATCCAATTTCCATCTGTCAAGTGTATCATCTGCACGGAATTCAAATGATTGCGATTTAATATTTTAAACTTTATGACATAGCTTTTCTACTTTATTTTTGTACTGTAGGTACAGATTGAAAGTGTGGTAGTAAAGACTGGAGAGTGTTAGCCTAAAATTAAGCAGAACCACCACCAAATACAAGTTCTGCGATATATTGGCTGTCTCTCCAGTTCTGTGCCCTTAGTTCTCGCCGGAACACCCATACAACCCTGCTCCAACTTTCTATATCTCGGGTAACTTGGCCAAGGGGATGCCGAGGTAGACCGTGACGTACATACCAGATCAACTCAGAATGGATGAAATGGCGACAGGTTACAGGATCAACTAGCGTCCCACTGATGCACCTCAAGTTGAAGGGTAAAGTCAAGTAGTAGTAAATACAAGTCCGTGATAAAAAATGTATTACTTTATGAAAAATTTTGCATGCATCGGAGAATGAATGAGAATGTTAAGATGGACAGACCTGAGTATACTGTTTTAATGTCAACTCGATAACTCCACGTGATCTCGAGATAAAGGGTCTTAACAAACAGACAGACAGACCGACGGACAATAAAGTGATCCTATAAGGGTTCTATTTTTTCCTTTTGTTGTACGGAACCCTAAAAGGAGCTACATGAATTGTGTGAGGAATCAGTGATAGTCTAACTGCTAATAGAATAAATAGAAATAAAAACCACAAATCTGCGGTCCCTTGAAGCTGTGAAAAAATCAAACTACTAAGTTACCGAAAAAAAAAGATATTGCCATTTTACGTCGCAAGAAACGTATATTTCGACACTCAAGGGAATCGAATTTCTCTTATTCATAGGTTCCCGTTGACCCAGAATCTTATAATTTTTGCATAAGTAAATTTGTTGTTAAATCACAAAAAAAAAAACTATTTTTTGCGATTCGGTAAAATTTTTGAGACTTCATTTGGGAATAGTAAAACTGTTTACATAGGTAAGTTTGTACGGAACCCTCAGTGCGCAAATTCGACTCGCACCTGCCAAGTGTTTTCTAATGATATAAACCAGTGCTTGAAAGCGATCCCACCAGTGCTTGAATGATGGTAAGCAATGATGCAATCGTTGATAATGAATCGCCTTAGTTTATCAAGAGCCTATTCACACTAGTATTTATTTTCATTATATTTATATATATACAAAATTATATACAAAAACACTTAATTTAACACTATATATATACACTAAAGGCTACTCCTAACTAAAATATGGCGTCATAAAACTCCTCCGCATCGCTGTCGACTGGAAGTGTGCCCAAAAGGCTGGCAGCATTGCCACGTTGTACGGCAATGCTTCATCTCTGACCGAGGTAAAAGCCAGCCCTTGGGTCACGCGAAGTGTCAACTAAGCGTTTGGATAGTTCTTTAAAAAGCATATGAGCACTCGAACCCACGGCTCAAGAGTTTCAACCCCAAACGGCTCAAAAGTATAACTGCCAACGAGGTTGTTATATTACCGCCGCTTTCGGTCCTCCGCAGCCGCAGCGGCAGCACCAGCCCAGCACGATGAGTTAGGAAGATGGGATGGCGCAAGAGTGTCGACACAGGTAGCGTCCCACACTAAAGGCACGGAAATAAAGACATACCGTCCGGTCTCTTACCATCGTCTCGTGCCAGGCCATGAGGTTCCAAAAACAGCCGGAACGCCGACGGTGACAAGAGCTCGTCGGATAATGTCGTCAATTTCGCGTGCCGCGCTATGCGTTTCGCACTTCGACTGCATGATAGGCCGTGGTGACTAGTTTTAAATACACCTAAATTATAATAACGAGAAAACTGCAGCAGGCAAATTCGCCCAATCTCTTGACATACGCGTTATAAACGACGAGGCGAAATGCTTAGTCCGGATCGTAGAGGTGTTAACAACGTAAGGGTGGATACTTGCCGCACGTCGTTTTATCCGTCGGTAGAAAGGTGATGACGAAATCAAGTCATGTAATTCTCGCGCACACTTTTCAAAATGCATCCTGTAGTATACTGAAAGGCGGTGTGCTCCAGGCTTTACAGATTTACGAAATCTGAACACCACACCTGTGTCCGTTGACCTTTGCGTTCTAGGACCAAGGTTTCCAAATTCCCCGCGGTCCTAGCGGACATCGGCTCTGCTGAGCCAGTTTTGCTGAATTTGAGGCGCGCGTGGAACCCTACGCGCTGTCGACGACTTGTCCGTCGTCACAAACACACACAAACGTCCGAACCAAGCCGGACGTTTATCGTACGGCCGGAATCATTCTTAACTGCGTGCTAAAATTTGAATTGCTAGATTGAGGATCTTTAAATTGATATATTCTCACACGTCTATTAGTTCAGCGGGATTATTCAAATGTATTACCTTGACCCTGGAACGCAAAAGGGAAATGAAGCAACACAGGTGGATTTAGTTAATAAAAGTTTCTTTGGAGCGTGAGGACGTCCGTTCTCTCACGAGTGCGGCCAGCTCCTTCGCTGCCATTCCTCTTCGCTCCAGACATGGCTTGTACCAGAACCCGGCGTGAGAGGTTGTTGCCGCCGATCGCCTAACAAGGACACGGCGGTGCTCCACCCAAACCGGGCATACCTCCACCATATGCTCCACCATCCGAGCGATCCACACAGTGGTGACACCCGGGCCGTTTAGAAGTTATTTAAGACTTGAAGTCTATGAGCATGAGTTTCTTCCCTCTCATCTCACCTCTTACCTTAGCGCTAATATAACACCAGCAAATTAGGTATACACAGTACGTAATTACGACACACGTGGTTTATCAACCACAGATATTTGATCCTCTTCTCCTAATTGTGGCATAATTAATGCTAACATAGGTACCAAGCCCGACCATAATTAATTATTATCTTACACTAGTTGGTTGGTGTCGTAGCAACCGTAATTGACTACCTAATTCTCGGTTCCAATGAGAAAACGTAGTGATTAATACTCTATACGCTTTTGTACTAGAAAAGGCATTTACATTAGACAATAAATCTAAGTAGCTTCTTCACATAGAAGAAAAATTGGTATATCATCAAATAATTCCTCGCGCTCGGGGTGGAGTGAGGAGTGCCAGATTTTTTTATTATTGTTATTGATAGACTCACGCTTAACCACTATAATACCTGATGGTAAGCAATGATTACATCGCTTGTCTAAAAGTAACCGATTCACTCTTGACTTAAAAGTAGGTCGTAGCTATAAGATTCCGAAAGAAAATTTCACTGATTAGCTGTACCGCCTGTGTACCTTCAGTTGCCCTTTGCGTTCGAGTTTCACGATCAGTCTTTCGAACAATCCGGCAGCCCAAACTGCCGGTTGCATCTGATTACCAGTTTTTTTTTAACTATCTGATCGCAGAACGTATTACCTACGATTGGTCATAGAAGAGTACAAATATGAGAGCGCACGTTTGTGTAAACATTTATGTATTGTGAAACTATTCACTAAGTAGGTAAAGGTGTTATTGACATTATCACTTCAGGGCATTCACTGTTAGTAGGTAGTTAATATACTGTGGGAACCGTTATATGGTGATTGTAAGCATAAGACGTGCAGGCATACAAGGTTAATAAAGGAACCAGATTTGGTTAACACCAATCTACAAAGCATGGATCACACGCATAGGGTAGCCAACCTTTCGATATTTTCTGGGCCTTGGTACAGGCCATGGTCTGGAGCGAGGAGGAGTGGCAAGCGGTCGCTTCTTTCTGCGAAGCAGTAATGCAAGCAAAGGATACGGCCGCACGCATTAGAGAACGGCCCTCACGTCCCAGCCGCCGGGATCCCGATCCCGATTTCCAGCCACCGTAAGCGCTGGCTTGCGGACGGCAAGCAATGGGTAGCTCGCCGTCCGACCGTCTGGTAACCGTCCGAACCGAGCCCAAGCTGTCGACGGCGCGTAGTGTTCCACGTGCGCCTCAAGGAGATGTCAGCAAAACCCTACTGGAGCCAAGGGAACTACTGGAACAAAGGCAAAGAAGTAACAGGAGTGGGTTAGTTAGTAGAAATTTGAAACTATCTCGCGCTCCGCCCTCGGAGGCGCGGGGGATGTCATTAGATGAATTTCCCACCGAAAAAAAAAAACCTTTCGGTATTTTATAGGATGCATTTTGAAGAATACGCGTAGGAATTACATGACTTAATTCCGTCATCACCTTTCTACTATCGAATAACCCGACGTATGACGAGTGTTCACCCTGACGTTGTTGACACCTGTACGGTCCTGACTAACCGTATTGCCTCGTCTTTTATACCGCGTACATCGAAGGACTGGAACAATTTGCCTGTCGCGAGTCTTCCCGTCTGTTTACAATTAAGATGTCTACAAGGCTAGAGTAAATAAGCTCTTAATAAACTAGTGCGCTTCACCATCAACAATTGCATCACTGCTTACCATCAGGTGGGATCGCAGTCAAGCACTAGTTTATATGAATTAAAAAAAGTCTCTAAAATATACTCGTACAATAACATTCAGAATATCCTTACATATTATAATATATGTCGGCTCAGGATGCCGACCAGACCATAAATCCTTTCCAGAGACTTTATTTCGTGGGCGATGATGAGTGGATAACGAGCAATGGGTAAACCAACTGTTTCGGTTCACGCAACTGATTTATTATGATGTAGGCTTTAGGTATTCACTTCACAACGAGCCATGAGACAGTCCCTAGACTAGATATGGTTCTTACGGCTGCCGATAGAGAAAAGAGGACCACGTCCCTGCGGAACTTTCCTGCCTAGTTACGATCGTTTCGTTTGCGTCGAACGACTCGAGTAAGCCACGCTTCCGATTCCTTTGTTCTGATCACGTAGTAGGCGAGGCCTACTCTGGACTGTTCTGCTTGCGCTAAAGATTCTGTCATAGTGATGTGACATCAGATTCGCTTTGACTCGTTTATTCGTTGTCAAGCTTCCGTACTATTAACTTCACCGACGTATAAAAAAGTGCCCCACCGCGTCTGTCTGTCGCGATAAACCCAAAAATTACTAAACGGATTTGCATGCGGTTTTCATTAGTAGACAGAGTAATTCGTGAGGACAGTTTAGGTATGTAATGTATGTATGTTATAGTAAAAGAAAGTCGATAATTTTAAAGATTTGTAACACCCATGCAAATCAGGGACCGGTCGCTAATACCTTCATAGGAAAAGATAAGCTATATAGAACTTTCATAGCCCTATTGTTTAATTTGACTGAGACCTATGAAAACGTCTAAAGTACTCCATGGTAATTTTCTTAGACTTTAAATAAGTACTCTTCAAATTGTCAATCTTTCGACTTATTTAGAAGTCATCTTGATAAGCCAAACTAGAACAAAACTCATTTTTGTGATTTGTCATAATTTGTTCACGCCAATATTTTTCGAAGCGAAGAATATCAATACCTATTCCATTTAATGGCAATATTAATATTAGGACCTATTAACGAAACAATAATTAAGGAGGGGTTCTTATTACTTCTACGCCTACTCTTAGAAGTGTGTGTACGACAAATTAATCATGCGAAAGTACCAGTTGTAGATATCTATTACTAAACAGTATTAATGGAAAACTGAACACTACGAATATAGATAAGAAAATAACATGCCATGAGCAGTGGCATAACAATATCATCTGAGGCCCGTGGCGAATTCATCGAATGGGGCCCTAGAAATATCGTCACGTTATACCGCGTACATCAAAGGACTGGAACATTTTGCCTGCTGAGGTCTTCCCATCCGATTATAATTTGAGTGTCTTCAAGGCTAGAGTGAATAGGCTCTTAATAAACTAGTACGTCTCACCATCAACGATTGCATCACTGCTTACCATCAGGTGGAATCGCAGTGAAATATATAGTTTGTGTCAAATAAAAAAGTTGTGATTCACTTTTAATAAATTGCCAAAAAATAGTTTGGGTTACTTCTTCTGAGCTCGCGGCCTCTAACCGAGGGCCCCGTTGGACCGGGAGCCCATGAGATCGAGGCCCATGGCATTTGCCAGCCTTGCCACCCAGTAATTCCATCACTGGCCACGAGGCTAAGTCTTTTAAGTCGCGTGTACAGAAAATTTCCACAAAAGACACATAAACACACAGAGAATGCCCCCCTATATACAAACAACATTCATTTCATCCGATTCGTGACGTCCATTACAACTGAAGGGGTCTGTCTACAATTTGACAATAGCCCCCTTCGAATGATCACGAAACGGAACGCAAGGAAAGTCAATTTCCGTGATTTCCGTTTTATTCTACCCGTTTAAGCAAATCAAAATCCTGTAATCGTGAAAAGGTAATACTTTTCTAATAATAAACCCGCTGGCCGGTCCGAATCACGCGTGTGAACACGAGAAGGCTGTTTTGGCAAGCAAGTATATTATGTACTCATACAATATTTAGGCCTCGTTATTTTTGTATGTAGGCCTTTGTTGGTACTGTGTCTATAAGGTAATGCATTGTCAACACTTTTCGGCAAGTGGAACTCGCTGAGGAGTTGTTTTGAAGTTCGGGGTACGGTATTGTTGGAACTGACTTGCTAAATTTATATTTTGTGTGCATATGCTAAGTACGAAGAACGTAATGGATGCTCGTATTTTTTAATAACCGACGCAAAATGAGTGGTGTTATAAATTTGACCGTCATGCGTGTGTGTGTGTGTGTTTGTGAGTGTGTGACAATGTAACCCTTGAACGGGTGGACCAATTTGGATGTCTTTTAAAGCTTTGGTTATTTCATGAAGAAATCATTCAATAAGTTTATTAAAATGTACGTGCATCAAACGACATTAAACAAAAAAAATGCGGTTACTGTTGTGTCCCTAAAAAAAGTTTTGAAAAAATGGGTGCATTATTTAGAGAAAATTAAAAATATAGTTCCATTTAGTTGTGAAGTTTGATAGTTAACGTGTATTTACAAACAATACTTATATTTCTCTAACAAATCATTTTTTTCAGTAGTCTATTAATTATCTCACAGAAAGTTTAAAAAATAGAGTAGCCAACACGGAGACTTTGTGTTGATTGGCTTGAATTCCTCAATTCACTTAAGTTTCTATATTAACTTTCTCGCAGTGCTCGGGAGTTAATTATATAAATGCCTCACTGTATTCGTGATTACAACTTAGCAACTCTCGTTTCGTTCGAAATTCAACATGCTACCCGCCACTTAAAAACACTGCTTTGTCCCCTAGTCACATAAATAATCTACTACTAGCCCTATGAAAGATTTTCAATTAATTAAAATTCATTCGATAAAATTAAGATGCTATTCCATTCGGTTTCTCTTAAATAAACATAGCAATCACAAGGTCCCATGAATGTTTGCACTGGTTTCCCTAATGAAAACTTCCACAAATGAAACATAATCTCTTATTACAAAATTGCAGTCCTCATTTGACGTTGCTTGTGTGATGCATGCTAATGAAACGTTTGTCTGTCTGCCTGTCTGTCCGGCACAGTTCGCGCGGACACATTCAGGTCATGTTTGAACCTATATTTAGATTCCATTCGTGGTATCTAATACCTATCATCTGATATCTTGTGGGAATATTTTCGTATGAAAATACGCAAGTGCTTTGGATGCATTCTACAAGTGAGATTTTTGGTAGTGCTTCTTACATTTGTGTGCCCAGCGAAGATGATGGTATTTTCAGTCAAACTGGATGTATTTGAACACCAGTATTTTACACGGAGCGCAAGATTACTGACAGATTTTTCTGGATTCTGACTGTCCGTAAAGACTGTCGAAGATTTATAATAGACACCTGGAACCAATGGATTAACGTTTTTGACACGAAGACACGGAGGCGTCTCGGTATCTAAAGAGCTGTCACCCATCCATAGACCGAACTCGGAAATCGTTGCTTAACCTCAGATCAATCTCCAATTCACTCAAGTGGATATTATTACTAAGCCAGGAGTTCATCCATTATTGACCACAGAAAATGAAGAAATTTATCACTGTTTGACTGGCCTACTGATTAGTATCCCTGACTGCTGTGCCGGAGGTCGTGCGTCCGATTCCCACCCAAGACAATTTATTCTGTGTCTGGGGGTACATATGTACATACATATTATAGCGAAAATCTATAATATGTATGTATTTAGAAATAAACAAGTATGTTTATCAGTCGTCCAGTACTCATAGCACCAGCTCTGCTTAGTTTGCGACTAGATGGCGTTGTGTGCAAGTTGTGGAATATCATCATCATCACATCAATTCAGCAAAAAGACGTCCACTGGTGGACAAAGGCCTCCCCAAGTGTCGCCACAACGACCGGTCCTGTGCGTCTCGAATCTATCAGACTCCCGTGACCCTCACCAGGTCATGGGTCCACCTTGTAGAAGGTCTTCCAACGCTGCTAGCAAAGCAATGCTCAGATTTACATTGCTAATCAGAAAGGAAGATATCCGCAGGAGAACCAAAGTTCTGACATAGCCCATGGAATTGTCAAAGTAAAGTTTCGGTGGGCAAGGCATATTGCTCGCAGAACAAATGGTCGATGGGGCTGAATGGTTTTGGAAAGGCGACCGCGTACCAGAAGACACACATGGGACTATTTTACAAACTGACATGTTTCTTGATCCATCGGTTTACAGATCAAGACCATTGTATCTAGAAGCAATAATAAAATCTTGTCAAGTTTTTTTTTTAAGTTTGTCTTAAAGGCCTCTTTCCGATCCGTCTAGCGTCAATATGAACATGGTTTAAAAGCTTGTTATTTCATCCAACGCAATATTTGATAAGGAGGCAACACTAATAAAGAGAAATAATGCCCCATTTCACCCACTGCAAATCTAGAAAACGACCCAAGAGCTAGATTGACTCGGCACTATACCGAAGATAGACCGGACGTCAGCCTGTACGAGATTAGGATGGCTCTGAAGCAGTTGAAGAACAACAAGGCGTCGGATGAAGACGGAATTACGGCCGAGCTCCTGAAGGCGGGGTGAATAACATACTCCGGTACATCGAAGTGCTGAAGTGTTTATACAAAAACGCCACCATGTCAGTCCGACTTCAGGACCAGACCTCGAAACCTATCCTCCTGCAGCGGGGTGTGAGGCAAGGAGACGTTATTTCTCCGAAACTCTTCACGGCCGCAATGGAGGATGTCTTCAAGGTTCTGGAGTGGAGAGGGCTAGGCATCAATGTCAATGGCGAGTACATCACTCACCTTTGATTTGCCGACGACATAGTAGTCATGGCTGAGACTACGGAGGAGCTCAGTACAATGCTCGGTGACCTCGGTAGAGCTTCCGAAAGAGTGGGACTTAAAATGAACATGGACAAAACCAAAGTCATGGTAAACATCCATGTAGCACCCACTCCTATCGAGATCGGAGACTCTACACTAGAAGTTGTGGACGACTACGTTTACCTGGGACAGATAGTCCAGTTGGGTAGGTCTAACTTCGAGAAAGAGGTCAATCGTCGAATCCGACTCGGCTGGGCAGCGTTCGGGAAGCTGTGCGGTGTCTTCTCGTCCAATATACCACAGTGTCTCAAGACAAAAGTCTATGACCAGTGTGTGTTGCCAGTGATGACATATGGCTCCGAAACGTGGTCGCTTACAATGGGCCTCATCAGAAGGCTTAAAGTTACTCAAAGGGCAATGGAAAGGGCTATGCTCGGATTTTCCTTGCGTGATCGCGTCAGAAATGAGGATATCCGCAGGAGAACCAAGGTTACGGACATTGCCCGAAGAATCGCCAATCTTAAGTGGCAGTGGGCAGGGCATATTGCTCGCAGAACAGATGGTCGATGGGGACGAAAGGTTCTGGAATGGCGACCACGTACCGGAAAACGCAGCGTTGGAAGGCCTCCCACAAGGTGGATCGATGACCTGGTGAGGGTCGCGGGAATTCGATGGATGCGAGACGCACAGGACCGGTCGTTGTGGCGGCATTTGGGGGAGGCCTATGTCCAACAGTGGACGTCTTTCGGCTGAAATGATGATGATGATGATGATTATTGTGGTTGAAGAATGAAAACTAATAAGCCCTTGACTACTAACCTACTGACTGATTTTCCCAATATGTATTTATGTACCTAGAAATCTAATAAACTTTAATCTAATAAACTAATTAACTTTAATTATTTGGAGTCAAATGGCTTGCTGTCCCAGTTTCAGTTTGGTTTTCGCACTGGTAAATCGACAGCCATGGCGGTACATGAGCTGACAAACTTTATCGTTTCCGACATGGATGACAAAAAGAAGTCTTTGGCCATATTTTTAGACCTAGCTAAGGCCTTTGATACAGTGTCGGTTCCAATTCTGCTCCGGAAGCTTGAAAACCTGGGTATACGTGGAAATCAGTTGTCCCTCTTCAAGGATTACCTGGCTGACCGCAAGCAATTTGTTAAAATTGATAACCACTTCAGTGACACTCTTCCTGTAGCTTTTGGAGTTCTCCAGGGAAGCATTCTTGGACCCACATTGTTTCTGGTCTATATTAACGACCTCTGCAACCTCTCTCTTCGGAACGGACGGATTATTACCTTTGCGGATGACTCTGTGCTTCTTTTCAGTGCAGACTCATGGGAGGGGGTATATAACTATGCTCAAGTCGGGTTTAATACGGTAAACGATTGGCTGAGATCCAACATACTCACCCTAAATTCCGATAAAACTAAGTATATAGCCTTTACTCTACGGAACAGCCCGCAGTTGTCTCTTCAACCAAATTTCATTCTTGCTCACTCCTGTCCATCCCCTCATAACGGTAATTGTTCTTGTTCCAAATTGCAGAAAGTCGACAATATTAAATACTTGGGGATCACCTTAGATTCTAACTTAAATTTTGCTGCACATATAAATAGTCTCACTAGCAGAATACGAAAATTTATTTTTGTGGTTAAGAGTCTGCGGTCTATACTTAACTCCAAGCAACTACTATCTGTTTATTGTGCTTTGTGCCAATCGCTCCTGACATATTGCATCACTTCATGGGGCGGAACGTTTAAGACTAACCTCTTGGCACTTGAAAGGGCTCAACGGGCTGTCCTTAAAGTTGCACTATTCCTTCCTTTCCGACATCCCACTGTAGAAGTTTATAAGGCTTCTAAAGTCCTCTCAATTCGGCAGCTCTTTATACTTCATGTTGTTTTGAAACAACGATCTTTGATTCCTGTTATAAACACCCATCATAGTTCTGATTTGAGAAGCAGAAGGAGGAATGTATGCCAAGCTACATCCGTTAAAACCAAGTTTGCGCGAAACTTCTTTTCTTTTCTTGGCCCATTTTTATACAATAAACTGAATAATTTACTCTCTATTCATACACTAAACAAATCAATTTTTAAAAGAAAAATTACTGACTGGCTTATTACTTTAGATTATAACCAAGTTGAAGATCTTTTTAAAACAATAATCTAACAAAATGTTCTTTTGGAACACACACAGTTTTCCCCACATCACACACCCACTCCTTACATCACACACACACTCTCCCCACACATATTCACATACATTCTCCCAAAAATTTCATTGTGCATGCATTTTTAATAAATTAAGTACTTTATATATATATATATATATATATTTTCCATTGTAATTAACTTATAATTATTAATGTAATTAAATAATGTAATTGAATAATGTAATTAAATAATGTAATTAGATGATTATAATTATTGTAATGAATTTGCGTGAATCAAATGGTCTTCTGCACGACAATTATTAATCTTAAATTTTGTTTCTGGGGGCCTGGTGACCTGACACACAGGTTTTGTAAAAAACTTAGTTCAGGCACCAGTCTTCCACAAATTGTTTTTGGTAAATAAAAAAAAAAAAAAAAAAAAAAAACATGTACAATTACGGTACCTTTATGGGTACCTACTGACTCATTCGAAACAGTAAGTATTCCTTACTCAATACGAACCGTCTGAAAACTTCTGTTATTAACTTAGTTTCCTTCAGACGTGAACCCGAAGAGCTTTTAATCAATTAACTGAATAAGATGTAACTCACAATTAATACGGAACCCTAAAAACGGATCGATCACACGCTTCTTCTATTAGGGACTCATTGCCTGTTTGGGGAGTCGGTATACAATCTATTGCTATTGACAGGTCTAACTGATTTTTTTATATGTTCTCTAATAGGGTAACGCGATACGGAAGTTAAATAAATCAGGCAAAAAAAAAAGAAATGGTACTTCACAAAATAATGTAACTTTTCGAAGTTGTGAATTTGTTACTTAATAAAAAACTTTTTACAAAAAAAATATAACCGACTTCACTAAAAAAACACTAAAAGGATCAAAATAACTTTAATTTCGGAAGTCGGTGTTTCTCGGTATTATTTGTATCTTATATAACACCGACTTCCGAAATTAATATTTGAGCCTATAATATTGCCTATAATATTTGAGGAGTTCCTTCGATTTCGCCAAGATTCCATCATCAGATCCCGACTTGGTGACTATGGGACCATTTGGGAAGTATACCCTTTCCAACAAACAAAGAATTTTTCAAATCAGTTGGCAAGCGACGAAGTTATGCGCGAACAAAAAAAAAAAAAAAAATACAAACATCCGAATTGAGAACCTCCTCCTTTTTTAGATGTCGGTTAAAAATCTAGTAGTACTGTTGCTGAGTTTTCTTGAGTGATCGCATCAGGAATGAAGCTATCCGCAGGAGCACTAATGTCACCAACATAGCCTGAATAATTGTCAAACTTAAGTGGCAGTGGACTCGGTGGGTATGGTCGATAGGGCTGAAATTAATTTCTTTCTTTCTTTTTTCTTTCTTTCTTTATTGCACACCTTAACTTAAAATAAAATGTTCTGGAGTGGCGACTGCACACCGGAAGACGCAGCATTGGAAGGCCTTTCACAAGGTGGACCGATGACCTAGTGAAAATCGCGATGAGGTGATGGATGCTAGACACAAAGGACCGTTCGTTGCGCCGACACTTGGCGGAGGCCTATGTCCAACAGTGGACGTCTTTCGGCTGAAAATACTTCGCTTACACGAAACTAGTTGGTATAGTTTCATCCAAAGTATAGAAAACCGTATTTAACTCAATAAAAAGTTCTAGCAAAGACATTACATTCAATCTTCTGGTTTCTTAATCCATTATTTTCTTAGGAGCTCGTTTCGATTAGCGGTTAAGGAGTGTAAAGACGGACAAAGGCGTTTTGATTGCACCCCTAAAGGAAAGGGCCTCGCGGTTGCGACAGCCCCAAATTGTGTTTGTGCGGCCCATTTCGTGGACCTTAATATATTTGCAAAGTTCACCGCTTCCACCAACTTTTCCGGTATCCGAAACGGCTTAACCTGGATTCGGTAATGTGAAAAATAGTGAACGGGAGTAATTTTTCTTTCGTGTTACACAAGTTATGTTGGGCCAGTTTAAGGGATGTGGAGCGCGTTTAGTATGGAATAAAAAGATTTATGTATTTTCGGAAAATGTTATTTTTTATTACTTCCGTAACATAAAATACGTTTAAGTCCGTGTGGAAGTAACTGTAAGTGGAATTTTATGAATGTTAATACAGTATTAGCAGAAATTGTCGCATTTATTTATTTTTTTAATAGCGGAAAAGCGCGTCCTGCTACTAAAAAAAAGGAATTTGTATTTTTTTAATGCATTGTTGGTCTAAAACAGTCTTTGTGTTTTCGCCTTTCTAATGAAACCGGTTTGAGGCGCATCGGTTAGACAGTTTCAAAATCTATAACGAGTATTATAGGTGCACATAAGTAGAAACATATTTTGTGTTATACTTACATATAAACAAAATCATATTTTAATCCTCTGCAAGCGATTCCATCAGCTGAAAGCCAAACATATCAAAATTGAAATTTTATGTTTGCTGAACCAACAGCAGGGAATTAATAATAATATTTATAGAGCATAATAACGTTCACGCATAATAAAACTTGGTTGCGAAAAGAATATTGTATTTTTAAACCTTCGAAGGCCGATTGTACATACATCTGTACAACTTGAATGACCTTGAAAAACGCTTAATTGTCGTTTTGTGCACAAGTTTGTACGATTTTTTTTAGCCGAAAATTTTGGTTTCTATATCTTTATTTTTCCTAGAAAAATCCAGAAAAAGTTATTTTTAATTTATTTTTGACTTTTTTTGATGATTTACGAAAAAACGCGCAATTACGTAATAATAATACCCCGGGGAGCCCGAGGAGTATTAAATTCATGCTCAAAAACAAATAAAGTATAATGCGCCGCTCAAAAATAATTAAATAAAATCTAACAAGGCACTGCAGTGGAGTAAAAGGTGCTCCACCGGTTAAGGGTCCAAACGTGTTAGATATTTATTTCAGATTATTAATTCATATTTTTAAGTCCAGGCTTCTTCTAAGCCATGGTGGGGATCTCTCAGGTTCAGCCCTGGTTCAGACCATGGTATGGAGTGAGAGAGAATGGGAGGCAGCCACCTCCTTTTGCAAAGCAGTATTGCAAGCAAAGGAAACTGCCAAAACCGTAAGGAGGATACAATCCCCACACCCTGACCACGCAGGAGACTCCCCACGCGTCGGGAGGCGTAGGTCGATTTCCGGCCACCGTAAGCGTGGGTTTGCAGACGGCGAGCCATGAGTATTTTACCGTTCGGCCGTCCAGTAAAAATCAGGCCCGGGTCGATGGCGCATTGTGCTCTATGCGCGCCTCAAAGAAATATCAGCAAAATTTACTGGGCTATGCACTTAGGGCCGACGCCTGCCATGGTTGCGACTTGTTCGAAGGAGTTACTACCGTAGACCCCAAAAAAGGCAACTTAAACGCCACCCAGAGTGGCAGAAGTTATTTTATGACTTCCCACGTAAAAATAAATAAAAACAAAATATCGTTATTAACCATTTATTTCACATTGAGTCAGTTCGTAAATACTTTATTTAGGTCGATTTACCGCTGACCTGAAAAAAGCCGCTTAAAAATAAGCCATGAAAAAAACAATGTCATCTTCGTTGATTCCCCAAGCGGGTTCTGTAACATAGTTTGGTAGACTCCGTCATACGTCACCAACCTTCCTCGTCATAATTTATGTTCTCCCCTACTAACTTTTTTAAGACATCAAATATGCAGCGTGTACGCATAACTTACGTCTTGGCCTTAATACAGACGAAGGTTTTAGAGAGGGAATTGCTTTTTTCCTGTTATTTTTTTTACGAGAACGTACATTGGCAGTTACTTTGAATAGTTTATTTGTTAGATGAAGCTAAGCATAAGCATAATCAGCCGTTTTTAAAGTTCCCGCTGCAGGGACTCAAGCCTCCTCTCTAGGAGAGGAAATGCGTCGTAATCCACCACGCGGGCCCAGTGCGGGTTGGTGGATATCACAGGTCTTCGAATTTTTGGTACTAGGACATGACGGTTTCCTCACGATGTTTTCCTACACCGTTTTTGAGAGCAGTGGTGATGAAATAAATTACATAAAGTAATGCGCCTGGCTAGGTTTGAACCCGCGACCTACAACACGTAAGTTGGGATAAAGCTAGTACTTACTAGATAGAGTTAATTAGTTGTATTTACTAAAAACAAAATCTTGACATGAATGTAGGCTACACAAAATAGTCATTAGGCATTGTCCAAATGCAACGTCGTTTGTTTGATATTATGATGGCTCTACTAATATAATCATAGTTCCTGTCAATTTTGATATTAGCACTAAACAGTTTTATGACGTAACGAAATGAAGTCTTTATTTATTTTATCACGGCAGAGTATTTTGATAAATTAAATTCACCCTGTAGTTTACAAAATTTCGGTAAAATAAACAGTCCTGAAACCCGAATGAACCGCAAAATCTGAGGGATTGAGCTGCATATTGTTTTATTAAGACCCTTGGCGATAAGCATCTTAATTTAATTGAAATTGTGTTCACTATGTAGAATTCATAAAAAATATGTATTTGAGTTATATACGTTGGCCAATATTGTGTTACTTTAATAATCAGGGGATTTTCTTTTTATAAATAAAGTTTTTTGTAATTCACAATTTAAATAGGCCTACGTATCCCTATGAAATAATTTATTTAGTGTAAAACACATATTAATTATCAAATTTTCAAATACAATGAAATATGGGCACGCCACAATTATGGCGGTAAGTCCCCTCTTTGAGGCGTGGTTGGAAAGACCTCACGGCGTCCTCACATTCCGCATGAGGCAGGTTCTCACCGGACACGGTAAGTTCGGGAGGTTCCTGCACCGGATTCGTGCGGAAACGACGCCCGGGTGTCGCCACTGTGTGCCCCACCCGGAGGACACGGTAGAGCACACGGTGGAGGTGTGCCCCGCTTGGGCAGAGCAACGCCGTGTCCTCGTGGGGGCAATCGGCGGCGGCGATCTCTCGCGCCGGGCCTTGGTTCAGGCCATGCTCCGGAGCGAGGAGCGCCTCCTTCTGCGAAGCCGTAATGCTAGCGAAGGAGGCGGCCGATCGCGTGAGGCAGCGGTCCTTACGCTCCAACCGCCGCCGCCGGGATTCCGATCCCGATTTCCGGCCACCGTAGGCGCGGGCTTGCGGACGGCGAGCAATGGGTGGCTTGCCGTCCGATCGTCCGGTAATCGGACCGAGCCCAAGTCGTCGACGGCGCGTTTTGTTCCACGCGCGCCTCAAGGAGATGTCAGCAAATCGTAGGGGCCCAGCAGGGTCGAAGCCTACTGGGGCCACGGGTAGTGTGAAAGCGGAACCCGGGGCCCTGGGACGAAGGCAACGAAGGAACAGGAGTGGGTTTTTAGTCAGTAAGAGTCTGACACTATCTCCCGTTCCGCCCAAGAGCGGGGATGTCATTAGGATGATTTTCCCACCCAATAAAAAAAAAAATACAATGAAATATTTATTGAGACAGGACTAGATCCCGTATCGATTTTAATATCGCAATTGTTTATTTTAGTATCAATATAAAAAACCAACCGTTAATTACATTAACTTTGGTATTATTCGACAAAATATAAAGAAGAGCTAAGTTATTTTATATCCCATATTTAAAAAAAATATTTTTTAAACTGATGAAGTTTTTCATTTATTTATTTATTTAATTAGGCATTCTCTACCACTAGTCAACCTAGGTTTGTGAAGAGACAATATGGTAGGTGCATAAAAAAAAATATTACACGAAAAACAAGAGTAAAAAAAAGTATACATATAATTAAAATGCACATACATAAGAATTTAATATAATACATATACATATATATTAATATAAAGTAACGAAAGAAGTTTTCATTTCCGATTGATAATGGAATAAAATACCCTGATTGGTTGTTATCATCATTCAAAAGAGTATTGCAATCACTATATCATCACAAAGGGATCATACAACACGAAAACGACTGATCGATCACGCAACTCTACTAATCGGTGGATCTGGCTGCGTTTTATTTGGTTTCAGTACTTCAGCAAGCGAACCGTGTCGATAACAATTAGTGAGAAATCGAAAAGATAACAGAGAGCAACGCTGATCACATTCCAACCTGTGCCCAAAATTCCATAGTAACGATTTTATTTTCACGATAGTCACCATGCTAAAAATATATTCTTCTCTCTTTTTTTTTTCAGTTGGGAAAACATCTAATGACCTCGAAGCTCTATATTTATCCCGTTTTAGACTTGTCCCGCTCTAGACCTGTCCTGCACTAAACTTGGCCCGCTCTAAACTTTTCCCGGTCTAGACATCTGCCACTCTAAAATTATCCCACTCTAGACTTCTCCCGGTCTAGACATCTCCCACTCTAGTCTTGTCCCGCTTTTACTTTTCCCGGTCTAGACATCTCCCACACTAGAATTGTCCCACTCTAGACTTGGCCCGCTCTAGACTTGTCCTGCTCTAGACTTAGCTCGCTCTAGACTTGGCTCGCTCTAGGCTTGTCCCACTCTAGACTTGTCCCGCTCTAGGCTTGGCTCGCTCTAGGCTTGGCTCGCTCTAAGCTTGTGCCGCTCTAGACTTGGTTCACTTCAAACTTGGCTCGCTCTAGGCTTGTCCCGCTCTAGACTTGTACCGCTCTAGACTTGGCTCGCTCTAAGCTTGTCCCGCTCTAGACTTGGCCCGCTCTAGACTTGTCCTGCTCCTGACTTCTTCCGCTCTAGACTTCTCCCACTCTAGTTTATTTGAGGATTAAAACCTTGCGGTCTGATTGGAGCGCGACGAAGTGTGAGACTTTCACCGCGTAAAACCCACCTTTGTTCCTTGAGTTGCCCTTTGCGTTCCACGGCCGCAGTCTCTAACACTTTCGAACATTCCGCAGCGACATGCGACCTATGCGGTTGTTATTACCTACTTAGTCGTGAGTTCACGAGCTATAACCAATCAACGCTATCTACTAAGGTGACACACAATTTATAAGATGGCGTTCATGATTCCGAACGGATTTACTGGATTAGTTCTAAAGGCTAATTAAAAGCTAAATCGGTTATAGATAGGTACTTGATATACAGCTATGCCAAATACCAATAAAATGGTATTTTCAAATGCCGTAATTCTGAAGATTAACCTGGAATAAAAAAACCGTCTACTTTTTTTGTTATAAAAGAACCAAATCATTCTAGGAATTACTTCTATATCGCGGTTGCGTTAACAAACATGTAAACAGACACACATAACACACCCGAACCAACTATTTGTATGCAATACAAAAATTAGTTCCGTGCGAGAATCGAACTCGCGACGCGCAGTGCTTCTCCTAACTGCTAGACCAACAAAAACAACTAAGAAACAAAACCAGCAAAAACGGTGTAACCAATAAAATTAAATGACAAGCCGAGTCACGCGGCGTGCCAAGTTTCAACATTTACCGAAACAAACACCCTTTATTACAATAGGGCTCCATATATAGCATTACATAGCAACAAGATTAAAAAAATAATGAACGACACGTGTAAAACGAGATATTTATGTCTGTTTTAATATAAAGAAGGAAATTCTAACGGCTGGTATGACTGGTGATGGTATGAACTTTTAAATGATACTCGTAAATGATATTAATTTGTAAATAGGTTTTTAAAAACACTTTTGACTGGCCTATTGGTCTAGTAGTTAGTGACCCTGACTGCTATGCTGGAGGTCGGGGGTACGATTCCCACCCAGGACAAATGTTTGTGTGATGAGCAGGATCGTTTGACCACTCGGCCACCACTGCTCTAGTATATAGCATTGGTTATTAGTGTTTATACATAGCATAAGAAAAGCCTATGACTAGTGCGTGTTACCAGTGATGATATACGACTCTGAAACGTGGTCGCTCACAATGTACCTCATCAGAAGGCTTAAAGTCACCCAAAGAACAATAGAAAAGGCTACACTCAGAGTTTCCTTGCGTGGTCGCATCAGAAATGAAGATATCCAGAAGACAACCAAGGTAGGTAACCTTGGTTTTCTACTGGATATCTTCCTTTCTGATATATCCATAGCCCGAAGAACCGCCAAAGGTGGGGTACCTTTGGCGGTTCTTCGGGCTTATAAAATGATTTAGGAGGTGTTGGGTTGGCACAAATTTTAATCAAAATTAGTAATAATAAGAACTGTCATTCTTAGTTTTTCAATTCTGGCCTAAAAGGGGTGTTAACGTTTTTAACACCTGGCGCTGAAAATCAGTGCTGTGGCTCTGTCTTGTATAAGAGCCCCAGCATTTTGCTGAGCGCTACACATTTAACACGTATGTAACGTATATCTCAGCAATATATTATAGTGTTGTTATTGTTATTTTTTATAGTATGCGCTATGTTTGATGAAAATGAACTCTTTTCTTTTTATTTTTTCCTTTCTTTCTTTTAAAAATTATTCTCGCAAACGAAGTCACTGCCAAACTGCTAGTTCAAACATAGACAAAGGTCAGAGATCCTTAAAAGACATTTCTCAGAAACTTTTATGATCATAACCTCAATTACGTTCATAAAATAACTCTCTTTTTACAAACTTATTTAAAAGAATAATAATATGTAAAGACGAAAAAGTATGTCACCATTGTCGTACCAGCCTAGTCGCTCCAAAAAGGAAGGGTTTCTTTAGGCAGACGAAAATTAATATTTCCTTTGTGCTTGTGATAAAGAGATACGAATATGTGGGTCGAGGAGATTTTTGTAATGAAAACACATTGTTCTTGCTAATTCCTTGTTCTATAATAATTTATCAGTGTGTTAAATATCCGGGCTGTCTGAAAGACCTATCTATAGCTAAGCTCATAAAGATACTTTAGTACTTACAATTTTCGATCTTTGAATTTTGCGGACGCCGTGTTATACGTCATTCGTTTTGTACATGGACTATATATTTAGATATATTTTAGATATAATTTATTTTGATGTAAGTGGGTTAAGTTACTTTGGAACTGAGAAACTGCAATAACTAACCAAGCGTATGAAATGACGTTTTTTCAAAACATTTATTTAAAAACAATAAGAGGAAGTGAAATTTCATAAACATAACATTTAGTAAAATATTATGGTCAGAAAGTGTTATTGTAAAAAAACAAATCCAGCCAATTAGTGATGTGATGATTCTACCAACTTCCAACCAACCTCTTGCGAATGTGCTCACGTGCCTTCACCTTAAAGGAAAACCGGCTGGACGCAAGTTTCCTTAGGACAATTTTCTACCTTATAGCGGGCGGAACCACTACCAGAAATTAGTAAGAAATATATACCTCAATAGGTAAGGAGACCTCAAGGAGATGTCAGTAAACACAATTGTTTACTAATCAAAATCTTAAGGTATCCACGGAAATGATAAAATATTTAATTTATCCATGTGTAACAAGTACTCGTAGATCTGAGTAAAATGTAAATGTATCAGCTGGTCTACTTCCCATGTGTGTCGTTAAGGACGGAACCGCCGCCATTTTACATTTACTACGCAAGTTGAGGCGATAAACCTTGCAGGATATTATACACGCAAATAAGAATATGTTATGTTATGGCGGTAACCTGACCGATGGCTTGGTTAAAAGGTTTGTCAACAGTTTCGCTAGTTAAACGAAGGACTATAGACATATTTTTTGCTCACTAACATTTTAAAGGCATAAGTTTGTATATACAGTCAGTGGTCAAAAAAGCAGTTGCACTGCACCAATGTTAAGTTCCTAAAATTTCTGTATAGTAGACGTTCAAAGAACCAAAAGTCGTTTATTCAATACATTAGATGCTACGTTACAAATTAAATAATTCATAAACCATTAACACTCTTCTATAAAAAAAAGTTTGTCACTTTAGCATTAGTAGAGTTGCACTCTACTACTACTGCACTTTTGACCCCTGACTGTACATTTATGTATTTATGTGTGTGCGTGTTTGTTAATTCTTCACGGATTAATGTCTGAATAGATTGGGGTAAAAAATTGCACACAGGTCGATCGAGTCCTGTAGTAGGTAGCACATAGGATACTTTTTATCCTGGAAGTACACGGGCGAAGCTGTAGGCAGCAACTAGTTATTCAATATATCTTTCGTTTGAACAGACTGTCTGGTAACCGTCCGGACTGAGCCGTCGTCAACGGCGCTTATCGTTCCACGCGTGCCTCAAGATGTCAGCAAAACCGTAGGGGCCCAGCAAGGTCGAAGCCTATTTGAGCCATGGGTTCGCTTCTGAAAGGAAAACCCGACCCTGGAATACAAAGCAACGAAGGAACATAGGAGTGGGTTTTAGTCAGTAAAAGTCTGACACGCCTTCCCGCTTCGCCCAAGGACGAGAGATGTCATTGGATGACTTACCTCAAAAATAAAGAAAAACAGTCAGCTTGTATTGTCATATTTGAAAGTCCAAAACTCATTTAGTTTTTCAGTGAATTGAAGCAGCACTTCAAGGATTTTAGATTTTCATCTTAAAAACTATCAAAACATTTGTCTGGTCCCAGACATATTCAGCAAATCCTAAGATCAAAAGAGATTTAGTTTACGAGGGTAATAACACGGTTTGTTCGAGGGCTTCAAATACAAATAAACAGAAAATATTCATGAGCTCGAATCGTTTTTAAAAGACCTAGAAGTTTAGAAAAAAAATCTTATTCAGTAATCAGAAATGGAATGTTTCTTGTCGATAATTCCTCACGCAAATGAACTTTGTGAATATAATTTTTCCCTTGGCTTAGCGAACACTCTATTATGTTTATATATGTTTTATCGGGAGAGTTCAATAGGAAACATACATGAAAATAATATTTGTTATCTAACCAGTTTATCAACAAAAATACAAACATATAGGTAGAATACAGTTTTGAGACATTTGGAGTCAAAACGCTTGAGCCATGGGGTCCGAGTGCGCGTCTCCTTTTTAAGGAAATTTTATATCGGCTGATCGACACTTTGCGTGACCAGCCCCCCTAGCCAAGTAACAACCGTTTGTTTTCGTTGATCGCCTCAGAGTCGTCTACACCTCCGATTCCTTTGTTCTGACTTCATCTCAACGCTCAGTCACGTGGTCAGAACAAAGGAATAGGAGGCGTGGCCGACTCAAGGCAATCAACGAAAAGAGAATCGAAACGAAACGGTTGTAACTTAGCTAGGGGGGCAGAGGTCTGGCTAATTTTTCGCTCAAAGAATTAGCATTGCCATTCAATGTGGCAATGCTGCCAGTCTTCTGGGCAAATTTTCAGATGACAGCGGTGTGGAGGATAACTTCGACGCATACGCGACATTATACATAATTAGGTTTAGTGTCTATAATTACTTAGTTTAGTTAATATTTAAGTTTCTTATGAATATACATATATATGTAGTTAATTAGACAATAAAAAATAAATAAATAGGTAGAATATTAACTGTAAAAACAATATCAATATTGGTAGAAAAGTAAACGAGATATACAATTTTTAAACAAATACATAGGTACATATATCCATATCTCTCAGCAAGACGTCGTTTTCTATGGCGTACGGAAGTGATGTACTTTGATGTCAAAGTCCATGTCGGCCCTGATGTTAGATTAGATTACCTGCTTCAAAGCTATATAACATCATTGTTGATATTGATTAAGATATTTTTAAAATCACAGTATATTATAATACAACATACAGTAGTGGTCAGCACCTTTGGGATAAAAAAGACAACACTGTGGTAGATGTGCACAATAAATAAATAATAGATATTTCAAATAGAATGAAGTATCATTAAATTAAGTTTCTTATAATAAGAATATACATATAGTATACATAATATAGTTAAAAAATAATATATATTTATTTATATTATTTATTTCTGTACCTAAAAATTGTATGCATATTCCCAATTGTTTTGTAAAATGTAGGAATTTGAAGACTACTAGAAAAATGAAGATGACTCCAGCTGCAGCCTTCGAAGAATTTCTGTAGTTCGGTCCACTCTAAGTATGAACGCCAAGCATATTGATTAGAGTTTGGTGTTCTACCTTACAGTGAACTGACTACTGATCAATCATCGGTGCTTCAGAAGAAAGAAGAGAAGACAGCTCGACGAAGACAAGAGGATTTTATTGTAATTTTACTTTATTTAAAATTTTTGTGTCTAGAATCATATTTAATTAGTTAGCGAAACTGCACACGAAATTAGTAAATATCAATGACTACAGAAATATCAATTTAATTCTTTTAATTTAATGTAATTTGACCGCAAAATCGTCCTCTGATGTAGCGTAGTCACGTAAAATGATAAGTTTAATGAAAGCCCCATTACCTTGGCGCTTTCATCAAAACTTATCATTTTACATTACTCAGAATTATAATGATTAAAATCACCAATACAACCTTCTCAGTTAGTATAACCCTATTGAATGACTAGCATAATCGGCCTTACAATGTTCCCACTGTTGGGACTCAGGCCTCCTCTCTAGGAGAGGGAATGGGCCGTAATCCACCACGCGGGCCCAGTACGGGTTGGTGGATGTCACATGTTTTCGGATTTTTGGTTCTAAGACATGCCGGTTTCCTTACGATGTTTTTCTTCACCATTTTGAGAGCAGTGGTGATGAAATAAATTACACAAAGCTATCCGCCTGGCTGGTTTTGGACCCGCGACCTACAACTCGTAAGTCGGAGCCGGTACCACTCGGCTACCACTGCTCTGAATGACTATTTCATGGAAAAATCATTCAAGTGTTAGCTGAACTGACAGGGTTGTATTAATAATTTTAATGACTATAACTCAATAAAGCTGTAAATCACTAAGTAATTTAATTTTACCCAGTATTTTAACCAAATGTGAAGAAAGATGTGTGTTTCAGGATGTTTTCTTATCATATAGAGATGTATGTATATGTATAGTATTAATTTGTCGCACAAACGATCATCAAAGTTTGTCTAAACGAGGTACATCATTACGCGGTAAGACCTAATGGTCAAAAATAAAACGACTTTACGCACGAAGCATACAATTACGCCATTTATTTTAGGCGAGAACTTTGCCGCTTAAATACACAATCCGCAACTTTAAAAATCTCTTACAGTTTTCATAAAATATTCAATAGAGAGGGTCAAACATAGAATATGTAGCAGTGTCTGTAAAGGCGGCCCGACTTATACCGCGGCCCGAACGACCACGACCGGCGCTTCCGTATACCTACGCTTTTCAATGTAAATATTTTATTCCCATTTCAACCGTGCCTGTATCAGTACCAGATTTCCTTCGGACAAGAAGTCAAGGATAAGTGAACAAATATTAATAAAAATGTTACGGCTCCCAAGTTTACTTAATATTAATCGCTTATGAATATTGTAGCGTTCACTTTTCGCCTTTTTAGGATTCCGTACCTTAAAAAGAAAAAACGGAATCCTTATTACTTATATCAATAAGATTACTTTGTTGTCCGTCTGTCTATCTGTCTGTTAAGACCCTTTATCTCGGGTACGCATGGAGGTATCGAGTTAAAATTAAAACCATATAGGTACTTGGGTTTGCTGTCCCATGAATCTGTGAAAAAATTAAACCTCAGTGCGCTGGTCCGACTAGCACAAGCCCAGTTTTTTTTTCAATTTAAGTTATTATTTCTGAAACAAGCGCTGCATGAACCATATTCATTTTGAGTCTGGAAAAATAAACTGGTAAATCGTCACGTGCACCGCTATCGTGAACGTGTTTTATTTATTTTTTTCGTTGGGAAAATCATCCAATTACATCCCCCGCCCTTGGGCGAAGCGTGAGATAGTGTCAGAATTTTACTGACTAAAAACCCACACCTGTTCCTTCTTTGCCTTCGTCCAGGGCCCCGGGGTTTTTCAACCAAACCCGGCGACGACGGCATTCAGCTCCATAAAGGAGATGTGAAGATCGGCGAGAGTTCTGTTCGGGGACATTTATACGCCTACCACTGCAATGTCCCCTAACCATGCTGCCACGCAACCCCGTCCCCTCGTGACGGCTTCGAGGGACGGAGTACCGGCGGCGGCTGACAAAATTAGGGTCACCGAACCGTTCAGGTCCTGAACCCAGTCTCCCCTGGGCAGGACATAGTAAGACTCGGCGACTTGATCGATCACTATGCCATGCTCTGGAGCAACAAATACTGAGCGGGAGCGCAGTGGTTGATGTTCGCCTGGATGAGACGTAATGGAGCCGTTCTTGACAGTCCATTACAGTCTCCTTCCGAGCCCCACGTGAGAACCCTGCTGCGGGAGTTGCAGCGGCGACAGCGGCGCCAGCTAAAGACAAAGCTGCGGCGGTGAGGACATCGGGGTGGATGAGCTGCCAGACCTTGCCCTTGGCCTTGGCGGGGGGATCGCAGGACCTGCTCCCAGCCCTGTGGTCGGCTTGCCTGCCGCCGCATATGGGTACCAGTGCGGCGTTGCACGGCATTAAACTGCCTTGTGACCGGGCTGACCGCACTGGAAGCAGCGGTAACTGCGGTCCACCTCTGAGGCGCAACAGGCCCCACGTGGCAGCAATAGCAGCGCAGAGGTCTGGGCTCCAGCAGTTCTACCTGCGCTTCACATTCGCCTGTGATTGTTTTGAGTAAAATATTCATCTAAAATTTTCGTTTCAGTGTCGGTAAATTCCGCTTGATTTTGATAACTGGATTGAGCTTCAAAGCAAAATTTAAAGCAATTGAAAGGATTATCTGGATTATATTGCTTCACTGGAATTAAGCACTAAACCGTTTGATATTTCGTTTCACTTTATAGTCATCTCGTGCATTAAATTCTGGTATTCGTTTTTGATTCATAATAATTTTCATTTCGTCTTCAAATTGTTAGATAATATTTTCTGTGTCTGTTGAAGGTAAAATCAGTACACAAGAACAACTTCTGTAATGATCAAAACTCGGTCTGAGTTACGCTTAAATGGGCACTTAACGAAGCTAAATAAATTAATAGTCAAACAGTAATTCGTGTAACGAAAATATTGTTTTAGTTAGGTAAAAGACTGTATTTTTATTGGTAGTTATTATATTTTTTTAAATGCATACGATTGTTTTAATACTTTAAAGATACCAATTATTTACTTAATCTTCATAACTAAACGCAACATGAACATCAATTTACTTATTGAAAAACGGAAACCTTCATTGAGACGCTCGCTCCTTAACATGGTTTTTTTGCTCTACTCGTGCTTGACCACTATCTCACCATCTGGTGACACGGTAAACGATAGTGTGGCCGAAATCAAGGTACGCTTACTTAAAAGCAACCTATTCACTATGGACTTACGCTTCATCAGACGTATTTTTTTGTGTTCTGCTTTGTATAGTCAATTCATCTTTCTTTCACCAGATGAATTCTGCGAGGAGTATCCGCACAGCCTGATCCCGACGCCGGGCTACTGGATCGAATGCTCGCGTCAGAAGATCGCCACAGACACCATCTGGGATGAGTCGGAGTCCGAACATGACAGTGGACCTGATAGAGATAACGCTGATAATGGTATGTCAATTACTTTTTTAGGTCATAAGTATATGAAGGAATTTTCAGCGACAATTCATGCAAAATAGGTCACGATCTTGATCCTCGAAGACTTGGAAGGAATTAAAATATGAGGAAGAATCCGAAGGCATCGGCTAAGATATTTGGGTCTTAAACTAATTTCAAGGTTTCACTACTAATCGATTTTTATATGAATGAAGAGATATTGAGATATGCAAATCCAGATTTTATAGTTATGGTTTTTTATTTCTCGTTTTTATTTTTGATATTTTTCGTCAACTTTGCGTTTTTTGGTACAGTCAATAAGTAATCAGGAAGGTCAGAATCAATAATTGAAGTTTACATGGAAACTGACAGATGGATGTGAATGAAACATAATAATAATAATAAATTGTTTATTTGCATAAATAAGGTACACAAGGTTGACAATATAAATAAAATTGATCTCTTATTCTGCCTTTAATTTCGGCGTGCAAATATAAAACATAGTATTTGAAATTAAATTAATTATTGATTAAAATCATGCACTCATTATACAGATTTCCATTTCATTAAAATTGTATTGTTAAATTTAAAAAAAAATGACGATATAACAATAATTAAACTCATAGTACATATAAAAATCATTAATAAAATTTAAATTCATTCATATCCATCCATAGGCTTCCATGTCAACTTCAACTATATCTGACGACCCTGGTTACTTATCAAAGCGAAGAGCGTGAGAAGCGGTTATTGACTGAAGCGACGAGAAAATTGTAATCAAGATTTATGTAACTAACTCATAATATAATTTACAAGAATGTCCATGGAGTTTCTCGCACGTTCTCCTCTATAGAGATGTACGCTTTCTAACGTGCAATTTAGCTTCACTTTTTTTGACTGACTGACATTTTGACAATTCAAAAGTGCATGTATCTGAGTACTGATCTGATGACCTTTGTTGGCTATACATATTTACAAGCTACTCTCTCTCTAAGTCCTGAAATTCAGAAGATTGATAAATCCAGACTTATATAAATCTTTACCTAAGTAGACAAGTGCCGAAACGTCTGAAGTCCCTTTTCGTTTCATATAGATATTATTACAGAGTACCTATTATTATGGAGCACAAAAGCAACTTTTCGACATTAATTTTCTCAACTGTAAATAAAAACTAAAAAAGAAATTTTCTATTAAAGCAAAAAAATATAATAATACTCAAAGTGTATTTACCAAATATCAAAGTGATAGTCAACAAAGTTTTGTCAGTAAATTAAATAAGCCTATTAAAACTGTTATTGAACACAAGGAGGGCTTTAGCGACCGTTGGACAAAATAAATATTAATTAGGTCTACTTTTTGATTTAAAACATTTATGGCCTTATTTTTTTTTTAGTTTCGTCCGATTCTTGCATTTTACCAGTGTTTTTAAGGTATCATTTAAGCAAAAATATATTTTTAAATCTTAATTTTGAATATTAGTCTTCTGTGACTCGATTCACAATTTTAGCAAATTCACAAAGTTAGAAAAAGATTTTTATGGCATGTGGCACATCACTAGCAAGAAGATAAACTAGAGAATTTTTGAGGGAGTTGGAAGATTCCGGTCGCTTGGTTATTTTTTTATAGCCATATAAATAGCTGTAACATGAACAGCTTTAATTTAAGTCCAAAACTTTGCAAGTAAATTAAAAAAAAACTAGACAGCTAATGTCACTAATTTCAAATTTAAAAGTACTTTAGTACAATACACATCTAAATAAAATTAAAATTCAGAGTCTACGCCTTATATATTTTTTAAATTTCTATAAGAATGAAAAATTTGGGTATTATTTTCATAAAACAATAAAACGTCGATGAAAAAAAATCGACAGGGCATGAGAAGTGTTTAGGGGTCTGAAAGGATAGCAGATGACCCCTCCCGTCGACCATTTCAATTCAGCATTACAGTAAATTTTTAGTTCCATTTTACCGAGATCGCGCCTGTATCAAAGATTCTACATATTGTCCAGATGTCTAGACAGTTGATATATATTTTTCAATATTTGGTAGAGAATGTATCGAATCAGCCTTAGATTGCTGAGAATATGAATACTACAATACAATTCTTAGTTCCAATTTTCCGAGATCGAACCTGTATCAAAGATTCCATATATTGTTTAAGTGTGTAGACAGTTGTGATACAAAATTATACCAATTTTACATCGAAATACATCTAGCATAGCATAGCATAATCAGCCTTTTAATGTTCTCATTGGGAATGAGGGAATGGGCCGTAATCCACCACGCGGGCTCAGTGCGGGTTGGTGAATAGAATAGAATAAACTTTAAAAATAGTAAAAAACACTTTTACACAAACTTAAATCTAAGGGTACAAAGGTGGTCTTATGGTGAATGTCACATGTCTTCGAATTATTGGTTCTAGTACATGCCAGTTTCCTCACGATGTTTTCCTTCACCGTTTTGAGAGCAGTGGTGATGAAATAAATTACACAAAGTACGGTTTGAACCCGCGACCTATAACTAGTAAGTCGGGGCCGTTACCACTAGGCCACCACTGCTCAAAAAAAAAATACAACTATTAGGTATCAATTTGCAAGTAATTTATCAAAGCCAGCAATGAACTTAACTCAATCCTGAAAAAAAACCATTCGAAAAAAAAGAAAGAATGAAAAAAAATATCACGTAAAGTATTTGAAAAATAATGTGGGAAAGATGTACAGAAACTGCAGGAAAACCTTACCTAATTCAAGCACGTCTTAAATAATTTAAGTACGTACCTCAACTAAAGTTTTCCCCTTACATTCAATGAATCGCTGAATAACACTGACTTCACAAAGAATTCTGCAGTCCGTCGGTAAAATGGACCTTGCAATTACATCACCTCCACTCCAACACTTTCTTAAGCAATATTTTAACTTGAAAACTCAGGTAGAAAGTTTGCAGAAGTTTCCAAGATATCATTTCTTTGTAGGATAATTAGCTAAGATGGAAAAGGAGACTTATCTTAAATTTCATTTATTAAACTAAGTAAGCTTTTTATTTATTGTGCTGTTTCTTTGGAAAGTTTGTGCAAAGTCTTTTCTGTTTTTTATTTCAGATGTTAAAGTTTACCTTTTCTCAAAATCTTTTTAGGATTCACTCCGCTGTCCGTCTGTCTGTCACCAGACTGTATCTCATGAACCGTGATAGCTAGACAGTTGAAATTTTAACAGATGATGTATTTCTGTTGCCGCTATAACAACAAATAAAATGAATATTTAAGTGGGGCTCCCATACAACCAACGTGAATTTTTAGCCATTTTTTACTACATACAGTACGGAACCCTACGTTCGCGAGCCAGACTCGCACTTGGTCTGTTTTTAGGAATGGCCACAAAAATATTTAATAAAACTATTAAAATCCATAATAACTTCAAAAGACCTAAACTCCTTCAAAACACAGTCTAAAAATGTTCACTGAGTGAGTTGGCTTTAGCCAGTAAAAGTTAGGCTTTAGTCAGAAAATGTTTGACACGCCCTTTCGCTCCATCCGCTCTGGATGGAGCGAAAGGGAGAAGTTATTTAAAAATTTTCATAATAAAAAAGCCGTGTACCATTTGTAAGACCAGAAAATGATATACCTAAATATAAATATATGGTACATCGTTTATGGGGTCGTAGTAATAGTGATTCTTCCTCTGTCATATTATAACAAATTGTCTTTACTAAAAATGTGTCCGATTGCACTTTTCTTAGGTAACATAACTCATTATTTCTAAACACTAACTGGAACGGTTACGTTCGTTTAAGAAATATGAAATGATTAATTAAAACGTACAGATAAATGATACCTTAACCCACCTAGCAAACGCGGGCTTGTGGACGGCGAGCAATGCGTAGCTTGCCGTCCGACCGAACCCGAGTCGTCGACGGCGCCTAGTGTCCTAGCCACGAGAATTTGTGAAATGAATACCTTGGCCCTGGACCGCAAAAAGCATCCTTTAAAAGACACAGGTGCGTTTTAGTCTGTAAAAGTCTAACACGCCCTCTCGCCCCTTCCTAAAGCGCGAGAAGTAATTGAATGATTTCCCATCTCAAAAGTAAAAGTTTTGTTACTATTTTGGTGTGCAATCAAGTTTATTCTATTCTATTTTATTCTCAAGTAGCTTCTGCCAGCGGCTTCGCCTGCGTGAAAGTAGGTTTCTCCTAACAAACTTTGTTAGATATTTATAAGATCTACAATTAATTAGAACATTTTATGGTTCTATCTTTTATAGTTTAGGCAGCGTACGCAAAATAAGTAACTTTTCTGGTTGACTTTTTACACCTTGTGTCCGAAAAACTCAAAAATATTACGGAACCCGTTTTTCTCCAAAATAAAATATAGCCTATGTTACTCGTGGATAATGTAGCTTTCGAATGGTGAAAGAATTTTTAAAATCGGTCCAGTAGTTTTTGAGCCTATTCATTACAAACAAACAAAGTTTTCCTCTTTATAATATTAGTGTAGATAAAAAACCTTCTAGCAAGTAAGACCAGAAAATGATATACCTGTATATAAGGTACATCGTTTATAAATAAGAGGTCGCAGTAACAGTGATTCTTCCCCTGTCATATTAACTCGCTGAAGAAAATGAAATTTCATACTTTCCTCAGTCAGTACCGCCATGTCGTTACGGAGGTTACACTCAATCTTAGAATGAAATTATTAACATTATAACTGGCGAGTAACACACCTTAACTTTTCTATTTTCGTTTTTATGTGAGCAAAAGTAAATTCGATGCAAAAATATTATGACGGGAAGGGTGAACCGTGAAGAGAGTAAAATGCGAGCGGAAATTCAGCATGATTTTTATCCTTCCTTAAACGGACTTAATGCTACAAGGCATTCTCTACCAGTCAACCTTTGGGTTTTAAAAAGACAACACTGTGGTAGGCTTGCACAATAAACAAATAACAGATACTCTAAACAGAAAAAAATAATTAAAAATAAGTTATTTATAATAATAAAATACATATAAGTATATGCTAAAATTATAAACTAACAAATACTAAATAATTATTATTTATTCGGCTACTTATAATTTTAAAAAATCCCGTCTCTTAAATCCTCAAAGTAAGTCCAACTTAAACGTTCCTTCTTTTCAGTTTTCAGCCGGTCGTTTCAATCTTCTTCTTCTTCTTCCTGCCCTTATCCCATATTACTTGGAGCGGAGCAACACGTTTTTTTTTCCATTCTGTCCTATCACCCGTCACACTACCACTGACTCCCTTTTCTTTCATATCACTCCTCACACAATCCATCCATCTTTTCTTTGGCCTACCTCTCCCTCTCCATCCATCTTCGTGTATAATCAGAACTCTTTTATAACATGCGTATACATGCGTAACTACAAAATTAAAGTTTTCTGATTTTTCCTATACTTGTGCTATGAGACCTTGCTTCATGCCAAATTTCAGGATTCTAGGTCAACGGGAAATACCCTATAAATTTTGATTCCCTTGAGAGTGTTTCCATACGCGTTTTTTACGTCATAAACGGCCATATCTTTTTTTTCGTTAACTCAGAAGTTTTTACACAGCTTCAAGAGACCGCATATCTAAATATATGGTTTTAATTTCAACTCGATACCTCTACGCGTTCCCGAGATAAAAGGTCTTGACATACAGACAGACCGACAGACAACAAAGTGATAATATAAGGGTTCCGTTTTTCCCTTTTGAGTTACGAAACCCTAAAACGTAGTTGTAACTATCGTCTGGGCGTATGAGGTGAAATGGAGAGTGCATGTGTGTGAGAGGGTGTGTAAGCAAATATTAGTGTGATATTCAACTCTCAAACTCTAGCTAGGACCGGAATATACTAGATTGTCAAAAAGCCAAAACTACTAGCAACCTTCGAAAATAATCATAGATAAACCCCTCACAAAATCGTATTTTTTTTTAAGTTTTTTTATTACCATTTTTTTATTTTTTTACAAATCCATTCACCCGTTTAAAAGCTACAGTGCCACAAACAGACACACACACATAACACAGCAGTCAAACATAAAACACCCTTATTTGTGCGTCCGGGATTAAATCCATTTCCAACAGCAAATTGTTGAAAAAAAAAAACAAATGAAAAAAAAACAGCGAAAGCAAAAGGCGCTGCCATACAAACCAAATTACGGTTCCCTTGAATAATACGTACTGAGCGTTAGAGTTGCAAGATAATTCTTCTGCTGTCACATTAGCGCACAGGCGAGACGAAAATTAAATTTGACTCCTTTTTCCAGCACATCGATTCAGGAAAACCTCATACAATATGAAGCAACCTTTATAAATCTTGACGTGAACATTCCCAGTTCAATTTTGAATAGAACCGTGATGTGGAATGTGATTCAAAACTCGAGACGTTACTTGAAATACTTGTTATATCACAAAGTTTGTTTTGAACTTTACGACTTTAACTTATGGTATATTTTAGATTAAACAAACTGGAGAGTTTTTGGATAAAAAAACTTTGTGCCTAGCTTCGTTTACATTTATTAAGACTGTAAAAAAGTCCACTGAGTTACTCAGGACTTTAGAAATTCAAGATGAATATTTCAAGTGTGTTTAATTTTGTTCCATCATTGTTTAAGTGTAGCGTAGTATATCAGCCTTAAAATGTCCTACTGCTGGGACTCACGGGGTTACCATGACGTTCAAAGTAAGATTGTTTCATTTTTATTTCAGTGTGGGTAAGAGACAGAGCTATACAGGTTGTCTAGCGCCATCTCTTACCCACACTGGAAATCCTCTTTAAGAAAGGATATAAGCCATAATCTACTACGCGGTGCAAGCTAGTAAATGTCACATCTTCGATTTTTTCTTTTGTTATAAAACCTATTTGGTTTACTTACGATCTTTAACTTCACTGTAAGTCGATTACATCTGTACTCTTGTGTATACTGTGATCTTGTTTAGGTACGCCAAAGAAAACCATATAACCAATTCGGATTATAGTTTCATATAAAATACCGTCTCTACATAAGCTCGAGATACATACCATCTAGTATTATGTTATTTTGCTCGCACACCGCAGATGAAACATTGAGAAAATGTACAAACAACACGTATGAAATAAAAACATATTTCTGTTGATATATCCTAGGATTACACTTACATCTTTTTCTCGAAGCATTAGGATTATTTACGTTCATAACGTACTAAGGTAGGTTTTTATTTTAGCTGAACATTGATACTGTCATATGAAATGATGAATAAGTCGCCATCATTCAAGACGAATGAGAAAATACGAGTAAAATACTATTAGACCTAACTTACAAACAGATGTCTGTTCAAAGTATTTCGTAGTACCTACACAATTCTTTTATGATCATTGAAATATATATTTTTAAACTATTATTCAATGCAATAAAAGTGTCATTTTCACGCTCATATATAATTGGGACGTCCTTTTTTACCGACAATAGAACAGCAGGCCTAGCCAAGATACGACCGTTTCGTGTCGAATCTCTTTCTACAATCGTTAACGCGTATGTGATTTTAGAAAACGATAAGTTGGTAGCCATGTTCACGCGCTCGAGTCGATCTTTCGTTCTACGAAAATTGTAACTTACCTACCATTTATACCATAAAACTACAAGATAGAAACGATTACATTTCATTCTATCATTTTGAACTATGTGAATTTGGCTACAAATTTTCTTTACTTAACGTTGAGATGATCATTCCTATTTGATTAGGTTTCTACTAGCGATAACGATTGTAAATTATCAACTTGGGTAAGCGAGCAGTACAGAAAAGAGAGTCGAAGGTGTATTTTGTCCACTCTGTCACGTAAATTAAAAAAAGTAAAATATTATAACCCAATTTAAATCCCTAGAATCTTCTTATTTTTGTTTCGAATCGATTTGACTCAACTTTTCTCTGAATAATACAGGTTATGAAGAAAACTATTTTTTTGAGATAGCAAATCATCCAATGACTTCTTTCGCTCTAAAGTGGAGGACATCAGACTTTTGCTGACTAAAACCGCACCTGTATCCTTCAGTTGCCTTGCCTTGGCACTGCTCCTGCTGGACTCCTACGGTTATTCTGACATCTCTTTGAGGTGCGAGTAGGACTCTATGCGCTGTCAATGACTCGGGCTTGATCCTTACCGGATGGGTGGACGGCGAGCTACCATTGCTCGTAGTCCCCAACGCCCGGACCGTTCCCGAAGTCCGTACTTTGTTTCTGGCTCCACACTGTGTTTGGGATGGGTTAAGAATACCCCTTTCGATCAGATTGTTTATGCAGCGGCAAACTTGAGCCTGCAATCTGCAACTAAGAAAATTGAAAAACTTAATAATTTCAAGCGTTAATACGACATTATTTTTCTAGAGCACAATTGATTTTCAGTATAAAAAGAAAAAACGTCCCAATTACATATTGTATACGTAAAAAGATAAGCTTTAGTAACAAAAAAACAAAAGCTTCGTAAATACCCTAAAAGAATAACAAACCTATTACTGATACCAACGGAAATGTAGAGACATCAAATCAAGTAGATAACATGCCTCAGGACAAAATAGTTCCTATTACAATCAGGATCGTACAGAAGCATCCAATCAGAACGGGGCGCCTATCAAAATAGGTCATAAAGCCGAATGTCATTTGTATGTAACACCATAAAATTCCCAGCATTTTGAAAAGTTTCAAGCTTTCGTGTGGAAAATGTACCTCATTTGACGTACGTTTATTGCTTTTGTTTGTTTTACTACGTTAATGCCGCAACCTTCATAACGCAGTTCAATAAAAATAACTTTAATCGAGGATTTCAATTTATTGACCGCAAATAATGCGTAATGAATGCAAGAAAAACGGGTGTTTGAAAGCTAATTAAACTGTGAGCTTATAAATATGTAGTAAACTAGCGATCCCGGCAGATGACGTCCTGCCCAAAAGCTGGCATTTTGTCAGAAAAACCATTAAGAACGCGATTTTAACACCACCTACTGGGGCCAATTGCATTTTCTAACCATCCAGAGATACTCAAATATGCACACTAAGTTTCATCCAAATCGGTCAATCAGTTTAGAAGGAGGGCAAACACATGGTACGAGTATATAAAGATATGTTTCATTCACGTCTGTGAAAAACAACATGCAATCAGGAGTCTCGTGATTGCATTATTTACTCGGTCTTGACGTCAATGCATTTTAAAAATTCTGTGCAGCTTTCAGAATTTAGTCTGTCCATAATGACTGTTGACGACGACGAGCGCAAATGGTGTCTTGCAAGACGCCGAACTTGGGAGCGCATTGGTTATGCAAAGCGGATTATTTAGAGTACACGACGTCGTACCAGCCACGGAGAGAGATGATGTTTTACTGGTTGACTTGTACGTAGTTCGCAGACTTGGAGCTCGTGTATCTCCGGCTTCACAAAAGTTATTACAAGTTATTTATTATGAGGGAACCAGAAATGTCACGCATATTTAAAAGTTTGACGTCTTTCAGGAAAAAACGTAAGGAATAAAGTAAAGAGAATTTATAAGAATATAATAGCTTACTTTTATTGGAACTGTGTGTTAAATACCTGATGTTATTCTCGTAGCATAGGATTTTACGTAAAAATGTTTCTTATTTGATATTTCTTACACGTATAATAGACAAAGACACAATTAAATTACTGAAACTATTTACAGGAAATATTTGTTGTTGGATTTTAATAACTGTTCGTGACTGCGTTATCAAACAAAGAAGAATGTTCCGAAATAAATAGCCTCTTCATTAATTTCATGTCGAATATGAATTCAGGGAATTCCTGTTAAGAGGACTACAGGAGCTAATTGCGATTTTTATAATGAGCAAAAGGAAATTGCAGTAGACAGAATCGCAAAAATATGCGTTATTCTTCAGGAGGAATGCTGGACAAATAGTGTGTTCAAAACATAATACATTTAATTTAGTATGATAAGAAAAATTACGGAGATGCCTCTAAAAATTACTTTAATCGATTAAAAACCAAAATTATACACATACAATCATTCTTATTGTTTATCAGATTATTCTACAAGCAACGTTTTACTGTTATAGTGTATAATTTTATAATCAAATCTATAGTTTAAGGAAATCACTAAAATGCTTATATTTTGCGAGTATAGTGTCTTTGCACATCTTTTTCTTTTGTATGCAGTCCAAGAGTGACCGCACTTTAAGTGCTGTAGTCCTCTTAAACGCACAAGGCATTCGATTCCGAGAATGTAGCATTGAAACATGAATGTAGATTGTCAAAACTCGGATACAGCTACACAAGTTCTTTGTATGTTTCTAGTTAAAATGTTTGGACGCCTGGGTTGTGTAAACGGACGTCCTTGTCCATCGGCGATATCTCATTCGACACACGTTTTCAATTTATCGGCGTTCCCCTCATTGTCTGGGATGGTGAGAGGATCTTTGGCGCCCGCCGTCGCGTCTCCTCCCTTATCGGCCGCCCTATTCAAAAGTCACGTCATGTGTAAATGTACCGCGATACTGTAATGGCACAGTGACCCGGTCATTTTCCTTCACAGTATGTTCTTCATCACAATCAGTACGTGACTCGTCTCCTTTGTTTACATTTGTAATGTCATCCTTAGCTTTTGCTTTCATTCCTTATGATTGGTGTTACTTATTTATTTAGTTTCTGAACTTTCTGTATGGGTTACAGTCAAAGCATAAAATATCTAGACATTATTTATACTATCTAGCCATTGTATACAATATCTACCTTTAGGCAAAGTGATTATTGGAACAGAATCTAGCTTATTTTGTAAAGTATCTAGGTAGTTTGGATAAAGTTATAAAACATTAAACTTAGTAATTTTTTTCACGAGTTTTTTTTCACTTGATTCGTTCGTTTGCGTCTGATTACAAATAATTAATCTATTTAGAACTTTGACTGAGACTTGGCATAACTACTTATGTAACTTTGGAAACTATGCAAGAATTTGGTTATTTGATGCTGGTTTGATGATGGAGTCAGAAGGTGGCCGTAGCAACTCTTCAACCAAAACTGATAGCACCATCGTATTCAAGCGTATTCGATATTTATTAACAAGCGATTAAATTATTATTATTATTACACTAAATAGGGTCGGTAGGTGGCCGTAACAACTTCTCATTTAAATATTATTGGTATACGTAGTGCAACTCGTAATAAAATAACAACAAACATAACATAAATATATTGTGTAAGTAACGTGATCACCGTAATAGACCGGCGGAGTGCCACAGGGTGGAAAAATGTTTATTCTTTTTCTTACTCCTTGTAGCTATTACGAATAATATCTAGATAAAGTAATTAATTTATCGTATGATCTACACAACTTAGTCAATATATACTAGCTTCAGCAAGAGGCCACCCGCGTGACAGTAGATATCACATGAGAATATAATAGACGGATAAAAAAGACGGGACGGTATCACGATAGCATTTAATACCGGGTTCCGTACAAACTTATTCTTTTTTTGAAAAAAGGTGATGATGAGAATATAATAGAATAGAATAAACTTTATTGTACACCAAAAAAAGTAACACAGCTTATACATAAACTTAAATCTATGGGTACAATGGCGGTCTTATGACTAACAGCGATAAGACCGCCAGACAACCTTAGGATGGATCGTAAGAATTTAAAATAATAAAGGGGATAGTCTGCGGTAATCTCAAGATAAAAAGTTCAGCCTTTTGAGCGTAAAAGAATAACAAATATACGAACTATCACCTTTTTATTAGTAAGATTATCTAGCCATTATATACAATCGCTATTTAATCACATTGTCTGTAACAGATGCACTGGCACTATCAACGGCACAACCTTTTCAGCTTTACTACCAGTACAACCATAAACCGCGGAGCAACTCAATCCGATGAACATAAAGCACACGTGTTCTGGTTTATCACATAACATTTATCAACGCAATCCACACATTTATCACAATTATTTCACAAATCATTATGAAAGAAAATATTTTCTATGCCACTGTTACGTTCGCGTGCTTCGCTCACATTTGACTTATAAATGAAATTGATTATGAAGACATGAAGTTAAGTGGGTCTGAAGTAGTGGGTAATAGCACGCATTGACCGAGCAGTCTTCAATCATGGTAACGTGCTTTCAATAACATCTTGAAGGGCTTTCCGTGTAGGTATATGAAACTTTAGTATAGCATGTAATAATATTCCTTTTAATTTATGGCATCCATAATGGCACCCATTAATTCAATTTGTAGCTCGAACCCAATGATTTTGTCGTTGTTTTGTCTTGCTAGTAAAGTGGCTTTGGAAAATGTGGAACAAGATACTCGTCTTGTTAGTAATAGAAACGAATTTGAATCAGTTATTATGCAATAGATTTTGATTAAAGAAGTGAATTCTGAAATCACTAGTGTTTGACACAATAATATATTATAAAGACTAAGAGTATAAGTAATTATTAAGAGAGCCGAGGACGGTAATCATCAATACGCACGTGAAAACGTAAAATATAACTTTGGCACTTTTTGAATGAACAGATGGGAATGAAATTTACATTAAGATGAAAAATGATCTGGAATAGGATATACTCTTTATCCTGGTAGTATATTCTCTTACAATAATTTTTCACATTCTGCTGGCAGAATATCTAATATATAAAATTCTCGTGTCGCGGTGTTTGTGGTTAAACTTCTCCGAAACGGCTTTCCCGATTTTCATGAAATTTTGTGTGCATATTGGGTAGGTCTGAGAATCGGACAACATCTATTTTTTATCCCCCTAAATGTTAAGGGTAATCCACCCCTAAATTATTTTTTTAATTTTAGAAATTTATATACATAGCAAAACAACGTTTGCTGGGTCAGCTAGTAATCTATAAATACTAATAACATAATCTATAGTAATATTATAAAGAGAATTTTTTTATGTTTTTGTTCGTAATTAATAAACTCAAAAACTTCAAGATCGATTTCAAAAATTCCATCACTAGTAGTATGCAACTTTATCACAGTGTGATAAAGGCTATATATTTTGTACTTTCACGCGAGCAAAGCCGCTGGTAAGAAGTTAGTAATAAAATAAAGTCATGACCTTTACTTAAAGGATTGATATAATATGTCGGTGGCCAAAATTCAAGAAGAGAAACCATGTCATGCTTTTCTGAATATGCAAATAGATGGAATTGAATTTAACACACCCACCTGTATTCCATCGGCGACAACGACCTCTCGCGCCGGACCCTGGTTCAGGCCGTGGTCCACACCCGAGGAGGAATGGCAGGCGGTCGCCTCCTTCTGCGAAGCAGTAATATTAGCAAAGGCGGCGGCCGCACGCGCAAGGGAATGGCTCTCACTCTCCAGCCGCCGGGATCCCGATCCAGATTTCCAGTCACCGTAGGCGCAGGCTTGCAGACGGCGAGCAATGGGTAGCACGCCGTTCGGTCGTCCGCTAACCGTCCGGACCGAGCTCAAGTCATCGGCGGCGCGTAGCTACCCGCGCCTCAAGAAAAAGTCAGCAAATCGTAGGGGCCCAGCAGGGTCGAAGCCTACTGGGGCAATGGGTTAAGTGAAAATGAATCCCAGGGGCCCTGGAACGCAAGGCAAATAGGGAACAAACAAGTAGGTTTTAGTCAGTAAAAGTCTGACACGCCCTCGCATTCCGCCCAAGGGCGGGAGATATCAGTGAATGATTTCCCACCTAAAAAAAAAACCACCTATATTCCAAGCACAAATAGACACTTGATGGATGAGCACAGTTAATGGAAAACCATTTGTTTCTATTAAGGTTCGAAGTATAGCCATTTGGATCGCCATTGGAAAAACAAATCTATACAACTGGTAACAAGTAACAACTGATATCGTATAGCCTAAGTCTAGACCATAGGTCTTGAATAATTTAAGAGGAAGAGATTGAAAGAAAAATAGGTAGATCGTGAATTTATTTTCACTGATTTTGATAATGGTAGTGAAAATGAAAATCAATGCTATTCATAGTTAGCAATAACTGTGAAGGCGCATCGCAGTGCCTTACACTTTGGGCACACCATAATCATAGCGATAGGTCCCCTCTTTGAGGAGTGACTGGAGAAGAGTTACGGCGTCCTCACCTTCCGCATGACATAGGTCCGCACCGGAAATAGTAAATATGGTAGGTTTCTACACTGGATTTAAGCGGTAGAAACTCTTTGGTGTCGCCATTGTGCGGACCGCCCGGATAATACGGTGGAGCATACGGTAGAGGTGTGCCCCGCTTGGGCGGAGCACCGTTATTTTGTGTTTTAACCATTAGGGTCAGAATTTTGTTGACTAAAACCCCACTGAGTTTTTTCAATTACCTTTTGCATTTTAGGTTCACGGCAACATTTCCGAACAATACCGCAACCCTAACAGGTCCTGAATGTACCTACTAATCCAATTCCATATTTATTATTATAATTCTACTGCGCATCTCTACCCAAGTTTCGACCTGAACAACGTCCACTGTCTGGCGTCCATTGAATGACGGATAGATGCATTCATGCGATGTGGCCAGCCCACTCTCACTGATTACCCACGTTTATTTATTTACAGGTGGTATAAAAAAAAACGTTACCCAAACTAAGAAAGTTAAAATCAATACAAACTACCAAGTTTCCTTTGAATGGCGAATCCATTTCCAAATGAGATAGGTATCGAATTCACTTCCACTAGCTATTTATTTGTTTTACTTTGCTGCCCCCGAGAGGTTATCAATCACTGAATACTTACTTGCTACATACTTTTCCTTGAGTTTAATAAATTAGGTTTGTACGGATGAAGGCTCTGGTGATACGTTAACAATCTCTTTTCATGCATGTCTTGCAAATATAAATCAATAGCTTCTGCCTCTGTGAAAGTAGAAAGTTACCCCGTACTCCCGTGATAAAAAAGTACGTCTTATTTTAGTACACCGTCTACTCGTGTGCAAAATGTTATCCAAATCCGTTCAGCCGTTTGAGCGTGGAGGAGTACCAAACATAAACACATAACGATAATTTTTTCAGCTCTATGATATTAGTGTAATTTTCATAGACGGCACGGTTAGCGTAGTGGACGAGCGATTGGCTGCTACCCTGCGTGTCGCGAAGGCGTGTGTAACTTTACTGAACCGACTCACTGTTCCGAAACAAGATTGGAACTTCAATAACGTTTTAAATGCATCATTTGGAACAGTTGGGACACTGAAACACTCTTTTCTTTATGTGACCTGCAGTCTTTTTAAAATTCAAATAAAATGTAAATTGTGTAATTAAACTCGTAATTAATGACCTGAACTAAATAAAATTGCTTAAAATTCAATTAAATAAAACTGTTAGTGTATATGACGCGACGTAACAGATCACGATTCATGTATCTGTTTGTATCTTTTGAGTCGTTTTTCAAAGTGTTCCAAATGATACATATCATCTAACATGTCTGTTTCAGTATGACTATGACGCGAAGTGACAGATCACGATTCATTTGAACCGATGTTCCAAATGTTCCGTCATCACTGTTCCGGAACATTTCAGTGATTCAGATGCAAATGTCCCAATCGCAAACTCACACACACAAGACACCCGTCTTGTATATGTGAATTTACACTTTTGTAAAAGCACTCACGATACAGGAGTAAGTCCCTGAGTGGGGCACCGTTTTTTTTTATTAATTTACAAATGATCTTGATTACAAATCATAATGCCTTTGGTATAACTATAACCAACTTATTTAGATGGACCAAGGAAAGTAAAAATAAACCCAGAGATATATATATATATATATGTATATACAAGGTTATTTGTAAAACACCGGCAACCTCTCAGGACTATGTTATTAATATCATAAACAAGAACTTTTGTTCTATGACTTTTAAAATTTTTCATATTTTAGTTCATCAGATTTTTTTCTAAATTTTACGAAACATTCTAAATATTACGAAGTCTTTGCGAAGCAAGCGATAGTACAATAGCGGAGGGGAGCGGGGATAGGGCGGCGGGGGTGCTTGATGCGCTTGCGTCGCGTCATATCTAATAGACGTAGGTAGGTATAGCAAAATACAGAGTTGAAATGTGTTATATAGAACAAAGAAATCTTGAAGGTTGGTTTTTGGTAAATTAATTATGTTTTGTAGAACTTCATAGAACAAAAGTTGTTGTTTATGATGTTAGCAATACAGTCCTGCAAGGTTGTTAGTGTTTTACAAATAACTATATATATATATATATATTAATTTATTCCAACTCATTAAAATAATGGAAGGAACCTTGTCTTACCGTTAACGAAATTTACACCCTCCTCCTAAATAATAATTTATCATACGAAAAATTGAATAAAACGTGATCTGATCTACTTGGATGATATTTTTATAAAATTGCCACATCATTCTTTGAAACGGATCTTCGTATCGAATAACAAGCATGAAATGACGAAAAAATATCGCCAATAAAATTGTATGGCGCTCCTAGAAGCTGCGTTTTATAGCCCCAATGTAGTAAGTGAACATGACTGTAAGATGTTTTTTCGCTTCATTTGATCTTTTATATTTTTAGGGAGAATTTTGTATCAGACAACAGAAAACCGGAACTAGAAAAGTAGAGATTGTTTAGTGCCAGAACCTGCTGGGCCCCTACGATTGCTGACATCTCCTTGAGGAGCGCGTGGAACACTACGCACCTCGTATGGACGGTTACCGAACGTCGGACGGCGAGCTACCTATTGCTCGCCGTCCGCATGCCCCCGCCTGTGGCGGCCGGAAATCGTGATCGGGATCCCAGCGGCTGGGGCACGAAGGCCGCTATCTTTGCTAGCATTACCGCTTCGTAGAAGGAGGCGACCACCTGCCACTCCTCCCCACTCTGGACCATGACCTGTACCAAGGCCAGGCGAGAGAGATCGCTGCCGCCGAGCGCTACCAGGAGGACACGGTCGTGCTCTGCTTAGGCGGGGCGTCTACCGTAAGCTCCACCGTGTCCTCCGGGCGATCCATACAAAGGTGACAACCGAGCGTTTCTTCCGCACGAATCCGGTGAGGACATGCGTCATGCGGAAGGTAAGGACGCCGTGTTGTCTTTTCAGCTACTCGTCAAAGAGGAGACTTACCACCGCAATAATTGTGGAGTGGCCAATGAAGTTTCTTCTTAGTTCTTCTATATTCGAAGGACCGTGTACTGGCTTCTGTCGTTTTATAAGTGTCATGCTCACACAGTCACAAACTTTAGCTTTATTACACCAATAATATCAAGGCGAAAGTTATTAACTTTGTGAGCATGTTTGTAACTTCTTCACGCTCAAACGGCCGAACGGATTTGGATAAAATTTGGCAACTGGGTAGACCATGTCCTGAAATAGCTTATAGAATACTTTTACATCCCGTGATTATGTTCACTTGGCACAATTTTCCACTTTTATGCGGTCGAACCAGCTGCCATGAGCCAGTCTTAAAACAAAAAAGTCATAAGAAAAGTGCTTTACAAACATTTTTCTTTGTAATTTATTCCGACGTCCTGTCATTCCTTCGTAGCGAGTTCGTACTTAGAAACTGGAAAGCGTTAGTGACATTTTGTATTTTGGCACAGCCAAATCCCGGTTCGAATGGAAAAAATAACTTTGCATTCAATATATTTTCATCAATCTTCGACAAATGTTCGTGTCTTTGTTTTTTCTGTTCCGATTTCTTTTTTTCAATTCCGATTCCGTTTTAACCCTTCGCAAACTCTTCTTCTGTTGAAGATTTTTCCAATAATGTCTGTGTTAACTCGGTAATTATTCCTAATTGGTTTCAAGTTGCAACTTCGTTAACCGTACCTTCAGCAATTTGTAATTTATTTTAAACTATCTGCTGCTAGCGGCTTCGTGAGCGTAAAAGTAAAAAATTGTCACAAGAAATCATTCTCCCGGAATAAAAAATGGTCTTGATCTACCCGTGAGACAATTTCATCTAAATTCGTTCTGGCATTCGAGCATAAAGAAGTAACAGACATATACACACATGAACTTTTATTATGTTAGTGCATTAATAAAAAGTCGTACTTTTTAGCAATTTGTAATTTATTTCAAAATAATGACCCGCCCCGGCTTTGCACAGATGCTAATCATATATAAAAACTATCCTCGTTTATCACTTTTTCTTGTGTAAACCGCATCAAAATCTGCTGCGTGGTTTAGAAGCAGTAAGTGGAGAAACAGACAAACGCGGAAAGCAACATTGTTAAATACTTTGTATCGGTATCATCGTCATCATTCAGCCGAAAGACGTTCACTGCTAGACATAGGCTTCCCCCAAGTGTCGCCACAACGACCGGTCCTATGCGTCTCGCATCCATCGAATTCCCATGACCCTCACCAGGTTATCGGTCCACCTTCCCGGCCTGCCAACGCTACATCTTCCAGTACGCGGTCGCCACTCTGGAACTTTTCGGCCCAATCCACCTTCTGTTTTATGAGTAATCTGCTCTGCTGTATAGATTCGTACATAAATTGACGTCTTTCTTCCATGGTTTGGGCAAATCATCAAGTAACTTCTCCCGTTCTGTCGGAGCTAGAAGAAGTGTCTCACTTCTACCGATTAAAACCCACCAATATTACTTCAGTTGCCCCTTGCGTTCCAGGGCCACGGTGATTGCGTCGAACAATCCCGCAAAAACAAACCCTGTCAGCCCTGCTTCGATCCTTACAATACTCCTTTTGTGTTTAGGTGCCAGAATCCCTAGAGCAAGTTGGTTTTACGTCATCGTGATTGACACGTTTATGACGTTTAGCTCTCTGATTGGCCCGTTCCAAGCTCTTAACCAATTAAACACGGTAAACGTTTGGATCACATAACATCGTAATGATCGTAAAAACAACTCGCACTATACTCCATTCTAAATAAGAATAGACTTTAAACAAACCTTTTTTACTGTTCTTTCAAACGATTTTGAATTTTATTGCGTTGGTGGCATGACACATGGCGACTACAGTAGTTGGTATTGTAATCACTTTTTAGGGTTTCGTATCTCAAAATGAAAAAAACGGATCTCTTTGTTGTCCGTCTGTCTATCTGTCTGTCTGTCAAGACCCCATCTTAGGAACACGTAGAGGTATCGAGTTGAAATCAAAACCGTATACTGAGGTCTGCGGTCCCTTGAAGCTCCCCTAAAAAATCAAACTTCTAGGTTAACGATAAAAAAAAGATACGGCCGTGTATGTCGCAAAAAACGTACATTTCGACACACTCAAAGAAATCAAAATTCATAGGGTACTTACCGTTGACCCAGATTCCTGAAATTTGGCAAAAAGCAAGGTCTTATAGCACAGGTATAGAGGAATAAATCTGAAAACAGTAAATTTGTGGTTATGTTACAAAAAAAAACTTTTTTTGCGATTCTAAAAAATCTTTGACGCTTCTCTTCCTTCCTTCTTTTTTTCTTTTTCTTTGTCTTCTCTTTCTTATTTCTTTTAATCTATTTCAATTTTGTACGGAAACTTGAAATAGTTCAATTCACAAATGGAGCCACACTGCGCGAGACCAACTCGCACTTGCCTAGTTTTTTTTTCTTTTAATGTCATCTTTATGCCTACGGAATAGAAGTCAAAATCGGTTGTACGGACAGTAAAAAAGGTATGTTGTATTTCGAAAGGAGTATGCCCAGTCATATATTTTCTTGATGTGCGTAGAAAAATTAAATCTAATCATAATATGAAACTGCTTTCATAATTCAAAAATTATTTTCTCAAAGGAAGCCTTACCGTCTTTGCCTAATTCTATCTTCAAAGAATAAGTAGGTAATGCGTTTCAAGTTCAGTCAGGTGCCAATGGCAGATTAAATGAGATTATTTTGGTGTTTTCGCGTAACTGCTGCAAAGTCAGAAGCTTGTGTCTGAGGATTAAGCTGTAAGCGTGTGCCTTGCTGATTGCGAGTCTAAAAATGAAAGTGGAATTAAGATTTTAAGCTCACCATTTAAATTCTTAGTCTTATTTAGTGTTGTATAGTTTTGCTGCCTTATAAAAGTTAATGGAGATTATAAGGGCCACTGCTGTTTTAAAACTGATAGAATTAATGTTAGTCTAGCTGCCGCCAGCAGCTTTGTCCAAGTAATAGTGGAAAATTATCCAGTGGGAGCCTACACCCGGGATAAAGAGGATTCTATCGACACTTGAAAGGCAAAAATTACTATGCGACTTTGAGTAAACTTTAAAGAAGTTTTTTTTTTTATTGGATGGGAAAATCGTCTTATGACATCCCCCCCCTCTTGAGCGGAACGGGAGATAGTGTCAGACTTTTACTGACTAAAAACCCACTCCTGTTCCTTCGTTGCCTTCGTCCCAGGGCCCTGGGTTTCGCTTTCACACTACCCATGGCCCCAGTAGGCTTCGACCCTGCTAGGCCCTTACGATTTGCTGACATCTCCTTGAGGCGCGCGTGGAACAGTACGTTCCGTCGACGACTTGGGCTCGGTCCAGAAGGTTACCGGACGGTCGGACGGCGAGCCACCCATTGCTCGCCGTCGGCAAGCCCGCGCCTATGGTGGCCGGAAATCGGGATCGGAATCCCGGTGGCGGTTGGAGCGTAAGGACCGTTGCCTCACGCGATCGGCCGCCTCCTTTGCTAGCATTACTGCTTCGCAGAAGGAGGCGGCCGCCAGCCACTCCTCCTCGCTACGGACCATGGCCTGAACCAAGGCCCGGCGCGAGAGATCGCCGCCGCCGATTGCCCCCACGAGGACACGGCGTTGCCTTGCCCAAGCGGGGCACACCTCCACCGTGTGCTCTACCGTGTTCTCCGGGCGGTCCACACAGTGGCAACACCTGGGCGTCGTTTCCGCACGAATCCGGTGCAGGAACCTCCCGAACTTACCGTGTCCGGTGAGAATCTGCGTCATGCGGAAGGTGAGGACACCGTGAGGTCTTTCCAACCACGCCTCAAAGAGGGGACTTACCGCCATAATTGTGGCGTACCCAAAACTTTAAAGGAATTACAATTTTTATTAAAAAAAAATGGTTAGTTAAAAAAAAAGTCGGATTTAGATACTATTACCATGATGTTAATAAAATCTAAATCCGACTATTTCGTCAATTTAAACTATTTGTTTTCTAAAATCACTCTCCTGTAAAGTTTACTCAATGTCGCTTAGTAATTTTCGCCTTTCAAGCATCGCTATGCATGTACTTTTCCAGGATATAAACCGTGTGGCAAATTTCACCCAAATTTGTTTAGCTATTCGAGTGTGAAAGAGTTATAAACTTACACATACACACTCACAAATTCACAAACTTTCGCCTTTATAATATTTAGTGTGATTAAGATACTGTAAACTTGGAAATTATCCAACACAACTGTCAAAACTGTCAATAGTAAGCAAAATAATATATGTGATAGAGCCACACAAGTAGAATCCACACTGATAGCAAGTATCGCGACAAAGCAAAACTAATCTGGGCAAATAGTCCTGTCTGAACATAATAACGGCCGAGTACAATGTTATTGCTAAATTCTGCTCTATCGACATTCTAAATGACAAAAAAACAAAAGTTTAAGAAAACTATCTTGACTTACCAATCCCGAAAATGTAAAAGATATGCCATTTGATTTGATTTGAATTGATTTAATATATTCCAATTAGACTCAACCGTTTACCATGTTATATTCCAATTTTAATTCAATTTTAACATTCATATATTTCTGGAGTGTAATGTAATTTTATTTTATTTTTTTACTATGTTTTTGTGTTGTTATGACTAACATCATTCTAATTATTATTATTTTCCTTTGACATTTTATCCGTTGAAATTAATTAACAAATTTTAATATCATTGGTTTTTAAATCAAATGTTTTATGTTAGTACTACATTGTCTCTAAGTGTTGCAGCACTAGAATAGTGTTATGTATATGTAAATTCCCAGTGCTTGTATTTTCTTTTTTCATTTATTAGGAACAGGTTCCTTAATAATTGATTATAATCTAGCCTAAAATATTAATAAGCAATTTAACTCTAACTTATTATTATACGTTAAAGGTTTTTTTAAAACTAAGAATAGCATCCTTTAGCACTTTTACGAGTATATAAGTCCATAGCGCTATCTTAATAGTCTGGTATTAATAAAAACACTTTTTTCATGTGTTATATGAAAAAAGTGCCGAAAAGTTGCCGGAATCTGTGTTTCCTGTTTGCTACAACCCGGGAATCTTTAAGTCAAGAGTGAATAGGTTGCTTCTAGGTAAGCGCGTTCCATCGTCGACCGCATCGTCGCTTTCCATCAGGTGAGATATCGGTCAAGCGCGAACCTATCAAGAATAAAAAAAAAGAAATATCTGAATAGCACAGCATTGATCACTATTATACACTAACTTTAAACACTACACTAACTTAAAGTGTTGTAAATAAATAAGAATTGGAATTTATGCTCCTGTGTGAAATACACAAACCAATTCCAACAAAATGTGAATAGTTTTAACCCAAAAGCATTTATAGTTACTCCCGATAGAGGTGAGGTACGAATATGTACCGTACATTCGTCAGCACATATACCTACAATGTTTGCAAGGGATTGTATTTCATAGCAATTTGCCCGTTTGACAGCGCAGCTATGGTTAGCCTTGCTTAAGCAAACAAACGGTCTTTTGATATGATAAAAATAGGGTCGGGAAAGGGATGTATAGTACATATTCTACATGTATAAGCTTATACCTAAACATTTGTACTTTGCAAACATATTCGAGGTTAGGTTTGCGTAAATAATAATGACGAAGGCATTTTTTTAGAGTTCCGTAACCAAAGGGTAAAACTGGGAGCCTGATGCTAAGACTCCACTGTCTGTCTGCCTGTCACAAAGCTGTATAGCTAGATAGTTGAAATTTTCATAGATGATGTATTTCTATTGCCGCTATATCAACAAATACCAAAAACAGCATAAAATGAATATTTAAGTGAGGCTCTCATACAACAAACGTGCTTTTTGCCGTTTTTTGCTCGATATTAATACCGCCAACAAGTAGGCGCTTGAAATATTCACAAAAAAATAGTTCTATATTTACTACACTTTAAACATAAACAGTTAAATTAAAATAAAAATAAATATTTAAGAGGGGCTTCCATACAATAAACTGGTTTTTTGCCTATATAAAAATATATGGTATCTAATGTTATATAAATGATGGTACGAGACCCTTCGTGCGCGAGTCCGACTCGCACTTGGCTGGGTTTTCTGCTACTTCATCTTTACATATTATAAGACAAAGTTGCTTTCTGCGTCTGTTTGTATATCCGCTAACCCCTTGTAAACCACGCAACGGATTTTGATGCGGTTTTCACTTTTGTAAAGATCAATAAACCAGGAAGGTTTATGTGCCTATATAACTTGCACCTGAGCTAAGCCTGGGTGGGTCACTTGTTGTTGTATAATGTAAAGTAAACAAACCCTCACTAAATATTTAAAAAAAAAACTGAAAACTACAGAATGAGATGTAATATTTATAAAAATGTCTAGGAAAAATCTAAACGATGTCGTGAGACTTGGTTAAGATAAATAAGAATTAAAAATACTGGGCAAGTGCAAGTTGGACTCGCGCACTGAGGGTTCCGTGCAAATGTGAAAGGTAAATTGCGGTTTACGATTTATGACGTATTAAAAAAAACTACTAGATTTCGTTCAAACCAATTTTCGGTGAATGTTTGCATGGTAATGTACATATTTTTTTATCATTCTCTTATTTTAGAAGTTACAGGGGGGAAACACATTTTACCACTTTGGAAGTGTCTCTCGCGCTAACTATTCAGTTTAGAAAAAAATTATATTGAGGTTTCTAAACATTTCCAAATATCGACGCTTGAAAGGCAAAATGTATGAACGACCATTTCACAAATTGTTCAATAAATGGATTTGAAATTCTATTTTTCACAAAAAAATTCATAGTAAATTAACTAATTGAGCATTTTTGTTGATACTCAGAATAGTTATTATTTAATATATTTGTTATTTAATTGCTGTGTCAAAACCAATTTATAAGACCTTTTTGATAGATTTTGAGGAGATAATACAAGGCTGTGAATAATCTTGGTTAGGTAAAATTGACTTAACTCACAATATTCACATTAGAGGTCCTGTAAAAAATGTTTTAACGATCGAATAGCTACATACAACCTACAACTAAAGTGTCTTACGTTCTTTTCTGTAAACTTTTATATTCCAATAAAATGTTTCATCAGGCCAGGTTGTTCAACACTGGAAAACTAAAATGTCTTATCTTACTCATAAAACTGAGTTCCGTCTAGGATGAAGGTATTATATCCCAATATTATTATATTTTTAACGATAAGTAAAACATTAAATAAAAAATTAAGAAAAATAATAAATTTAATTACATCACAAAATAGCACAAAAATATAAAACTTGTTTATAAAAAAAAACATAATAATTCGAGATTAATTATATGTACTTTTATAATTAAACAATAAAACTACTTGATCAATCAGTCACATAAAAATGTTGCAGATGTTCGTATAGTAATTATGTAGTATAGGTATTTTAATGAAATAAATAACTACTCAACTTTGACATAAATCAGTCCTATGAAACATAAACTGACGAAGAAAACGATTAAATATTATAGTTTATAATTATAAGCTTACAACTCAATAGATCACAAACTATGCGCCGACTCTGTAGTAAGAAACGATTGAATAGATAGTAGAGCCATTTAAAAAATTATCGAATAAAAAAATTATACGCTGTGTTCAATTGAGAAACGGATAGGGAAATAATATCAGGAAACAATTATAAAATTTTGTTGAAATACCTAACTTTTACAAAAGAATTTACATTAGTGTCTGGCAACAATCCTTTCAAGTTGCAAGTAGTCCAGGCATCCCGATTTGCGCGGAACGTCCCGATTTTTAGGGGTCTAGGGACACGTCCCAATTAGCACTTGATCGGGACGCTAAATGTCTCGATAAATAAAAAAATAACGTCCTTATTATTACAATAAAACAACCTGTATCGCATTCGCATCACTATGTCAAGTGCATTATAAATGACACACAATCCAACACTGGCTAGTTGTCTCTCCTGTCTTCCTTCACACGTGACCATAATGTCTTCTGCTTTACTCCACATAATTATAAGTAATCTGTGACTCAATCGATCTTCGTTCATCCTTTCCATTCATATACATTAAAATGTAACCAATACAATTTTAGTATAAAAATATTTGAACTTTTAAAACAACGGCAATCACTTATAACAATGTTTTTTTTTCGTTTTTGTCTTTATCAACACGGTGGAGCTTACGGTGGAAGTGTGCCCTACTTGGGCGGAGCACCGCCGTGTCCTCGTGGCGGCGTTTGGTAGCAGCCCGCTCTAGCGCCGGGCCCTGGTTCTGGCCATGGTCCGGAGCGAGAGGGTATAGGAAGCGGTCGCCTCCTTCTGCGAAAAGGAAATGACCGCAACCGTGAATCAATTGATACCCTCACGCCCCAGTCGTCCCTGAAGATGTCCCGGGCGTCGAGTGTCGCACTTCGATTTCCGGCTACAGTAGGCACGGGTTCGCAAACGACGAGCAATGGGTAGCTCGTCGTTCACCCATCCAATAAAGACCAGGCTCGAGTCGACGACACGTCGCGTTCCACATGCTCCTCAAAGAGATACCCTCAAAGAGATTTCTCAAGAGGTCCAGTAGGGTCTGCTAGGACTGCGGGAATGTTTGAAACAGTGACCGTGGCCCTGGAACGCAAAGAGTGACTGAAGAAGTTTGGGTTTTAGTCAGTAAAAGTCTGACACGGCCTTTTGTTTCACTTTAGAGCAGGAGAAGGAATTGGATGATTTAGTTCCTAAAAAATAAAACATATTTTTTTTAAAAAATACCCAGATTTAAAACCCAAAATCCCGATTGGTTTTACCATCCGTCCTGATTTTTACCCAATCGTACCTGGCATCACTAGTTGCAAGTTTGCAAATTAAGGTCGTTTTACTACTTTTGAACTTCTGGAAATCCACAAATATAAAAGAGAACCCCATGAAAAATTATTTTATTCTGTGACTGCAACCGTCTCTTAAAGTACTCCTTCATGATACCTAAGTGGAAAAGCAAGTGGTTTTACAAAGCTTTACCAAATCAGAATATTTTTGTTTAGGAATAGGAAGTTTGTTTTAATACAAATTATCTCCTGGACCCCTGTTCTTACCAATAACTTTAACTTTTTCGGTAGCTGCTGTGTTTTCCATGCTGTATTTTATATAAATATTAGCTGAATCATTTTTCTTAAATGTAATAATTCTGAGTTTACTAATTTTGCCAACAAGATTGTTATTAAAGTATTTTTCGGACATAGAATCTCAAGCCTTGAAAACTTGGTGACATAAATATTATCTCTATATTGTACAGTTTTGGATTTTTCCTGACTAATTCAAATATGAAGGATCAACTAAGCGTTGCGTGGTTGACTGAAGCACCCACGCAACGCTCAGACCATACACGCAGCGGTTCGCGCGTATAAAATACGCTCCTTAAGTACAACTTATCCACCACTTTTTCAGCCAATAAAGATTTTTTTACGTAGGTTTAACTCAGTAACACAAAAAACTTTGCTATAATTAAAGTATCATAAATGCTAACGGTTGGTCAAAATCGTTTCAGGTAAATATGTATGATCGACCAACTTTTTACTAAAAATTGACGACAAAATGCGCTTAACGTCCGAGTGATTGTAATTCGTAGAAAGGTAAAATGTTTTAACGGACAATAGTTAAAAAATTATACACAGATAAATTGTTTTATTTCCAAAATTGGAAAAAGTGACCAACTTGTAAAACGTTTTATTGATAAATAAAAATGAAAAGTGATTTGGTAAAGTGTTTTAATTTCAAATCTTTAATATTACAAAAAAAGCAAAATGAATTATGGCCAATATTCAAACATTATGTACGGTTTATGAAACAAATGTCGAAAATGGTTGGATTTAAAACAAAATACAATGCGAAAATGACTGAAATCACCGTTGTATTAACGACCAAAAAAGTGCTCAGATTTTTTTGAAACCTAGACCATTCGAAAGAGAAAAATCTGCCGATTCCAACGATGTAAATAACTCAATTTTGACTAAAGTGGTCGTTCATACATTTTGCCTTTCAAGCGTCGATATAATGTCAAACGGCCTCAAGTATAATGTCGAACAGTTTTAAATATAATGTCAAAAAATATATAAATTGTCGGAAAATGATTCTAAATTATATAACGATTTTATTTTAGTGAATACCTCGTAACTGCGAAATGCGTAACTTTTCAGGAGGCACAAAAAACAAATCAGATGTTTATTGTCATTTAATTTAAATCTGCTTCGACGAATTTTAATTAAATATTTAAAAATATTGATTCATTTAAAACATTTATTTTACTTGTTTTTTTTTTAATTTTTTCGACAAGATTTGACAGGCCGTCATGAGGTTATCACACCAAACTGACTCGAATAACGTATGCATTCAACATCGTAGTAGATGACACTACAAGTATTAAATCAAAAAATTTGCGATTAAGATTGTGTATTTCCAGCTTTTCTTTCTAAAAACATATAAAAATAAAATTACCTAAAATTACCCGCATACCCGATGTTTTCACTTTAAGTCATCGATAATGTTAGAGATATAATTATTAAATGTAAGAAAGTGATTCTAAATTATGTACCTAATGTCAAAATTTTAAAAATAGAAAAAAGATATATAATTAATTTATTACTTATTTATTATTATTTATTTTGACATTAATTCCGATTTCCGACACAGACATTTTTCTAATAAATTTTGCGCTAAACAAGAGGGTGTTATAAATCAAAGGACGGCAACTTATTGAATATCTCTACAGCTAGATACTACCAGATTTTCTATCTTCGAGCACTGTTCTACTATCTAAATAAATACTAAATTATCATGAACCTAGCGCTCACTACTGTCCTTTTGGTTTAGTGGTTAGTGGCCCTGACTGCTATGCCGGAGGTCGTGGGTTCGATTTCACAAATGTTTGTGTGATGAACACGATTATTTGTTCTGTGTCTGGTGTAATTTATACAAGTATATTTATCAGTTGTCTAGTACTTATAACACAAGCTCTGCTTAGCTTGAGACTAGACAGCGTTATGTGATAGTTATGGAATATAATAATTATTATTTATTACTACGACCAAAACGATTACGACAAACCCATACAATCGGTAACCCACCATAGAATTTACGTAGCATCAAATTCATTGAGTCCTTAACAAGAATATCCTCAAAGGCGCCAACAATTTGAAGCTAAGCTTGTTACTACCAGACATAATGACGTATTTAATAAACGCGAACCGTCTATTATAAACCGAAACCCAATTAAACTGTCTTATCATGTAAATTATACATAGTCATCAGCGTAGACTCAATCAAGCTCCATTCAATAGTAAATTCTAGTGACAACGAAATATCTACTGTGAAATTTAATTTGAGCTGTTCAAATATGTGAATTCAGGCAGCAATGACATGGTAAGCGTCGGCTTCAGTTTGACAGCCGACGTGTTGCGTGCTTGCCCGATAACTGGAGGTAGACACGTCTGTTAAGAGGGCCCTTTCCGAGCCATCTATCGTCAACGTGAGCATGGTTTAAAAGCTTATTGATTTATACAACGCTTAAAACTTGTTCCAAATACGTATTTGCTTTTTTTTAATCTTTAAAAGGATTTGGTAAAAATTTTCATTATTCAGAATTTTAATATTTGTGCAAGGTTTCTATAGATATATTCTTTTTTTTTATGAGCGCATCGCATTATGAAGGGCCAAAGTAAACGCAAAATAAAAGATTTTAATTTAATTACTGGATTAGTTTTACACAAATTTATGATTTGATTTCAATAGAAACCTAAATAGTATCCACAAGATATCTGTGTTACTAAAATACCGTGATAAAAATGTGTAATAACGAAAGAGCGGTTGTATGAAAAGTAATGAAAATGTATCTCAGGTTGAACGCTCTTATTGAAGTAGTTACCTGGCTATGGTATGATGACTGACACTATTTTATTGGAAATTCAATTTACTGAAATTGGCATCTGATTTTTGCAACGTACTAGCGACCTCAGCTATACACGGTTTTTTTTTGAGGTGGGAATTTATCCAATGTCTTCTCCCAGCCTTGGGTGGAGTGGGAGGTCGTGTCAGACTTTTACTGACTAAAACCACACCTGTTTCCTTCAGTTACCCTTTGAGATCTAGGATCGCGGGTTTCCTTTTCAGAAATTCCTTGCGGCCCAAGCGGACCGTGTAACGGATGTTACAAATATTTGAAATTTTCGACTTTTCGCTTGTTTATTATGTATGTATTTATATTATATATCTAAAGCTTCCTCTTTAATCATTCTGTTTATTGCTGTAAACCGAATGAAAATCTATTCAGCAGTATTTGAGTTTATCTCGATGACAGACGCGGTTAGTGTGAGTTAGCTTTTTATAATAGAAACACGTTTAGCCAAATTAAAAAAAAAATGTCTATTATAACAAAATAGTTATACCAAAATATTTTATAACTACCTTTTGCCCGCGATTTCGTCCGCGTAGACGTCGAAAATGGTTTTATTAGGTTTTTTGAGATACGAAAATATGAAATATTATTTATTAACTTCGTCGTGTGTGATAGTCCATTGAATTGTATCGCAATATATAAAAATATTATAGTATCCGTGTGCAGCGCCCCTTAGTGAACTCCACTGCAGGTGACGTAACCTACGACACACTTATTATTTGCGGTTTTTACAATCGGGTCTAGGGATCGAACCGCAAAGTTAACTTTGTTTTTTACTGTATATACTTTTCCGGGATAAAAAGTACCCACTGTGGTGCCCAGGATATTAAAGAATAATTATACTAAGTTTCATCGTAATCGAATCGGTAGTTTTTGCGTGATGCCTGAACAAACAGACAGTCAGACAAAAAATTTTTTAATCACTTTTTTGGATTCGGTGTCGGTCTAGTAATACCGTGCTATTTATTTTTTTGATATTTTCAATGTACAGAATTTTCACTCCTACAGATTTATTATAAGTATAGATAGATGAAAAGCGGTGTGATATATTTATCTAGCTCTTACTAGTGAGCCGCAAAGCGCGTCACCGAACTTAACGGAACACCAACAAATTTGTAACAAAAGGTCCAAATTCACCTTTCAAGTTCCAAATAATGTTCAAACAAGCTTAATTACCAAGATAATAAAATTAATTTAAATTATCTCGCTTTACGGTGACAGTTACTTCTAAAGCAATAACCGCAAGACATCTGTCTTTTATATTATAATTTTACGGCACCATCACGTGTCTCTAAATAATCTGATTAGAATATCTCAACGGAGACTGAAATAAAAATGAGATTAGGACCTCGGCAAAAATAATGTTGAGTCTACATGTATAACATTTTTGGTTCATCGCTTTTATCAAAGTAAAATGAGTGTTACAAAGAAAAACATGTGTTCTGTTTTCACACAAAATTTTTATGGTTGTCTCTCTTTACAATTTTAACTATAATAAGCTGCTATTTTGACCCAGTGGTTTAGCCACCCGCCTCTTACGCATAAGGTTTCGAATTCGAAACCGAGCAAGTACCAATGTGCATTTTTCAATTCATGTGTACTTTTCTAAGTTTGTCTACTGACACCCCGTGCCTCGGCACGCACGTGAAGCCGTTGGTCCTACAGACGCCAGAAAGTCTAACCATCAGTTCATCCAAGGAATACCGTGTTGCCCAGTAACGGGGTTACAGTCGCTCCATGTAAAACAACCAACATGTCAACCGCAACCGGTTAGACTTCAAGCCAACCCTAAGCAAGTTGAGAAAAGGCTAGGGAAATGATGAAGCTGATGTATGTGCTCGGCCTCGTCGCCCTCGCCCTCTTTAATAAGTGGCTAGAAAAGTGCCACAGCGTCTCACTTTCCACCTGAAACAGGTCCTCACTGGACATATGTAGGTACAGCAGAAAGAAACGTCTGGGTGTCACCATTGTGCAGATCACCAGTGGGACAAGACGGAACATACTAAGGAAGTCTTGCTCACTTGGGCGATCGGCGGCAGAGACCTCTCGCAACCGGACCTGGTTCAGGCCATGGTCCCGAGCGAAGGAGAATGGGAGGCGGTCACATCCTAATGTGAAGCAATAATGCGAGTGAAGGAGATGACCGAAACTGTGAGGGAGAGAACATCCTCATGCTTCTGCCGCCACAGGAGGAGATGCTCCGGGCGTCGGAAGTTGCAGGACGACTCTCAGCCACAGCAGGCCCGGGCTTGCGGACTACGAGCAATGAGTAGCTCACTGTTCGAACGTCCCGCAAAGACCAAGTAGAAAGAAAGAAAGAAAGAAAGAAAGAAAGAAAGAAAGAAAGAAAGAAAAACAGTTTATTCGCGCGAAATGACGCAATCTTAAAACTAAACTAACTAGACTAGACAAACATAATCAATTGATAGGTAAGATGTGCGTCACATCCGCGCAAAACGGCCGAACGCTCAGCATAAAGCTGCGGCCTCACGCATAATGCGATGAGCTCACAGCGCTGGTTTTCAGCGTGGGCAAGTCTAAGTTAATGGTGCATTGGGTTCGACGAGCGTTTCAAAGAGATGTCATCAAAATTGATGTGGCTTAGTAGGACGCATGCCTGCAAAATTTGTGGAAATTTTCGAAATATTCACCCCCTAGAACACCGTGGGGGCAATCGGCGGCGGCGATCTCTCGCGCCGGGCCTTGGTTCAGGCCATGGTCCGGAGCGAGGAGGAGTGGCAGGCGGTCGCCACCGTCTGCGAAGCAGTAATGCTAGCACTTAGATCTGGACAATTTATTTGATGAAGTATGGGAAATCCCCGCTCAAAAAAATAGATTAAAGTTCCTAAAACATTTTTACATTAGAGTAGAGTTTGAACGTTAAATACTCAATTCAGAATCCAACTCTCTGCCTAGTTCTAAACACATATTTTTAACATCCCGTATAATCGCGAGCTTTCTTGCATCTACGTAAGCACACGCCCAATTTCATTGTTTATTTATTTTAAGATCTAATGGCAGAAACTTGTTATCATTGCCTAAATTTTATATGACTGTCTAGAACGAGTGCTAGCGTACTTAACATTGTTATGACTTCTGTATACAATGGCCCATTATTAACACACTTCAACAACCATTACCAAAGTACTTAACACAGTAACGGTGGTCTTCATTAGAAAATACTAATTATAGCTATCAAAATAATGGCTCATAGAACTACATAAATGGTTAGCTTAATAGTCAAATCAAAAGAAAAAGAATTAGTTAACTAAAAGGCATTGCGTAGAACTGCCCCCACCCACTTACAGATTTGAAACAGTTGTCATTTGAAACGTCTAGTTGAATACGGTTTTTTATTATGGCAATATACCTCAAAAGTATGGGGTTCATAAAATATTTTAAATTATACGGTACATGTGGTTACGGAGACACATTGATTTTAATGCACCAGCACAAATGCTTGATCATATTGTAATAGATGACTAATAGTAAATGTCTTTGTAAGGAAAAATAAACACATTTTTTTCTACAAGTTTTCTTTTTAAATGAAATAAAAACCCAAATATTTTAACAACCAAATAAGCTTTATTGTCTTCTGTGAATAGAAATGAAGAAACTGACATACATCTCATGTGTGTTGGATTGTGGGGACGGTGGCTATACAAAATCCGGCATCCTCCTTTGTAGTTATATCTTTTTTTTACCTACCCTTTTATCTAACTTACACATCGACCTAACTGCAGAATGTGCGTCAAAATTGCGTAACTTAATTCCGCATAACCCTTTCCAACATCGGACAACAAGCCTTAAGTTGATTAGCCATCGGTACACGGTGGACATCCCGCCCATACTCATACGCACTAAACGTTTTGGGAAAACACAGTCTATGCGAACAACTAAGGAGTGGAATCCCTGAAGGACGCGTGCGTTTCTTGAAAGCTGTAGCTAAGAACAACTATTGACTTGAAGACCCCTAAATTGTTATCTAGGGGTCTTCAAGTCAATAGTGAATGAGTTATTTCAAGGCAAGCGTGCTCCATTGTCGAACACAACATTGCGTACCATCAGCCGATTCGAATTCCGTTCTCCAATCGGTAACACCCCTGTGTCAGCAATTGTAGAAAACGATAAGATAGTAGCCATGTTGACGCGCCTGAGTCGGCCACTCGTTCTACAATGACAAAGGATGTAGCGTTGAACATTGTAGAAACGATAAAAATTAATTCTATCATTTTGAACGATGTGAACTTGGCTACGAATTTTCTATTCGTTTGTTCTGACCACGTGACTTAACGTTGAGATGATGTCATTCCTATACATTTGATTCGTTTTCGACTAGCGTTAAAGATTGCAGATTATCAACTTGGCTAGGGGTGCAGCCCCCATTGCCAAGTTACGATCGTTTAGTTTGGATCGAACGCCTGGAGTAGGCCACGCCTCCAAATCCTTTGTTCTGACGTCATCTCAACGCTCAGTCACGTGGTCAGAACAAAGGAATTGGAGGCGTGGCCTACTCGAGGCGTTCGACGCAAACGAAACGATCATAACTTGGCTAGGGGGGCAGGTGAGATAATGGTCAAACTCGAGTCTATTAATAATAAAAAAAAACAAACACTCACCGTAAAAGCAAAGGGGTGGCCTACTTCCTAATATCCCTTCAATACTCCAAAAATTGAGAAAGTATAATTTTAAGGGTGAGTCATATTATATTCCCGTTGCGTGACTGAAAAGCTTCCAAAGAAATCGCTCGTGACATATGGAAGCGTGACAACACAACTTTATCGGCGTCATTAATCTGCGACAAGCTAGGGTCGGGTACGTCATCGGCCTATATCTGTAATCCCAGATAGGCATCTACCATATTTAGCGCACGTATTTTTTCATATAAAGAAAGAATTTAGGCTGTGCTTCTTCAAAACCTATTTGATCTGGTTATTTTGAGGTGAAATCCGATCCGATCGTGTGTGGAGTACTGCAGTCACATATGGGCTGGTGCTGCAAAATGCCATCTAGCAGCTTTGGACTCAGTGGAAAGGCGTGCGAAAAGGCTAATTGGGGATCCAGATTTGGTTAAGTCCAATCTACAAAGCCTCGAGCACAGGCGCAGGGTAGCCAGCCTATCGGTATTTTACAGGTTACATTTTGGAGAGTGTGCGCGGGAATGGCATGACTTGATTCCGCCATCTCCTTTCTACCATCGGACAAACCGACGAACGGCGAGTATCCACCCTTACTTTGTTGAAACTTCAACGGTCCGGACTAAGCGTTTCGCTTCGTCGTTTATACTGCGTACATCGAAGGACTGGAACAATTTGCCTGCGGCGGTCTTCCCGTCCAACTATAATATAGGTGTCTTCAAGGTTAGAGTGAATAGGCTCTTAATAAACTAGTACACCTGACCATCAATGATTGCATCTCCGCTTACCATCAGGTGGGATCGCAGTCAAGCACTGGTTTATATTAATTAAAAAAAGAAAAATCATCGAATGAAGAGCCCTCTTGCTAGATTCTAGACCGAAAAAAGTGTCAGAGTTATACTGATTAACCCCACCACTCGTATGTTTCTTCACTTGCCATTGGGTTCTAGTGCCATAGTAACTCATTCAAACGTTCGCGCAGCCCATTTCATGTGGTAATTAGGAGACGTTGGACATAGGGCTGAAGCTTTTTTCATGATTATCCCATTTTTTTCATTTACTACATTATTAAGAACAAACTTAATAATTGATTACAATGTATCCTAAAAGACCAATAAGCAAAATAAAAATTGTGTCCTTGTGCACTTTTAAACAAGTCCATAGCACATCCCTGAGTACTTTATTTTTGGGCACGCCATAATCACGGCGGTAAGTCCCCGCTTTGAGGAGTGGAGCGCCAACACGGCGTCCTCACCTTGCGCATGACGCAGGTTCTCACCGGACATGGCAAGTTCGGGAGGTTCCTGCATCGGATTCAGGCGAAAGAAACTCCCGAGTGTCACCATTGTGTGGACCGCCCGGAGGACACGGTAGAGCATACTGTGGAGGTGTGCCCCGCTTGGGCGAAGCACCGCCGTGTCCTCGTGGAGGCAATCAGCGGCAGCGACCTTTCGCGTCGGGCCCTGGTTCGAAGCGAGGAGGAATGGCAGGCGATCGCCTCCTTCTGAAGCAGTAATGCTAGCGCAAGATGAGGCTGCACGCGTGAGGGAACGAAGGTCCTCACGCCCCAGTCGCCGTGATTCCGACCCCGACTACCAGCCACGGTAGACGCGGGCTTGCGGATATAGCAATGGGTAGCTCGCCGTTTGGCTATTCGGTAATTAACCGGACCGAGCCCAGTCGTCAACAGCGCGTAGTGATCCACGCGTTCCTCAAAGAGATGTTAGCAAACCGTAGGGGCCCAGTAGGGCCGATGCCTGCTAGCTTGGACCGCGGGGAATTTCTGAAAAGGAAACCCGTAGGAATAGAACGCAAAGGACACAGGTGTGGTTTTACTCAGTAAAAGTCTGACACGCCCTTGCGCTCCACCCAGAGCGCGAGAAATCAGTGGATGATTTCCCACCTTAAAAAAAAAAACAAAACTCTGAGTACTTTATTTTGAAATTGTTGAATTATTTTGATGTTGCTTCATTTAGTACAGCTTAGGGCTGTATTAAATGGAGCAAACGTCAACAACTAAAGTTGGATACGATAGTCCAAATTGGCATCAAAATAAGCTTCTTTAGTATTATCATACTCTGTAGGTATTGATAGACAGGATTCCCTTCCAATACAAACTTCTAGGTATATATAGACGTATGTCGAGATTATTTTGCCGATAGGATAACGGATCTTTCCATTTACCTTCTTATGTTATGAACACGTGAAATAGAGAAGTTATATTGAGGGACAGTTAATTCGAGACACTGAGGCAGTCATCATCATCATTTCAGCCGAAAGACGTCCACTGTTGGACATAGGCCCTCCCCAAATGTCGCCACAATGAACGGTCCTGTGCCTCTCGCATCCATCGGATTCCCGCAACCTTTACCAGGTCATCGCTCCACCTTGTAGGAGGCCTTAGCACGAGTTTTTATATTAAATATATTCGATCGCGTTAACGTTACCTAAACATTTGCTTTTATGTATTGTCACCAGACGACACTTATCTACATTCAATACAAAATTATGTTTACGTAAACGCAAACGACTCTGGATTCTAACTCCTTCTTTTTGTGTCAATTTTTTTTTGGCCTCAATTTTTTTTTCTGACCTGTATTAGGCAACCTGTTCAGCTCTGTTAATGGCCTGGTATATATCTGGAAAGCAGCAGGTGGTTATGCAGGACGAGCAGCATAATAGGTAACGAATGTCCTATGTAGCGGCTCCACACTGGCACTGTGTTTGATGGGACGAGACCATTTGACCAGATGGTTTGTGCAGTGGCCAACCTGAGTTCGAAGTCGGTTAAGAGTTCCAGATTGGCCACTGCCGATCCAAATCCTAATTTCTGAATCCTTTACTGTCACAAAACCAATTATTATGGACCTAATTTAAAACCCTTATCCATCCAACAGATCGCCACAGAAGATCAGGATCCCTCGACGAAGCAGCTGAAGACAGCAGTGATAATGGAGGCAGCACGCCAAAGAAGAAAACAGCCATCGAGGAACAATGGGAGAGATCTGGAGGCTTCGAGCTTACTTCCGTAGAGCAGGAAACGTATGAGAAGTACTTCTACGGTACTGAGCACTGGAACTACTTCACGAATGATGAAGATCTGGGGCCTGTTATACTGTCTATCAAGCAGGAGACGCTCAATGGCAGAGATCAGTTCAGGTATGTTTTTTTTAAGTCCTATCTTCCTTTTATGAGCATAGTTAAGCAAATAGATCGCGTTAGAAACACCACACTGGGCACCATAACTCAAGTAGCAGATATTGCAGAAAAAAAAACAGCCAGGCTGAAGAGAGAGTGGATTGAATGCACCCGTACAGATGGATGAAGATTATTACTCGCTGAACACCCGAGGGAGAACGACGCCGTTGAGGTCGACCGCGTCTAAAATGGTGTGATGATATCATGTTTGCAAGGCAAACTTAGCTAGAGCTAGAAAGATTCCCTAGAAAGAGAGGTTCGGAAGGAAAAAGAGAGGTCTTTGCTCAGCGGTGGGACACAAAATAGTCTATTAAAAAAGTCCTCTCAGAAACTCGTTATGTTGTGTGTATTCAATTTTTTTCATTGAAATTCCACAGCCCTAACAGTTTAGGTACATCTAAGCGATCACCAAATTTGACCAGCTTGGTGACTACTGGCTTTCCTTGAGGCAATGGATTGTTTCGTTGGTTGATCCCTATGTTTATGTTAGGAATATGAATATAATAAATGTGGCTGTTTGTTACGGTGTTCTTTTTTTTGGTGACAGACAGTCAACAGTGAACACGATTACCAGAGTTCCATTTTTATTTGCTCAAAATTGATTGAAAGAACGGATTTTACGTGGCAATCTTTCTGAGATTTAGTTTATTTACCAAACATAATTGATGAGAAATAGAAGTTTCAATTTGGGTATTGTACATCTACAATTTAACATCTCACCAAAATATTCCGGGCGATAATTACTTATACAGACTCAGGGCAAAATACCTCAAATACTCAAAACATACACTCGGGTCTCCGGAGAAACGGCGAATATTCCAGCCACGCTAACAATGATCTAATATTATAGGGTTCACTGCGACTCGATGAGGTACTCGAGCATATTTGTATCTATCGAAATGTATTGAACTCTTGGAATGTACTGAATCCTATCATATCGCACGGATACAGATTGAAATGGAATTTAATTAAATATAATTATGTTTATCCGATATTCCAACGTACAGTCGGACGAATGATTAGCAAAATATGAAATTCCTGTCGCGGCAAAGACGGCCATCTTTGTCGGCGCCATTTTGAACTTAATTACTGTTTTATTATTGTAATGGCTGAATAGAATTTCGATATGGTGTTTTAACACACCAATTAAGTAGAACCTTTACAAGCTTTTATTTATCGTGCCTCGTTTACATTGGACTTTAATTAAAACAGCTTTTCCTATCTCAATTGAAAATCTTTTGAAAATAAATCTTTTAAGACGCATTATTAGGTGCCTACCTATGCTTCTGTAAAAAAGGATTATTTTTTCTATTTCGTAAAACAAATAAACTTTCGCGTATTTTACTCTCAATATAAACGGGAGTGTTATCTGCCGCCTTGGGGTGCATTTTAATTAAAAATGGCAGGGTATTGTAAAACGGAATGGGCTTTGTATAGTGTTTGTAGGAGCTATAATTAACTGGCCTGTAACGGCGATGACCTCACCCGGGTTTACCTCCATGACCCTCTCGTAAACCAAGAATTCAATTAGCATAATGTAGAAGCAAGGTGTTAAACTCCCTCAAGCCACTCAATAACCTTTGATATGATCGTGTGAATAGATGATAACTCATCAACGAATATATTTAGAGTTATACGATACACTTGTGCCTTTCACAATTCCATTTCCTTAATTAAGGCAATTTTCATTAGGAGTTTTATTTCTTGTATCGCAAAGACAATCCGACCTACAGCCAAGTCGTTCGTAAGTCTCAAAAAGCAATAAATGTCACAAACTGCCTTTAATGGTAGCGAACGCAGTTGTAAAAGAGACTGGGCAATTCGAATGTGGCCTCTCCCTTACACACGTATAGGTGTTATTACAATTCTACCGTATTTTAATTATACCTTAAGGTATTTCATTAAACCGAAATTCACATCACAAAGTTCGTTACATTGGCAGCACTTAGAAAATGTGGATGAAATTTTCATAACCAAGCAGATATTCCTGTTACAATGTTTTAAACGAGGTATCTTTACGTAATCACATTCCTGTCTCAGAAATATCAGAGAGCAGTGCCATCATTTTTAGTAATAATTTTTGTCTGGAATTTCAGACGAACGTCCATTTATGGTTTTATTAAATATTTATGATTTAAATTAAAATTTTAATTAGGTCCTTTTGTCAGGGAAGATATTTTGTATTGCTTGGAAAAGAACCTGTTTACATAGGCTGCACCAAATGCCTTAAATATTTTTTCAATTACGGCTGTAGAAGTAGCACAAAACATAAAAAATAGCCAAAAATAACACTATAAGTGTTCCCACTGCAGGAACTCAGGTATCCACTCTAACAGAAGGAATAGGCCGTAATCCACTACGCAGGCCTAGTTCGTGTGGTTGGATGAAATTTTTCGAATTTTGGTTCTAGGACATGCCGGTTTTCTAACGATCGTTTTGAAAGCAGTGATTTTAAAATAAATTATGCAAAATTGAGCGCCTGCGTTGGTTTGAATTCACGACGTACAACTCATAAATCGAGGCCTCCACCACTCTTGTGTATAAGTAGGTAGGTAGATATGTCAATTATTTATTTAACAACATTTTCGAAGTCCCATCCTCCCATTCCATCCAAAACTCTACCTTTGAAGTCATATTTCCTCTGTGAAATGAAATTAAATTTGATCTTGAATATCAACATCCTGAAGACTTTGGCTCAGTAAACTTTGGCATTTTTAGTACTTTGGAAATGATTACACCTACCAGCAAATTGTATGAAATTGAAAGAACGACGCAAAGACTGCTCAACTTAGAGGGCTAGACGCCTCCTGCCGGAGGCTCTACGCAGGTCATTCGGTCCATGGCCCTTTATGGAGCGCCAGTATGAGCGCCGTCGCTGCGAAAGCGAGCGGCGGCCAAGCGGAAAGCATGCCAGAGGGTCATGGCCATCAGGATGGTACAGGGATAACGCTTGGTTTCCCGATAAGCGATGAGCCTCCTTGCTGGCCTGCCACCATGAGACCTGAAAGCAACAGTCCTTGCTCGCATGCACGATTTGCGCGTGGAGTTGCAACGCCGGGGCGAAACTGCGCTGACGTGACAAGTCACGGCATAGAGGACAGACTTCCGGCAAGATTTCATGGTGAAATGACGACAGCGACTGTTGCAACCCAGTGCTGGGCACGCCATAATTTTGGGTCCCGATTTTTATTATACCGAACACGTTGGGTCGATAACTCAGTTGTATCATGTTTTATTCCATCGATGCTTTATAGGTACGATGTAACGTTTGTGCGAAAAATCCTGTAGCTAATACCCAACAACAATAATAACCCAACGCCCCGGCACAGGCCATGGCCCGGAGCAAGGAGCAGGCGGTCGCCTCCTTCTGTGAAGAAGTAATGCTAGCGAAGGAAGCGGCCGCACGCGTGCAGGAACGGCACTTACACCCCAGCCGACTGGATCGCGATCCCGATTTCCAGCCACCGTAGGCGTAGGCTTGCGGGCAGCGAGCAATGCTAAAAAGCAAGCTAAAAAGTACAAAGTAAAAAACTTTGCACTGTCAAACTCTGTACAAAAGTGCAAAATAACTTTAATTTCGGAAGTCGGTGTTTCTATTATAGTTTTGTCTCTTCGTTATTTAACACCGACTTCTGTAATTAAAGTTTCGAATTTTGCACTTTTCTGTGTTTTTATTTGCTACATGGAAGTCGGATATATTTTTTTTTTCTCATTCTGGTTCATTTTACTCCGTCATACAGTTTGCTTTTTGTTTTAAATAAAGTCTACTCGTACACATAACCAGTGAAATTATTAAAATACTTTTATTGAATATGAAAATTAAATAAAATTTAGTATTGCATTGTGTTTCTTCGAACGTGCCATGAAAAGTTTTAATTGGATTTATTTTACAAACCTCTTTGAAAATTCTATTTTGAACTATGATCCAAATAAAGTTTTGAAATTGTTTTTCATTTCAGTGATTGCAATTAAATCTATCAATGTAGTGTATTTGATAGAGGAACCCTCGCTCTACTTACTACTGGAAGTACATCGTAACCTTTAAATCGCTAAATATAGGCATACCCTTCAAGAAACGGCCATCCAGATTAGCAATATTCTTCAACGAGACTATCGCGTGTCCACGCATAGTTAACCGTCGCGTGGCCACTAGCTTCAGAGGCCAACAATTGTACAAATCTAACCACAGTGTAACTAAATACAGTGGTTTATCGCCAATACATTTTACAGGACTTCAAGAATATCAAACTGCCTGCTTTAAACTTTAAACCGCATTTAAGTTGAAAATTATCTCAAGGGTATACCTATATACTCCAGGGATAGGTTCCTATTCATTTTATACTTTATTGTACACCTCACAATAACACAGGACAGATATTTATAAAAAACAAGTGTACAATAGGCGGTGTTATCGCACAGGGCAATCTCTTACAGACCACCTTTGGATCGACTGAACAAAAGGTAATAGATTTAGGGCTGTCACTGTATAATATCTATCTATATATATAAAAGCGAAATACCACTCACTGATTAATCACGAAATCTCAGAAACTATAACACCTATAAACTTAAAATTTGGCAGGTAGGTTCCTTAAAGGGTGTAAACATCCGCTAAGAACGGATTTTATGAAACTCCTTCCTAGGGGGTGTAAAACGGGGGTTGGAAGTTTGTGTGAAAGTCCTATGTTTTTGAAGTAATTGACTTCAAATTTAAAAAGTATGCTCTACAGATTGTGTGCAGTTGTACTAATCCATATCCATATCCATACTTAATATTATAAATGCGAAAGTAACTTTGTCTGTCTGTCTGTTACGCTTTCACGCTTATACCGCTGAACCGATTTTGATAAAATTTGGTACAAAGGTAGAATAAAGCTTGAGAAAGGATATAGGCTATAAATTATCACGCTATTTGCTATGGGGGTGAGCAATATTCCAAAATATCGGTATTGAACTACATTTGCCGTAACAATTTTTGTGAGTATTTTGTCGTCTTTTTTGTATAAAATATACGATGGTCCTTCGATTACAATAATAAAAGGACTTTTAGCATATTTTTAACACATCATAGACATTTTTACTTCATATGGCCTAATCCTGAACATGGCTCGTTTTACTAGTATCCATATTCATTTAGCATTTAGCCGTTGAAACGTAATCGATCTTAACAAACATCAAAAAAACTTATCATCATCATTTCAGCCGAAAGACGTCCACTGTTGGACATAGGCCTTTCCCCAAGTCCAACAATACCCACCTCAAGTGTCGCATCCATCGGATTCCCACAGCCCTCACCAGGTCATCGGTATATCTTATGGACAGCCTACCAAAGCTGCATCTTTCAGTACGCGGTCGCCATTACGAAAACTTTCGAAAAAAAAATTACATTAAAATATTAGTATCTAGATAGTAGATATCTTCCGATGTAGACTTGAAAACTAAATTCACATTCTGCACACCACAAGAAATAGGTATTTCAATTATTTAACATCACTTTTGAGTATGTGATGCTAATTCAATGCTTCTAATTGTGACAGGCGCTACTTCACGGACTATACAAATCTATACAAATATTGCGAGTACAAAGAGGAAATTGTTGTCAATTTGTTTTTTTTTTTTGTTAGTAATGAATAAAAAACTACTGGACAGACTTCAAAAATTCTTTCACCACTACTAGGTATGCTGCTTTATTACTGACTGTCATTTTTTTTTTTTTTGTAGATTGGAAAATCATCCAATGACATCCCCCGCTCTTGGGCGGAGCGAGAAGGCGTGTAAGACTTTTACTGACTAAAAGCCCACTCCTATTCCTTCGTTGCCTTTCGTACCAGGACCGAGTGTCCCTTTCAGAATCAGACCCTTGGCCCCATTACTGAGTGAAATATATAAACTTACTTAGTGACATAAGCATATACTTTCTACTTTCATGTAAGCAAAGCCGCTGGCAGAATCTACTTAAATTATAAATATCAGAAATTATTCTCTATCTACAATATTGTCTCTCATTCGGCCTTTGTATTTATTCTCATGCGCCGTCAAGGGATCTTAAAATAGGCCAGCAACTTCAATAAATAGCTGCAGCGATATTATTATAATTATCTACATTCTTGTGGCGGGTTTCGTGATCTCATCGGCAATTTATTAAGCTTTAAACTAAAACCATAAAAAATAAACACTTGGATCTAACGTATAAAAAACATGATTGTTTTGTGATCTAGAAGTACCACACACCAGCTTACATTGAAACACATTGAAATATGCCTTTGTTTTTCATCTATTTATTTCGATGCGCCAACCAAGACCAATGAACGAAAACCGACCCTTTTTTGCAGTGGGAAATTATCAGACTTCTCGCGTTCTAATGTGGAGCGAGAGAGCGCGTCAGACTTTTACTGACTCAAACCTACATGTGTCCGTCAGTTGCTGTTAACGCTTCAGGACCATAGTAACTTTTTCAAAAACAACCATAGCTCATAGCAATAGCTAATTCGAGATCATTTTCAAATATTAGAACAACAAACTCTATGTCATGCAAAACTTTCAGATTTCATAGTAACCTAAAATTTTAATATATAAAATATTAAATATTTTTCTTTCTTTTTTTTTCAAACTCTTTTTAATGAAAATAGACACGTAAAAAAAAATGCAATACTATATTGTTGATTGTTGAGTAGGCATGTGTCAATGAATTAAAATGATCTTTAATTAAAAAATTAACATAGCTAAGTACCTCATGTTAAATAACTGTTATAATCTTACAAAATACAATAAATAAATAAATTTATAATTATATTTATAGCTTAAAATTCCCAGTTAATAAGATTCAATTACAAATTTAAATTAAATTGCTTACATTTCATTAAATTACACGATATTCGTGTAATTTAATGCTAAGATAAATTTTAATAAAGCTACTTACAAAGCTAAAGGCTTACATTCCCAATCAATTAAAAAAGAGCCTATCGATATCTTTATTTTCTTTAGAATTTCCTTTTACTAATCAACTGAAATTCGTATTTTATTGTCAAACGAAACGTACGTGTTGAAAAAGCCGAAAAAGTTTCCCCAAATTTTTCGTGCATTTTCATTCTTGTTCGTGCAAATTTGTATACATTTTTTTCAGCTGCATCGTTATGTTGATCAAGTTTTTCAATTAAAAATTGTTTTGACTTCACTTGCTCTATTCATTCTATTCCTTTTTTGGGCCAGCTGTTCAATAACTCTAAGTTTTGAGATTTTTACACAATAGCAATTACTAATGCTAAGGAATGACAGTTTACTTCGAACTCACGTCAAATAAATTTTGAAGTCGGATTGCGGGATTATTCAAAAACGTTACAGCGGCTTTGGAACAGACAGCTGAAGGAACACAGGTGGGTTTTAGACAGTAGAAGTTTGACACTACTCATTTGACAATTTTCATCTTAAAAAAGCTAAGTTTTGCTAAGGTGAAAATTTTACAGAATAGCTCTATTGGGTGTGGTTGTACTTGACAAAGCAAATTGAGCTAAGCCCTTAACGTACAAGGCACAAAACAGTACATCATATAAAATCAAGACACGCCGCAAAAATGTTTCCTTTTTACATAGGAATTGCTCGCAGGGAGATTCCTCGGCTGCTCACCGTAAATTCCGGCATTTTCATTATTCTCTGTCATAGGAAAACCGAAACGGTGAGACAACGGCAGAATTTAATTAAAAATGTTGGCTGCTCAAATTTTTAGACTAGTAATACTGAACTCAAATATAGGTTGGTATGTGTTCATTGCCAAAATTAACCGAGTTTGCGTAATTAGAATTTTTATTAATTATTTGTTTTTTTTTTTATTTCCGTTGTGGGATATCGATTTCTTTTTTGCGATGGTTGTCTTTGTTTTCTTTTATTATTGACAGTCTCGCGCTTGACCACTATTTCACCTAATAGTAAGTGATGATGAAGTTGACGGTGGAGCACGCTTGCCTAGAAGTAACCTATTCACTCCCTGAATTTTGTATCCGAAGTTATTATCTCACTCTTTCTGTAAAACAAGCTACGAATAATCCACTTATTTAAGGCGACACTAAAAGCCAGCTTTGAGCGCTAAGCCGAGGTCCGTACCCACAGGAGGTGCCCTTAGCGTGTAGTCGCCTAGCTTTTAAGTTAGTTAAGTAAGCCCTGGCTGGAGGCTTTGATTCTAGAATTGAGGCCGCCACAGGCAAGTCCGGTTAAGCAGCCAACAACCTCCTAGGTTCACCTGCGAGAGGCCACACAAAAAAAAACCAGCTAGACACTCCCAGCGCATCAAGATTAGTCGAATATTATAACATGTCCTTCATTTATTAAACATAATATGAATAAAAACCGTATATCAAAAGATTGGTAATTAAATTATCTTTTAGTTTGTAAAAGTTTCATAAAAATACACCCAATAGTTTTTGTCTGATCTGTATTTTTTTGTCTGTGTTAGACATATCTTTGAAAATTTATTTTTAAAGTTAAACACCAAGTTTTATGAAAAAAAAATATAAATATTCGTATATCAAATTATTAGGCAAATAGTCTAGCCTATTCAATTAGCCGTTTAGACGTGATTTTGGAATTGAAATCATCAAAAATCAGTTATGCTCTATAACATTATATTAATAATGTAATTTTATGCTAATAACGATAACCGAATAATTGACTGTTGAATATCTGAAACCCCGCTTAGGAATTTCTGTGGGAACATTGATTTTCCTAAAATTCCAATATTATCTAATGAGAATATTTCAAACAATGCGCCTACTCAAACCAAAATTTGTTGAAAATTGACTAGAAAAGTGTTTCAAATAGTCATAGTTTAAAATATAATTAGTTCGGAATATATGAGGACATGTAAAATACTGTTTTGACCCAAAACAATAGTAGGTGAATGATGAATTAATTTTATAATTAATAGGTGCTTTTGCTATTATTGTAATAGCGTGCCGTGAGTCCCCAGCTGCTAACAGGTCACGCCCTTTCTCCCGAGGGCCTCGTTATAAGCCACGACATGGGTATCAGCATCCACTTGAACAATGATAAAATTATTTGGCAGTCCTAATGTGACTACCGAGCGTGGTGGCTAGCGATCAATCATCGAGATTTATATATATGTTAGGGAGACCCCTGTTTCTTAGGAAAATTTACGGTCCGTTCAACGAAATATACACATAATTATGGTCCTAAATATATGGCAGCTTAATAACAATTTTGATGGAAATGCGTAGGCATTTTCCGACCATTTCTGAAGAGTTACAGGCGTGTTTGGTTATTATTAGTGAGTGTTGCTAATTGTAGCGACTTTTTACCTTCGAAGTTATGAAGCCATTAACCCCGATGAAAGTTTTCATTCCATTACTCATTCATTCATAGTCGTTCTTCGTTCATTGAATACTAAGCTATCAGTAAGCTGCAATTAAATTGGTTTCAAAACAACAATCGTCTCATTCAGTTAGGTTATTCAATTTCTAGTATTGTTGACGAAATAAAACAACAATATTAGGGCTAACTTTATCGATATGACATTGTGATCGATATGTATTATGACTAAAGTCTATTTTGGTCGATATGCCATATTAATTTGACGAGCTATAGTTACTTAACCACCACAACCTAGCCTTTATCCAACTAACTTTAGGTCAGCTTCCAGTATAACCGAATGCGGCTGAATACCGCTTTGTTTTACACTAAGCGACTGCCTATTAGACCTCCATAAAACCGTCACTGTGCAACACGACAAAGATTCAAGATTCAAAGCATTTTATTTCAAATAAACCATTAACAGGCACTTTTGAAATTTCAAGAAGTCAGTCAGTCAGAAAAAATTATACTAATTGCACATTCCAAAGCGTAGATATACGTAGATAAAGAAAAATGTGCAAGAAACTCCATGGACACTCTTTTCAATCATGTTATGTAATTACAAATATCTCTGTTACATGTTACTTGCCACTATCATGTGAGAACAATGTAAATAAAAAAAATATATACGAGTAGATATTAAAATAGCAATCTTTGGATAGACTAAAAGGTCAGACTTTTTGGTGTCTGATTAATAACTGTCAAATATCTACGAATGATAACAGGGACCAACGGATTTATGTACTTTCTGAGATACGGGGTGTCAGTAATATCCAAGAAAAACTTAAGTACATATGAATTGAAAATTTCGCTTTAGTGCTTGCTCGGTTTCGAACACGCAACCTCATGCATCAGAGGCAGGTGCTTCAACCACTGGGTCATCACGACACTCAGCAGTAGTTTCTTAATGCAAAAGCAAAAACGTCTAGGTTTCAAATTACCTACTAGTTAAAAAACTACGTAATTTGGAATCGACGTTTAACAAAGGCCATAAAGAAAATTTCTTCGTCATCCGTCGTTACTGTGGTCATCCAGTCCAAATTACACGTCAAGTAGGTCGACTAGACTATCATTCAGAATCTTAATAAGAACTTGGAAAGTTTTTTTTTCCAGTACTTACACACAACGCCATCTAGTCTCGGACTAAGCAGAGCTTGTGCTAGGAGTAAACAACTGATAAACAAACTTATATATTTCTAAATACATACACATTATAGACTAGATTCTCCCAGGGGCTTCACCCGCGTAAAAGTAGGTTGCTTTATACAAAATTTGGACCCCCGTTTTATCCCCTTAGGGGGTGAATTTTGGAAAATCCTCTCTTAGTGCTCGCCTACATCATAAAAGGAAATTCTATTCAAAAATTTCACGTTCCTAGACCCCGCAGTTTCGGCTGTACGTTAATATGTCTGACAGTCAGTTTTTCCTTTTATTTCGTATATACAGATAAATTACACCCAGACACAGAACAAATGACAGTGCTCATCACACAATCTTAGGTGAGAATTGAACCCGCGACCTCCGGCATAGCAGTCAGGGCCACTTACCATTAGACCAACAGGTCAGTCAGTTAGTAAATAATACGGTCTCAAATGTAACCCTGGAAACGAGCCACCCGGAAGCCACACACCCTTACAAAGGAAATTACGAAAAATGCCCAAACAAAGTAAATGAGTGGAGCCAGGCAGTTAACCTAATTACAACCAAACAAAGTCGGAACAAATGACAGTCCCTAGCTGTTACTAGTTTAATTTCGCCGTGTCCATTATCTCGAGTCAACAAGTGACTACTGAGCTGGTGATGATAATAATTCTGTTTGCTCTCGCTCTACTGAAGATCTTGCTAAAATGAGACAGTATTAATTCCTTTTTTAGGATTCCGTACCTCAAAAGGAAAAACACGGAACCTTTATAGGATCACTTGGTTGTTCGTCCGTCTGTCTGTCAAGACGTTTATCTCGGGAATGTGTGGAGTATCGAGTTAAATTAAAACCATATACTCAGGTCTGCGGACTCTTAAAGCTGTAAAAAAATAAACTTGTAAGTTAACGAAAAAAAAGATACTTCGGTTTATGTGGCAAAAAACGTACATTTCAACACTCTCGAGGAAATCAAAATTCATAGGGTACTTTCCCTTGACCCAGAATCCTGAAATTTGGCATAAAGCCAGGTCTTCTAGCACAAGCACAGGAATAAATCTGAAAACTGTAAATTTATTGTAACATCACAGTTTTGTTTACTTTTTTGCGATTCGGAAAAATCTTCCGAGTCTCCATTCCGGAATTGAACTATTTACATAGGTAAGTTTGTACGGAACCCTCAGGGCGCGAGTCCGTCTCGCACTTGCCTAGTTTTTTTGAAATAGGATATCATCAAGTTACTCCACCTTGTAAAACATTTACTTTTTACTGTCTAAAACCTACCTGTGTTCCTTCAGTTGCCCTTCGCATTCCAGGGTCACGGTAACTTAGTCCAACATTCATGCTGCCCACTATCTATTATTTTCCCTTTATCTACCAGCAACAATTGTCATTTCTTCGATGTGCTTTTTTTGCGGGGGGGGGAGTTACCAGAATCGCCAAGCTAGGCAAGCGGGTTGACGATCACAGTGCGTTTGTTGCAATGCACAGAGAATACTGCTTCCCTGGTGTATTTCTTAGTTGTCTCTGACGACACCCACGGAGAGAGATGGAATGGTGCTATTCTCTACGTCCGGACACCATAGAATACGTAATAATAATAATAATTTTTATTCAGGTCAAATATATCCATTCAGAAAACCAAAACTCATCAATACATTAATTAAAATAATACCAAAATTAATACCAATTAAATACATTCAAATTAAAATTAATGAGACACTGTCAATAAATTCCAATTAAATTTAATAAATTAAAATCAAGTGAAATAAATTAAAATTAACCTTTTGATTAGCGTAATTAGAGACACAATAGAAAAACAATGAGCGAGCGAACATTCGCTTGGGGTTTAATGAATTAAAAACAAAAAAAAATTTTTTTTCATAACATACAAATCAATTACTGACTAGCCTGTTGGTCTAGTGGTTAGTGGCCCTGACTGCTAATCCGGAGGTCGTGGGTTCGATTCCCACCCAGGACAAATGTTTGTGTGATGAGCACGATCATTTGTTCTGTGTCTGGGTGTAATTTATCTATATATGTATGTATTTAGAAATATATAAATATGTTTATCAATTGTTTAGTATCCATAACACAAGCTCTGCTTAGCTTGGGACTAGACGGCGTTGTGTGATAGTTGTGGAATATTATATTATTATATTAATATTATTATAAATTAAAATTAACCTTTTGATTAGCGTAATTAGAGACACAATAGAAAAACAATGAGCGAGCGAACACCGGCATTCGCTTGCGGTTTAATGAATTAAAGTCCAAAACATACAAATCAATTAAATAAAAACGGATAAAAAAACAATAATGATGATTATCCTATCAGCTTAGTCAACAACGACACTTCTAGCTTACGGAATAGCCTGATCTTGTTTATCAGTACTGCAACTGTGGGCAAATATTAACCTAACCTCAAGAATGGTGACCCGTTTCTCTGAATCGACACTTAGCTCTAGCCAGTATTGAACTAGTTACAGAATATGTGAGCTTACAACCTCTATGTTATTGTTTCATTTATTAGAAAGGTGCACACGGGGACTGAAGGTTACTCGCCTATATGAAGGTTCCAGTGTTTAATAAGAACCTTCAATGCAATTGAATTCAATATTTTAAAGGTTTTAAAAATCTCTAGTCTAGTACTATTTGTAGCCAGTATTTATCGGACGAGTACAACTCATCATCACATCTTTCATTTTCGTCCGGTTCCGCTCCCGAAAGGTAACAAACGGAACCCTATTAATAAGCCCCGCCAGTGTTGGCTAAAATTTGATTAACGATTAACATATTTTTTTTAATCAAAATTATTGTGATTATGATTATTAATCTTAATCATTAATCGTCAATCACAAATATGTTACTAATTTTTTTTTAAGTAAAAAAAAATAGATTACTTTAATTGGGTTACTGTTTACTTATATAAATCGTCCAACATTTTAAGCGACCTGTTTGTAAAGGAAAAGACTATTGTTACCGCCAGTTTTATTATCTTTTTAATCAAATCAATGATTATTTTTTAATCTCGATTATGATTGACAGATGAAATTTAACTAAAATTAATCTAACTAAGTAATCGATTAATACCAACGCTGGCCTCCTCTACCCGTTTGTCTATCCATCATTGGGTTTAGTAGACGACCTGTCTGTGTAAAAAATTCAATTGAATTTTAACAGTCTACATTCCTATTGCTGCTACATCAATACAAAAATCATACAGAACCTTTTGTATACTAGTCAAATACGAAGCCGTTCAATATTCTTTCTTTGCTTCCATTTCCATCTGGACCTGACGTATATGTAGTTGGAAACAGTATTTTAAATTCAACTGTACAAATTGCTGTATAATTAAGAGTAGTCTGATGACTCATTTTTGGGTTGTCGACCAAACTAATTACGTGTCCAAAAAGTTGCGATAAAGAGACAAATAACATACAAATAAATTGCTAAAAATATTTTCTCCAACAATTACGACATTGGTATGGCGGTTATAACATTCTTGGCACACAATACATTTGCTATTAACAAGATTAATGTGCTACTAATTAACACTAACTAAGTATATAATTAACGTATATATAACTCTTTCTCTCGTGGCAGTACGAGCCCTACGAAAATAGCTCATAGCTCATATTCATAATCAGCTTTATAATGTTCCCACTACGGGGAGGAGAAAAATGGGCAGTTTCTTAATCACCATTTTTTTCTCTCTTTCTTTTAAATAAATTCAAATGAAAAAAGTCCTAAAAAATAGTAAACGATAAATAATAATTTTCCATTAAGGAGGATGCTCAAAGGTAGCCACCAAAATTCAATTTTTCTAATTTTTTTTGCATTTTCCTAAATTATTTTGTCTTGCTCCATTGGCTATTTTACGAAAAAGTCATTCAGTAGGATAACACGAACTAAGAGGGTTGTATTAATAACTTTACTGATTTTAAATCCATTAATAATAACGTATTATTAATGCAACTGCACAACTTCTGGCTTAAATGGTATAGCAGCTCACACGCGATTCTGGCATCTCAATTCCAGTCATCCTTAGAGTCTGGGTCGCTACCTCAGGTTTTAACAACTGGTGTCACCCACTTGCTCTAGACGGAACCCAAGAATTATAGACCGATTACATGTTTGTCGACGGTCTATAAACTTCTTACATCCATCCTGAGAGTGAAAATTAATCTACACATTGAGAATAATTCAATTATGTCTGCCTCTCAGAATGGATGTAGGAACGGGTCCCGCGGCACTAAGGAGCTACTCCTCATAGACATGGCCATAAGCCAACAGGTTCGTCGATCCCGCAAGGATCTTTCGACATGCTGGATAGATTATAAGAAGGCCTACGACTCTGTTCCACATACATGGCTCATGAGGGTGCTGGAGTTGTATAAAATAGATGCAACTCTTTGCACCTTCCTTGAGTCATGTATGAGGCAATGGAAAACAGTCCTTCGCTATCCAGGATGTCGACCAATCCAGGGAAATGATGAACCAATATGGATTAAGCGGGGAATATTTCAGGGCGACAGTTTGAGTCCACTTTGGTTTTGCTTAGCCCTGAATCCTCTAAGCACGTTGTTGGAGGATTCAGGTCTGGGCTATCGGTTGAGAAGAGGTGGTCAGGTCGTATCTCACCTGCTTTACATGGATGATCTGAAACTGTTTGCCCACAACAATTTGCAACTGATGGAACTACTGAAGGTAACTGAAACTTTCAGTAGTGCCATCAGGATGGAATTTGGTGTGGACAAATGTGCAGTCATGCATGTAAGGCGAGGGGAGATTATGGAATCCGAGGGAATTCAACTCTCGGATTCCATACATCTTAGAACCCTCTCCTCGACCGAAACTTATAAGTATTTGGGTATGTCGGAAGCGTTAGGCATTAACGTCGCCGACATGAAACAAACGTTGAAGGAGCGCTTCTTTGGTCGCCTGAAGAAGGTATTAAATAGCCTTCTGTCAGGCGGAAATAAGGTGCGCGCCTTCAACGGTTGGGTCATGCCGGTTTTAATGTACTCTTTCGGCATACTCAAATGGACTCAGACTGAACTAGACGCTCTGGATAGGCGGGTCCGTACACTGCTGACCGCAAATCGAATGCATCACCCAAGATCATCGATAATGAGACTGTATATCCCGCGGAAGTGTGGAGGTCGAGGCTTTTTAAGCGCGAAGACTCTACACAACCGCAAGGTGTGCAGTCTCAGAGAATACTTTGTTCATACCGATGTGGGTATGCACCGAGATGTGGTCGCAGTGGACAAAGGACTCACCCCGTTATCCATGGCTAAAGAGAACTGGCGCAAACCTGTAGTACTTACTACTGATGACCGCAAGGAAGTATGGAAAGGCAAGGAGCTCCATGGACGCTTTTAACGGGCTCTCCACGAGCCTGATGTAGATTTCTTGGCGTCCGTGGCCTGGCTACGTTTCAGCAACCTTTTCGGGGAAACTGAAGGTTTTGTCTGTGCGATTACGGACGAAGTCATCTTGACGAATAACTACCGGAAATATATAATGAAGGATGGGACGGTTGACGTGTGTCGGGCATGCCACCGTCCGGGTGAATCCATCAGACATATTATTTCTGGTTGTTCTCGTTTGGCTAACGGCGAGTATTTACACAGACATAACCAAGTAGCCAGGATTATTCACCAGCAACTTGCTTTGAAGTACAACCTAGTGGATTCTGAGGTACCGTATTACAAGTATGTGCCCGACCCAGTTCTCGAAAATGACCATGTCACGTTGTACTGGGATCGGTCTATCATTACTGACCGGTCTATTGTAGCCAATAAGCCGGATATAGTGGTGATAGACCGATTAGCGCGCCGCGCAATGATAGTCGACGTCACCATTCTGCATGACGAGAATCTCGTGAAAGCTGAGAAAGAGAAACAAATCAAATATCTCGACTTAGCACACGAGGTTGTCGACATGTGGAATGTAGACTCGGCTATCATTGTGCCGATTGTCGTGACCGCCAATGGCCTTATAGCCAAAAGCTTCGACGACCATCTTTCGAAGCTGTCGTTACGCAGTTGGATCAAGGGCCTGATACAGAAGGCAGTACTCCTCGAGACGGCTCGCATTGTGAGGAGGTTCCTGTCTCTGGAGCCCTAACCACCGGTAGCTTGGACCCTGCTCCCGACACCGGTGGATTACTATTTTTTATATTTTTAAATGTTTTTTTTTTATATGATCTTGTTAAAAAATATTTAAAAATGTAATTTATAGGTATATTAAACAAATAAAGAGAATAACGTATTATAATAATAATAATAAAAACGTTTCATCATAAAATCATATTTTAATCAACTAAAAGACAAAACAGAAGGATTGGAACAATTTTTCTGCTGCGGTCTTCCCGTCTGATTACAATTTAGGTGTCTTCAAGGCTAGAGTGAATAGGTTTTTAATAAATTGGTGCACTTCACCATGAACGATTGCATCACTGCTTCCCATCAGGTGGGATCGCAATCAAGCACTAGTTTATACCATTTAAAAAACATACATCTTTACTCTGCATGGATTTAATTTTTCTTTTTGATATTTTGTTATTTACTACTCACGTTTAATGAATATAGTTTTGTAAAAACATACATGTCATTACCGTAAATATATATTTTTTTGCTGTCAAATACTGAGCTGCAAATTGAAAAAAAAACTTTCGAAATAATAAATTTAGCAAGCTACCGTGAAACATTCCCCTGAATCCAAAAACAGCCGCTTCGACACGGTCATACAGATTCATTGAAGTAACCACTTCCGGCATCCCTTACCGGATGGAAGTTGAAACTTTAAGGTTTACATAGAAAACAAGAGTGCCCTTCCGGTGTTATACCTCAATCTCACACCTGCCTTGTTATGTAGATAATATGTACAGAAAGGGTCGGGTGGACGTATCGATCCGTGTGGATAAAAACCCTTATTGATAAAGATTTTAAAGAAAATTATGTATAGTAAGTAGGTATACTCAACGTACCACAGATTAATATTTTTATTTCAAAGGTAGACAAATTCTTTGAGCATATGTACCGCTTTTTTTTATGTGAGAAAATCATCTAATGACAAATCCCGTTCTAGGGCGGAGCGGGAGATAGTGTCAGACTTTTACTGCCTAAAAACCCACTCCTGTTCCTTCTTTGCCTTCATCCCGGGGCCCCGGGCTTCGCTTTCACACTACCCGTGGATATGTACCACTACTGTACATAAATTTGAAATAAATAAATGCTTGTAATAAATGTTTGAAGAAATCTGTAAGCAGTCTCAAAATATCGGTAGGATCCGTTAATCAAAGTTGAAGAAAATAAGACATTACAGAATAGTCAATGGTTTGATTAAAAATCAAATAATTGACTGTCCTGCAATGTTCAATGCATGTATTTTATGATGTTTTCAATCTCTCTTGGTTCTTAATTTTAGGAAAAAATTAAAAGCTATTATTTTACTCATTCCATCTCACTGCTGGACAGCACGGTTGGCACAGTGGTTAAGCAATTGGCTGCTGCTCTTCGTATCGCGGGTTTGATTCCCGCACGAAACAAACATTTGTATGACCTACAGATTGTTTTTTTTTTTTCAATCTGGGTATATTGGGTATGTAAGTTTATACAGGAGTAATGACTTTGTGTAGGGAGCAGTGGTGGCCGAGTGGTAACGGCCCCGACTTACAAGTTGTAGGGTCGCGGGTTCAAACCCAGCCAAGCGCATTACTTTGTGTAATTTATTTCATCACCACTGCTCTCAAAACGGTGAAGGAAAACATCGTGAGGAAACCGGCATGTCCTAGAACCAAAAATTCGAAGACATATGACATCCACCAACCCGCACTGGGCCCGCGTGGTGGATTACGGCGCATTCCTTCTCCTAGAGAGGAGGCCTGAGTCCCAACAGTGGGAACATTATAAGGCCGACTATGTTACTATGCTATGCTAATGACTTTGTGTATGGCCTCGTGCTTATAAAGAAAACTAAAAAGCTTTTGAAGGAACTCTCATAGCCTCTAAAAAGCTCTCATCTCACTTAAATCACAAAATAACACACACAATCACATAATTAATAAATATATTATTTTCTCACCCAGGATCCTAGTTCGGGCAATAAGCTACACAGTCCACGGACTGATCCCAGCGTCCTGCGTGTTCGCGGACCGGTACAACCGCGAGGAGGTGGTGCGCTCTCTCGGCAAGGAGGTCAACATCAATCCTCCGCTGATGCTGGGGCAGCTGCCTGATACTCCGGAGGAACTGCTTAAACTTGACCAGGTAGGCTGAAAATTTCAGTAACTTAAAAGATTATGCTTAGAACTTAACTAGAATGTTTACAATGTAAACATTCTTTTTTTTTCAAACATAAGCTTGAAAAGCAAAAATTACTAAACGACATTGAGTAAACTTTACAGAAAAGTGATTTAAAGTTAATATTTTTAGAAAAAAAAAAATGGTTAAAAATTACGAAATAGCGAATTTAGATATTATTGCTGTCATGTTAATAATATCTAAATCCCACTTTCCTTAAATTAACATATTTTTTCCAAAACTTTTAACTTTAAATCTGTCTCCTGTAAAGTTTACTCAATGTCGCTTAGTAATTTTTGCCTTTCAAGCGTTGACATAATTCTGCAGTGTGAAGTATTCGGTGACGGAAACATAATTAAGGATTAAGCAAAAGAATAAGGACTACCATCTACTAGCCAAATGTTTTTTTCGAATACATACCTTGTCATTACATCCGACGATAGAAATTTTCATTAAAAAGGAACGAAGCTAAAGTCTATCCACAAAATTCCTGTGATTCAATTTCAAAAGCGGTTTTGTAAGCCCCAAAATCGGTTAGACATGCAAAGGATTCGTTTAATGAAACTTCAATCATCATAACGACGTGGGCAAAGTCCTTTGCCGTTATTTGCTTCATAAAACAGCTGTATGTCGCTGTATTGAAATTTATTTAACATTTTTAACTTGCAATATTTGTGTCTTAAACAATTGGGCAGTTAATTCATTATTTTTATTAAAAAAGTAATGCTTATAGAAAGAATTTTTCAAATCCGTTCAATATTAATTAAGTTAGAAACCTTTTGAATTAGGTGGAAGGGTAAACTGTAAAGTAGCAGAATAAGGATGCACACGCTGAAATGTGACGTCACCGCCATTAGGTTACGTGTGTACAAAAGAGATAGCGAGGCTCCCACTCTGTAAAGAGCTAATTGCTGCTTTACCGAATAACTTATTTAGATGTTATTTTCAATAAAATATATTTTTAGTGTTATTTGTTGTTTAGAATTAACTATTCGACCAAAAAAATCACAGGATAATCCAATTTGAACACCCTATCCAGGGTACACTTAAATCACGTGTTAATAGAAACTCTGCTCACGTTTAAGCATAGTACACACACGTGGGTGGTACACATTACTTAGGTAGATTATGTAGCTGGCTTTACACGTGGCTTCGAGTCCGAACAGGTATCAATATGCGAACTTAAGGTAAGGGTGAGCACACACAACCGAAAAAATATACATAAAAATCACAACCAGGACCCTTCTTATCACATTTAACATTCGGCCCAAAGCGAACTCAGGATCGCAAATAAATTAGCAGTAAAACCTTTCTCTTGCTGCGATTGTTTTTTCAGTTCCCAATTACGAATAAACAATGCCGTCGCTTACTGCCGTGAAACATTGATGAGGGCTGTTAGTCGTGAGGCTGAAGAGAACGTAGGGGGACGTCTATCAGCGCTCTCCTTACACCCAAGGGGGCATGGGTCTCTCCATAGCTCGAGCTAATCACAGTAATGGAGTAATGACAAGTTAGACTACGCACTACTTCTACCCCACAAACTTTATGCTCACATGAAATCCTGCACGACGGGAGATGGGAGACGGGACACATTAAAATATTATGTGGCAAAGTAACTCTGGATTCGAAGCGCGAGTTAGTGTATGGTACGTAGCTAATTACTCTGAAGTTGAACGACCCATCCATTTAAATAAACTTCCGACGTTTCTCTTACCTTGTGAAGTATTTACAAAGGTATTTATGTGAATGATTAAGTTTTAAACGATCTTAATCGAATGTGGTTTGAGGATATTAAGATTAAATTCAAAGATCAAGTAGACATTGAGCGGGAACGCAGTGCCACCTTGAGTCCCAACTAACGGATCCTCTGTGACTGTCGCAAACTCACGTGTTGTTAGTTCGGATGCCACATGGTGCGACTCCATCTGTGCTAGAACCAGCACGTCGCCAGCGTACGCTGCTAGGAAAGTCGCCGCGCAGCACGTAGTCGAGGCCGATATTCCCCAAGGGCGGCCCCAGTACCGACCCATGCGGTCGGTACTGGGGCCCTGCGGAACACAGCACGACATCTCCGTTTCCACTCTCCTTGGCGACTGGGGTAGATGACGAATCTGTCTGTGAAATAGATCTCGATCACACGACGGAGATAGGTCGGCATCTAGCGATGCCGCCCTGATGCAAATCCAGGGAAGGGCAACTGAAAGAATACAGGTGGGTTTTAGTCAGTAAAAGTCTGGCACGCCCTCCCATTCCACCCTAGACCGTGAGAAGTCATTAGCTGATTTCCCACCTCAAAAAAGGTCGTCAGCAGTAAGATGAAACATGTTGGCTCACAGATTTGCTCGTTGTAGTAAAGAGGTCAAATTTATTTCATTCAAGGCGCTTTGTGGTACTCAATAAATGGTTGCGGTTGCTGAATCGGCAGTAAAATAAGTTTTAGGATTTTAAGTGTTACTAACCCTTTAGTTGATAAGTTGTTACTAACCAGTGGACCGCTGCTGTTATTTTAATAAAGTTATTATTAATAATAGGTATAATTATAATAGACAAGTCAGACTCTATGGTAAGATTACTCAATACTCAATTATTTATTGCATTCCACAATGTACATGAAAAGATGTTAGGTGAAAACAATGGACACAATTATGAACCCTGTTGGGTACAGCAAATACAATACAGTGGATGAAAAGGACTTACAAACTAACTTATTCTAAGAACAATTTTATTAAACATTCATTACATTAAAATTTATTATTATTTTATATTAAGTGAGCTGTATAGATTTGTCATTTAAATATTCATTTATGCTAAAATAACATTTACTTAGAAATTATATATTTTTTAATTTATTTGTAAAAACAGCGTTCTTTTTTTCGTTTCTTAGTGGCTGGGGTCATTTATTATAAATATTTATCGACATTAATATTATAGTGGGCCAGATGAATGCATTTTTAGTCGAGATGTTGGTAGGTTTAGACGTGTTGCTGTTTGAATATCTTCTCGTCTTATCTAAAAGTCTTGGTGTGTGTATGCAAATTTACAGATTTCTCGTATGTAAATAGAAGGTAATTAAGGGATGTTAATTACGTGAAACACAAAGGGCAACTGAAGTCTGAACCTCCCTCTCGCTCCACACTAAGTGGGAGGAATAATTTGATGATTTCCAAGTAAATAAAAAAGACTATGGTAAAACGTCAAAATGAGTCAGATAAAAAAAGCATTTCTTGCGTTAATCTTTACTTCCTTCTATTCAGCACCTACCAAAACTTGGCACATATATCGCGACCAAACTTCACTTTCCTATTGTGAAGGAAGTCTATAACCACTTTAAGCACTTTTATATAATACTAACTTCTACCAGTAGCTTCGTCCGTTTGAATATCGGATATTGCGGATGCGAAATCGAAGCCAGATAAAAAGTAGTCTATACTTACTCTATACTACTTTCATCAAAATCGGTTCAGTAGTTTAACCGTGAAAGGGTAATAGATAGACAGAATTACTTTAACATTTATAATAGTAAAAATAATAGATATGGACTAGTATCTATTAAGTAACTCTTTTAGGGTAGAAAATCGTCAAATGGCTGCTTCTAGGGTTGAGCGAGAGGACATGTCAGACTTTTACTGACTAAAACCCCTCCTGTTCCTTCTTTGCCTTCGTTCCAGGGCCCCGGGGTTCTCTTTCGTATCACTCATGACACCAGTAGGCTTCGACCTTGGTCCTGGGTCCCTACCGTTGCTGACATCTCCTTGAGGTGCCCGTGGAACACTACGCGCCGTCGACGACTTAGGCTCGGTCCGGTCGGTTACTGGACGGTTGGATGGCTAGCTACCCATTGCTCGCCGTCCGCAAGCCCGCGCTTACGGTGGCCGGAAATCGGGATGTGAATCCCTTCGGCTGGGGCGTGAGGGCCGTTGCCTCACGCGTGCGGCCGCCTCCATTGCCAGCATTACTGCTTCACAGAAAGCGGCGACCGCCTTCCACTCCTCCAAGCCTGTACCAAGGCCCAGTACGAGAGATTGCTGCCGCCGAGCGCCCCCACGAAGACACAGCGATGATCTACCCAAGCGGGTTCAGATGCCCTTTGCGTTCCACGGCCACGATAGTGACTCTCTCGAACGTTTCCGCAATATTAATAATAATAACATGTTGTACTAAAATGACAATAGTGGTCCAATGGCTATTTACATCTGGTTAACTACAGCCCTTGACGTTCTAGGGCCATGGCGGGTAAATTTTTCAAACGTTCGTTAAAGATTACTGAATCTATTAGGTAACTTACCTATCGGTTAGGTAAGCCAAACAATAATCTATACACATAATACTAAAAAATCTGAAGAAGTGTTTAGTTATGCGCGCATCACGTAAAATGTATCTACAAAATCGATGTAGATAACTTGTATACATTGAAATTGTCTGTAACTTGATTATATTACTTTGGCTTTGTTTCATCGCAAGGAAAAACGAAATCCTTATAGGATCACTTTGTTGTCCGTCCGTCTGTCTGTCTGTCTGTCAAAATGCTTTATCTCGGGAACGCGTAAAGGTATCAAGTTGAAATGAATACCATATACTCAGGTCTGCGGTCCCTTGAAGTTGTAAAAAAATCAAACTTCTAAATTAACGGAAAAAAAATATACAGCCGTTTATGTCGCAAAAAAGGTATATTTCGACCCTCTAGGGAATCAAAATTCATAGGGTACTTCCCGTTACCCCAGAATCCTGAAATTTCGCATAAAGCAAGATCTTATAGCACGAGTATAGGAATAAATCTGAAAACAGTAATTGTTTTTGTTACGTCACATTAAAAGTTTTTTTTGAGATTTGGAAAAATCTTCGAGACTCCATTCGAGAATTGAGCTATTTACATAAATGAGTTCGTACGGAACCCTCAGAGCGCGAGCCCGACTCGCATTTGCCCGGTTTTTTTTTACCTTTAAATAACAAAGTGATGAAAAGTGAAAACAAAATACAAACAACCACTACCGTTATAAAACAATACAATAAACGTCCACCTTCAAAAAAACGTATTTTTCAACCGTCTGTATCTTTACACGTAGGTAAAGGAAAATAAACGTAATAATCTGCAGCAAAAGATTCAATTTTCAGTACAAAATGTTGTTAGGCAAGTTTGTTCGATCCAGTCAACTGCCAATTTTCATTAGGTACGTTACGTACGTTTATACTCTGTAAGCTGGAAGTTTGTTGAGATCTGTCCGTCCCTTGCATTTTAAACTCACTGTATACATTGGCTTTCTGAATATAATAGTAAGTGCTTTCATGTTGGGACTTAATCCACGTCAAAAAAATACGAAAAATATATTTATTAAGCATGTTCTGAACTGAACTAAATATACTTTTTTTTAGTCTTATTCATATGACCGCTGAAACTATAACGACTAGATGATACCTGTTATAATTGAAATGTAAATTTTCCAAAAAGTTCAATTCTCAGGCAACCGACTTGACACAAAAGGGTAGTTGACTCATTTTTAGGGTTCCATACCTCAAAAGGAAAATCGGAACCCTTAAGTATCACTTTGTTGTCCATCTGTCTGTCTGTCAAGATCCTTTTTCGGGAACGCGTGAAGGTATCGAGTTGAATTTAAAACCATATACTCAGGTCTGCGGTCCCTTGAAGCTGTGAAAAAATCAAACTTCTGAAATAACGACAAAAAAAGATACGGCCGTTTATGTCGCAAAATATGTATATTTCGACACTTTCAAGGGATTTAAAATTCATAGGGTACTTTCCGTTAACCTAGAATCCTGTAATTTCGCATTAAGCAAGGTCTCATAGCACAAGTATAGGAAAAAATCAGAAAACTGTAATTTTTTTTGCTATTTTGGAATTCGACAATTCGGGAATTGGACTGTTTTCATAAGGGAAGTGTGTAAGGAACCCTCAGTGCGCGAGTCCGGCTCGGAATTGCCCGGTTTTTTCCTATTACCCACTCTTACACACTGTGTCTCCATCTCTTTTTTTTCAACTCTCCTTTAGCAGGTATACTGGAAAAGATTTCTATAGAAATAAGCATCATCTTTGCACATACCAATATACTAATACCAATTTTTGCACATACATTTTGAACTAAATAAATAAATTATTATAAAAAATATAACAGAATACTCTATTCGACTAACTACTCCTAGTTTACTTTAACTTAAGTTCGAGTGCGTTACTCTAAAAATACTTTAATTTTATTACTATGTTTTTTTTTTATAGCCCATTTATATCCCACTGCTGAGCAAAGGCCTCCCTTACCCTTTTCCACACAAGTCTGTCTTCAGCCATTGCGGGTCAGTCCCTCTGGTATTTATGCAGTACACCTTCGCCTTGGTCTGCCGCGGTGTCGCCTTGCGTTTAGTGTAGTATTAACTATTATATAAAAATTAACTAGATGTATTAATTCTACAATGCTTACACCGCCACCGTAATAAAAATACGCTATTTTAATGTACATAGAGCGTACATGAATTTAACCCCAAATGAAATATGTAAATGCGTGTTCAAATGCCAAATTATTACAAACTATTTTCTATTCAAAGTTGAGCTTACATAACATAATCAGCCATAAAATGTTCCCACCGCTGGGACTCAGTCTCTTCTCTAGAAGAAAGAATGAGCCGTAATAGATTACGAATTAAGTATAAAAAAATCCCGCACTGGGCCCGCATGGTGAACTACGCGGGCCCTGGGGTCCAACTCTGCTATTTTTATAAATTCTTCATTCCAACACGATCCCATTGTCATTTTGCTGAAAGTTCGTAATCTGTTTATTCATAATGATCGATCATTGATCGGTCAATGGTCTCGTAATAGAGTTGTGGTAGAATGACAATATCGAGCTTACTGCACAATGTCGTTTTAATGGTAGGTCACTGATCAAAGGAACTGTCAAAATTTTAGCAGATTACCGTATACGTCAGCCATTCATTTGTCAATATTTACGAGACCACCATTCCATGCCACTTCTTTCAATGGAGTGTCAGTAGTTAACCATTGGAAAGTCATAATGACGCCATTATATTAGTAGATTACCAAACTTGTGAAAATCAACAATTTTATTATGAAATCAATGATAGATAATTCTGACACTATTGTAATGGCAGACTTGAGGCCCTATGCAATATTTTTTATACTTTTCTCATAATATTTTCTTTCACCGTTTTGAGAGCAGTAGTGATGAAATAAATTACACAAAGTAACGCACTTGGCTGGGTTTGAAGTTGACTTTATTATAACTATATGATGAGCTATTTATTGCGCGTTATGTACAATTGCCAACACTAAACTAATCTCGAAAACATTGATCTAAAGGTTCATTGATGTAACTTCACCTCATCACTGTCTTTCACAGCCTGCCTTTGCTTATTGCTGGTTATGGTCGGGAAAGAGTGGGCTATAGCCCACTCTTTTCTTGTACCGATCTCTACGTTCCTATGCCAACCTCATTAAGGTTCTACCTAAGATGGCAACAATATCAAAAATATGCAAAATGACCAAAGTTCGTTTGCAGTGCATGCACTTTCTTTTATTTTATGATAAAAAACGTAAATACAATAAAATGCAGGAAACCCTTTGTTTTTTGCAAGCAATAATTTGTTCACCGTAACTTTGGCTATTAGGATTAAATGGAATACTTAATTTTATGTTGAAAGCTCACACTATTTTTAAAAAGAAGATTAAATAAATAATAAAAAGTTTTGTAACCTCAAAAGGAGGATTTGTAAATATTAAAAATGTTTATTCCTGTGTACGGTACATTTAATGAGTGTAGGTGCTCAAGCCAAAATTAGTGCGTATAATTAATTTCCCTTACTCTGGAAATATTTCAGGCCGTAACTCCAATAATCTATGTCGGTTCAGAAAAAAATGAACCAAAGAAATTAATACTATATCATTAGTTCATTATTACCAGTAGTCAAAAAGGCACTCATATATTATGTAATGAATAGCGGACGAGAGAAATTATTCAACCATTTCAAGAATAGAAAACAAGTAACAAATTCAATTACAGATAGGCACTTACATATAGATATACGTATTTCAAACAAAGAAATAGATTGAGTACTATTAATAACAGCGTTTCAATCTTCTGTCCAAGACTTCTACACACTCTTCTTGATTGAAACCTGTATATAACAAAAACGTCCGTAACTTTCCTCCTGACTCTAATGTAATCTGATCGAAAACATGAAATAAAGTAACACAGCCTGACGTGGATGGCTTGACAAGAAGTCTGACCAAACGTTACGAAACTGTTTGCTATTTTTCTGAAAGATTATTTTAGATCCATGTTGACGGCTGCTTCCACCTGAATGATTTATGGTCTTCGGACTCTTTAGCTTTGGTTGTTTTCCTTAAATATTTTCTTGAATATTGAAAGCCTGGAAGTGAAGGCCTCTTAAATGGGTTTTTCTGTTGAAAACTGTTGTTGATGTCAGGCGATTCGATTGTGATGTTCCAGAATTCGAACATCTGTGTTTAAAAGTAAATAGTTTCAATGCTCTTGATTTCATTATGGAAATATGTTTCGTTACGCTTACAATGTTATCTATATAGGGTCGAGTTGCGTAAATCGGACCGACTCGCAATTTGTACCACTTCAAAATTTACCAAACCATAATGTTCAGTTTTGAATTGGCAACACTAAAAAGCAGTACTACCAACATGACGCTGCTATTTTGGATTCGATATCACAACACAGTGAAAGGTGTTGAACAAAAATAATTATTTCGGTGTTCTAATCTTATTTTATGGGGGTCTACCTTTTATAGCAGAACTTTTTATATCATAATATTATTTTGCATAACAACGGATAGCATAAACTTCATTTCGCAGAAAAACGTTTCGCATACACTCATTTGTCATATATTCAAAACTAACAATTTTGTCAAGTCAGAAACATCTTTAGACATAAATTTCATATCCGTAATAATTAAAAAGCAGAACCATCATATCCATTGCCGAAGCCTGGCCAATAGCAAAAAGTTATTTTGTTAATCGACGAAATATAGTTCGGTAAAATAATACCTATACACATGATACTTCGATGATGTAAAAATATGTAAAATAATGCATGCAAAAAGCAAAAAAGACGTCGGATAATAAAAAAAATACAACTAACTTCAAAGTAAAAAAGTCGGTTGTATTTTTTTTTATAAAAAGTTTTTATTTTACACTTTTTAGTTATAGTACCACCACTAAAAAGTACCCCTCAGCCAAACTTAAATACCTTAAAGCCGTGCATCTCATGACAATTCTAATAATCCCAAACACGGTTAGTCATATTAATTCATTACAGAGTTCCGGTGTCTCACTTCAGGCTTCATCATCAGATCAGTTCAATATATTCCCCCTCTTCTTTCACTCAGTCGTCAACTGCATATATAAACAAATAAATTTTACTTGTTACGACGGTTCTGCTGGGATCCTATGAGGAGTTCTGATCCATATCTTCGAAGTTCATGATCAGATCATAACAATATAAATCATAAAATTTTATTTCATTGATAACAGAATAATTATTTAGTATGATCAAGAAGTAGGGTATCGAATTGTTGAGGCCAGTAGAGGCAACAAAATTTGAATAGCCTTCTTGCTGCCAATGTATAAACGCACGACTGCTAATTCTAAAATAGAGCTGTATTTTTCAGTACTCACAATCAAATTAAATCCTATATTATTTTTTCATTACTATTTGGAAATTAGCACATGAAACCACAAGCGTCATAACACCTTTAGGATCAATTTTCAAAAGCTTCGCAAGGAAACATTAAGCTACCCTCAGTTTCTCCCTTACCGTACCTTATCTCTGCTTTTTCTCCGTTAAAACGTTAACGATGTCATAAAAAGCGTTTTTTTACAATTGTCCCTACAATCGTGGAACACATCAACCCACCCCTAACCTTTACAGTCACCTGTATAAAAAAGTATATACATATATTCAAAGAATTTATGTATACGCTTAAGAAACTTTTAACGAATATTCAAATCGTTTTTGTTGACAGCATCTTTAACTTTAGTTTTAAAATTCATATCGATATTATCGTCTGCATCACCTCAACTTTTCCGTTCTGGAAGAGTTAAAATATTCGAAGAGTTATATATAAAGCTCTCTCTTCTCTTTTCTCTCGGAGATATGTCACTTGAATCATATATAATCTCTTTTGGCACTTTGCCAAGTATTTTATTATTATTGCCATGAAAATTTCTTATATCTACCTACTTTGTAATTTCTCCATTAGTATCGTTACATACATAAGTAATGACATCATCTTTATTACGTCAAGCTGTTTCCTTCCACTTTCATCTCCATTTTATATGCAATTTCTCCTCAACTACTTTAACATAAACATTTCACTGATACAAAAAGTGCTAGCAAAGTAAACATAAAGTATTCTTGGGTTGCGACCCGCGGTGAATATATGTATGCACTGGCGTAACTATCGGGGCTAAGCAAGGCAGTGGCCTGGGGCCCCCAAGTTCAGGGGGCCCCAAACCTCTTATAATTTTTTTGAGAATTTAGTTTCGAAAGATTCTCCGACCTACGAAATCGAAATAAAATAGGTTGCAACACTAAATATTGCAACTCGTTTTAGTCAGTGAAAGTTTGAAACTCCCGCTCCATCCTGAGTAAAAGAAGTTATTTGATGATTTTCCACGTAAAAAAACGGGCCCCTTTTTTTGCCCCAGCGCCGTTGGTCATCTAGCTACGCCACTGTATGTATGTGCCTAAGAATAGCGAGTAGGTACGTACTTTATGTCTCCTTTATTAGGTAGTAGAACGGCAGTAAAATGTGTTCTCATCAAACGGAATGTTCGTCTAGTCTGTGTTTTGTTACTGTGAGGTGAAATATTGGAGTTCGCGTCTGATGTATGCGGGCACGCGGTGAAGCAGTTGTTACTAAGGATCCGACGTCGATAATTTTTATTAAACAATATGAGGTGTTATAAAATAGATTTACAATTCTGTTGGCCTTAGGGTTTTTTTTATTTTATTTTTTATTTTTTCCGGTGGGAAAATCATCTTATGACATCCCCCGCTCTTGAGCGGGGCGGGAGATAGTGTAGACTTTTACTGACTAAAAACCCACTCCTGTTCCTTCATTGCCATTCGTACCAGGGCCGAGTCTTCCTTTCAGAATCAGACCCTTGGCTCCAGTAGGCTTCGACCCTGCTGGGCCCCTACAGTTGCTGACATCTTCTTGAGGCGCGCGTGGAATTATACGCGCCGTCGACAACTTGGGCTCTGTCCGGATGGTTACCGGACGGTCGGACGGCGAGCCACCCATTGCTCGCCGTCCGCAAGCCCGCGCCTACGGTGGCCGGTAATAGGGATCGGAGTCCCGGCGGCTTTAGGATAGGTATACAGTCTAAAAATGCAATTTATTACCGTTAATGCGTTAACACCACAACATGCAATAAATTCAATGTTTATTTTTAAAAAAGACATCGTAAGATTCTTGCATAATTAGGTACAATATTCCCCGAAACATTTCTGAAATAGTCAAGAATCGCCATCTAAATAAACAATAGTATAAATTCTCACTTGAGACAACTCTATTTTATTTAAAATTGAGTGGAGTTTCGTGTCGCCCACAACTTGCTTTTAACCTGATGTCAATCAATTGGAATAGATTCGTATTGAACCCACTCAAATATTAATTAGAGTTTTCAAACCACTACTAGTGGGTATCTACAGTATATACAATTCAATAGACACAAACTACAGTCCCCCTTTGAAGTATCTTTGAAATATTGAAGAATAAAATAAGTGGTAAGGTAAAATTTAATGGATTTAATACTATTCTCCGCAACAAGAATGCTATATTGAAATTTATACCGACTAAGTACGTAGTCATTAAGAAATGTTGAGATGAAACCACTAAAGTTTTATTATTCATAATTGGTTTTGTGTAATAAGGAGCCAAAAACAGCTTTACAGATAAAGCATTGACTGGCAATGAAGATTTCATAACTGTTCACCTTAAGAGGCGTCTAATTCTGAACGATGTGACGAATCCATTATTTAGGTAATCCAATTCCTTGACAAAGTATATGTTAAATTATATACTATCCAGGTGTACCCTTTTCGGTAAACTTCGAAATCATATTAGTACCAAAAAGCTTTTAGTTGTAATGTTCCCTTCTTTTCGGTTTTCGCATAAATTTTACCTATTTAGAATATAATATATTTTTATGACGTATTGCTGATTTTATTATATTTATGATCTTGAATACCAGTGAGGTAAATGTCGTTGATACGAAGACGGTGGATTACGACATATTTTCCGAGAAGAAATTCACTAGCATTATCAATTTATAGGAAGGGGAAATGGGTGGAGAGGGAGAGGGAGGCCAAAGAAAAGATGGAAGGATTGTGTGAACAGTGATGTGAAAGAAAAGGAAGTTAGTCATAGTATGACGGTTGACAGGATAGAATGGAAGAAAGAAACGTGTTGCGCCGACCCCAAATAAGATGGGACAAGGGCAGGAAGATGATGATGATCAATTTATAGGAAACTAGCTTCTTCCAGCAGCTTCGCCATCGTGAAAGTATGTTTCTCCATACAAACTTTGGACCCTCATTTCATCCCCTAAGGGTGATAATTTTGGAAAACGCTCTCTTATTGCTCACCTACGTAATAAAAAAAACTTGTGTAAATTAATAATTTCACGCTCCTAGTCCCTGTAGTTTCAGCTGTGCGTTGATATATCAGTCAGTCAGTTTCTCCTTTTATATATATAGACTAGCTTTTGGCCGCGACTTCGTCCGCGTAAAAGTCGAAAATGTTTATATTACGTTTTTTGATTGATTTTGTTTTATCTACACTAATATTATAAAGAGGAAAAAAATTCTTTCACCATTCGAAAGCTACATTATCCACGAGTAACATACGCTATATTTTATTTTGGAAAAAAATAGGGTTCCGTAAGATATTTGAGTTTTTCGGACACAAGGTGTAAAAAGTCAACCAGAAAAGTTACTTATTTTGCGTACGCTGCCTAAACTATAAAAGATAGAACCATAAAATGTTCTAATTACTTGTAGATCTTATATATAATATCTAATTATTATAATATCTACCAAAGTTTGTTAGGAGAAACCTACTTGCACGCGGGCGAAGCCGCTGGCAGAAGCTAGTTATTTATATAATTAACTTGGTCTTGTCCGAGACTTCGTTCGCGTAAAAATTGAATATATTTGTAAAGTATAGGGACATTAGGAAGCTGTTTTAGGTACATCACGCTATCATAAGTAAGAATGGTACTATAGAACGTTGGGTTAAAGTACTGGGTCTTATAATATTATCAATGGAATTGTAGTTGATGCTATCTCCTAGAGGTTAACTTTTTTTTTTTTTTTTTTTTTTATTGGGTGGGAAAATCATCCTAATGACATCCCCGCTCTTGGGCGGAGCGGGAGATAGTGTCAGACTCTTACTGACTAAAAACCCACTCCTGTTCCTTCGTTGCCTTCGTCCCAGGGCCCCGGGTTCCGCTTTCACACTACCCGTGGCCCCAGTAGGCTTCGACCCTGCTGGGCCCCTACGATTTGCTGACATCTCCTTGAGGCGCGCGTGGAACAAAACGCGCCGTCGACGACTTGGGCTCGGTCCGGACGGTTACCGGACGGTCAGACGGCGAGCCACCCATTGCTCGCCGTCTACAAGCCCGCGCCTACGGTGGCCGGAAATCGGGATCGGAATCCCGGCGGCGGTTGGAGCGTAAGGACCGTTGCCTCACGCGATCGGCCGCCTCCTTAGCTAGCATTACTGCTTCGCAGAAGGAGGCGACCGCCTGCCACTCCTCCTCGCTCCGGAGCATGGCCTGAACCAAGGCCCGGCGCGAGAGATCACCGCCGCCGATTGCCCTCACGAGGTCACGGCGTTGCTCTGCCCAAGCTGGGCACACCTCCACCGTGTGCTCCACCGTGTCCTCCGGGTGGGCCACACAGTGGCGACACCCGGGCGTCGTTTCCGCACGAATCCGGTGCAGGAACCTCCCAAACTTACCGTGTCCGGTGAGGACCTGCGTCATGCGGAATGTGAGGACGCCGTGAGGTCTTTCCAACCACGCCTCAAAGAGGGGACTTACCGCCATAATTGTGGCGTGCCCAGCACGGGGTCGCGACAGTCGCTGTCGCCATTTCTCCATGAGAACTCGCCGGAACTCTGTCCGCCATGCCGCGACTTGTTGCGGCAGCGGAGTTTCGCCCCGGCGTTGCATCTCCATGCGCCGTTCGTGCATGAGTGCAAGGACTGTTGCCTCCAGTTCCCATGGTCGCTGGCAAGCAAGAAGGCTCGCCGCTTCGCGGGAAATCGTCCGGTATCCTCGCACCATCCGTATGGCCATGACCCTCTGGCACGCGTTCAGCCGGGCCGCCGGCTGCTTCCGCAGCCCCGGCGCCCACACCGGCGCGCCATAAAGGGCCATGGACCGAACGATCCCCGCGTAGAGCCTCCGGCAGGAGGCGTCTGGACCCCCAAGGTTGGGCAAGAGCCGCGAGAGAGCAGCCCCAGTCCGATTTAGTTTGGGAGCCAGACGTCGGAAATGCTCGTCGAAATCCCATCGGCTGTCGAGAACGAGTCCCAGGTACTTCATCGTTGACCCGACGCCGATGTGGACTCCTCCCACCGTTAGCTGGGAACCCGGTGGTGGCGCGTTCCGAGGGCCGTGAAAGCACATGGCCTCGGACTTGTGCAATGCCACCTCGAGTCCCAGCTCCTGGATCCTGCCAACGACCGTCGCGACCCCGCGTGTCGCTAGTTCGACCGCCGCCTGATACGACTCTCCCTGCGCCAGGACCAGCGTGTCGTCTGCGTAGCAGACCACGCTGACCCCGTCAGGGAGGTCGCCGCGCAGCACGTAATCGTATCCGATGTTCCACAAGGGCGGCCCTAGTACCGATCCCTGCGGAACACCGCACGACATCTCTCGACGTTCCCACACCCCCTGGTGACCGGGGTAGGTTATGTACCTGTCTGACAGGTACGCCTCGACCACACGACAGAGGTAGTCGGGCATCCGGTGATACCGGAGTGCCCTCCCAATGCTACTCCAAGGCAGGGAGTTGAAGGCGTTGGCGATGTCCAAAGACACCGCCACGACACACCTGCCCTGGGCCACAGCATCCCCCGTCGTGAGAGCTCGCACGAACATGATGGCGTCCACCGTGGAGCGCCTCCTGCGAAAGCCGAACTGGCCGTCCGCCAGATCCGGCCCCACCCGTGTTAGGTGTGCGACGAGGCGGTCTGCAATTACTCTTTCAAAGAGCTTACCCACCTCGTCGAGCAGCACAATGGGCCGGTACGCGGACGGAGAGTCCGCGGGGCGCCCCGGCTTCGCGATAAGGACCAGTTTCCCCGTCTTCCAGCGAAGTGGGAACTGGCCCCTCTCCATACATGCGCTGAAGAGCCCTCTTAGTCGAGGCCCGAGAGCCTCCATGGCCAGGACCCATGCCTTCCCAGGCAGGCCGTCGGGTCCTGGGGCGGTATTTTTGGCGCTCAGCCTTCGTACCGCCACTCTCATCTCTACCTCGGTCACCTCTGGAGCGTTATCGTCGTCGTCGCCATCGTGGTCCGCGTCGGACACCGCTGGTGGCGGAGCCATGGGCGGGGGAGAGTGTTCCCCTCGCGTGGGGAACAGAGTGCTCACCACACCCTCCACGAGCTGGGGCCGGAGACTCTGCGTCAGCGGGGGAGCCCAGGGGCGGAGTTTGTCCCGTACCAACTTGTACGGGCGTCCCCATGGGTCCCCATTCAGAGTCCCCAGCCACACGTTGCGGGCCTCAAGTTTGGCCCGCCTTATCTCCGCTCGGAGGGTGCGCTTTGCCGCTCTATACCCCTCGTACAGCTCCGCCTCTCTAGCCTCCGCATCCGGTGGACGGATGCGGCGCCTGCGGTATCTGGCATACCGGCGTCGTGCGGCATTGCACGCGTTGCGCAGTGCCGCAATCTCCGGCGACCACCAGTATACCTGGCGCTGAGCACGTCCTGGAGGGACTCGGGGCATTGCCGCGTCGCAAATTTGCGACATGGCCTCCCGGAACCACTCTGCCTCGACGTCTATGTCGACAGGCCTGTCCGGTGCTTGCACCCAGGCCTGTACCGTCGCGGCTTCCAGGAGGAGCTCCCGGTCCATCTGCCTCAGCGCCCACCGCGGACCACAAGGGTTCTGTCGGACCGGCGCAATCGAGGTTTGGGCGGAGACGTCGAACCGGATGTACCGGTGGTCCGAAAACGTCTCCACCCCCTCCATAACGCGCCAGTCGACGACACGCGGCGACAGAGCGGGGCTGGCGAACGAGATGTCCACCACTGAGTCACCCCGCATCCGCACACACGTGGGGACAGAACCCCGGTTTAGGACGACCAGGCCTGTCTCCAGAGCCCAGTCCTCCACCATCCGACCCCGCTGGTTCGTGAGCCGGGAACCCCAAGCCAAGTTCTTGGCATTGAAGTCCCCGCAAACGACCACGCAGAATTATATGTTATTGATTTTGTCAAGGCTACTATTTGTAGCCGCCAATAATAAGGTATTTTTATTTTTCTATTTAGACTACATCTGAATAGACTTTGGAGATAAGGTCAATTCACACTACTCACCATTAATTCCGATTTTGTGTTCACAATAAGATACTTTCCCGTCTCCTATTAAAAGTAACTTTGAAGGACAATTTGTATTACCTCCGCTTAAATTTGTACTCATAATTAGTAGATAGTTTTAAGGGTTCAACGAAATTCCATAGCGGGGAAGTTTTTAAGCAAAACTTCACAACATCTGCTCTAGTTCCCCTAACTATCGCAGGCAATGTTTGGCGAAAATCACCAGCAAACTTGAAAGTGATTCCACACGTGATTTTATTACAGCTTCTTATGTCTCTAATGGTCCTGCTTGTACATGAGCTACGTTCATTCATCCCATAAAATTATTCTGAAATTTTGCAAAACTTTTTATATAGGGCTATTTTTACACAATTTGGGCATATGCTACCTTTCTGCAGTCTGCGGTGTATTCACCTGCTAATGGAGACGCATCATAATTTTGTTGTAGCGTTATTTTAAAACCATCACATCTCCTAAGATATTTATCGAAATGAAATGATGAAAAGGGTAATTGTGTTTAAAATTAAATACTTAGAATGAATATTGTATTTATTTGGATAGGGGTTAATATTATGTTTATGAAAAAACCTTCGCAAATAATGCATATTTCAGAAAAAAATTGATTACCATAAAAAAAATATTGTGAGCCAACCTTAAAATATAGACATAATATATGCTATTGCGAAATTATTTTTAGAACTTTTAAAGAGGAACAATTTTTTAATACATTATTTTTATATAACTTTAATGATTTACGCAGCGCACGCAACTGAGGCTCTCAAAACGAATATTTTTCCCCCGTTTTCACAACATTTTTCGTCGATACTTCGCTCCTATTGGTCGTAGCGTGATATTATATAGCCTTCCTCGACAAATGTGGTATAAAACACTAAAAGACTTCTTCGAAATCGGACCAGTAGTTCCCGAGATTAGCGCGTTCAACCAAACAAAGAAACTCTTCAGCTTTTCTTTTTTTTTCGGTAACGGCAATATACAGAACTTTGCTATTCAGCAATATATATTACAAAAATAATATCGGTAATCTACACGAATCTTCCGTCCCCTCAATCGCATTGAAATAGATTAGGAATGTCCCTAGAGAAACTAGATTCGATACCAAAAAAGTAGTCATAATAATCCGGATTACGGTTACTTTTAATGTCTTACATCGAAATTGGTACCCCGATCAATTGAGAAGAGGTAGAATATTATCTTATAAGAGGGGAAAATTTATCTAAAAACTTTTTACAAAAAAAAATAACCGACTTCACTAAAAAACACTAATAACTTTAATTTCGGAAGTCGGTGTTTCTCGGTATTGTTTGTTTCTTTATTTAACACCGACGTGTTTTTTTTAGTGAAGTCGGTTATTTTTGTTGTAAGAATTTTTTTATTTCACACTTTTTCGTTGCGATACACTCAGTGCCTATTTTTCATGACAATTCTAATTAACCCAAACACAGGTTACATTGTTTTATTATGAAGTTCCTGTGTCTAGCTTCCACCTTCCGGCTCCATCATCAGATCAGTTTGATAGTACCTTATAGCCAAAGTGCATCTCATGACAATCCTAATAAGCCCAAACACGGCTAGGATATATTGATTAATTACGGATTTACTGTGCCTCCCTTCCACTTCAATGATACAATTTTCAACGTAACTATTCAGAAATATTCATTTATTAGTCTTGTCATAGTCTTCATTGTGATATCTACTTGAGGGTAAAGTTCCGTTGACCATTTCTGGTCTTCTTCATCAGTTCCACTTCATGAAATGTTACTTTTTTACTGTAAATGCTAAGTTCTCGATTAAAATACCAAAATAACTATATGGTTGCCTATAATAAATTAGAGGAGTTCCCTCGATTGCTCATGGATTCCAACAACAGAGCTTTTTTTTTTTTTTTATTGTGTGGGAAAATCATCCTAATGACATCCCCGCTCTTGGGCGGAGCGGGAGATAGTGTCAGACTCTTACTGACTAAGAACCCACTCCTGTTCCTTCGTTGCCTTCGTCCCAGGGCCCCGGGTTCCGCTTTCACACTACCCGTGGCCCCAGTAGGCTTCGACCCTGCTGGGCCCCTACGATTTGCTGACGTCTCCTTGAGGCGCGCGTGGAACAATACGCGCCGTCGACGACTTGGGCTCGGTCTGGACGGTTACCGGACGGTCAGACGGCGAGCCACCCGTTGCTCGCCGTCTACAAGCCCGTGCCTACGGTGGCCGGAAATCGGGATCGGAATCCCGGCGGCGGTTGGAGCGTAAGGACCGTTGCCTTACGCGATCGGCCGCCTCCTTAGTTAGCATTACTGCTTCGCAGAAGGAGGCGACTGCCTGCCACTCCTCCTCGCTCCGGAGCATGGCCTGAACCAAAGCCCGGCGCTAGAGATCGCCGCCGCCGATTGCCCCCACGAGGACACGGCGTTGCTCTGCCCAAGCTGGGCACACCTCCACCGTGTGCTCTACCGTGTCCTCCGGGTGGGCCACACAGTGGCGACACCCGGGCGTCGTTTCCGCACGAATCCGGTGCAGGAACCTCCCGAACTTACCGTGTCCGGTGAGGACCTGCGTCATGCGGAAGGTGAGGACGCCGTGAGGTCTTTCCAACCACGCCTCAAAGAGGGGACTTACCGCCATTATTGTGGCGTGCCCATTCCAACAACAGAGCTGGATTTTGAAAAAAATGGGACCAATCTGGAAGCATATCCATTTAGGAAAAAAAAATTGCAAATCGGTCCATAAACGACGGAGTTCGGAGGTAACAAACATAAAAAAATATGATGATAATAAAAAAAATACAACCGAATTGATAACCTCCTTCTTTTTTGTAGTCGGTTAAAAATAAATACTTTATTTGAAACTTCTTCCTACATCTAATTAATGACGGCTTCTTCTCCATTATTCTCAGAACTTTTTCCAATTTAACGAGGAAAAAGTGGTGTTTTTAAAATAGTTTCTTGTGAACGTTGTGCTTTGTTTACAAGCCATTCTAATAATAACCTAGTTCATCAGTGAAATGGACACTGTTTTCATTAGGTATAGCGGTACTTCGGGGATTGTATGAGAGCTGAGATAGGAAAGATAATGAGCAAAGTCCCTGAGGCCCTTTTCGATCGAAGAATAGCGGCATTGATCAAAGACGCCATGCAAGAATAAATTGCTATTCTCCTTATTTAATTCACGAATAACAACACCCTTGCTAGGAAAATCGCGTTCATCTCAGCTTGATTGTACTAAGGAAAGCTATATATTGGAATACTGTTCTAACAGTTCTTAGAAAAATGACAGGATTTATCCTCATTATCACATAAAAACTTGTAAGTTTTAAATGAATAGTTGAACCTATTAGGCACTTTTTTTAGGTTGGAAATTCATCTAATGACAAATCCCGCTCTTGAGTGGAGCAAGAGATAGTGTCAGAGTTTTGCTGACTAAAAACCCACTCTTGTTCCTTTCGTTTTCACACTACCCATGGCCCCAGTAGGCTTCGACCCTGCCGGGCCCCTACTATTCGCTGACATCTCCCTGAGGCACGCGTGGAAAAATACGCGCCGTCGACGACTTGGGCTCAGTCCGGACGGTTACCGGACGGTCCGACGGCGGGCTACCCATTGCTCGCCGTCCGCAAGCCCGCGCCTACGGTAGCCGGAAATCGGTATCGGAATCCCGACGGCGGTTGGGGCGTGAGGACCGTTTCCTCACGCGATCGGCCGCCTCCTTTGCTAGCATTACTGCTTCGCAGAAGGAGGCGACCGCCTGCCACTCCTCCTCGCTCCGGACCATGGCCTGTACCAAGGCCCGGCGCGAAAGATCACCGCCGCCGATCACCCCCACGAGGACACGACGTTTCTCTACATATTAGGCACCTACTTTTTTCTTCTTTCGTGTCGATTAGACTCTAATTTTATGTAACCAAAATAAAGCCGCCTAGATAGCTCTGTCATTCTCCTCGTTTAAGTCTTGGAAGGTGCAAGTGGTTGTGCATGCTAAACAGGAAAGATGGTGACGCATATCCTGTAAAGGGGCTCCCCACTGGCACTGATTTTGGGATGGTTCAAGGATACCCCATTTGAACAGATTTATTCTGCCGTAGCCAACCTGACCCCGCAATCGGTCCAGAGATTTCCAGATTCACCACTGCAGCTCGTGCCCAGGTGGCAAATGTTCTGCCGGCGGGATGAAGTTTGGAGGAGTATGATGTCTGTTGCTTTATAGATCGCGTATTATCTATTATGAAACAATAGGCATGTGTACACATCAAAGTCTAACAAGTAGAGATTCTATATTCCAAATATCGTATCTAGTATACCAATATATTTATCAACATGTGTTTGATATTTTTTTTCTAAACCTTGAGCCATGAAAAGCGATAAGGGCGATTTTCCTTTGATACCAATTGAGAAACATAGCTATACATAAACGTGGGTATATTTCTGAAATGGTAACTTAATCTACGACGAGTGACTTGTATACAACGTTATTTAGCGTAGGTAACTGAAACGAAGAACCTTACGGAAAATTACTTAGAGCATTTTTTCTAATTTCAGGTCTTTATAAAATCAGAGTTGAAAGTTGGGGTAATCTACGTGAAGGAAAACCAATACACAGAAGAAGAGATTCTGGACAATAACGAAAACTCACCGATGTTCGAAGAGTTCTTGCAAGTTATGGGAGAAAAAGTCAGACTTAAAGGTAGATTCTATTACTTTTTTAGTGGTTCGTGTATGTATGACAGTTGCAAGGTTTAGCCAAGCGTTAATAGCCGTTAAAAAGAGTATGTTATCCATTTAACTAAATCTACTTAAGAGGGACCTTTTCCATTCGCTTATCGTCAATGTCGAACATGGTTTAAACGCTTGTTTGATGAAGGAGCAATGCGAAAAAATAGAGATAACGCCTAAAAACTCTGTTGGCATTCGAATTCCGTGATTTACTCGAATATTTCACAAAACTTGTTCCAGGAAATACGTGTTTTTTTAAACCCATACAAGTTTTTTTAGAAAAAATTTCGTCATTCAGAATCTCGTTTAAATTTGCAAGGCTTCTATTATTGTACTTTATTATATTTTTAATATATGAGCATATTATGAAGGGCCAAAGTTCACGTAAAATAGCAAATTTTCAGAGGTCTTTACTAGATTGATTGATATCATCAGATATGTTGAAAGCGTATAAGCAATCATATAATGGTAAAATATAGTTTTTGTATTAGTTTTACACAAATTTATGTTTTGATTTCTTTATAAGCCTAGATAATATCCACCAGATAGCTGTGTACCCAAAATATCGAGAGAAAGATATGTAATAAAATCATAATCATCAGAAAGGTTGTATGGAAATGTACCTAGAGTTAGCTGCTCTTAAGTCGTTTGTACGCAAACAACAATTTGGTCCTTCATAAAACAGCCATAAAATTGCAGCCAACTCGTAGATATCGTTTGTCTTCTAAAGGAACAAATGGTAATACAACCTCATTTACAATGTCCCAGTATAACTAGATGCAATCATCTGTAACTAAGCCTTTGTCTTTGCAGGTTTCGACAAATACAAGGGTGGTTTAGATACAGTGCACGATCTAACTGGCTTGTACTCCGTATATACTAACTGGAGGGGAATAGAAATTATGTTCCACGTCTCAACCCTGCTGCCGTACGAGAGACATGACCCTCAGAAACTACAAAGGAAGCGTCATATAGGCAACGATATTGTTTGCGTCGTTTTTCTCGAAGCCGATAATACTGCATTCTCTCCAGCTTGTATCAAGAGTCACTTTTTGCATACATTCATTCTAGGTAAGATGAATATATTATTGAAATTTGTGATTTTTAAATTTGGATTTGTAAAGTATCGTAATTTTTAGTCCCTAATAATAGTTATTCTTTACTCTTTTTTCCATAAACAGAGTTTGAGGTTTCAAAATACATTATTGTTTATGTACAAGTAGGGTATACCTGTACTTTAAGAAGTAGTTTACGTTATGTGTGTCTTTGTTTTGTCAAATCTTCATTAAAATAAACTAGCACTCATCAGTAACCTTTCTAATCGACTAATTTAATCATTCACAGTCCGAGTATCGGCTAAGATCAAGCGTCGCCCAACGCGATACGAGGTGTCAGTGGTCACTCGAGATGAAGTGGGGGCGTATAAGCCTTACTTGTGGGAGCAAAGCGTCTTTGACAAGGGCCCTATGTTCAGGTAAGATATACCTATAGACATCACGAAATAAAATGGGATTAGAAGAACAAGATGATGTATAAGTTGATTATATGTTGATAGGAACATAGTTGGGTAAAGGAAAGCAAATGATATTAAACGGACTAAGCGTTTCGCTTCGTCGTTTATACCGCGTACATCGAAGGACTGGAACAATCTGCCTGCTGCGGTCTTTCCGTCTAACTATAATATAGGTGTCTTCAAGGCTAGAGTGAATAGGCTCTTAATAAACTAGTGCGCCTGACCATCAATGATTGCATCTCCACTTACCATCAGGTGGGATCGCAGTCAAGCACTGGTTTATACCAATTAAAAAAAAAAAAAAAAAAAAAATATGGCATTCATACTTGACTAAAAATGGTATCTATATCTGACATACCGTCAGATCAAATATCAATGGCCAACTATGACGTCTTAAAATTATCATAATTACGATGTGAGAGGGAGACGGAGCTATAGAGAAAGAATAGCACTATCTCTTTCTTACACAACAAACAATTAATCGGTTAAGTTTATCTCAAATCTAAATCTACCTTACAAACATTTAGTCTGTGCCGATAATAGAACTGAAATTTAAATACTCTGTTAGAAACGGAGCACAAAACTATTGCAATTAGTTTTACTGAAAACTTGCTTTGGTTGAATAAAGTTATAATTGACCGCAATGAACAGATATGCGAGATGTAGACGAAAGTTTTTGATGAGATGATATGAGGATTGGGTGTAACTGATATTTGTGTTACAAAGTCCACATTACGAAAGGTGGAATTAATATAGCCTCTCTATTTTGAGTTCAACTTAAGTTAAACCATATTCCTGTTATTTACCCCCAATCTATCAAAACTAAAACAAAAAATATGAACACTTATTAACGTTAGTTAAAAAACCTTTGGGTTTTCTCCGGTCGCATGCACCATTGTTTTTCAGGGAATGGTTGCTGACTAAGATAGTAAATGGAGAAAGGGCTTCATACTCCGCACCCAAATTCGCAAGAATGCAGGAAAGAACTCGCAGTCAGATGCTAGAAGACATCGTTGCTAATTTGCAGAACCATGCCGAAACTGGACAAATACCGAAACCTTACCGAAGAGGTAAAGATATCAAGTGTTTAATTTGATTTATTATGTTTTGTGTATTGGTTTCTTTGACCTCATTCGAAATGTACCAATCACGATACCAGAAAAAACACAATTTAAAGATCCACACATTCCATTAGCTATTAAGAATTGTTTATCCATACACTAATCCTATTCAGTTGGAACACGTTTAACGGATTGTTCTTGAGTATCGTATTGAACTATTTATTGAATATCGACCCTAACCAAGACATTCCTTCCCATAGTTATCTAAGACATGCGCGTAAATTCGTATCATAACACATTAAGTCCTTGATACTTCACGTAAAGCGAAGCAATAATCGTGCAATATTGTGACATCAATACTTGAGTAGATGCTGCAATTGTCGTGTAGGCTTATACACCAGGACCATGAAGTCCACAAAAATCAGCATTGCGATTTAACAGGGCATTGCTACAAGTGTTTTGGGAACTTTTCGCATTGATAGCTATTTTGCCGAAAATGTTCTTCTTTTTTTTTATCAGCTTGTTGTACACATCATTTTTTGGCCTCATCAAAATGCTTAAATTCACCCAAAGGTCAATGGAAAGAGCTATGCATGGATTTTCTTTGCGTGATCGAATCAGTAATGAAAACATCCACAGGAGAACCAAGGTTACCGGCATAGGTAGAGGTAGGACATTGTTCACTGAACAGATAGTCTATGGGCCTGAAAGGTTCTGCAGTCGACCGCGTACCGAAAGACGCAGTGCTGGAAGGCATTCCGATGACCTGGTGAAAGTTGCGAGAAGCACAGGACCGCTCATTGTGATGACAGTTGGGGGAGGCCTATGTCCTGCAGTAGACATATTTCTACTGAAATACGGATGACGATGACATATTTTTTTTTTGTAGGTTGTATATACTTTGTAATTTAATAGTCTGTTTTTATAATTTATTAAACTTTAAAATAAATAAAATACTACAGCACTTTAAGAAGATGGTTTGTTTGTTAAATGATTCAAAATACTTTATTCTCTTCAGGTTCATGGCGTCCTATCGGTCACATGCGACCATCCTCACCTCTCTTGGACTCAGTGCGGGACCAGTTCGAGGATTACGATCAACTCGCTAAGGACTTCACAAGAGTTTTCCTCAATAGCGAACTTAATATGGCACAGAATGCTCAGCTATTTGACGTTGTGTTCCTTGTGGGACAATCAAAACAGAAGACCAAGTTTATTGGTGTGAGGGCCATTCTTGGAGTTCGGAGCAGGTGATTATTCTTTATTGATTTTAATACAAATTGCGTCTGATTTTTTTCGCCACTTTACTTCTTGGCTTAGTTTTTCTTTGACCAATATAGAATTAACTGTTTCTCTCTATGGTGTCGCTGTGCCCTACATTCTTTTGTTATTTTCGCTCAACGTTAATTATGACATTTGAAAGATATATGTCTTACCTATTTTTGTTTTCAGTGGACAGTTTTTTCACACTCCAAAAATATTTAGACAAATGATCATACAGCATTTCTGTTAACTTTTCCGGGAGCTTCATATTACCTATAGCAGGGATGGCGAACCAATAGCACGCGTGCCAGTGGTGGCACGCGGCAAAATAATTCGAGCACGCCAGTGTAAAATGTTTAGTATTTAGGTAGTATGAAATAACAGTTATCTCTCGTTTCTCATGAATTTAGTTAAATAATTTAAAAAAATTAAACATTACGATAATATAATTTCGGGTTGCAAATTAAGAGTTAATACTATCTAGTATAATTTTTTATCCATTAAATGACCAATTCAAAATCCTTTGGTGACGCGTCATGACCACATTATTTTTTTTCTTGTATTTAGTGGCACATCCTCCAATAAAGGTTCACCATCCCTGACCTACAGTTAACGTTTCTCTTTTGTTTTTGGAACGGAATCTCAAATTGCGTTATATTTATACTTACAGGGTGTTCCAAGAGATGCTATACGGCATACAAACGGGCTTCGGGTCGCCCCAAGTCCCGGTCGCTGAACTGCTGGCGCGGCCAGCCCCCACACTGTTATCTCCTACTCCTTCCAGGCAAAAGAGTAGCAACTTCTTGCAAGTACCAGATATTGAGTCTCCAAGGTAAGCTGAATTTTCTCTCAACTTTATGATTTAAACAACTCTCTACCTACAGTTAAAATTCATATTAGTGAATAAGCTACCGCCAGCGGCTTCGACCGCATAAATGTAGTTTTCTCCACATAAACTTTGAACCCCCGTTTCATACCCTTTGAGGGTGAATATCGAAAATACCATAATTCTTAAACCCCCAATGGTAGTTTTTCATTGGCTTTTTTCTAATTTGTTTTTTTTTTGTAATCTTTACGTTTTTTAATTTAAACTGTATAAAATCGGTATTCTAACATTTTTAGTAAAAAAAAAGAGTGAATTACTTTTATAATTAAAATGTCATCGGGGTTCATTACAATAACAATTTTATCTGCCCCGATGACTTTTTAATTATTCATTGTTTTAATTTTTTTTTTTTCATTGTATTTTCCTAAAAATATCATCGGGGTTGGTTAGAATAACGATTTTATACATTTTGAATTTAAAAAAGTACAGTTTTTTTTTTTTAATTTAGGAAATAGCCGACGAAAAATTCCACCACTGGGGGTCCAGAATCATGTACTGAATCCGTGGTGTTCCTTTGTGCGTCAATGTCAAAGACACCGTGTACATAGATAACAGCCTGGGGAACTTTAATATTAAAATTTTTATCTATATAATTTCAGGCCAAAAAGCGTTCCCAGTTCGCCAATGGTGAAACGCGCTTTCTCTCGGCTGGGCACTATAACAGCAGGATGGGGCCGATCCATCCGCAAGCAGCATTCACAGCTCAATGCAGATGACAAAAAGAAATGGGCTAGTTCCCAGGACTGTTCCAGTAAGTATCACTACCTCATCACAGACTGCCCCCTTTTTATTTTAAGTTCTTACAGTCCACCCTAAGGTTGTCTGGTAGATATCGCTGTCAGCGCTAAGACCGTCATTGTATCCATAGATTTAAGTTTATGTAAAAGTTTTGTTACTATTTTGGTGTACAATAAAATTTCTATTCTATTCTTAGTAGATAGTTTCAATTTTCATTCACAATGAATTTCATCATTGAATCGTCTTAGCGAAGAACTTGATTTATTTTATTTTATATCGGGCTAATGTCACAAAGAGAATGTCCGTGCGTCAAATTGGTATAATTATCGAAACAATCTATTATATCGATCAGCTTTCCGAAGCCCATTATGTTCAGCTTTCTTTTTAATTCACTTTAATATTTTGGATATATTATAATAATTTATCTGTTAGTAGTATGTCGCCAGGTCCTGTATCGATTCTATATCTAGCCAAGTACAGAAAAAAATGTTGTATTGAAACCAATTATAGTTTTGTTGTTCAAATTCGCATTCCTGAGCACAACAGTCATGTCAAAGCGTCTCAGAAAAATCTTAGTGCAACGTGTATTGTCACTGTCGATACCAATCATTTGGTTTTCTAAAATATTCAAACATATTATTTACAGATAAAGAAGGAAAAGATAAAGAAAAAGACAAAAATGCTGCACTTGCAGTACCCCGGCTATCTGTGTGCGCCGACGCACAAAAAGTTGATCGTGCTAAACTGGCACAAACTGAGGTAAACATTAACAAAAATTATTCACTTCTAATTTTTAATATCCTCATTTAAAAATAGAACACTATTATTTTGCTATAAATTATGTTTTATTTTTCAGTTTTCAATAATCGAGTTTGATCCTGAAACATTCCGCATTCTGCTGGACTACCTGCACACTGGCAGCTGTCCGCTTACCTGCGCCTCGATCCCAGGCCTCATCTGTGCTGCGGAGCATTATGACCTGCCTGAATTGTTACAAGCGTGTTTCCATCATGCTAAGCAGTTTCTTAGGATAGAAGTCGTATGCACGATGCTCATATCATTAGAGAATTACTACTGGCGATATACGTCAGCCTCGGAATTGGTAAACATGATTCTGGCATTTATCGAGCAGCGCGCCTACGCCCTGTTCCAGACACCGGAGTTTCTAAACTTATCTGAATCCATGGTGCAAATGATCATGTGCCGGAATCTTGAGGTTCCCGAGGTGAGGAAGTTCGAAGCGATGCTCAGCTGGGCCCGGAATAAAATCAAAGCCAAGTCCGCCAATAAGACTGATGCCAAAAATGAATTTAAATGCACAATGGAAAGATTAGCTAGAGACCTGAAGCTGTATAGGATCTCACCGCAGGAATTGATAAAAGTGGTGCTCCCGTCGAAGGCCATCAAGAACGAGCGGATCCTTGAGACTCTGATGTACCAGGCCAACTCGGGCATGTACAGGATTCAGGACAGCTACATCGAGGCCTGCCAGCAGCGGCTGCAGAAACAGGACTCGAGGTTTTCGGAATTTGAAAGTTTCGACTATGGTATATAAAACATGGAGCTGTGAGAAATATCAGTGTATTAGATAGATTATGAAGAGTGACTGGGCTGGGTCCTTCTTATAATGTGGTATGTTGACGCCTTCTAAAAGTATTATTGTTATAGATGTACTCGAGTACTGTAGAGGTACGAGAAATATTTGTACACTTCTCGGATACCTACTCCTTGTTGTTGTTCATTGATACCTATATTTTTTACATCTAGCTAGATGTGTTCAACATAATCATCTCTATTTTTGGTACCAAAAATTGCGGATAAAACGTTCATCGTCTGGCAAAGAAAATTATACATCAAAATATTGTTTATATCCATGTTATATAGCACGTATTAATGTTTCCCTTCTGTGATCTATCATGAGAGTATGTCAATATGACCCAAATATATCAAATGTAGTAAAAAAAAACAATATTAAACGTGATCAAAGATTAAAATTATATAGTAGAAGAGTGTCACTTGTTATAACCAACTTACTCAAATAATACGTGAATCTAGTAAATGACTGAAAACTGGACCTGAACATGTTATTCAAAGTTGTACAGTTTAAAAAACTTGATAAAAATATACGAATGTTCACAAAATGCAGTAATTTGTGCAAGATGTACAATCCCTTTAATTTATTTAAAAGAGTTATCCGTAGAATAAAATTCAATATATAAACCACTGTATACCTAAGTCTCGCTCTTGAGATATTTCAAAATATTAGATAATGCTATTTATTGCCTTCTGAAGTGTTGAGGTATAAAATGTTATACCTACCTGTATGTATTGTATACTGTTGTTGTATTTACGATAGAAGCAAATAATTTATGAAAAGTGGTCACCAATTTTTCCTATGATTTTTATAAATTAAGCATATTTTAACTTTTACGGAATGCAGTAATTTTTTAGAATTATAAAGGAGTATATAAAAAACAGGAACGTTTAGAAGTAATATCTATTAAACAAATACTTATTTTTACTATCCTCGATGTCTTTTAACAAAATTGGTGGCAAATATTAATTGCACAAATTTAAGCAAAATTTTAATTTTACCACTAAATTTATTTCAATTCTAATTGTATAATGTCGTGAAACTACACCCTTATTGTTCATATAATAGAATACCGTTGATCAAATGTAGTAGAAAAATATTTATCCGAGTGTATGTTTAATATATTATAATAGTCTGTATCCCATGTCTCCATTACATTTGGTCGTTTCGTTCGTAATTCGCCCCTATCTGTGTTCGGTGGAATAACGTAAGTATAGAATGTATATGTACCTAAATGGTCTAAAATATTCGATATGCTAGATGTATAGGTCACGATATATATCGGTTACGTAACGCCTTGTAATCGGTAAATGTATGTAGGTAATATAGCAGGGTGTGTATATCCTAGGTTTAGCTTGCATTTGATAGCCGAATTTGGCCAACGACCAAGTGTAAATGACGCATCACATAACTATTGTGTTTGTCTTGAATATGTACTTCGATGTGAACGATGTCAGTTTGTGTAATAATCGTGATGGTCTGTGAAAAACTGAATTGTGCAGTCTGTGCTTAGGATAAGTTTAACTTATGATAACACATACAGACTGCATAGATATAGTTTATATAACTAGAAATACCTATCGTCTACTCAATCTCACTTAGATAAGTGTATCTTCTTTATGTTAATAATTGTTAAAGTGAAGACTTCTGAACCAAGTGTTTAAGTATTTTTTATCCTTCTATCCTATACGGAATCTTTGAGACCCATTTCGCTTAATGTCTATCGATATATTTTATTTAGCGCGTTTAAAAGTAATATCTATCTCGGGAACACATTCCTGAAACATATTTATGCTCCTGAGTCGGAACGAATCACTTTTAAATAAATGTAGTTTTTATTAATAACCCAACGGTGTTATGCGTTTGGATCATTTGCTCTTTCTTACGTTTCACTTACATTTTTCAATTCATCTCTACCGTCTTGTTCTATTTATGTATGATAGGTACACGGTAAGAATGAAAACTCGTTTCTAATATTTTCTGTTAGGACGTCTTTACATGTTTACAAATGTTAGCATAATCCCAGCCTCAGTGCCAAGTTCCATTCATGAGCGCACTCGTCGTCTATATTCTAAATAATAATATATAAATATATATGAAATGGGTCTTCTGAATCTTAATGAATTGTCTAATAAAATAGGTGTTAATATATAAATAAATATTTAGCCTAAATTCAAACGTTTCTAACGTTCTGGCGATGAAATCACGTTGAATTGTCGGTAAAATTTTTATACTTATGAAAATTATACATGATGGTAAAGTCTTCTATTGTCAATAATTTTATAATGTTTAGTTGTAACTTTGCTCAAAGCTTCTAAGGATGATTCGCCGGTATATAATATTCAGTGGATGTCATATAAATATGTAATGCATGTTACCCGAATTCTTATAAGTTTTACTTTATATAATACTCATGTATGTATCTATAGATTTAATTTGTAGAAACACCAAATATTGACATGTTCTTCGATGGTTAAATAAGTTTTCTATTCCAAAGTTTTAACCTTCCTGTGATCGTGAATGTTGCTATAAGTATGTTAATATGTGGGATCTTCAAAAAATATAAAATTATAAATTATAACTGTTATTTTGCAAGAGCAAAGCAAGATTATTATCCAATGAAATTTTATGTGGTGAATAAATTTTTTTGTGTATTTTATTTTTAGTTTTATTATTTGTATATTATGGAGTATATACAAATATAAAATTCCTTCTCATTTTTGTGATGCTTCTAGGTCAAAAAATTCAAATTTTCTTAAGTTTTTTGCATTTTGTCAGCGTCAAGTTATATTTTGATTAAAATAGGATAGGCAGCCGTATTTAATTACGTAATTAAAATTATCGATATAACCTTCTCAGTTCTTCTTACCCTATTGAATGACTATTTCCGATTAACGAATTTTGGTATAATACTAGATTCAAAATTTCAAAGTATTTTATTTAAAATAAACCATTTATAGGCACTTTTGAAACATCAAGAAGTCAGTCTGTCAGAAAAAATTATGCTAATTGCACATTTCAAAGCGTAGATCTCTATGGAGAAGAATGTGCAAGAAACTCTATGGACACTCTTTTCAATCATGTTATGTATAACATATATCTCGTTACATGTTTCTTGTCGCTACTATTATGTGAGAACTATTACAATAAAGTAAAAAAATAATAATTAAATAGAGATATTAAAATAAACCACTGGTAGCTAAGAGATGACCAGTCTCAACTGACAGCGCCTGTTCGCGGACATGATGCATATATCAGCACCACTCAGCTCAACCATTTTGAAGGGAACCGAATTATCCAACACACACGCCACCATCAGTAAGACATTTGAGTGAGCATGAAAAACTCTCAACTGCCATGCTCATCATAAATTGCTCCATGGTACTCACATTTACAAACTTAAAAAAATGCTTCTACATTATACAATACATAATAATATAATATTATGAAACAAAAAAAGTCATTTCCAAACTAATAGCACAATATGTGAAGCTTTGAATATAGTTATTACTTAAAACAAATGTTTCCAGTTATATTTCCATTTATTGAATGAATCAAAATTAATATAACATAATTCCCACAGACTTACTAAACAATTTACTTATTCATCGCAACGTGACTGGCGTACGTGTATTTCTAAGGAAATGCATTTGATACTACATTACAACTCCCTCGAAAAATGAGAAGAGCTACTACCCCTCCCATTGCAAAAATAACACGTTCACAAGTCAAGTTCAATACATGTATGAACTAAACAAAAACTAAATGAAAATGAAATAAAATTATGGATACAATGAACTTATAATTTTTCAATATTTTTAAATTTGGAGTTCAATCTTCTACTACTTCATATGACCCAGTATACAATCATTCAAGTTTTCATCCTGTTTAATTAAATCGCCTTTATTGTAGTACACTGCATTAATATTTTTATCATACATATGCTTTCTTGACAATTTACTTTGTAACAAATTTTGTTTGGCTTCAAGCTGAGCTTTTACTAATCTAAACTTAAACTCCTTAGGATAATCGTCATATAAGGTTCAATTTCTATAGGTAAGTTACTGGGGAGGTTACATAATTTTCAGAACACCAATTCGGGCTATATTTTGTTTCACAGTGTACCGCAGTATTATATGAGACGCACCAAAAGGGCACCCAATCACTCCAGTTCATTATATTGTTTTCACATTGTATTCTGAGATAAGCGCCTAAATGTTTATGACTATTCTCTACAGAACTTAGCGTTTCATGGTGGTATGACGTGGATATTTTTTTAATATTTAAAATATTACAGATTTCCACTAAAATTTTCGAAGTAAATTCGGTCCCTTGGTCAGTTAATATTTGTTTTAATATACCATAACGTAATACGAACTTATCGACGAATGTTTTAGCCATTTTCTGAACGTCTTTTCGTGGCAAAGGATACGTTTCATTTTACACTGTGTAGTTAAAATGTACTTATTATTATAATTATCTATATCTAGGGGCCCCATTAAATCTGGGCTTATGATATTGAAAGCAGAGTTCGCTTTCAATGTAATGATCATCGGCTGTTTTACATTTTTGTACGAGTGTTTTTGTATTTAAAACTTCACTTGTGGGCAAGAGGTGTTAGTCATTTAAAATTACTTTAATGCGGTCTTTATCAGTGATTTTAATAAATAATAATTAAAATAAATAAATATATATAGCTATACAAATTCTAAACATATATAGTTTCTAAATCTTTTAGGCAATCCCAAGACTCAGTACTCATCTTATTGCATCATAGTCCGTGATAGACAGGAAGACTAAACTAATTATTTCTCTATCAGACACCCTACCACGAGCTATTAACGCTATCTATTTGACGACCTAAACCGAACTGTTAAAGGAATGGAGCTACATAAAGGGTTTATAGCTCCGTCCCTGTAAGGCCCCTGGTCTGTGTATAATCTGTGATATCAGACGATAGCGATTTGAAATCGGTATGTAAGCAACGAAAATAAACAACGTTATCTAAACAAAATCTTGTTACCTAAAAAATCTGTATAGAATATAAGTACTCAGGTCATTCCTTCTTTTCTATCGACCATTGATCAGTACAACAAAGTGTGAAGGAGGCATATTTCATCAACTCTGACGCGCAAAGAACGATTATCAAATTTATATGGGACCTGTCTCCCCTATCCAACAGATACCAACAGATTTGAAACAGGTGTAATTTGAAGCGTCTAGTTTAATAGGGTTTTTTTTTTATTATGGCTACATTGGTACTTTAAAAGTATGGTGTTTAGTTTTTATAAAATATTTTTATTTTAACCTAACCTAACCTAAGCTAACCCGAGTGTTTTGGACCTTAAATATATTTATAACATAGTATTGTACATTTTTTAATGCAACTCGGCGACCCTTGTACGATTCTAAATTTGAAACCGGTATCATTCAAAGCGTCTAGTTAAATAGTTTTAAATTCTAGCGACATAAATCAAGAGTACGGGATTTAGATTTTATAAAATATTTTTATTGTAACCTATCCTAACCTTATATCCCACACTTTTAAGAGACGTCGCCATAGTAAAAAAATCTCACCTAACTAAGATCATTTCAAAGATTGAGATACATTTCAAATCTGCTAGTTGATGTATGAGTAGGGGGTACGGTTTTGATGCATCGACTTCTTAAAAAGTAAATAAAATATTAGATACCATTCAATTTCAAGCCCTTGAATATCAGTATTACCTACGCATTTTCCTTATAACTTTAAAATAAAAAGAATTGCAAAACTTAAACATTTCAGCGTAGGTAAATATGCTACATTATTTGTAGAAGGGTTCAAATGATCGTCAGTAAAAGAAAAAAGACCGTCCCACTGATTGGTTTTGATTTTGGTATTGGTTTTGAATGTAAACAACACTTCTCGGTTTGAGATAACTTTGAAGAAACTGACCCTGGCTAAAGACAAATAATACAAATTAACTAGTGTTGAGTATTATCGAAAATGGCCCTAAGGATTTTAAATAACCGCGCCATAAAATGTCAGTAGCCGAAGCAAATTAGCACTAAATAATAACAAGCTTGCCCACGCATTATAACGCCTGTACACTATTTACAGAATCGCTAAATACGTAACCCTCCGATACAAATGAGAAGTCGGGTAAAAATAAAGTAGGTTATGCAAAGTTTATTCCACCACGAGTCGCGTATATATTTGCGATATAATATTCCAAAGGTCGTTCCGTTTCTCGCTGCGGATAACTTTGACAGTTTCGTACGTGTAACGAAACGTGATTGGAAAGTTCTTCACGCCGCCGCTGGGAGCGCTCGTGCGCCAGTCTTCTTGCAGCGGGCGCGCGGCCGGCTGCTTGTTGCAGTGCGCGGTACGAACCAACACACGCGAGTTCGCGGTCATAGGCTCGAACGAACATCGAAATCGACGGTCAGTGCGGTGACCATGATGATGGACAACGGGGTGATGGGAAATCACTATGACGGGCAGTACGGGGCGGATGGGTATATGGAACAGGAGGAGGAATGGGAGCGCGAGGGTCTGCTAGACCCGGCTTGGGAGAAACAACAGAAAAAGGTCAGTTTTACACACCTCACACGATGATGATGACACACGTAACGTGGGGTAGGTAAACGTAAACTGTATTCTGTGCGGCATACCCAGTTGTAATAAAAATAATACCGTCAGGAAAACCTTATCTTGTTCGAGCGTGACTCATGTTTGTGTACAAGTATTTACAAAAAATACTTATTTTATCTGTAAATCGATAAAACAGAAGTTCCTTCTGTTAGACCAGCTCAGTACTACTGCCACATCTAGTTGCACCTGGTCTATAAATTACCAGCGCTGATATAATTTATCAGATTATGAATCTATTTTTAGAGATCAAAATAATTTGGCTTTAGGCAAAAAAAAAAGTTTGTTTATATTTTTAATAAATAAGAAATAGCAAAATATTATATGAAGTGAAAAATGGAAAAATATATTTTCGAAATCCCCGCGCATTTAAAAAAAATTAAACAGAGTCTTGCACATTTCCCGCCGCTAGTTGAAAGTAGATCGCGGCCGTGGACACTATTAAAAGATTTCTTGAAGCTTTTCGCGCGAGCGAGACGAGCGCACGCCGCTTCCCACGGGAGGGAGCGGGTCAGAGAGAGAGGAGTCGAATTTCCGTTAGTCATGTCCTAAAATGGGTCCAGCGCAGGCGCCGCTGAAAGCGCGGGCGTCCGACTTTACGTCACCATGAAACCCATATTTCAGGAAATTGATGAGGTGCTGTGTCTGCGCTAACTGCATTTTGAACGTTCGCTATTTACGCGGTGAGCTGGTGGTCCGTGACGAATGCTCTGACGCACCCCGGCAGCGCAACCTGTGGAATGTCATTAACGACTTACGACACCACACTCCACGTACTTCTGATTCAATTCAATTTTATTTGGTCCTTCCACTTTCATGTTCCTTAATTAAACTGCATTAATAACGCGATTGATTACTCAAACAAGATTATTTTTTTTATTCTGGATATTTTTTATACTGTTTTTCTTACATCAAAGTAAAATAGAAAAATCAAATAACATAAAATGAAATACAAATAGCAAAGTTCTCACTAAACAAAAATATGCCGGTTATGAAAACAATATCAGCTGGCGAAACTTCAAGGCTTTCTGTGAAGTAACCTTAAATACTAATCATTCGCACCTCTGATCGTTTTCCGCAACACAATGTCATTAGCCAACCCACGCAAGAATGTATGAAGATAGCTGTAATGCTAGCTAGATGACTTACTCAGGGATGAGGACAATGAACGACCGAGGCTCGAGGCCTTACAGGATATAAACAAAGAGCCTGCGACACTCGGTGCATTGGCCGATCATGTATGGCGGGTCAATGTCGCGGCGACCAACTTGAGATGCGTCTGCGCGGAAAAGTCGCCCGGCGAGTCGCACTCGTCCCAACGACTGGAATCAGTCTTCCGCAAGGAGGTCAGTAGCGCACTCATGCCAAACATGCTTTCCTCGTCAAATGTAAAAGGAAATACGAAGCAGCGACCTCGAACGTGTTCACAAAACTGATAACTCACTTTCTAAATACTAATTAGTAGACGTCGATAAAAACAAACGTTGCATCATTGCTATAAATCCAATAATTTTGAGAAAACCTGCAAACATCGACTATAATTTTTTAACGTAAAATATATCAAAAGTAACATCGAACAACATCTGGTTACGCTAGAAATCGGGCGTGAAAGTGGTGAGGACGAGCTCTAAACTGGTTCTAAAATCTGTGATTTACATAAAACTTCTCATTTATTCTCTATACATATAATCAGAGTTCATAGATAGATTAAATAATTCACAATTTGCTCATGTTCGGTATGCTATAACAACCTATTAAATCAGAATAATAATGCCAAACTGAGCATAGTCCAGACTAATTAAATCAATCTGACGATATGTTTTATTCAACGATCGCCTTCATTTCAGCGAATTACGTTATCCATTTAGAAAATATTTGATTTAACATTTTGGAAACACTTTTCACTGCATCGTAAAGTCAGTGTATCAGAAACATTCACCTTGTCATTAGCCGAAGTGCTATCACCTTGGCATACCTTTTGCTCGCGGGGTCATTGACACTTGATAAACTCAAAACAAATCCATAGGTTCTCTATGGACTTATGAGTGCTTGATATTTTTCCTGTTGCACCTCTACTACTTTAAAATAAAACTAATATTGAACAACGGGTCTCATTGACTGAGAAGCAGTTTTTTACGAGCAAACTAACACTTTCTATTGGACTATTTGCCTTCAAATTCAACTGAAATCGAAATTGACAACTCGCAGTTATTTTTGGTAGAAAACTAGTCTTAGAAAAGCACATTGGTTCTTGTAGTTGATCACAAATATGTTTACGTAGACGTATAATATCAGTTACATAACATTTGACAAGGCTATTTTTTCCTTGTCGTTGTTAGCTCGTTTTTGGCACGCGATCAAAAATCGAGGTACAGAAGTGTCGGCTTGCAACTCTCCACACCGTTGGATAAATCATAAAAAAAATCTTCAAAATTAATTGTCCGATATAATAAGGACGTTTACATCGATGTTGGCTCTTGAGTTGGCATCGTATCATGTTCGACAACCACATCCGTGGTATCAAATGTTTACAAAGGTGTCTACGTCCGCCCACACACCAATAGTTAAGGATCCAACTTCCTTTGCGCAAGGTGCGCGGTCTGTTCGTATTTCTTGGTACAGAGTCATTCAAAATTCTAGGAGGCAATTAAAATTTAACGTTGAATAAGGACGAGGTGAAGAATTATCAAATGCATAAAAAAGCGAAAAATTTACTTAGTAACGTCGTTTTAATGTCCTCGAAGAATGTTAAATACCTTCGGCAGTTTCCTGTCCCAGAAACAAGTCATGTGCTTGATAAACGCCAACTAATTACACTGTACATAGTTAAAACTGTTTGGAATTAAGAAGTAAAATTTAAATGTCAACATTAATTCATCATCATCATCATCTTCCTGCCCTTATCCCGTGTTATTTGGGGTCGGCGCAACACGTTTTTTTCTTCCACTCTGCCCTGTTACTCGTCATGCTATCAAAATGTCAACATTAATTAAGAAGCATCAATTTTTCAAGACGCTATTTTATCTTAAACTCCTTGTGAGAATTTAAATATTTTCAAAAATGCTATTTTTCTTGATAAACTAAATTAAATAATGGTTCCGCAATTAATAAACCGCATCAAATATCTATATAAATCAGTGAGTGGTATTTCGCATTTATATATTATTAAAAGCTAAACACCACTCACTTTTTCTTTTATAATTTGTAATATTTACATTTTTTGTAAATTTTATTATTGTGAATGTGGGGACTATGTGGATTACTCTTTTTTTTTCTTTAATTATAACATAATGTCTGGTAGTTTTCAGTACTTTTTGCGGCCTACCCAAATGTCATTTCTTTGGTATTGTTCGTAAAGTCGTTCCTTAGTAGCTCCTTAGTAGTTCTAAGAACTCTTCAAAAGAACATCTCAGACTCCGATCTGCATGGTTCTCATATGATTTGACCATTACATGTGTGGACTTTAAAAGAGATTTTGACATCTGAGTTTGTTTCGGTGTTTCTTCTCAGGATGGTCAGCTAGGAAACACCAGCTTCATCTAGTTTAAATTGACAAAAAAATTGACGTGAAAAAAGGTTTTTAAAAAACCTATTTGCAAAATAAATATCATTCATCATTTACTGATTAATTACAAAATCTCCGAAACTATAACACTTACAAACTTAAAATCAAGCAGTTAGGTTCCTTATAGGGTGTCCGGTAAGAACGAATTTTACAAAACTCTACCCTTAGGGGGTAAAAGAGGAGTTGGAAGTTTGTATGGAGAAACCTATTTTCACGCGGGCGAAGCCGCTGACAGAAGCTAGTAATTCATATGTAAATAATAACGACACAAAATACAGATGACCTTGAATATTGAACTACGACACGATAAGTTGGTTTCAAATTAACATAAACTTAACGGTGAAACGAAACTTTCTAAGCGTTATCACAATGCGCCTGCATCGGCCGAGCCATTCCGAACCAGCTTTCCACCTAATACGACAACACCAGATAGTCAACACAAACAATAAACTGTCTCTAGAAAATAGAACAAATCAATAATGAAACTGTAACGAATATCACAGAACGATAAGTAAATAATATTATTAAATGCATCCGTGAAATTAAAACGAATGTTTAGCGTCAATCAAACTTGTATTTAAGATCTCCAATTAAAATGGTAATAAGATTTAGATAAGAAGATTAAAATCATATTATTGATGGCTTTAGAAATTTTTGGAATCGTTTACTGGTTTCCGGCAAATTCAACTTCAAAGTATCAAGTTTGAGAGATGATGAATAATAAGTAGCTTTTAATTATGTACCAGCTACGACTAATTGATCATAACATGCAACTGAGGTACTTTGAATTCAAACTAAGCGACCTATATAAATAAAATTACAAGAACCGTTAGTGACTTGTTTATATAGACGATTATTTTCAGAACGCCTTACAAATGTATTAGTAAATATCAACGGGGAAATCCTTAAAAACCTCAATAATATCGTGAAAGTAAATCTACAAACCAAAAAAACGAAATTACTCATTGGGTTTCTAGTAAAAACCGCAGCGTACGAAACCTCGGGACAAGAAGGAGCACGATGTTTGGTCTCTTGCCCACGTCAATAATATCATTTTAAGTGGACCGGTTCTAGCGTGGACAAACCCACTAAGCATATAGACGTATTAAATTATAGACCCTACATATTACTTAATTGTACTGATAGTAATTAGGTTATTGTATTGGTATTTTAAACATCTATTATGTTTTTAAGTAATGTTTTTCCTTGTTTCGAATTAGTCTTACTTATTTATAACATTAATCTGTACTTTTCCATGACTTTCCTTCAAAATGTTACAGCTACACAATTCTATATTAGTCTCAACCTTTTCAGTTTTTTCTGCACTATCTTAACCATGTTCTGATGTATAGACTGTTCTCACATCTAAGTAATCTTTCAATGTTATTTTCAATGAAATTGTGCTTATTCTCAGTTTAGTTTTCAATTTTATAACTGCTCTTTAAATTCCACACCTCTTTAAATTATATTTTCATTTGTTTTGTTCATTCTTTTGACTTTAAAGATACCTCAGCTGTAATTTTCAGGTTTTCTTGTACTCAAGCTTTCAGTTTTTTGTTACTTCTTCAGTTTTGATATATGGCAGTGTATAGATACATCCTTCATTTCAATCTCTATCTTATTTACGTAGATATCTAGGTGTAATCAATAGATAGACCAATGGTTTCTTCAGATCAGATATCTTCAACTAGCACATCTTCACTAACCAAAATACGACAAGGACAACAATAGTTAGCACAGTGCATGAATTTAAATCTTCGGATGATGATCGTGGATGACTGCATCTCGGTCGTGTCGGTTCGTTATCGAGTCGTGTCTCATTATTCCTCGGTGCTGTCGTGTGTTTCAAAACGCGGAGAGTAGATAAGTAGGCGTCGCAGTGTCCGCCCACTTACTGCACCCAGGTGCGTTCGGAACTGCGCCCGCGCAACCACTGTCAACCTTGTCTTATCGTTACACAATTGTGTCGTTGCATTCTACTACAATATTATGATTCTAAAATTTCATTTAATTTGACGGCTTTATTTATGGTTCAGATATCATCAGAACCGGAACAGTATTATCTGTAATGATCAAGTGCATTTTCAAAATTTCATTACGTCTAAATACATTATGGAGAATTGAACGATATGCCTAGAAACACAAATAAACCCATCAGTCAAACGGTTGGGTTTTAGAAAAGAATTGTTAGGTATGTGAGTGACGCTGACACGCCCTGTTTTAAAAATCACATGTGTTATATATTTACGTGAAAAACCGAGATTTTCATCGAGACTGACAGACAAGATCGTACGACTTCACGAACAGAGTGCAAACCAGCCGATGCCAACATCGTCTATTCTTGTCTCCGCCCAATCGCCCACGCGAAATGCTTACACTCACTTGCTACTATTATTATAATTAGAAAATAGGTATTAAAATTATTTCCGACACACAAAAGGCATTAAACTTCCGAAGATACATTAACGATTTGTGTAAACAGTGTTTTATGTTTGTACATAATTTGAGCAAGAGAATTCTCATGTAACTTTAAAAATTATTGGTTACGCAAATGTATCTAACATTTGCGTCCCCATAAATTTTCAAAAATGTTTACCGTTATACTTTTTGTTAGTTTAGCAAATATAGTGAAGCATTCAAATGTAGAGTACGTACTAATAAAATGAGTTACTGTTCCTGTCTTTATCGCACGAACGTAACCACGTGTCGCTGTACGAGCTATCTTCACCGATTATCTGTTTAGATAAATCCAGCAGCCGTCATAGCGAGTTAGCGAGGGGGACAGTGTCTTTTGGATGTTATTCATTCGGACCCCTCAAGTACACAATAGAACCGAGAGGGTACAGAGCCAAGCAAAAAACGCCTGAATTGGCAGCTGAATGGAGAACAAATGCAACAGCTGTTTCGGAAATTTGTACGATCGATGGTTAATCTTCTCAGCTTTCAAACGCAGACATAACATTTAGTTCCGCAATACTCGTAATCAGGCGACGTAATCAAGCGTAACACAAAATGACTAATCCAAAATCCGTTTGTATAGGGATTTCAAACGTTCGTCAGTGCTATCAATGTCGAAGCATTCACGCGTCCAGTGTCAGATTCCAAACAGTGTTAATAAACAGATACCTATGCGTAGGACGTTTCCGCTACCACATCGCATCAACACGACTGTACGCCAAATATACATTGCACACAAAGTCACAAATTACCTCCAAGTTGCGTCAGAAACAGAAATCTAATTAGTCATATTATAAATTATGGTAAGCGACGCAAAGTTTTCCATAAATAATCCTGTGACAAATCAAGACATGTGACGGGAGATCAGATGTTTTAAACAAATTGAACAGTGGAGGAGCCAAGCATTCGATAACGACTGTACAACCCCTTATACGAGCGAACAAGTCTGCATGCCCATCAATTACGTGAACCTAATGATTCCAATTTTCAAATAGTTCCACGGTTGCATAAGCAGTTACTCAGATCATCACAGTGGCTATAAAGATTCCGATTTCTGCTTTAGATTCCTACACGCATGTAACGTAATCAGACTTTTTATAAACTTCATCAATCGTGCAAACTGTTCTGAGAAACATGTACGTCGTACTAAAACAGGGCACTCTCAGATTTCCACACCAAAACTAGAACTAATAGATCACTTCTTACACTCGACACATTGTGTTACATATATGGATCGTGTTGTTGCGAATTTGTTTTTATTAGTGCTACGCGCTTCGCTCACAGGATGTCTGGATTGCCAAGTCACAAGTCCCTTCCTCTATAAAGTTATTCATTCGCTACCAATTGGTAATGATGCATTTTCTTTATTTAACCACGTTGATAGATCGAGTGCAGGCAGTGATAAGCTGTGATTAGCTATCCCTGCCATATCTCTTATCTGTAGATAACAACAATAACAATGAATTGCGTGGATATGTTAATATTTTATCGTAAATATTTCATTTGGGTATCATTTAAGCTATCACCAATTTAATTAGTTTTGTGTTTCTTAAATAATAGGGTTTGTCCTCAAAATAGTAGATCTGTCACCAAAATGTAGTCACCAAACAATGCAAAATCAGTTCCACAATAAATCACCTAAAATCCTGAGATATAAGGTCTAGTACCAAATAAATGTTTTTGTATGTATTATAATAGGTGTGTCCTAATAAGTATTTAAGCAAACTAATTTAAAGAGATCACCAATAAATCATATTATGTTACTAGAAAATTGCATTAAGTTCAAATATAAAATTAGGGTTGTCATCATCGTTTCACGTTTTACCAAAAGATTCTGCTACTTAACTAGACTCCCAAGGTTTTAAATTTTCACTGGTAGTATAAATTATAGTTAAATAAAATTTTTAGCAGAGTAGTAAATAAAACAATTAAAGTCAAAATAATCAATATTTATTGTTTAAAATAATTACCACTGAACAATCAGCGCTGGTTTAAAATAGCTGGCTTATGGCTAGCAGAATAATAGATAAAACACTTAATTAAAGTTAAAATAATCAATATTTATTCTTAAAAAACAATAATCACTGAATAATCAGCGCTGGTTTGGATTTCGAGGGGCGCCCCCTTTTTCTTTTCTGGCCGATAAGCACATTTTTTGCTTCTGGTGGGGGGTTGGCCAGCTTTAAGCGTATGGCTAATCCGATAATATGTTTGCATTTTTTCATTTTCGCCCCTTTGATCATTTTTTCATTAAAATTATAAATTGATGTATTAAATTGGTAACGAATACTATTAATTTAATATCTGAACGAAATAAAATGTTACTACTGTATTGGTGACAAAATATCAAATAAAAAGGAGTCGCAGTCAGGGATCGATAATCGATTTATTTGGTGACAGATCTACCATTCTGAGCACAGAGCTATTATTTAAGTAACAAAACTGTTATTATAAGAACGAAGTTTATATTCATGTAATGCAATATAATTTTATTGGTTATCGATCTCTTATTTTACACATATATTAATATTAATTTGATAATTCATACCTGGGAACAATTTTTGTTTATCTGAGAACGAAAATATTTCGTGGCGATAGATCTATTTATAAGGTGATACAACTTGATGACAAATATAAATTTTGGTGATAGAAAATATAGTTCCCATTTCATTTGATTATCGTATAATTCATGCTTTCTTATATACCTAAACCTACGTAATTTTAATAAATACTGCCCAGAGTTCACTACAGACAAATAATTTGTGTTTTAAAGTAGGTAAAACAGACTTGAGTTTTAGGCTACTAAAATGAGTAAACATTGTTTCCATCTACGTATTAGCATGTGGTTGCTAATTCTTTATGCTAATTGAAATGTGTCATGAAGTGTGATAACCACGCTAGAAAGTTTATGACCATTTTAGATATTATTTTTTTTATTGGGTGGGAAAATCATCTTATGACAAATCCCGCCTTTGGGTGGAGCGAGAGATAGTGTCAGACTTTTACTGACTAAAAACCCACTCCTGTTCCTTCATTGCCTTTGTCCCAGGGCCCCGGGTTTCGTTTTCACACTACCCATGGACCATTTAAGATATACGATTTTTTTATAAATTAATTCATAAAAAAAACATAACATTTTTGAGTGGTGTTACGAAACCAGTGATTCCAACTGAAAACAACTATTTATGTAATGAAAATATTTATAATTATCGTCATCATTACACAATGAAAATAAAACCAAGAGAACAACAAACCGTCATTAATTAGTCGACGATTGCTATCTTCAAACCAACTGTGTTTTTACTGCAAGACATGAAATGTGCAAAGAAGACAAACAACAAAAGGGGGCTGTGAAGGCAAACAAGTAATTCTACAATGATCCGTAACTAGTTTATAAAAAGCTTCATGATTCTTCATACAATGACATAATCTGCACTTTGTTTACTTTGTGACAAGCCCATGCATAACAATAGATCACTAATGAATGTAGTAGCTAGTGCCAAAATCTCCAATTTAGAACTGGTGGGTGGAGTCGGTTGGCTAATTTTATTCAAAGAAGTCTCAGCAATTAACACCGAAAGGAATGAAAACAATGACGAAGATAACACGTAAGGTGAGACAGAATGAAAGGACGTCATTCCTATAAAATACAACAGTTTTGGCAAATGCAACAAGATTAAAGAATTGTTTGCATTGTAGAGAAATATTTTTTAGATCATCTAGGAGCCGTCATTCACATTATCATTGTTTAGCAATAAATATTTGAACATAGTCTTAGCTAACGAAACGAAATTCATTCATGTAATGACTATCGTTGGCGTAACTGGTTTCAACCCACTGAATTTTCTTTATTTTTCATTCCTTTCAATGTCAAGCTTTGTGAGATAATAAAAAAAATGCATTTGAAGTAAGTTCTTATAATGCAGTGTATGACGAAGCGTGCCAGCGTCACACGAGTCCACCTCATTGTTGTCGCGGCGTGAATAGCTGACCGCTCGCTTTTGTTTCGCTTGTTCAAAATAACACATTGTCTACAAAAGGTAGCGGAGACCCAACCCAACCAAATACAGACTTTATGTTTTACAAGTATAAAACAATGACTAATATACCTTTGCCTATCATAACTACACAAACATCTAAAAGAAAATCAACAAGCCCCTGGGAAAATGTTCGGGGCTAGACCGCCGTTGCCTTAGAAACTTGAAACAAGATCGATATAGTCAGACTGAGCCGCGAACAGATTCAGTAGCTATGACGACGGAATAAGTGAACGAACGTTGGAGAAAATGTAACAATAGACTTCGAACGAGCTCATTTAACGTAGCCCCAGGGTCGACGGCATCAAAACAATGGACAAATATCTGGTGCCCATTCAAATTGAATCATACAGAACATAAGTCGCAATTGAGGTAGCTAAGTGTGACCTTTAAATGGTACTGTTACTCTCAGTGCTAGCGCCAGCCACTGTTGCTAATAAGCTGACTGCATACCGAGTGTCTATTTATGCGAAGTAAGTGTTTAAGGTGGACAGAGAGAAAAACTAAAGAGCGTACAATCAATAAACTATGTACACATCGCACCGCTTACTGTCTCTAATCTCACTGTACATCATTTATTCGTGCTAATGAGTTTACTTTTTACTTACTGAGTGCGTATACAAGAGACCGCTGAGAAATGGAACCGGAACATGCATTGATACCAGCTTGTCATTGTTGTCCTTCGTGCGGAACGTGCTATTGTCCTGTCTCTTCGTATACTCGCTCGATAATACTAAAAAGATCTTTGATAGCAAACCTATCAACCGAAAAACTAACCATAACCGTACACACCAATTGGTATAGACAGGAATAGTAGAAATTACGCCTAATTGACACGATTTAAAGGTTAACAGTCATTACTCAACGTGACTTGAAGCATCTGCTGCCTGTTTATTAAGGAATTTACTTTTCTTTTGTAATGATCTCTCAATCTCACGGCTACTGTTTATATAAATACTGTCTGTTATTTATTGTAAAATAGAAAGAAAACAGATGTATTTTCAACAAAAACAGGCATTTTAAGGTCAGATATCTACGTAAGTTTGTGTAAAAGCACACTGCGGCAGCTTAGCAGGTCTCAACAATTTAGAGAGGCAAAAGTGAAACGTGGTTTTAATGAAATATGAGCGGGACTGGCTTTCCACGTCTTCTTCACACGACGCAACTCGACATAAAAGCGAGAACACAATAGTATTTTTTACATCCAGTTTTAATTGCGACAAACACTCCTGCCATTTAGTTGCCATTTAGTTGCCATTTAGTTGCTAAACGTGCAAATCTGTTATTAAAATAATTAAATGATCAAAGATTTCAAAGTCTAGTTTTATGTAAACCGTTAAACGAATAGATTTGATAGATCAATGCTAATTACTAATGGTAGACCACATAATTATAGTGGTCACTGAGTCATCAAAGACTTTAATTTTGGACTGCTGAAAAAAATTGCGGAAGTAGCAGTGGCTGTCACTCTGGTGATCTATATTTAACTGAAAGTTCACAGCTTGGTGGAGCAACTGGGTCGACCAGTGGATATTTCAGTGTTCGAATGATGATATATCGCTTGCATGGTCCAGTAAATCGTAAACCAACGCCCCCAGTAACCCCGTAAACTGCACGTGTGTTGGATGTTATGTTATATTTTAGACGGAAGAGAACATTTTAACGAAACACCATACGTAGGTAATGAATTTTTGCAAGATTAGTTACGGTGAAGAAACAATGTGGAACATAATCGGAATTAATTTGTCTCTGAGCTCGTGACTACTGGCGTTTAGCAATACAGATAATTTTAGACATGGGTTTAAGAATTTTATTGGTTCGTGTTTGACAAGTCTTTTAACCCTGAGCTACATTTTGATTTTCAACAATACCTACTCTTATTACGATAGCTGTTCAATACGTAGTAACTCTAAAAAATCTATAACTTGCCATACATAAAGAAAAAACGGATTTCGTGCTAAAGATAGTTACCGGTTTTATGGGAAAAACTAATTTTACGTGTTGATGCGTCCGGCACCGAATTGAGGATTACCAAAGGCTCGATAGTATATGCTTTGACCAACGATACTCTGACATCATTATTTACACAAGGAAGTACGGGCGCGTAAGGTTGCGAAACATAATGTAACTAAATCTTTATTTAGAGCAAAACCATGGTGTATGAGTAAGTGGGTTTATGGCAGGAGTATTTTTAAAAACCATTGTAGGTTACATTACAATACAGTTTGTTGAGCTCAGGTTACGTTATAATCAGTTATTTATGAGTTAACTGTAGCTGCGCCCAAACGATTGTCCGCGAATTTGCTTGTGCAATTTATTTCGGTAAAATCATGCTGTCAAGAATCAATAGATGATTCATAAGATTCTTTGGATATTTTCGAGACGTCGTGGTTGAGCAATCCGATGAATCTTTGTTTGATTTTATAAATGACGATGATGTTTTCTTTCCATAACTTCTAGAATTTGAAATCAAATGATATATTTAAATAATATATATTCCAAATTCACGGAAATAAAGGTATTAATCTGACAAGCATCATTTCAGAGTTTAATATCAATGGAATCTCTATCTATTTATAAACCGTCTTTGATAATATTTTTTTACGGGTCGTAAAATTTGAGTGGATACATTTTCAATGTTAAATGCATTGTTTCCACATTGCCAGCAGACTGAAGATGTTCTCTTTAACAAATAGCCTCCGGTGTATGAAAATACCCCGGCTCCGAATCCGCTCGCCTACGCGTAAGCTTGCCTATCTAATATACATACTATCTACCGCCTGTTCCCATGGCAGATATAATATTAAAGTTTTTCTACAAAGTCGTCAGTTTTATTTTACGAACATCGTATTATTTTCGTCATCGGTAGGTAGCCTTTACCGAATTCCGTTCGCGTTGCCATGATTCTTTTAGCTGCGCTTGATTTATAAGATGCAGAAAAAATGTACGTTTCCTACGTGCTTCTACTGATTGTTATTTATCACCGTTCGGACGTAAATTTAGAAATCCGTGCCATAAATCTCCAAGCACATTTCATTTCTATAAAACAGAACCTGTACAGACAGCTTTGTATCGATTAAACACTTTCAATTTTGTTATATGTATATATTATAAATACAAACATGAATCCGATAAGGAATTTTATGCAAAAATATGTATCTATACAAAATTTTATTCTAAAAATACATGTTTCCTCATTACTCATCCATTTTATCCTTTTTGCAGGTACTAAACTGGACCTGACAGTTATCAGGATACATTCAACATGACACGTCATGCTAAACGTGAGTGTAAGCATTTGAGAGTTCACACCATCGTGCGCACTGTTAGCGCGCTTTACGACATTCCCAAAATATTTTTTGCTCTGATATCTTAGGTCGTTGATCTCAGCACTCTGCTATCATAAGATACGAACGCAATTTTAAATTTCGTAGACAATTTAATACTCTAGGTGTATAAACGTGTAGAGCACGGCGTGTCTGTGTTTACAGAATATAAAACTAAATGTATGCCGTCTAACGGTCACGTTATTGTTTATCGAAATTATAGTGGGCGGGTTGGCATCGGGCCCGACCGAACCACCTTCACAGGTGTGTCTATCTATTAGTATTCCAACAGTCGGTACCACACCAACAAGTCGTAGAATGCCTACCTAATTAAACCGGCGCCATATCGTACCTCAATTTGAACAAATATTAACCGACTGTCACATGTTTACATATGGAAGGCTTATTTAGGTGTGGCATTGAAATAACTTTGAAAAGATCTGATTGAAAATTGGCCTCAACATAGACACGCTTGTCTTATGAATTTTTGCTCTATTTATTTTAACAATATTCTTAATTAAAGATACCTATTCTAATACGCCTATTTGACATACATAAAAAGGCAATTTCCACAGTAATAGTAGTCAATTCAAAAGATACCCTGAAATTTTCGTGATCAGTAATCCAATTACTTACGGTGTACCAATTATTCTAAACACAACGAATATATTTTAAGCGAAGCTCGTTTTTTATCTGAGCAATATCAATTCTAGAAGTCATAATTTGTCTGAGCTGTCAATATGACTATTGAGGCTATCGGGACGATATCATTGCACCCACATCGATTAATAAAAAGAAAGTCAGTCGACACTTTTCCACTAGCCAAACCATGATGATATGATAATTATGAATAGACTTCATTTGGAAAAGAAAATATTGAATAAATTAAAGAAATAACACATATAAACACTGTACGAGACGTAAACAAACTTGAACTTTATAATGCTTTTGAAAATGGTGACAGTCTAAATGAATGAAAAAAGCGACATCATCACTACATACGAGTAGTATAAAACAAAGTCGCTTCCCGCTGTCTGGCCCTATGTGTGCTTAGATCCTTAACACTACGTAACGGATTTAGATACGGGTTTTTTTTTTAATAGATTGAGTGATGTAAGAGGAAGGTTTATATGTATAATACATGCATAATATAGTAAAGAAACTATAGGCATAGGCTTCTGATGTGATGTCGTAAATAAATACTTTTTTTGCGCTTACATTGCAAAAGACGACGAAATACGAGATAGATCACAATTATGTACTACAGTATTGTAACTTTAAAAAGGTCTACAAAAAAGTCCGCGATGGTATATGTCTATCTCTTAGGGATAACCCACAATAAGCAATCCTTTTTCCTTTACTTTTTACGAGAAATAATAGCTTATTTACGAAGCGATTTTAAGCAATACAGCATTAATCCGTATCCAATTAACACCATGTAATTTAAATGAATATTTTCGAAGATATAACAGATTTAAAATGCAGGGACATAGCGGTAGCAGTGTTATCAACATTGCACCCGTGCGAAGCTGGGGCGGCTCGCTAGTTAAATTAAATGCAGACAAAAAGCTTGAATATAAGGTGTCAACTGCCGCTGCTGTATATCTTACATATTACTTGACTCATCGACATAAAGGGGGTAATTGAATGAGTAATTTGTGCTAATCGTATCAACATACAGTTAAGATCGATCATCAGCGCCCACAGGTAGTCACCATTAATCAAAATAATTACCAATTGTCTTGTCACCTTCTTTTGTATAAAACTACATAACAGTATTTGTTTGTAACTGCGTGTTCAATCAATGATGTTTTGAAACGAATTGTTAGTCAATCAAAATGTGTAATCAAAACTTGTAAATAATTAGAGATTTCTTCATCTGAATATATTAATTAGCGGGCATGAAATTGTATATCCAGCATTTGCATATCTATAAGTAACTGTAATAGTGTAACGAAACTAGGGAAAACAGTCACAACAGGCCTAATTATTTAAATTATTCTTCTTATCTACATTATTTCCATATAGTACGAATTTGAAGCCTACAGAGAGACCATAAACCTATAAAGCCTCGTACTTTTAGGAATAAATTCTTAGGTTTCCGTTGTCTTTTAGTAGACCTATAGTATAGTAGTAGTAGTGTAGTGTAGTATATAGTTTTCACAAAGTTCAATTCAGTCACCAAAGCAAAAAAATGTGTAAAAAATTATCCGCAGTTAAGTTCAAACTATAGCTATAATTTAACCATGCAGAAGAACATAGATAGATATACTTTATAGAGAAATTAAAAACAATAACAAAAGTTGAAGTAAGGGACTAGGAACTAACAATTACCACGTAGACGAAATTGACGAAAAAGCACTCAAATCTCATGAAATAGCTAAAATTAATAGGTCCAAAGAATCACCAGTGAGCGCCCCACATTGCATAACAGATGTTCGTTGGGGACGAAAGGTTCTGGAGTTACGACCACGTACCGGAAGACGAAGCGTTAGATGCCTCCCACAAGGTGGACCGATGGCCTGGCGAGGGTCGCGGAAATCGGATGGATATGATATGCATAGGACTGGTCATTATGGCGACACTTAGGGTAGGTCTATGTCCAACAGTAGACGTCTTTCGGAGTTTCGGCTGAACTGATAATGATGATTATGAGCTAAAATGTATATAGGTACCTACATTAACATATACCTCCATTATAAGAAAGAACAAGACCTTAATACCATTTGACACGAGTATAACCTCTCACCGATCGCCATCTTAGCTAATAGTGCAGTCGCGGAGCACGACGGTGTTGCACCTTGAACTGCATTTATGATTTACACAGTGAAAGTCTGTACTGCACACACTTCAATGGTTTAGTATACAGCACCGACTGTTATAAGTAATAAAGCTGATGCGAAAGTCTGTTCGGGAATATGCAATATGGAAATGCTAGCTGAAAAAAATGGTATGGATAGTTTTATAGAAATAATTTGTGCTTCTTGAAGGCTATAGGCATCTAACATGTGGAGAACTTCGATGACCTCCGTTATGGCGTTCGTGTAATCGATCGCAATCTATTCTTTTGTAGGGTTCCGTACTTCAAAAGGAACAAACGAAACCCTTATAGGATCAATTTGTTGTCCGTCCGTCTGTCTGTCTGTCTGTCAAGACCCTTTATCTCGGGAACGCGTGGAGGTATTAAGTTGAAATTTAAGTCATATACTCAAGTCTGCAGTCCCTTAAATCTGTGAAAAAATCTAACTTCTGAGTTAACGAACAAAAAAGATGCGGCCGTTTATTTTTCCAAAAACGTATATTTCGACACTCTCAAAGGAATCAAAATTCATAGGGTACTTCCCGTTGACCCAGAATCTTGAAATTTAGCATGAAATAAGGGTCACATATCACAAGTAAAGGAAAAAATCTGTAAACTGTAAATTTGTATTTATGTCACAAAAAAAAAACTTTTTTGCGATTCATAAAAATCTTCGTAACTCAATTCTGGAATTGAACTGTTTTCCTATGTAAGTTAATACGGAACCCTCAGTGCGACGAGTCCAACTCGCACTTGCCTGGTTTTTTATTGCAGACGTCATAAAAACTAATCCAAATCATCCTTATATAGTGCCGGAGTAGCCAAGTACCAAAAATACCAAATGCTTCGAACCCCACACATTGGGGACCCCCGCTTAAACGTACAAAAACCAGTCAGGCCTCTTAAATCATATGAAACTTAATATAAATAAAATAATCAATACGGATAATCTGCATAAACACAATATATGGCTATCGCTTCCACACTTAGGTAACGATAGCCCATAGATAGTTACTGTGGCCGGCCATCATCTCCATAGCCTTTTTCTAACTAGCAAGCTAGCTTTTTTTTTGTCTAACCGGATGCGGCTGAATATCCATGGCTTTACAAGGAGCGACTGCTTTTCAGACCTCCACGTCTACATCCCCGTTATTGGGCAACACGATACTCCTCGAATAGACTGATGGTCAGATTTTCTAGCATCTAACTACCAGTAACGACTGTCAAAGATCTACGAATAACAACCGGGACCATCGGCTTTAAGTGCTTTCTGAGGCACAGAGTGAAGGTAATACCCTAAACAAACTTAAGTAAATAAATGGAATACGAGTGTATTCACAAACACCCTGAAGAGAACCAGGCAATCATCTCTCATAAAGCTAGGTAGGTTGGCTTGTGTTACATGAAAAACTTGCAAAAAAAATTACAGTTTTAGGGACCAGCTTTATAGGACCGTATAAAACACCTCCTTTTCCAATGAATAATATTTATGAACATTTATAAAGCGTTTTAAATGTTTTACTGGGCACCTATCCACTATAAACATTTAATGAAGCAAGGTGTTAATAATGAGCACAATAAAGTAAATAACATACATTTTTGTCATACTGATGAGGATAAAAATGTAATATAAAGTTGTGAAATGCCAGATATTTATTATGAGAAAATCATTATTTTCACTTTGATCACTTTCCAACGACTATATTAAGATGATAAAAGTATGATTAAAAATTATAAAAGGTTTTATTAAAGCTTTTATTTCAATTCATGTCACAGTGAGGTTAATTTATTGGGCACTAAAAAATACATACATAATATGTTATGTTCACTTTAGTTACATAACCGAGTCATTGAACAATAGATAAATAATGAGAATCAATAAAAAACATTTATAATTTAGAAATATTCCAGAATCCCAAACTGTTCGTAATAAACATAATTTATTCGTGTCGTTTCGCTGTTAAATAATTCAACGAACATGGCGAGCTTTCCTTGATCTGTTCATTTTTATTAATTGAATATTCATAGAAGATAAGTGATTACTCGAAACTAAAAACATCGGCGCCTTTCCAAATAACACGGGCATCGTTTAATATTCACTTTCATATTTATTTTTTACGATTACCTAACTTTGTATCATATAACGCTTTGGAATCTTTTAGGCAAATCTGATCGAAAACATGAACGCTTTAACCTCTGACCATGTGAAGCTTGCCATGTAATTTTGCCATCGATCACCCAGTTCAGACATTGATAAGGACCCTTCAGATTACTGTCATCAATTACCTGCAACCGATTTTAATTATTTATAGATGCGGATCTAAGCACTAAATCTTCAAAGGCATTGAAGCGGAAAATGAGACAGTCACCTCATCTAATGATGAATGAACGTTCCGCCCTAAGATTTAAGCACTAGAACATGCCAACGCTAGTTTACCTGGCACCTAATTGCTCATATAAATGCAGTTTGGCACTCCGTATGAATTATGAATAAATCATAACCAGTTGACAGAAATGTTATTTACTAAAGACAAATAGAGGGCATGTAATATAACTACATACAAGCGTCATAAGCCAAAGCACGCGTTCAGCAAAAAGTTATTGGCTTGCGGGCTCTAGAAATAGCTGTTATAACTGGATACAGCTGCGTTCATCCTACCTCATCAACGTAACATTTGTACAGGTTTAAAGTTTCTTGGCAAAACTATTGTGGAACATGTTTGCGTAAATCATGTCCCGTGGTATGCTCCACCGCATTTATATTTCTTAATTAATGAAATTAGACTATCATTTAAACGACCTTAAATATCAGTGTCAACAAAGCTATTGTTTGAAACGTTTTCAATGAGCTCAATAACTTCCTTGCGTAGCTCGCATATCAGTTTAGTCATGTGTTCCTTTTCAATGTCAGTTCGGATTGGTACAGTTTGAGCTGCGGAATTGTTCGAAAGAGTTACCGTGGCCCTGAAACGCAAAGGGCAACTGAAAGAACACGGATGGCTTTTAGTCAGTAAATTTCTAATACTCCCTCTCCCTCCCAGAGCAAGAAGAGCTATTTAATGGCTGCCCAACCCAAAAACAAAAAATATATATTGTTACAGTTTTTTGAAGAGTCATCATTCATTTGGTACAGTTATTTCTTGCTCTCGATTATAAGGATCAAGGAAAGTGAAACATCAAGCTCCCAAGGCGAGTCGTTTGTCTATTTGAATGGTGGCTCACAACAGCTGCCGTTACTAACTTGCCATGTTTACCTTGAAACAACCTTTCAAACTTTATCCTAATTTTTAAAAGTGCGTATACTGGTTTCTGGAAAATTTATCTAAAGAATTTGACCATGGATGTATAAGTAGTTGTGTTTCTATACATTTATATTAAATATGTTGGACGGCGTTAGTTTTAGCTAACATCAAATTTTCAGCGACAGTTTCTACTAGCTTTTGTGCAAGTGACAACATACCTTTCATACGTCGCCCATTAGCATGTTGACAACAATATAGAAACGCTTCAATGACAACGTATCTTCAGTCTAGTTCACATTCTACACATCTCGAATAGTCCGCTGTCTACACCTGCGTGCCTTATTTTAGATCGACGCTGGCCGTGATGGCAGTTGCAAGGTGACGCGGGATTATTTTCATATTCTGGGTCACGATGTGTGTTTTGTCTCAGGGACGCTGGTATTCCCGTTTACACGAGGTCGCATGTCGTATTTATGTGACAACGTCGTTACTAAATCATATTATAAATTCCACCTAGTGCAAGGTGACTGAGATACAGAATTCCTTATTATTTCATGTCCAAATCAAACTAATTTGAACAATGTTAGAAAGTACATCTTAATAAACAATTTCTGTTCTGTCAGTATTTTCATTGATAGGCATTTAAGTAAACGCAAGTACTTACACGGAAGATAACCATCTCCTTAATGCACCATAATGGTTGTGCCCATTACACGACCTTTCGCGCATATATCGGATGCTGCCGAACGTTTTCCCCGATAAATCATCGCTATCAATGATAAAAAACTTTCTTTTTACGAAATATCACATAAACATCTTTACGACATGCGCTCCCATTTTCCGTTAACTGCGCTGCTAATTTACGGCATATGGTAGCTAGGCGACTTATACCTTCACCTGCATATTGTAGGTCATGTGGTAATGGAAGGTAGATTATTATTATTTTCTGTCCTGTGCCAAGAAGCGAGTTCCAAAGATGATTCATACATTACGATCTCAGAATGCAGTTCGGTCACTTTTAATGTTCCGCAGTGATGGCATCTTTGCTAACCTCACATTGTATCTATGGATACATTATAGGTGCTTGATAATTCTATGTGACACGTTTTCTATAGCAAAATACTTTTTAAAGCTTCGACAAAAGAATCAAATTTCTGTAACGCGAACCTTTGAATTCAAATGTGCTTGCAGGTAGAATTTTTTGCTCATGTCTCACATGCCTTTGTTTGTGTCTACCTACCTTGTCTGTGAACTGGTTAACAATAGCATACTTATCTACTTCATCGACTTTAATCAGTCAGCTATCGATGCAATTGTCTATAATATTTTCTATTTCTTCGTAACATCTAATTAGGATGAGACTAACAGCTAACCCACTTGCGATGATATCAACAGAATGATGACGTAAGGCATTTCAATTAATGTGCTATTCTTCGAATTAATTGTCAACTTCAGCTTTATTCCAGCACGGTCACGCAGACTGTTGAATGTATTGAATTCTATTTATCAGTTCCGACCTTGACGCCACCTCCGGAACCAATCGAGTTTGTGAGTTTGCATAGGAGCGCCGCTCGTGAACTATACTGCCTTTCAGATCTTATTCAACGTCCATTACAATAGAATTAGCTCTTTATTCGCCCAGCTCGGCTTTCGATACTCGGCTAATGATATAATCAAACTAACGGTGACGACTTCGTGGCCCATTATGTGGATTATTACTATCTAATGTTATTTGAATAGCTAAAAATATACATTCATATCTACATCCGTTTAAATACACCGATTATTGTAGTTGGTTTTAAAAACAAAAGATTTTATAAACGCTTTTGTGTTTCAAATTATTCCTTGAACGAACAAAGCGATGGACATGGAATACTAAATTACGTAAATTTGAGCGTGTAATGTTCTAATTTATTCTAAAATACTCCTTTTACTCTTTCAGACAATATTCATAGTTAACAGTCCCAACAGACATTTCTATTTCCACAATTTTGAGTCGAAATTGCAAACCAACTTGGGCGGGTGCTAATAACCGCCTGCGAATTTGGCAGTGCGAGAGGGTCGGACCCCTCGCCCGCTCCCCTACCTGATGCAACTGCAGTATTGATTAACGGCACTTGTATACGTCCAATGTCGTATTTCCGGTTAAGTTTGTGGAGCAAATTATTTATATGTAAATTGTAATCGTATCAATATTTTCAACACTTACAATTTTGTTACGCACGCACACTTCACCAAATGCTGAACACGCAAGTCGCATGCATAGCTTACAAATTGCAAGTAATCCTATGAACAAACATTGGCTAGGTGTTTCGAAACACGACTCTGTCACCTTTCCTGCTGTGTAAACAAAACTATTAAACAATTCTCACTTTCGCTTTCAGACCTTCACTGCCTGGTGCAACAGTCACCTTAGGAAGGCCGGTACTGGTATCGAGAACATCGAGGAGGACTTCCGCAATGGGTTGAAACTCATGTTACTGCTGGAGGTCATCTCTGGCGAGACTCTGCCCAAGCCCGACCGCGGCAAGATGCGTTTCCACAAGATCGCTAACGTCAACAAGGCTTTGGACTTCATTGCCTCTAAAGGTAAATAACTCTAGTTTTTCTAAAAGCCTATACAGTAGATAACATGGCATTTTGTTAATGCATTGTCATCTTCCTGATTTTTTTTCCATGTTTGTTCGGATCGGTGAAACACGTTTTGTTTCTTCCATTTTAGATTCTTAACACAAAATCGATAGATATGTAACATTTATTATGAAACGTAGTCTACAATTCTACATTACAGTGTTTTCTTTAAACACAATTCCATGTTTGAATGAATTGAAATCGACTATAGGCTTTTACTTAATTAATAATCAATATCTTTATTGAAAAGCAATGAATGAGTAGACGTCTACTGAACGTCTCTTCTGAACGCCTAATCTTTATCGGGGGTATGTCCTTAATTGCTTCTGAGATAACAAAACGATTACAAACAAGTCATTGAGCGTTTTGCCATTTAGGCTAGAAGTGCATAAAGCCATATTTGTCGGTTAGTACAGTTTGTTATGGGCAGTTCAAATAAAGTGATTGCTCAATATTACTGTTTCGTAGGCGATTCGCTTGAAACCCGTCCCTGTTACTCCTACACTGATTGCAGTTTTCAATACAATGATCGTATTTTGTTGACAAACATGATGCAGGCGGTAACGATAAATACCTACTGTTACCAAATACTAAACTTAAAGGTTGTAAAAATAAAAATCTTCGAAGAAATTAAGACTAACCAGACTACCACGCTTCTACAATTTAATATTTCAGTACCAGATCATAAGAATACTATGATTTTATAAAAATCTTGTCAGAACCGAATCTGAAAAAAAAACTAAAAAAAATAAGAATCCGAAAAAAGCATTTCAATTATATAACTACACAAGCTGTCACTTGAAACTTTCTGAGGAAAACAAACAGTTTACGGTACCTATAGTAATAACTAAAATCCATATCATGATTCAGAAGAATATGAAACTGTTCAAGTAGATACAGTTTCGACATATGCTAGGTAGGTACTGTTAAAACAACCATTGTAAAACTGTACCTGCAAGCTTACGAGCTTAGATTCTTTTTAATACATCCAGACAATACTTAGAACTATCATTCCCAGAAATAACAAATTCGTGACACTGACAAATCACAAGAATCGGCTGTTTGGACAAAAAGTAGGTAGGTAGGATTCAATTTTCTGGTCAGGAATTATCCTTATATGTAATTCATCCTACATGTGCATTATGACTGTTAACTAGTAACCACAATAGAAGAATTCGCTCAAACGGTTCTATAAAAGCCAACATTATTATTAACTATATTTAAGGAAGACTGAATTGTTTACAAACCTAACATAACCAACATAGAAAAGCTTCGTAGATTTACTGATATGTGTAAATATCACTGATTAGTTTACCCTTTGTCGTTTTTATTTTATCAAATACAACTGCAACTGATTTCTGTTTTCAGGCGTAAAGTTGGTGTCCATTGGTGCCGAAGAAATCGTCGATGGTAACCTCAAGATGACCCTGGGTATGATCTGGACTATTATCTTGCGATTCGCCATCCAGGACATCTCAGTGGAAGAAATGACCGCCAAGGTAAATCTACAATCTATCAATCGTATATTGACCATGGACAATCAATTTAATACACCTATAACTTCATACTTGTGTAAGAAACATTAGTCATCGACGGTAATAAAGCGAATGTAAATGTAATTCGCAATACCTTTTTTTACATCTACTATTCAATTTACAAACTTGCTTTTTATCCATAAATAAGGATGCAGTTTTACAGCTCAGATACTCATTTATAATGTTGAGAATACGCTAACATTTTGCCCATCACAATGGACACAATTTGTTGATAGCGCTTCCAACTTCCTTTGAGTCATTGTTCATCAATCGTTTTTTTATTATCGCTCAACAGGAAGGTCTGCTGCTCTGGTGCCAACGCAAGACAGCCCCATACAAGAACGTCAATGTCCAGAACTTCCACCTGTCGTTCAAGGACGGTCTGGCCTTCTGTGCCCTGATCCACAGGCATAGGCCCGACCTCATCGATTACAGCAAATTGTCCAAGGACAATCCTCTAGAGAACTTAAACACGGCTTTCGATGTGGCCGAGAAGTATCTCGACATCCCCCGCATGTTGGACCCCGACGGTAAGACACGCTTGTTATGCTTTTTGCTCAAGGATTATAGAATGGATTGACAAGAGTTACAAAACTCTGGAACCATTCCTGTCTTTACTTCTCAATATGAGACCATACGTAATATTTTTCTAAGTCAAAATTCCGGCTTTCAGTTTTTCCGAATGATCATCAAAAATAGATCACATAACATAAATTGTAACTGGATATTGCAGACTTAATAAACACACCAAAGCCGGACGAGCGCGCCATTATGACCTATGTGTCGTGTTACTACCACGCCTTCCAAGGCGCGCAACAGGTACTAAACAAAATGTAAAATGGCCGCCACTCGTTACCGCCATTTCCGAGTTTGATACCCGAACCCTAACGCCAGGCCTTTGTGTGTAACTTATAGCATGATGAGTGCCTCGCTTTATGTTAAAGAAGCTCCAACTGTCAGTGTTGATAAACTAATACTTGAGACCTCGGAAGAGTTTCACAGACTATTCCTAACATTACCTCGGATAGGACATGGATATTTGTGACGATAACGTTCACATTTTAGATCCAATCCCATCAGTCCTCGGTCATCATACTGATCCATCTATCTACTGACGATGACAGTCGTGAAGTACCGAGTGTAGAAAGATCTTCCGAGGTCAAATATCCTGTGCCGAAAACGTTATCCAAAAATACCAACTCTCCAAAATATTTATTATGATGTGTAAAATGTACCGATATATAATATTTTACCGATTCCAAGCAACAAACTCCTTACCGAAATAATTATGAAATGTCTTACAAACGTTTTTATAAAAATAAGCTTTATGTTGTTAACTCATACAGTATTTTATTGATATCAAACGAAAGAATGCTTGTGTTCTAAATTAATCGCTCTCGCAATTCGCAGTTATTTGAAATAACACATTTACTTTATTGTCTAGATGTTCGGTTGAACACTGTCAATTAGCGCTACATTAATTAATTTCCTGTTTGAAGTACTATAATTAAATGTGATAAGACAATGCGGGTTGTGAAAATAACGTATAAAGCGTACTTTACCCTGTATCCTAAAGATTTTTTACGACCAAAGAAAAACTAACATTCTATATACAGCAGTAATAGACTATCAAAATTGAATTCCCAAGTTTATGAGGGTATTAATGTAAACGACATTTCCAAAAGATAAAACACAAGCATTCTACTAGGGAATAATTCATGATACATCGCATGAGAACTAACACCGTGTCGCTTGCGTGCCGCTTGTCAGATCTGCAGAACACAGCGATGCCGGACGAACGTGCGGTCATGACGTACGTCTCATCCTACTATCATTGCTTCTCTGGCGCACAAAAGGTTTGTATCATCTGAACCTACTAAATGCAAATGTTGTAATTTCTGATCAATATCGAAATGAGTATATCAAAAATTGATTTGAAATTGGGGCGAAAAAAGTATTTTGAAACAGCTTCTGCTCCGTGTTTTAAAGCTTCTTTGTATTTACATTACCTACATATCATATGAATAAATTAATAGCTTGTCATTCAACTAGTGATACTTATTTAATTTCATAAAACTAAAACAGATCTAATGTACAATCCACAGGCTGAGACGGCCGCGAACCGCATTTGCAAAGTGCTCAAAGTCAACCAGGAGAATGAACGCCTCATGGAAGAGTATGAGCGTCTTGCCAGTGACGTAAGTATCCAACCATACCAAGAACACAACAGCGCGAAACTTTTTTATTGAATATAAAATAATTAAATATACTTGATTCAATCAAAAGATATACGAATCATCGCAAGCTCCTTAACAAAAGTATCATAAAATGTCAGATGATACTGTACTTCACAATGTTGAAATTCTCGCGCTGATACGTAAATACTGAAAATATTTTATGCTGGAATATTATTGCTAACGGTATTAAATTTTATAGCTACTGGACTGGATCAGGCGTACCATGCCTTGGCTGAACAGCCGCCAAACCGACAACTCCCTTGCCGGTTGCCAGAAAAAACTGGAAGACTACCGTACTTACAGGTAAATATTATTCGGGATTTTGGAGGCATGTACTCAAAACTTATAACGACATGTTTATGATAAAAATATAATGATTTAGGCAAACGATAACAACGTAATGTTTGAATCCCATGTTATTTAAATACATATTAAAGTGGACATTTCCTGTAGGATGAAATGACAAATCCTCGAAACGGCGATAAGCGACACTAATTTGTGACAAACATAAAACCGCAGTAGTGTTTTTCGAAAGGCTGTGCCGAATTTAGCTGCTTTTACCTCGTCGGATATGTCTAAATCCGATGATTTTATAAGATTATTGCCATAAACCGAACAAAAAACAATATTTACGACCGCAACTTATTTAGACAAAACTGTTTTTAGGCGTAAGCACAAGCCGCCACGTGTAGAGCAGAAGGCCAAGTTGGAGACCAACTTCAACACTCTGCAGACCAAGCTCCGTTTGAGCAATCGCCCCGCGTACATGCCCACCGAAGGCAAGATGGTCTCTGTAAGTATCACCATCATTATAATAACTTTTACATAAGAGATTGAATTCAAAAGATTTACAATAGATTCTGAAAAAAAGAAGAATTTTGAGCACACAAAAGTTTTTGATCCTTAGTCTCATCAACTCTCACCCTAGTTATAGTCCCACCTCATTTTAGAAAACCAGAATCGCTTTCAGTTTACTCTCTTTATCCAAAACCACACCAAGGAGGCTAAAAGCTCCTTTGGGATAAAAAATTCTATTCGGTACTGCTTATGTTTCAAGGACATCGCCGGAGCTTGGAAGGGTCTGGAGATCTCCGAGAAGGCCTTTGAAGAATGGCTTTTGAGCGAGATGATGCGTCTTGAGCGTCTTGAGTACCTGGCTCAGAAGTTCAAGCACAAAGCCGACATCCACGAAGACTGGACCAGAGGTGGGTAGATTTATATTCCGACAGCAATTTTCACGTTTAGGGCATTGTCTTGCCTTATGCTATTGCGGAACCAACAACATAGGAGAAAATGAGTACCTAAACAATATTTTATCACCTATGAAATCACAGACGTAAAAAGATGATAACCTCATCGTAGTCAAACTATTTAACCAAAGTTATTAAATAAAGAGTCAACTGTATTTACTAGAAACTCAAATCACAACCTCAAAATCGATCTACTGAAATTCCAGGTAAGGAGGAGATGCTGCAATCTCAGGACTTCCGTCAATGCAAGCTGTACGACATCAAGGCTCTGAAGAAGAAGCACGAGGCCTTCGAGTCAGACCTCGCCGCTCACCAAGACCGCGTTGAGCAGATCGCTGCTATTGCCCAGGAACTCAAGTAAGAAACCTTAAATTTCATTACGGTCAAACCGAGGTTTTTTCGAGTGGAAATCCTCATGGATATGCCTATTGGATCTGCCTTTCAGATCTCAACAGGATCTGAAAATATCTCGCTGACTCTTATTCTAATCACGACCAAACAATATTCTTTCATATACCTCCGACAGGAGTACCTACTCGCGTATTATTTAAAAAAAATATATACAGAAATTAATTTTATATAACCAAATGACGTGTTTAGGAAAAAATCTGGCAGACTATCCACATTGGTTGGCACTTTGCAGCTAATCTAAAATTGGCCCTATATCCATATACAACGTGCACCTTCCCCTGCAGTACCCTGGAGTACCACGACGTGGCGAGCGTGAACGCTCGCTGCCAGCGCATCTGCTCGCAGTGGGACCGGCTGGGCGCGCTGACGCAGCGCCGCCGCCACGCGCTGGACGACGCCGAGCGCGTGCTGGAGCAGATCGACCTGCTGCACCTGGAGTTCGCCAAGCGGGCCGCGCCTTTCAACAACTGGTACGTTAACAAACACAAACTACTCAAGTTCCTTTTGATAAAGCGCCGCAACTTAGACCTGACAGTTAATGATATGTAATTTCCTATATCTGAGTCGGTAAACCCCATTACAGGGCAAACAAAAAAATATATAAACTTGGATGAGATCTGTATTTTAATCCAAATACTCTGAGAAAAATCACCAAAAGCAACTCGGACGTCACTCATGTCTCTTTGAAAGTCCCTGGAAATTAACTTGGATTGGAAAAATATCCTTTTAAGTATCAATAATAATGATGACGGAGTCATCGAACAAAAAAGTCATATCCTCCACATCCAACGTCGTCATCATCATGATTCTCCTGCCGTTATCACAATTGAGTAATGATGGCCCTGTGGTAACAGCTCTGACTAACAAGGTTATAAGTTGTGGGTTCAAACCCAGGCAGACGCTTTACTCTAAGCAATTTAAATAAATAAAATCTAAAACAGAGAAGTGAAGAAACCGGCACGTCCTTGAATCAAAAATTCGAATACATATGATATCTACCAGCCCGCACCGGGTCCTCTCTCTTACAAAGGTCTGAGACATCTCTTTTGCACTGTCTTATTTCAGCATCGCAAAAGTAATTATTCATATTTAGGCATATAAGCCATCTTGTTACTAAATTATTCTCATTTATTCAGGTTGGATGGCACCCGGGAGGATCTCGTGGACATGTTCATCGTCCACACCATCGAAGAAATCTCCGGACTCATGGACGCGCACGCTCGCTTCAAGGCCACTCTCGGAGAGGCTGACAAGGAATACCAGGTAAAGTTTACAATTTTATACTCCTATATTTACTTAACAGCAATATGATTTTCCATGATGAGCTCAAAGTGTTCAAAATTGAGATACACACTGTTCAGACAAAGATTCCAGATATGATGGAACCGTTTTCTAATCACAATTTAAACTTTAATTCCAGGCGATAGTCAACCTGGTCCACCAGGTTGAGTCCATCGTGAAACAGCACCAGATCCCTGGTGGGTTGGAGAACCCCTACACTACTCTAACTGCCCACGTAAGTTTTTCGTTTATTGATTTAAGTACCTATAACAATCTTACTGTATAGTGTAATCTTGGCTACGAAACTTGTACCCTAACTTATTATAAAACAAAATCTACCACCAAGTCTATCTGTCGGTACGAACGCGATACACTCAAAAGCTACTAAACGTATTTTCATGCAATTTTCACCAATAGACAGAATGATTAATGAGGAAGGTTTAGGAGTAAACCATGAATATTAAAGAAGAGAAAAGCCGAGAATTTCAAAGATTTCTTACTCCCGTGCGGAGCTTGTCGGGTTAGACAAAAGAAGAGAACCTACAATCCAAAATACTTTCCGTTCACATAACCCTTAAACTAAACTGTTGAAAACAAACCCTAACTTAAACAATGAATATTTGCAAAAATGCAATAAAATAAAAAGGAATGCTACAATGACAAAGTGCTCAGTTACTGATAGACACATAAGAACCAAACGTTTTCAAACACCACTTTAACCAACTTATACCTCATTCTCAGGAGCTGAACCGCAAGTGGTCAGACGTGAGGCAGCTAGTTCCCCAGCGCGACAACACGCTTGCCGCCGAACTCCGCAAGCAACAGAACAACGAGACCCTCAGGCGCCAGTTCGCCGAGAAGGCCAACGCCGTTGGACCCTGGATCGAGAGGCAAATGGATGCCGTCACCGCTATCGGAATGGGTCTCCAGGTATGGTTCATTCATCGAATAATCGACCATAGACAAGCTAATAAATTGATCGAATACCGAGATGAGATTTTACGTAACAATTTTTTTTTATTATTTTGTTGTGTGAATAAATAAAAAATTAATAGATAATAGTAATAAAAATATGACCATTTTTTTATGAATTAGCTGAAATCTTATCTAAATAAATCCTTCAAATCCAACATGATAACCAACATTACAAGCGAACTATTGAAGAGCCAACCCAAGCATAAAACAAGACGTATCCAAATTTGATAGCTAACCAAATTTTTGCAAAAAATCTGAAACTATAAGTCACTATCAGATGGTCTGTAGTATAAAGAAATTTATGGTTTAAGAAGTCTGAACTTTGAAAAAAGAATTGGTTCTCTATTTTAAATATTTATCAGGGCTCTCTGGAAGACCAGCTGCGTCGCCTCAAGGAGTACGAGGCCGGAGTGTACGCGTACAAGCCACACATAGAGGAATTGGAGCGCATCCACCAGGCCGTGCAAGAGGGCATGATCTTCGAGAACAGGCAAGTGGCATGCATTTTAAAACTAAAGTACAAGTGATGGTTTACTTGTTATGAGGATCTCAGAATAGACGGCGCACTGCTACAAGATTGAAAACTAATTAATCTATGACTCTCCATACTACCCAAAACTAAATTTCCATGGAGCATAGTTGCTTTGAAAAAAAAAAAACCTCATAAAATTACAAGAAAGTGTACAACACTACAAATAACAGCTTTAGGCTGTAGCTATACGGTCCAACTCAAAGTAAAATCCTATCGAGCAAACAAAAAGTCAAAATCTCATCTTTATCTATAGGCACTAGTTTTATAAAGATGACAGATTTGTATTTTTGATTATAAAAAAGTACTGGACCGATTTTAAAAAATCTTTCAGCAGTTAATGCTACTTCATCGTTGCGTGACATAGGGGCATATATTTTTTTAAACTTTCACACGGGCGATGCTGCTGGCAGAAGCTAATGTAATCTATATATATAAAAATGAATTACTGTTCGTTAGTCACGCTAAAACTCGAGAACGGCTGGACCGATTTGGCTAATTTCGGTATTAAAAGATTCGTGACAGTCCAGAAAAGTTTAAACGGCGAGAAAATATGGAAAAATTTACGAAAAAAAAAATCGAAAACTTCTCTAATTAAAATGTCATTTTAAAATGAATTATGCTATTCTGGTAATGCCAGTAGATGGCGTTATCTTTATTATTTGGCGGTACGAAGTTCGCCGGGTCAGCTAGTAATAAATAAACGAACGTGTCTTACAGGTATTCACAATACACAATGGAAACCCTGCGCGTCGGCTGGGAACAGCTCCTGACTTCCATCAACCGCACCATCAACGAAGTGGAGAACCAGATCCTGACCCGCGACTCGAAAGGCATTACCCAAGAACAGCTCACCGAGTTCCGTGCCTCCTTCAACCACTTCGACAAAAATCGCACCGGTAATTAGAAAAACTGCTTTTTTAACTAATTAAAAATTCAAACCGCAAAACAAAACTCATCTGGTTTTAGTTTTGATTTGAATTTGGAATTTTAAAAAAAATCGCTGTCACAGGTCGCTTTCAAACATACCAAGTTCGAATTTAGAATGACAAAAAAAAAATCGTTCACAGGCCGCCTAGCACCCGAAGAATACAAATCGTGCCTGGTGTCTCTCGGATACAGCATCGGCAAGGACAGGCAAGGAGAACTCGACTTCCAGCGCATTCTCGCTGTTGTCGACCCCAACAACACAGGTAAACTTCTATCTATCGAAGAATGACGAGACCAGTTCAATAAACACCTGGTCTACTTTTTTGTGCCTTTATCAAACAATGGATGAAACATTGAAACGCTCTGGTCACAGGTTACGTGTCGTTCGACGCGTTCTTGGACTTCATGACCAGGGAATCCACAGACACAGACACCGCTGAACAAGTCATCGACAGCTTTAGGATCTTAGCCGGCGACAAGGTAACAATTTTTCCTTAAAAACTGCAAACAACCACACGGATCGATCCAAAGTTAAGGTCAATCCCTCGATAGTTGACCATTCATTATATATTGAGAGATTGTCAACACCAACTTAGTTGAGATAAGGCAAGACTGATGATGATAATGCTAACAGTGTTACACTGCTTATTTGCATACACTGTGTCTAAATCTTTCATCCAACTCTCCTGTCGCAGGTCTGTTGGAAGAAATTTCATTTGAAATAAGCTGTACCTTTATGCTCTTCTATTTGCTTTTGTTCGTTTCATTTTCAAGTGGTTGTGTGTAAATAAATAAATATTGTTGTATGTTCTTCAGCCCTACATCACAGCAGACGAACTGAGGCGCGAGCTGCCGCCCGACCAGGCGGAGTACTGCGTAGCGCGCATGCCACCCTTCCGCGGACCCGGAGCCCCCGCCGGAGCACTCGACTACATGGCATTCTCCACCGCACTCTATGGTGAAACCGACCTTTAGGTACATCACGACAAATGTACATCTCTAATTTATTTCTAGATTTAACCGAAAATATTATCGAATAAACTATTTAAAAAACACCCAGGCTTTCCAATCCCCTGAGCACACTGCCATTTGGCAAACTTCCAGTTCACCATTGGGTCGCTGCCTAACGCCCACCATGCTTACATGTTTTGTTGAATAGACATATTTATAGAAACTGAAATGATTTTTACTCAGACGCAGGTCGCAGAAGTCATATCATAGGACAGTGTCATCCACGTCATCAGTCAAGGAGGGTAGCTAAGATGGCGCGCGGTCTCCGCGCTCAGTACTAACACGGCCCGAGGTTCCAGCGGCGACGTAATGGCGCACAAAGATTATTTCCCTTACATTGACCTACCTCTCAGAAATCGCCCTAAACTAAGGTCAATGTGGAGTAAACAATTTTTGTGGAATAATTTAGTCTATAAAACAGTTCTATATTAAAATATTATTATGTGCAATGTTCAAACCAAAAATGCCATTAACTTTCATACCATAAAACTCCTTCCTAATGTTTAGTAACCTTTTGGCTCAAATCAGAGAAATCATTTTATATGTTTACAACACTCTATTTATACATTAGCATTAGGTATTTTTAACTTTTATAAGAAATTCTCAGGGAAGTCACAAAAAAATTATTTGTAAGATAAAATGGTGCTAATGTTAGGCTTGACTAATGTGTGACACCAAAATAAGACTCATTTACATTGTGAGAATGTTTTTGTTATATTTTTTTTATTTATAAGCAAACATTATTTATACAAGATCAATTTTTATTTACTGCCATTAGTAATTATAGTACTTTGATGGTAGGCACAGTATTGTTTTAAGTTTTCTAAATTTATAAATGTTGCAGGGAAGTGTCACACAAATTATTTATATCATAGATTGCCATAGCTTGCCTGCATCTATTTATTTATCATTTTTATATGATTATCGTTTATGAGAGTATTGGAATGAGTACTCAAAGTAAATGATCTGCCATATTTTTGTCTTTTAATAATGACTGCGTTGTTCAACCAACCAATTATGTTTCATGAGACAGCAGCGGTATGTAGAATAAGAATGACTTATGTGCCCAAAAGTATACTAACTCGAATGTACAGCTACTTTAATAAAGAGCTCTTAAACAATTTCATTATTTTTTATTTTGTAATTTTACCTACATTGTCTTAAAAATATACTAAGTCTATTTTAAGAATAATAAACAACATTTAAAACAGAGTCAACAATGCTCATATATTTGAAAAAATCAACTAGGATACAGATCAGCTTGCTAGTATAAGGTACAGTTGATACATATATGCTATTATTAAATATTTATAATACATATACAAGTCAGATGAAGTTTCAATTTTTCACTACATAGCCAAATGAAACAAATATCAATAAATTATAACATTCTATGCATATCTATTAAAATACTAAAGCCTAAAAACCATTCTGTATTATTTCTCTCCTTCCTTTTGTTTAGATTCTTCTGCTGTTAAGAGAGCACTCTTAATGCCAACTTTCTTCAATTCTTCAATTAGCTCACCTGATTGGTGCATTTGTAGCATTATGTCACAGCCTCCAACAAATTCTCCATTGATAAAAACTTGTGGAATTGTTGGCCAGTTAGAGTAGTCTTTGATACCTGTAATAAAATTATAATAATTAAAACAAAATCACAGAGGTTAGTTACCCAGTAAGACATTCAAGCTACAGTGGGATTAGGCTGAACCTGTCAAAAGAGGAATGGGCAACATGAACTACCAATCCCAGGTTCAGAGTCATGATAACAACACTGTTAGCACATCAACAATTTGGTGATGATCGCGATTATGGTCATTCGGAAATATTGTTGGAGCACTAACATCAATATTATAGTGACTCGGAATGCAAATGGGACCCATTAAATGCCAGCCGATATCTCGTCAGACCAATGCCTAGATGATGAGTTCAACTTCAACAGAAAAGACTAGTTGGCACTAGCATTAAGCAGAATTGAGTGGCAAAGGGAGAAGGGCATTGAAGTGGGAATATTTGTATAATAGCTAGTTAGATTACATAGTATGGAAAAAATAATAATAGAAAAGATGTTTACTCTTTATTAATTCATTAAACCCAAAGTGAATGCCGGTGTTCGCCAATCATTGTCTTTCTATTGGGTCTCTAATACTGTAAGGTATTCGAAACTTTAACATAGCAAGATAAATAAAAGTTGCAACACTTTTGACTGTAACAGTGTGATTTTAGGTTCACGACTGCCTCTTATATTTTTATCATTGCAGGTTGTAACTAAGCAAGTGCCTGTTAGTTAGATATTCATGGTGAATGCTAAATATGATTTTTTAAAATTTTGTTTTATTCATGACAGTTATGTACCCACATTAATAATTCATTTATTCATTATTCAAGCTTTGTCATGTTTCATGGTTGTCAGTCTAGAGTCATTTTAAGTTTACGAATTCTGTTATAGGTTAACAATTTAAAAAATAACAAAAACATTGTTTGGTGAAGAATCTAGAGATTTGCTAGACCTTTTAATGACAGCAACTAACATAAATTTCTTATCATAGTTGTGGCCTCTTCAAAGATTACAATATTGTAACAGAAACGACGGAAACGACCGTAGAATTCAGGTTACAAACTAACCTTGTCTAAGATCTTCACTCGACAGGACATCATGGCTGTCGTATGGGACTGCGTGCATCCTCATTATCTGAACAACTGCATTACTGAATCCACATCGTGGGGCATCTGGCACTCCTTTCATAAATACCACCACTTTATTATTTTTAACTATTTTGTCGATTTGTTCTTTTATTGGAGCATCGGCAAATGAACGACATGATATCTTTAAGGTATTACTATAAATTGGAAATATACTCCTACGCAGCAAACTATTCATTTTTATATACTATTCTACGTACTTTAGAATAGGATAATTACGTATCTTTCTTTTGTTTTAAAATAATCACTTCAGCTTTAGTGAAAATGTCACTCTCAGATGGTGATACGTCAACTTTAAGTGTCAATGTCAAAATATGCCAGGTACCTGCTTCTGTAGTTTATGGAAAATCATTTTTTTTAATAATGATTTGCTTTGGATACTAAGTTCTTTAAGCCATGTCTCCGTATAAATAGTTAATTAATTAACGTAATTAACCATTAGAATGCGGGTTCTGTTGCCAAATACTACAAAAGCATTAGAATATGTTCAATGTTCTAATGTTGTCTAGCACAAGTTCTGCTTAGTTTAGGACTAGATGGCGTTGTGAAATATTATTCCGTTTATTCATTTGTATTTAAACATATAAATTATATTTTTAATAATTTCAATTTAAAAAAAAAAACATTTAAAAATATAAAAAATAGTACTACACCGGTATCGAAAACAGAGTCCAAGCTACTGGCGGTCAGAACTCCAGAGGAAACTCCTAACTATACGAGCCGTGTCCAGGAGTACCACCCTCTGAATCAAGTCCTTGATCCAGCCGCCTAACGCCTGCCTCCTTAGGTATTGGTCGAGGCTCTTAGCTACTAAGCCATTGGCTGACACGACTATCGGTACAATGACCGCTGAGTCCACATCCCACATGTCGACAACCTCGCGAGCCAAGTCTTGATGTGTTTATCTTTTTCGGCTTTCACGAGGTTCTCGTCATGAGGAACGGATAGGTCAACAATCATTGCATGCTCCATTTTACCGAGACCGCGCTTGTTTCAAAGATTCCACATTTGTCCTGTTAAACAGACACTTGAGATATAAAATTACACTGATTTTACATCACAATATCCACTAGGAATCAATTTGCGAATAATTAAAACCGCTACTAAACTTTACTCGAAGAAATCCAGCTGAAAAAACCATGGAAAATCTACTTATATTACCCGCAGTAGAGTTTTTGGTAGTAGGACCTTTTCGAGTGCATTTCAGTGGCCGTGTTGATTATTCGCATTTTTGCAAATTGATATATAGTGGATATATTTGTGTAGTTTTGTGTCTCACTAAGATAATTACATTATTCCACATTGTCCAATTATTATTTTCACGTCGCGTCATTAGAATAATTAACATCCGTATTCTATTAGTAAACCAAGTCATCATCATCATCTTCCTGCCCTTGTCCCATCTTATTTGGGGTCGGCGCAATACGTTTTTTTCTTCCATTCTATCCTGTCAACCGTCATACTATCACTAACTTCCTTTTCTTTCATATCACTGTTCACACAATCCATCCATCATTTCTTTGGCCTCCCTCTCCCTCACCACCCATCCACATGTATACTCATAACTCTTAGTAAACCAAGTAAACTCGTTAAAAAATATAAGGCCCGTTTTGACATTTGAGAATTAAGAATGTAAGTTGAAATGAAACTGAAAGAAACAATAAAATAATAATTAATTAAAGTATTTTAAAAAAATAGATCAATTTTTTTGGCGCTTTAATTAATATGATAGAATATATTGCGAGTATTATTTTATCGTATTAAGTATTCGTTTTGACAGATGTCAAAATAGACCTTTTATTTTTTGACAACTTTATCTATATTCATACGAATACATGCTTAAAAGATATAGTATCCAAGTCAAAAACAATATAGAAAAAAAATTATATCAAACAAAAACCATCAGCCATCTCTTGTTTGTGGTTATGAGTGGTTTGTTGTGTGTGAATTTACTAATTTTTTAAATACTAATTCATAAAATGGAGAATGCTGAAGAAATATTTCACTTTCTGGAAGATTTCTCGAAACGCAAACCTAAAACAATCCCACAGGAACTCAATGAATACTTGGCATACGTAGCACGAACCGGTGATCCAGTCTACCAATGGTCACTCGTTAAAGGATTATTTAAAGAAAAATTGCTAGCTGTGATCACTGATTTCTACGAAACAACTCCAGGTATCGAAATTCCACCTTACCCAAACGTGGATCCATTCAATTATGACATTATGAAAAACAGCCTATTAGAACGCCTAGATTCATTCACCTCTGCCCCCTTCACAGTTCAAAGAATTTGTGAATTACTCACATTTCCGCGTAAACAGTACAACCGCGTTGATAAGTTTATGAGAGCGATAGAAAAGAACATTTTAGTTGTAAGCACTAGAGAACCGGGCACACAACGCCACGCCGAACCAGAAAATGGTGAACCAGTCGAACCTATTATTAATGGTTCAGATAATAATTCCGAGTACAATGTTGATGTTGAAATGGAAGATATGTCTTGGAAGGAAAATGCTGAACAACCACAGATCTCAGAGCCTCAGCCAGGCTCATCTGATGCCCACATTTCTGTAGATGACATAGAGGCTCGACTAAAAGCTAAGCAAGAGACTCCAATGGATACACAAGATAAAATTGCTACCCAATATGAATCTGTTACACCTCCTGAACTTAACATAAGTGCAGATGAACCACCAGAAGAAATTAAACCTACTGCTGAACCCAGTCCCCAACCAACCGTATCCACTGAGGAGCCTAAAGTTGAAGCAACCACTTCGTCAAGTCCTGATGAAGAACCAAAGGTTGATGTTGAAATGAAACCTGAAGTTCCTACTCCTACTCCTGCATTAATCATTCCAGAAATCAAAGTTGAGGATGCTGAAATGACAGAGCAAAGGCTTACTGCGCAAGCATCAGTAGATAAAGTGGAGGACACAAGTGAGCCTGTGAGTGAAAAGGAATCTCCAAGCACAGAGCCCAAACCTGTGATAGAACCACAACCTGTAGCTATGGATGAAAATAGCTCAGATTCCACAACAAAAGAAGACAATGAACCCAAACTTATTTCTGAAGTGTCCACATCAAGTGAGGAAAGTTCATCATCAAGTGATAATACTGATGGAAATAGCAATTCCCCTAAAACAGATGAGAGGCACATAGATGTGCATGAAGAGTCTAATCAATCTGATACTCCTTCAGACACAGCTTCAGAAGAGAGCAATGTCAAGGAATCTGAGCCAACACCTGAAACTACTCCAGAGCGGCCTACTGAGGAAGTTTCTCCTAAAGTTGAAATGCAATCGGATAACTACTCAATATCTGATGTTAATTCTGAACTACCTCAACCGCCTGCAGAAGGTCCCAAGACTCAAGAAGTGCCTGAAGAAAAAAAGGAGCCAGAAAAGATTAATGAAGAAATTAAGTCTGATGATAATACTGAGGCAGAGCAGAACAAAGAGACCTAATTATTTGACTCAACTATTTCAAATACTTTTTTATTCTGTGACTGTTAGTTAATAAGTAGAAAAAAGTAAACGAATTTTTGAAACAAATTCACTAGGCACTATGAACAATCTCATCTGTGTTTAGTTTCAAAATTTATAGTCCTGTAGAATTCAACATTACTTGTAACACCTCTGTGTACCTACCTTTTAGTGTTCAATAATGAATATAGTTTTGGTGGGCATGTACCTAGTGTCAATTGTGCTCAGCTCCTCTTGAATCGGTCCACACTTAACTTACGATTTCACACAATTAGGGTCTGCAACAAACATGGAAAGGGAAATATACGGCCCCCATCCAATAACTTGCAGCATTTATAGCTGTCCACATAAAATCCGCCATTGTGCTTTATGGTAAGATTTTGATTGAAATGAATGATTGTAACTTAGTATTATTTTGTACCAATATAATGTAATATGAGAAAAATAAATAATGAATCAATTTCGTATTAACTGTTTTATTTTTCTACAATTCATTTACTTTATAATAGCATTATTGTGAGTAGTACAAAATTGCCATATTTTCTGTGTACATGCTACCCCCATGGGACCGCTTTATTGGTCTAGTGCCCACAAATTTACTACTGAAGTCCTGGATCTATTTTCCCATTTAGAATCCAGAAGCGATCTTTAAAATGTCAAAACGTCACAAGCAAAATACCATTTTCGCATAATGTCCAAAATGTAACTTCGGGCACAGTATCTTTTGTGTTTATTCTTCGTTTGTTCCGAAGTTTTGTCCCACATTCCAAAAAATTATTTGTTTGTTCCACATCATTATTGAAGTTGTGTTTCGTCCTAAATTACAAGTACCTACCTTAAAACATAAAAGTACAGTCAACAGAAAAATTAAAGTATTTATTTGACATTTTTTAATATTATTTCAAAAACTTAAAATACATACTTACATTCATTAATAAAAATAACCTAAACTAATAAAAAACGAACTAAAAAAAACTGTTTTTAGTAATTTGAGTTTTTATTATATATTTTATTAACCATATACTGAATTTGGTATTTTTATAGAGAACTTAAGCACAGTCAAAAAGTAACATGTGATTGAAGTCGAACTGATGAAGACCAGAAATGTCCAACAGAACTTAATACTCACATAGATATCACAACGTAGATAGTTAAGCGACTATGACATATATGATTGAAAATGGTAACATCAAAGTGACCTGGTGATGATGATGAAGCCAGAAGATAGGCACCGGAACTCTGTAATTAATCAATGTATCCTAGCCGAGTTTGGGCTTATTAGAATTGTCATGAAATGTAGTTTGGCTATAAGGTACTATCGAACTGTAAAAAGTGTAAGAGACCTATTTTTGGGGGCCCTTCAATGGCGTGCAAATCAAACCCTGCCATTTTTAACTCCTGGCGAGAAGCCTAAACCAATTTGGTTTTTTTTTAAATTTAAATTGAGTTTGGGTTCATTGCCCTTTGAAGAGTCCGATAAAAGCGCCCATATAGCTCCTTGCCTTTCCATACATCCTTGCGGTCATCAGTAGTAGGTAGGTAAGTAACTACTACAGATTTGCGTCAGTTCTCTTTAGCCATGGACAAAGGGGTAAATCTCTTGTTCACTGCGACCATATCTCGATGCATACCAACATCGGTCAGACTTTACATCCTGTTTTATATAAAACCTACCTATATAGGTATCTCTATCTATAAAGGTGCGTTTACACATGGGCCCAGCCTCGGCCAATCGCCGTTGTTTAAACGGGGTTTCCCTGTTTACACAATAGCAAGGGATAGCGATTGGCCGAGGCTGGGCCCAAATGTAAAGGGCCCAGCCTTGGCCAATCGCCATTGTTTCAACGGGGTTTCCCGTTTACACAATTACTAAGTATGTCGATTGGCCGAGGCTGGGCCCACGTTTAAATGGGGCATAAGAGGTCCAAGAAAATAGAGTTTGAACATTTAGCACCCTACATCAGATAACTTAGTTTTTTTTCTTTTTCATCAAATAGCATCCGTTTTTTTCCCTTTTTTTGAGGTGGCTAATCATCAAATACATTCTCCTGTTCTAGGTGGAGTGAGGGAGAGGGTCAGACTTTTACTGATTAAAACTCCCCTGTTTCCTTCAGTGAATCTTTACATTCTAAGGCCACGGTAGGTAATTCTTTCGAAGAATCCCGCATACCCAGCAAGCATTGGCTCTATATGGCCCCCGTCCATTGTGCTGAAATCTCTCTGAAGCGAGCGTGGAACATAACGCGCCGTCTACTCGGGTTTAGTTCTTACTGGACGGCCAAATAAGTGACTGGGACGTCACCATTTGCCCCCGTGTCCTCCGAATGATCAGCACAATGGTGATATCGGACGTTTCTTCCCGCCGAATCCGAATCAGATGAGGACCTGCGTCAGGCGAAAAGAGAGGACGTCGTGGAGTCTTGTTAACCACTCCTCAAAGAAGAAACTTACCGCAGCCGCCGCGATTGTGAATTGACCAATGAATTTGGCGCCCTTAGACCTTTCGTTGGAGGCACATTGCCCAGGTTTCTGATCCTTCTTGAATCCGGGCCGTTTCCATAATGAATTCCGTGATGGGAACAAGTATTATAAATTAAGGAATATAGGTAAGTATAATAAATAGGTATGCATTAAATACATGGTATACAGATAGATAAATGAAGATTCAACCTCGGCAAAGCCGGGGCGGATCGCTATACTTTATAAAAATTAGAAAACACTAAACTTATAAAAATAAAGATTTATTTTTGAACAAAAAATATCTATTTACATAGGTACAAGTAGGTGTTGGAATAAATCTTAATTATACTAAATTATATATTAACAATTCAGTCCTATAAATCTACATAAAAATAAACCTCTCTTAGAACTAAATAATAATTTTTACAAAAATACTAGGTACATAATACTCTTCCAAGTTCGATACTTACAGGTACTAGCGTTTGTTAATACCGAGAACTTTGAGTTCATTCCTCATTATTTTACCGGCCGCGTTCCTTGGGATTGATTCTAAAAATACGACGCCACCGTCAAGATGTTTGTATCTCGTGAGTTTCTGCGCCACTAAGTCCTTGATGTCTTTTTCTGTGAGCTTTTGTTTGGGCTTGAGAACTACGAAGGCTTTCGGAACCTCACCGGCCAAGGGGTCCGGTACTCCGACCACTGCGACATCAGCCACTTCTGGACGCTCCATTATAACGTTTTCTAATTCTGTTGGTGATACCTGTGGAATGAAATGTTTTATAAGTATGCATCTATTTTCTTGTGGGTTAATATAGTTAACACGCTCGCCTGAAGATGTTCTTATATAAAATAAGAACATCTTCATTATGGTCTGCCCAGTCCACCACTCGAAATAGCCATGTGCCTGGGGAGGACACCCATGAGGATTTCCAACAAATAAAAAGGCAATACAATACTGCCAACCCCCTTCGGAGATTACAGGCGTGATATTAATGACATATTTATCCACTTTTGTAGGAAAAGACCCTACATGGAACACCTGGCTTCGTGAGGAACTTGGCACTATTCCCATGCCCGTAGTTTTCGAGGTCTGAATTGGATACTTAATTAAAAAGTAACTTAATTTAACATCGAAAGTATTTTGTTTTATTTAATTAAGTGAGAAACCTTTCAAATCTGGTGGAGGAAAAACTCTCAAGTAACAGAAAAAGGATGCACAAACTACAATATGACGTCACCGCCATTAGATTATGCGCATAAAAAAGAGATAGTGAGATATTCCCACCACTCACCCACTCTTCATCATACTTGCATCAATATTGTTGCAGTTTTCAGAAAAAGATTATTTTTAGTGTTATTTCTTGTTTAGTATAAAATATTGTACAAAAATAAATAGAGGCAAGTCATCATCTTCCTGCCCTTATCCCATCTTATTTGGGGTCGGCGCAACACGTTTTTTTCTTCCATTCTATCCTGTTAACCTTCATACTATAACTAACTTCCTTTTCTTTCATATCACTGTTCACACCATCCATCTTTTCTTTGGCCTCCCTCTCCCTCTCCACCCATCCTTATGTATACTCATAACTCTTTTACTAACATGCGTTTCATCTCTCCAAAACAATCGATTCCCCTTCAACTTTTCAGTCACTGGCGCCACTTTCAAACTTCCTCTAATATACTCATTTCTCACTTTATCCATTCTCGTCACATCACACATCCATCTCCACCTTCTCGTATGCAATCTTTTTTTCATCCGTCTTTTTCACAGCCCAAACAGAGGCAAGTACCGAATTGAAATACGTTTAATAATCTCTTTATTATCCCAGACTCAACAAATCTACCAGAGTTGACCTAATCAACGGCATAGATCTTAAAGTACAAAGTCCCAGTAATGAAAGGGATATATTTAGTTCAGTAGCGCAGATGTCTACGTACCTGATTGCCCTTAACCTTAATGAGTTCTTTGGTGCGGTCAACTATGTAGAAATAGAACTCGTCATCGTAATACGCCACGTCGCCAGTATGCAGCCAGCCCTCGCTGTCTACGGTCTCTTTTGTAGCTTTCTCGTTCTTCCAGTAGCCTTTCATTACCTGGGAATTGAAATTTCGATTGTTATACTGTACAGCGAACTAGTGACCGATCAAAACACGATTTTAAGTCTTAAAGGTTCGGCTCATCTTCCAGTTTTGACTGTAACTTAAACTGAACCTAACGTTGTAACAGTAAAAATGCCAAAAAATTAAAAAAAAAATTTTTCCTTTCTTTCTTTTTTTAATACCATTCCTTACTATATTTTCATAATTATGCTTAACTTTTATTTTATTGTAGCATAAGCATAGCATAATCAGCCTTTTAATGTTCCCACTGCTGAGACTCAAGCCTCCTCTCTAAGAGAGGGAGAGAACTTATTATGCTTATTTATTGCTTTCAGAAAATTCTAAAAAATTGAATTAATCTACGATTACATAAAAATTATAACGCACATAGACGAACGAGTCAGTCAGCTTTTTGTATTTATCACAAACGTCAGTTCAAAGACGCTAGTTTCGGTCGAGTTTAATATTCGGCCACTCTTTGGCCGAAACCGAAAATCCAACCGGAATCAGTTTTATTATCCGAAACCGAACCGAATCTTCAGTCCATCTCTAGTAGGTTTATAATATTTAAAATCTAAAGCTTTTGCACACTATAAAACAATTATGAGTTTAGAGGTAGGCCACACATTATCTTAAAAATCTACAAGTCTTGATTACACTTTACCGGTTTTAATTGTTATAGCAAAGAAAATGATAGGATTGCGAATCGTCTATCAAAGCCAAACATGATGATGATGATGCCCACCCAAACCTAAGAAATATTTCATACTTTGGGCTTAGTTATATTATCCAGTTTACTAAATATGATAAATTTTAAAGAATTCTATACTCACTTGAGGTCCTCTCAACCAAAGCTCTCCAGATTTATGTGGTCCCAGCATTTCTCCCGTCGTGATGGAGACTATGCGAGCTTGAGTGCTCGGCACCAGCTGTCCTACTGACCCTACTTTGCTGTACGGGTACGTGTATGGCGTCATCAGGGTCACAGGAGAACTCTCTGTCATGCCGTAACCTGATGAATTAAAATAAGTAAGTTTCTTTCTTCTTTCTACTACATTTAGTCATAATATTATCTAGTTGGAAGCAACTGTTGTGCTTATGTATAATCTATACTTAGTGAGAACATAACCACCCTCAGCAGCATCTTTCACCTCAAGGTCGGGTCATTTGTGGTGCAGGTTAAAGATTATTTATAACACAAGCAAATGAGTCATCGTCTCAACAGAAGTACTGCACTCAATGCGACTGCAGAACTCCAGATGTAAGCGATGGATCAATAATTTCCCTTATACCCAAATTATAAAAGCAGCCGACTAAATTTGAACCCAATGCATTATAATTATAGTGAAAATAGTGAGACCATTTTGCACTGAGTATCTCATATTGGACTGCGAACGTCCCCTAATAAACTGACTGACGAACAACCGACTGGCTTAAGACCCTGGATGGAGATATCGTCGGTAAAACATCGGCTACCAAATAGTTCGAGGTAGATACCAACCTTGCAACAACTTAATTTCATCCTTAGTCTTCTCACACTTCAGCAAGAACTTCTCCAACATGCTGTCAGTAGTGGGTGCAGCGCCAACCATGATAGTCTCGACCCATTGCAGATGTTCCTTCTTCACTGATGGATGAGTAGCCAAGAAAGCCAGGAGTGAGGGCACGACGAACAACGTAGTCGGCTGGTATTCTTCGAGGCATTTGATGTAGTCATCTGGCGTGAACCTGTAAGGAAGTAAAATATTTTTTTTCATTTAGAAGGTATAGCCGTATCCGATCTTATGAATTGGAGCACATCTATTAATTTGCGTTCGCATCAATGCACCGATAGTTTTTAATTGGTTCTTATGGGATTTTCACAAATTTAGAATTTGATATTTTTAAGCAGACTAGGATTCAACTTCAAAACTCATTAATGTTTAATATGATCACATCATTAACGTTTTTATAAGATTACGCTTATTTAAGATTAGAGGAATGGGATGAAGAAATAGAGGCCTTTGGACTTTATTTTGGTGGGAAGTCATCAAATAACTCCTTCCGCTGCAGATGGAATGAAAGGGACTGTCAAACGTTTACTGACCGAAACCTATCAGTGTTCCTTCAGGTGCCTTTAGCTTTCCAGGCCACGGTAACTCTTTTGAACAATCCCGCAGCCCTGAGGCTTTTGGACTGAAGTGGGACGAAACTGACTAAAAATTAAATAATCTACTATATAAAAATAAGTTGGGTTTTCCTTCCTGACGCTATAACTCCAGAACGCACGAACCGATTTCCACGGTTTTGCATTCGTTGGAAAGGTCTCGGGCTCCGTGAGGTTTATAGCAAAAAAAAATGTTTTCTTCTTCTTTTAATCACCAAACGAAATGTTACATAAAACGAAGCCATCTGGTGGCGAAACAGAGTTCGCTGGGTTTGCTAGAAATCTATAAACTAAACACAATTAACCAAAACGCAAATTACACACAATAACAAAGCAAATTTTCTTCAATTAAACTTATTGTTACTTACCTAGGCATTGTAACGACATGGTATCCTAGTTTGAGATTATAGTTCAAGATTCCGTTGAAGCCGTAAATGTGAAAGAACGGCGGTACGGTGAGGAGCACATCGCCTTTACCTACAAAAAAAAATTATAATCATTACTCAATCATTCATTATTTTCAAACTATTTTGAGGTCGGCCTTTAGTTTACCCGGATGCAGCAAAGCTGAAACATTGGTGGTATTTTATATAGTGACCGACCGAAACACGATTTGCAGCCGAAACCAAAACCGTAACAAAATCTTTGGGTCCTCTTTCAGTTTCGGTTGTATCCGAAAGTGACGTGGTAATAGACAAAAAGTAAAAATAATATTTCGATACTTATTCCTAACAAAATTTTGACATAGATAGGCTTAATTATATAGTTATAACATTCATAAACTATAAAATATTTGAAAAATTTTTTTTTGAAATATTTGATTTTTTTTGGAAGAGATCGCGGAATGCGATAAGGCCGCCCATTGTATGTACGTTTGTGTCTTAGTTTAGTGTCCTTTTGTATATGTATTGGTGTACAATAAAGAATATAATAAATAAATAAATAAATATTTGAATTAAAAAAAATATATAATATATTTTTTAGGTATTTATCACAAATATCAGTTCTAAGACGATAGTTTCGGTTAAGCCGAATATTCGGCCACTTTTTGGCCGAATCTGAATCACTAGCCGAAAAAAAATGTTTGGCCGAAACCAAACTCTGATTTTCGGTTCGCTCCTTTTCGACAGTCTCTCTGGGAAACACGATAATTCTTGGCAAGATAGGTTGGACTAGGTAGGACTGACAAATTACAACCCCGACCAACTGCACGTTTAACGTGTTTTTCGAGCTACGGAGAAGTCTCGATATGCATAAGATAATCACCTACCCATGGAAGGACCTCGGTAAACGTTGCTTAACTTTGAAAATCGACTAGAGCGGCAGTTATTATTTAACCACAATTCCCTGTCTGTGTGTCTGTATTTTACAATAGGTAATAATATAGATTTATTACCTTATTGATTGATTTGATTTCTTAAATCTGTTTTATTTAGAGTTTAGAGAGTATGCGGAACAGAGTTTGAAGTCCCATATAACTCTGTTGAAAAGGGAGGATCCTGCGACTACACTAATGTTATGTTTGGTCCGGGTTAATTCCCGATAATTAATTTCAGTTTTTACATACACACAGAACATATACATGTTCTAAACGCGCGAAATACTCTAATACCGCGATACAAGATTTTTATGGGTTACCATGACGTTTAAAGTAAGATTGTTTCATTCTTATTTCCAGTGTGGATAGGAGATGGCGCTAGACAACCTGTATAGCTCTGTCTCTTACCCATACTGGAATAAGGATGAAACAATCTTACTTTGAACGTCATGGTAACCTTAGTTTCTATGTGGCGTCATAGATGGCATACTCACTTTAAATTACACCTATGAAATATTTTTTTATCCCCACTCATTACAGATAAGTAAGTACATACAGATGATTTGGCAAAACATGGTAAGCCTATCTAATAAATACTGCTTTGTGTTTGAAAATAATTACAGGTAGGTATTCCCCGTGAGGTATGTACATTATGAGTAGGTAGATATATCCGCTTATTAGCTGATATATGATTACGGCTTGAATATGTTACCTATCTATTACATAAATCAAATAATAGGCATCTAATGTATTTGTTGTTAGATTTGCTACAAAAGATGGACTGGACTGTCACAATTCCAAAACTTGGCAATATTATTTATTAATTTATGTATATTTTGTTGTACACCAAGATAATAAATGACACATTGAGCCTTATATTTAAAATATACAATTGGCGGCCTTATCGCATAAGGCGATCTCTTCCAGGCAACCTGGTATAGAAAGAGAAACAATAATGCTTTAAAACAAGAAACACGGAAAATACCCAATTATCTATTTTATTCTTCAAGTATTTTATTATTCACAGCTTCCTACAAGAAAGCTACCGCACTTTGGTTCGATTTCTCGAGATCTCTTCATATATTCTAAACCGACAAACTCCATCAGGTTGTCGGTAATCTAGCCCTTACTCCAACCAACCCTGTGGTCGCCGACAACACAAGGAGTGAGGAAAATCTGTCTTTTTATAAGATCTATCTAGAACCCTCCATGTTGCACGTTTTTCTATGGCATTTATATCAAACAAGTATGCGGACCATGTGGTATTAAGGTAACAACAAGTCGAAATAAAAAATTAAAACGGGCAAGTGCGAGTCAGACTCGCGCACTGAGGGTTCCGTCCAAACTTACCTATGAAAATAGTGCAAATCCCGAATTGTTGATTTTTTCCTATACTTGTGCTATGAGACCTTGCTTCATGCCAAATTTCAGAATTTTAAGTTCACCGGTATTACCCTATGAATTTTGATTCCCTTGAGAGTGTCGAAGTATACTTTTTTTGCGTTATGAACGGCCGTATTTTTTTTTTTCGTTATTTCAGAAGTCTGATTTTTTCCCAGCTTCAAGGGGCCGCAGACTTGATAATGTGGTTTTAATTCAACTCGATACCTCCATGCGTTCCCAAGATAAAGGGTCTTGACAGACAGACAGAAGGACAACAAAGTGATCCTATTAGGGTTCCAGTTTTTCATTTCGAAGTATAGAACCCTAAAAAACGGCAGTAAGGCGGTTACCAAGTGATTCTCATGTTTACTTATCCCTTTGAAAGAGATGTACACTTCTGAAAAACAATCATCTATCCATTACGGAGCAGATCATATATCCATACCTTTTTCTCCTTCATACTTCATCATCTTAGGGCACTGCGTTTGCTTCAAGTTGCACACGAGATTCTTATGAGTCAGCATCACTCCTTTAGGCATGCCGGTGGTTCCACTGGAGTACGGGATCAGACAGACCTCTTCACAGTCTACAGTCGGCAGGTCGGCCTTGTGGTCAGCCATCAGCAGTGATCGGAGGCCGTATACGCCTAGAAAAACAACAGAAGAAAATGTTAATATGCAAAATCGAAACGTACAGCTGCGTTGTGGGCACTGCTGGACGCAGCAGCATATTGGGTCCTGCTCCTGCCAGCGCGGTACCACACTGGTTCTGACAAGTAGGCTTCTTTCTCTTCTTTACCTTTGTGAGGCCATCCTCATCGCTCTGCTTGCCCTCTTTCATTTTACCTGCTTGTCGTGTTGTTTCCGACGTTTGTTTACAGCAAAAATAGCGGAATAGGCACGTTTGGGGGTCGACGTACCTACATGCGTCACCACATCGACCAGTGACGATACAGCGACGGCAGCGGCGGAGTAAGACGCAACGCAAGCATTATCAGCAGCGGATGACGCACTGCAGCTCGCTGAATCAAAACTGCCGATGCATGCATTTCGTGCTGAAGTTGTTATGCGCCCTACTTTCCAAAACAGCGTTGCGCAACAACTCTACTTCGGTGGTATTAGGCACCTCCAGCTTGGATTGTACCTCGGCCAAGCTTGCTTTCAGAGATGATATGTCCTTCGGCAACCTGGTGACATTGACGTGGTCGTGGAGGCAATTTATGCAGCCCCTTCGCTACGAAAGCGGGCATGTCGTCCGGATTTGGTACATGTGAAATCCTAGTGGAGCGCTGGCCTGATGCTGCATAAGCGAACGTACATGACCCACCGCCACGCTGGCGCCGCACGGAGGATCGAAAATCGGCTTTCATAGAGTTAGGGATTTCAAATTACAAGTGCCGGTTTTTTTGCCAGATATTGCTTTTACTAGCGACCACCTTGTACGAAAATTAATCCTGTGTTAATTCTGCACAAAATCGAAGTAATTATAATTTTTTAAGAAAAATTTGTATGAAGGAACATATATTCGGTACTTGTAATTTGAAATCCCTAAGTCTTGAAGCCGATTTTCGATCCACCGTGTGCCCCTCCTTTGATGACTACCACTCCACTGCGCACATGATGTTAGAAAGTAGCAGATACTGAAATAATTGTGCTCCATTGGTACAATTGCTGCAAGGCATTCCGAAGCCAGAATAAAAAAATCAATAAATTTTCTTCTGAACTTAAATTAAATAGGTGGGTAGTTATAATAGGTATATTAAGTGTGCTGGAAGGATTTTGTACTGCTCTAAGTTACTGGAAGCCCTTATGCCAAACAAGGGGAGGGCCACGGGGGAAATTCTGAAAAGGAAACCTGTGGTCCTAGACCTCAAAGGGCAACTAAAGAACTACTTTTTTCGGGTGAAAAAATAATCCAATGACATTTCCCGCAGTTGGGCGGAGCAGGAGGGTGTGCCAGACTTTTATTGATTAAAAACCCACTCCTGTTTCTTCGTTACCTTTCATACCAGGGCCGAGTCTTCCTTGCAGAAGTATACTCTTGGCCTCAGTAGGCTTCGACCCTGCTGGGCCCCTACGGTTTGCTGAAATCTCCTTGAGGCGCGCGTGGAACAGTAAGCGCCATTGACGATTTGGATTCGGTCCGGACGGTTACCGGACGATCGGACGGTGAGCTATCTATTGCTCGCAGTCCGCAAGCCCGCGCCTACGGTGGCTGAAAATCGGGATCGAGATCCCGGCGGCTGGGGCGTGAGAGCCGCCACCTCGCGCTTCCATGTGCGGCCTCCTCTTTTGCTAACATTACTGCTTCGCAGCAGGAGGCGACCACCTGCCACTCCTCCTCGCTCCGGACCATGGCCTGTACCAAGGTCTGGCGCGAGAGATCGTTGCCCCCACGAGGACACGGCGGTGCACTAACCAAGCGGGGCACACTTCTACCATGTGCTCCACCGTGTCCTCCAGGCGGTCCACACAGAGCTGACACCTATGCTCAAAGAGGGGACTTACCGCCATAATTATGGCGTGCCCAAAAGGAACATAGGTGGGTTTTAGACAGTAAAAGTCTGACACGGCCTCCTGCTCCACCTTAGAGAGAGCGAAATCCATTAGATGATTGTAAATCATCTAATGGCTTCTCCTAAAAAATAAATACCAATCAAGGAAACAAATTATTCGATGTTCGAAGCGCCGACAATTATGCATTGAAAAAACACTTCTTTTGCCATAATATGGCACGACTGTGCCTTACGAATGGAAATATTGTCACACATACCTTATAAAGTTCGTTGGACAGATTACCTGTTAAAAGCGAATTAAAATAAGTGATCAAAGATTGTTAGACGAAAACTATTCTGGAAAATTTATCACAAGACTTTTCCCTTTTGGGCTGCTGGATTACTCTGGAACGCAAAGGGCAACTGAAGGCACGCGGGTGAGTTCAAGTCAGTAAAGTCTAACATACCCTCTCGCTCCACCCAAATCGAAAAAAGTCAATTGATAACTTCCCACCTAAAAAAGGGGATTTTCCCTTTATCATTTAAGTATCTTCGTCAGGTTAGGTTGCCTTCACGAGGTCAATAGAGTGACGGTCACGCTAGATAACTATGATTTTTTTTTAAATATTAAAATGGCCTATTGTGTTCATATATATAGCTAGACTAATCATTATTATTTTGTAATTTTCAACTAAAATAAGCATTGAACACGGAAGTAGCAGTTAGGTTCTGATGATGGTTTTAGTATTTTAGTTTTTTAAAAGAATACAAAAATGTTGAACCATTAGCTTACAGTCATGTTCATAAACATACCGATATATAGATAATCAGCCTAATGTTCCCACTGTACGGCAGTCCACCAGACCCAGTGCGGGTTGGTGGATGTCACAAATGTCTTCGATTTTTTTTGGTTTTAGGACATGCCTGTATCCTCACCATGAAACTATCCTTTCTCGTTTAGAGAATAGTGGTGATGAAATAAGTTACACAAAGTAATGCAATTGGCTGGGTTTGAACCTATCACCTATTTATTTCATCTTCATGCAACATAAAGTACCGTAAAACGGAGTGAATAGAAATGCAGGGGTAAATAGAAACAAAACTTTGGTTTGGTTTTTCACTTAGATACCATTTATCAGCTTCTAACAAAGCATCGACTTTTTAGAATAACAATTCATTAATAAATTGACATAGTTAAATGCTGCAAAAAATATTCAAATATCGTGAAAATACCCTTTGAAATTTTGTTTCAATATACCCCTGAGTTTCCACACATTCACCCCACTTGACTGTACCTACAAAGGTGATATTAATGCCTTAGCCATTCTCTACCAGTCAACCTAGGGTTGATGAGATGTCATGCTAGGTACATAAAAAGAAAATGTCATTTATAAAAAAAGAGTAAAAAAGTATACATATTATAGTTAAAATACACATAGGTACATATATATTTAATACAAGGCCACCACAGCTCAATATAGTCAGTTCCCTTACCCTTATTTGTTACCTATTTGATGAATTCTGCCTATTCAGGGCCAAACTTGCGAATTAATCGATTCGACCTATTTGCCCTTAAACATTTCTTTCGTCATAATCGAATACTTCGTACCGTACCAAACTAGTATTTTAAATAGAGAATGTTGTCTCGGAACTAGCATTTCTTAATAGCGACGTTTAGTTATCTAGTAGAACCCACACCAAACGTATATCTGTTAATATCGTACCTGCATCTACCCCATAATCAAATGCTTCATTGGGCTGTTGGCACTTCATCGTCGATGTACGAGAGAGTTAGATTGACATTTATCGAGAAATTAAGTTTTATATCACTTTGATATTAAAGGCGTTTTAAGCGTTTGTGGAATGCATTACCCTTAGAAGTGAGGCGTGCCCAAACGCTATCCACTTTCAAAAAGATGGTGAAGGAGCATTACCTATCACTTTAATTTTTCTTCTCCTTTCTGTATCGTATATTTTAATATTTATTAGTTTATTATTTGGTAACCTATTTATGTATTATATGTATATTTTATTTTTATCATCTTTTTTTTTGTACATTATTTATGTTGTACACTGACAGCCCCAAATCTTTTCCTTTCGTTTCAGTCCATCCAAAGGTTGTCTGGTAGAAATTGCCCTGTGCAATAAGACTGGTGCGTTTATTGTACACTTATTATTTATAAAGGTCTGTCCTGTAATAAGTTAAGGTGTGCAATAAATAAATAAGCGTATTTTAGTGAATACTCTAAAATGTGAAAGTGAAAATACCTCCCAACTAAACCAACATGGCTATTTAATAGCATTGCTTCGTAGTTATAATAAATTAAAACACTGGCAATACATAAACATACATCGTGTCCCTAGCTTTTTCCCAACTAGCTTGGGGTCGGCTTCCAGTCAAACCGGATTTGGCTGAAGACCCGTGTTTTACATGGGGCGATTGACTATCAGCTATCATCAACCCAGCTACTGGGCAACACGATAATTCAAAGAGAGACTGAAGGTCTGACTTTCTGGCCTCTAATTACCTGCAACGACTGTCAAAGATCTATGAATGGCAACCGGGACCAACGGTTATCGTGTCAGTAATGTCCAAGATAAACTTAGAAAAGTACTAAAAAAAAATCACATTGGTACTTGCCCGGTTTCGAACCAGAAACCTCAAGCATGAGAAGCGGGTGCCATAACAACAGGGCCATCATAACACTTATATTACTACATTCATACAGACTACCAATATACAATGTGAAGATGTCAAAACTGTCATCTCTCCATTATATGACTTGTATAATATAAACTTTACTGAATAATCTAATAGGTACCTAGGTACTTTGTTTACAACCCGGATCAAAATAGATGTTCAATGACTAGACAAACAATTTAATTCGAGCTAATCTATTACTCAATAATAATGTATTGGACGAGATAACCTCTTCTAGTCACTCCATTAGATACACTTTACTATGACCCTTGTTTACATCGTTATTATTTATTGGTCACTCATTCTTAAAGGCCACTGTTTCTCACAGTCAGTTGCCATACCTATTTTTCGATTGTAAGTAACCTCACACGGCCTCAACTCGTGTATGCTGAAAAGCGCTCTCTAAACAAGAATTGCTAGAATGAATACTATCATCGATCGTAGATGGAACAGCACCTTCTATTCTGCCCTAAATGCCCCAAAACATACTTACAGTAAATGTAAAAACATCATTCATTGTACCTGTGTACACAAATAAACTTTTTGTATTTGTATTTGTATCTTTAACTAGAATAAATCTGTAGAAGTTTTTAGTTGGGCGCGCATCACTTAAAATGTACGGAATCGATGTAGATAACTTTTATACAATAAAATTGTGTGTAACTCGATATGTTACTTAGACTTTGTTTCATCGCAATCGGTTGACTATATCGAAAGATATACCACATTCATAGACTGTTAGGCGGTATGAAGTTCGCCGGGTCAGCTAGTAATACCAAAAAGTCTAAACTATTGTCAAACCCACGAGAAAAAATTAGGTCGTGATGGAAAATAAAAATCAGCAAACTTGCTACAGGTGGATTGCCAAGAATAGGCTGAAAAAAACAGTCTATCTAAATTTCTCAGTGCTGGGATTCAGGCCTCCTTAGGACGGGGAGGAGAAAAATGGGCCGCGTAACTTAATCCGCCACGCGGGCCCTGTCCAAATTGATAGACGTCACATATTATCGAATTTTTGATTCTAGGATATGCCAGTTTCCTCATGAAGGTACAGGAAAACATTGCCTTCACCGTTTTGGTGATGGAATACGACCTACAACTCGTAAGTCAAGGCCATTACCACTGGGCCACCGTTGCTGCAACTATCCACATCAAAGAAAATATACTTAATAAATAATACACAAAAGAAAAGGACCCTTACCTTGACCCTTATCATCTTCTCCTCCAACCCATATAGTGCCTTTGTAGTCCTTGAGTGACTTCGCCACCTCCTGCGCGACTGGCATGAACATCTCGATCGTAGCTATAGCTTTTACGTTGCAGTCTCCAAACTGACGCTTTACTTCATCTGAAAAGAGAGACAATATTTAAATGAGTAAAATAACTCGAAAAACACCTTGAAAAAAAAAATGACCTTTAGAGGTATGCGAAACAGGGTCCAAAGTCCCCCAAACAACCGTTGGAAAGAGTGGATCATCTGACCAGGCGGGTGTTATGTCTGATCTGGGCAACTGCCCGAGGAATGACTTCGGGATGTTGTATATGTTCAAATCCCGCGGAGAACTAGAACTGTAATTGTGCGATGCAGAATTTCGCAGTTTAGTTCATATGTGGCGCCATAGATGTCGCTACAGACCATTACTGTTGAAGTCAAAGGACCACCGCAGTCAGCAGCAGTCAGTGATGGTGCGTAATGTGTAATCTGAACATTTTCGCAAGTAATATAATGACTAAAAATCGCATTAAATAATATTTTTGAAAGTAGAACTAGGAAGCCTTCGGCCAGCAGTTCTAACCGCGGAAATCTATGGTTCTAACAAAGTGAACCAAAAAAAAAACTAGGTAATATTTTCTCGTAGTTTTTTGCAACTTCGGCTGCCACATAATTGAAAATTTATTGTATAATTGTGAACCAATAACTTTGATTAGGAACAAATCTGACCGAACAATTTTATCTTGAGAGACTGGTGGTCGTTGCTGGTGGTTGATTTGCGGCCAGACTTTGTACGCTAACTGAAAATATCCATTAGCCAACGACAGACTTTTTTTTTATTTGCCTACTATAATGTAAAATTTCCAATACGAAACAATTTATAGATGTACTTATTTCTTTGTTTATATAAAGGACTAGTTTTTTTTAAATATTGATTAGGTAGTAGTTACCTACGTTCTTGGTACAAAATTCAGTGTCTACCTAGTCAATTATTGTCTGTCGTATCAGTACAACCTTATATTATTTACTTCCGTAAACTTTGTACCTACCAACATGGCCCGTATCATTTATGACAACCAGTAGATAGCACGTACACAGATAAATGATATTTATTTTGCAAATAGGTTATAAATAACACATTTACACGTCATTTTTTTCTTCAGTTTAAACTAGATGAGGCCGGTGTTTTCTAACTGACTGACCTGACCTGTACCCTGAGAAGAAAAATCAAAACAAATTCAGAAATCAAAGTCTCTTTTAAAGTCCATACAGCAAACATGTTATGAAATCAAATCCTATGGGAAATATGCTAATCCACGAGCCTGAGATGGTGTTTTGTTGAAATAGCCTGGATATCATCAATGTATTTTTAAACATATTTATATTTTTATGTGCATATTATTTCCATAAATATACTAAGAAGGCACAGTCATTATATCAATATTTTTTTATTAATGAGGGAATATCTGTAACTTAATTAATGAATTAAACGAATAGCCCTTCCCCCCTCTGCAAAACAAAAAATATCTGACTATCGGCTGCATTTCCCCACACCAAAGACATTCAATATATACTACCAATAGACCGGGCATAGCGAACAAAATCGTGATCCGACACTTATTCCACGTTGGTCATAAGTCACTCAGTCTAGTATGACACACCTACACGTCAAGTCGTGTTTGTATCCGTTCTATGCACTAAAAGGAAATCATTTTCTGCGAAAATATGCCGAACTACGCATTACGCTATTATAAATCTTGCTATGGTAAAATCACTGGACCTAACTTCGGTTTATTTTCGTAAATATTTTTGGTATTTACGAAACATTTAATTAGAATTCAATATTTTTTATAAATAGTTCCAGAACAATTTAGGATTTTATGTTAACGCCATCTATTGCTGAAAAGCTTAACCTTTCCATTATCACAAACCGAGGCTCTACCACGAGCTTATAACGTGATAAATTTTTCGACCTAAATCGGTCTGTTAAAAGGATGGAGCTATATAGGGTGTATAGCTCTATCACTCTCTTTCGCTCGTACGACTAACATTTTAACATTATCATGGTAAGGCCCCTGGCCACCTACCGAGTGATAGTTAAATCATTATAAATTTTGACAAATTTAATTCGCTTGTTTGCTATTCCAAGCCAGATGGCGTTACTGAGCCATAGGATGACAGTTTTTCTAAGACATTTTTTCTGATAGCCGCTCTATTGTATCTCTTTAAATCTCTTTGCCCCACACTAAAATACCGTACGACATGAGACTATGAAAATGAGTAAAATAAAATAAACGGGCTATTTCTAAATCAGTTAATTTTCGAATTTGATTAACAGTATGTGCTGCTAGTCCTCCTCTTCTTCTTAGTCGGAACACTCTTGTCAAAGCGGCCTGGTGTCTTCAACTTTTCCCTGCACTACAAGCCGCTCTACGAAGTCATTACCACGACGAGATACCTACATGGCCAAAGAAGGTCAAAATGCGTGACTGAACTGTGGATGATAGGCGCTGTCTGAAACCGAGTTCTTTTAATATGGAATCATTTGTACAAAACTATTCACGATACTCCTAGAATCCGTCTCCAGCACCACATCTCCAACGCGTCAACTTTCTTCTTCTCGGTTTCACAAAGAGTCCATGTCTCCAATGCATAGAGGAAAATGAGGAATATTAGAACTTAGGCACTTTGAAAGATAAATTGTTGCAATGAACTACAAATAGAGAGATAACATAGTCCACGCTGCAATTAGGTAAGCAACCGTCTGATTTCCTCAACCTTGACTGCAGTTGTGTAATTAGCGATCATTTATTGCTTGTTAGATGCAATGCACGTGTCTATTGATAATATCGTGTACTACGATATTTTCTATTCCTTTAAATCGCGTGCTTGAATGCTATTGGACCGTTTTAGAGGATAGCCTATTTATGCAGAATTGAAACTTGTGCTGAAATTATTTCGTGATATTGCAAATGTGCTGTAATGTATTCTATTTTTAATGAAATGATAATAAACACTTAAAAAAAAAAAACATAGGGTCAATGAATATGGATTTAATCTAGCATTATCTTTACCACGAATGAGTTGGACTTTAGTATTTGTTCCGTATCTAAGTGGACTTTATACTTTTGAACATCTCACCAGTCGATTAAAACTTTATAAAGGTACTAGCTTGTGCCTTGTTTTTCCATACAAAGTTTGGAACCCCGCTTCATCCCTTTAGGGAGTGAATTTTGAAAAATCCGTTCTTAATGCTCGTCTACGTCATAAAACTAAACATCGTGCAAAATTTCACGTTCCTAATCCTGGGATTAGGAACGTGAAATTTTTAGTTTCAGCTGTGCGTTGATATGTCAGTCAGTCAGTAGGATTGTAGGATTTATATGACGGATTTATGGTCGCTTACCATTAGATGAGAAAATGGTCAAGCGCGTGCCTATCAATAATGATAAAAAGTCATATCTGTTAGTTCGTACATGGCGGCATCGATACAGCTTCAATTAATCTTCTAAGGATTTACGTGTTAACTGTATTGGACTTTGGTACCGTGCGTGTAGAGCGGAAAATATAGTTTGAACCGTTATAAAAAAAACTTGGTAAGTGCGAGTCAGACTCGCGTTCTGAGGGTTCACAAACAGTTCGATTCTTGGATTGTGCTATTTTTCCGTATCGCAAAAAGTTTTTTTGTGACGTACATACAAATTTACAGTTTTCAGATTTTTTCCTATACTTGTATTATGAGACCTTGCTTCATGCCAAATTTCAAGATTCTAGGTCAACGGCAAGTATCCTATGAATTTTCATTCCCTTGAGAGTGTCGAAATACACGTTTTATGCGACATAAACGGCCGTATCTTTTTTTTCGTTAACTCAGAAGTTTGATTTTTTTCACAGCTTCAAGAGCCCGTAGACTTGAGTATATGGTTTTAATTTCAACTCGATACCTTCACGCGTTCCCGAGGTAAAGGGTCTGACAGACCGACAGACAAAAAAACAAAAAGTGATAATATAAGGGTCCCGTTTTTTTCTTTTGAGGTAAGGTGAGTGGGGGGAAGACGAAAAACGGGGTAACATAAAAAACCTACCACAACGACAGATTTAGTGCAGTTTTTGCTGTGATGGCAACATTGTTAAGACCACCATTTTCTTAGGTCACATACCTCAGTCAGCGTTTGCTGTTTTAAGTGAGCGGTTGTGTGAAAAATGCAAATAACTGCACAACGCCTTTTCCGCAAATTAATCGAGTGTTTTAATCTTACCCCATGTTTTATAACTTTACTTACGAGGTAGTTACTTGCGTTTTATTGAAATACAGTAGGTATTTTTTTTTTAGGATTATTTTTAATTCTTAGTAGTGTTATCACGCCTGGATATGGCTATTTTTCGTATTTTTGGATTTATTAGAATTTTCCGTATTTACCCATTGATATTTGACGGGGTAAGAAGGACATATTAAAATTTCGATCATATAAAATTACAATTTGGTTGACTTAGATAGCCTGTGTATGTGGAGCAAAATAAAAAAAAATATGTGACATTGATGTTTCATTTTCAGTATAATCTTGGTCAGTTAAAATGGAAAGTTGAGAACCTCGACTTCACTCTTCCCAAAGTGTGGATAAGATTAAAATATATAAAAATAAAAAAGGTTTTATTTTTGTCAACTGAAGGTATTTTGACACCACGTGTGATTCTGACTGTTCAGAGCACAGTCAACTATAGATTAGTGACCAACAACAACGTCTGATATTTATTTGAACGATTTTACCCCCCTCATCCATTCATGTTCCCCCTGTTTCAGTCTAGTGATTAAAACATATTTTTTAATTATTTTTTCTGCCTTGCACCCGATTTAACATCATGTTATCAATATAATTGGAAAAAAAACTCTTTACTCCTTACTAACTACGAATAAAGTTTTTGCATAGGTAAATATGTACCTACTGTTCTACAAGACTTTAAATACATCACTGCTCATCTCATCAAAAAACCGTTCGATCTTCCCCTACTCACCTTACGGAACCCTTCAAAAAGAAGGAGGTACTATGTTCGGCTGAATGTATTTTATTTTTATGTATGTTCACCGATTTCGCGGTCAATTGTCGACAGATTTTGAAATATTCTTTTTTGAGTAATAGGTTATGCTTCCGAGTTGATCCCATAGAAATATTGTTATGATCTGATGAGGATCTTCGAAGATATGGAACGGAAATCCTCATAGGATCATAGCAGAACTGTCGTAACAAATAAAATGGCTTTTTTGTACGTGTAGTCGTTGAATGACTGAAAGAAGGGGGGGGGGGGAGGGGATATATCGAACTAATCTGATGATGAAGCTGGAAGGTAGACATCGAAACTCTGTAATAAATCAATGTAACCTAACCGTGTTTGGGATTAATACAATTGTCATGAGACCCACTCTGGCTATAAAGTATCTACCATCGAGCTAATATGCTAAAAAAAACACAATCGACTTCATGTAAAAAAAAAAAACAAAAAAATGCAAAACAACTTTAAGTCAGTATTAAATAACGAAGAGACAAAACTATTATAGAAACACCGACTTCTTACATTGAAGTCGGTTGCATTTTTTTTTGTTAAAAGTTTACTTGCTTTTAATTCCAAAATCAACGAGTCGAACTTTAGACTAATGAATATCAAGCCTTGCCGTTTTCTAGGTCAAAATTACCCATGATATTTTTTTTAAACAAGCTATATTTTTGTTTTTCTATTCGAATATATATCCCGGAGAAAATGGGTAAATTGTGAGGTAAATTTTCGAAGTTTTTGAAGAAAACCGATAGTTTTCATAGGTAAAGACCTGATTTATAAGTACCATTTCAAAGTCATTATCTCAAGAAGTCAGACCTATTCTCTTCCTCATTTTTTATCTAAGTACGTAGTTATTACTCACACGCACACATGTTGACTAGACGGCACGAAGTTTAAATAAACGTTATCTTATCTTAAAATATAATAGAATCTGTAAACAAATTTATCCCATAACAAATACATAATTTCTATCTCTAAAATAGTGTCAAGACCACAAAAAATATGCCTGAGAAATATTTAATCTTTACTAAATTTAAATTAATTTAGTAAAGACTTCTACATTTCGATAATGAATGTAAGTAGTACCTAATAATTATGAACGGAGGGGCAGCAGGGTTTTACTTTTTTTAAATGTATTATTTGGTTAAGGTTATTTTAGTTTTATCTCGATAAATAGAATAAAATACATTATTTATTTCACAAAGTAAGGTACAGTCTATTACAGTTACAAGAGATACAAAGTGCAAGAGAGAGTGTGGATGTGGCGGTGATTCGCAAATTATGCTCCACTTCCACTACCTATCCTGCCTCTTGAGTTCCAAAACATGCAGCCGAAGTGACCTCTGCGAACGACCAAGTGGTGAAGTTTTCGTTCAACAAAATCTGAATTACTATCGTGCCAGCGATATAAAGAAGAATTATATGAATGCTTTAGCCACTAGGTAATAATTAAAAAAGGAATCCAGCTAGGATTGTATAAAGTATATTTGAAATGGTTAGAAAGGTGACTCGGAAGACTACGAATAATAGAGAAGTATGAAGAAAAACAAAACATGGGTCAACCCCACATAAATTAGAAGGCAGGGTGATAATGATGATTACATAACAAATCTAAATCACAGCTTAACTGTGTCTAAATGCTGTTCTTGTGTTGTGTAAAACTATCCTATTGCATGCTCTGGAGACTCCAAGTGATTACAGAGCTGTCTTGTGTCTAGGGCAACAGGCAACAAGGCACTTGAATTCAGTACCTACGGTGTATCCTAACCTAACACTTATTGCCAAACTTCACTTGAGAAACGCCTTTACTGGACAGCTGCATAGCATAGCATAGTCCTTATAATTTTCCCACTGTTGGGACTCAGGCCTCCTCTCTAGGAGAGGGAATGAGCCGTAATCCACCACGCGGGCCCAGTGCGTGTTGGTGGATGTCACATTTCTTCGAATTTTTGGTTCTAGCACATGCCCGTTTCCTCACGATGATTTCCTTCACCGTTTTGAGAGCAGTGGTGATGAAATAAATTGCACAAAGTAATGCGTCTGGCAGGGTTTGAACCCGCAACCTACAACTTGTAAGTCGGGGCCGTTACCACTCGGTCACCACTGCTCTCAACTCTGGACAGCTGCACAGCCACATAATAGCCGATACTTTGATACTGAACTGTTCTACAAAGTTTAGAGATTCTAGTACGTACATTAATATTAAACAATAACACTTCAGTATTTACTACCTGTCATATACCTACATAATGGAATGCTAAAATAGATAACCGTGATGAATTGCAGGGTTTTTTCAAAGTCATGTTGTACTTTAACCTCCACCTAATCTAACTGCAGATATGAATAAGCAGTATGACTAAAAACTATCGGATTGAAGGAATTAGTCACATAAGAATTATCAATTTATTTTTGATAACTTTCATATGACTTTCCGGTCTGGTGTTTATTTTTAGAATTTATTCACCGACTTCATAAAAAGAGGAGGTTCTACGAAGAGTATTTTTCGGAGGTAGTTACGTTTTTTGGTGAAGAACTCCGAACCTAGATATTGGAACAATAGCTGTTGTCTGTATAAGACCGCCCATTGTTACCTACAGCCTATTAATTTTAAGCTCATATTATAATCTTTTATCACCTTTTATGGTGTACAATAAAAAGTATATCTACAATATCTATCTATCTATCAAATCTTCCGCATGTCTGTTTACTATTTACACCCACTTGGCACAAATAATCTAAGGAAATCCATCACCATCGACTCAAAAAAAGGAAAAAGCACTCATATCATATAAAGTCAACGCTAATCATGTAAATAGGCGTCGACTGATCCTATTTTCTATCGATCAATGACATTGATTGACATCAGTCGATCTTCCATCAGTCTGCTTTCCGCACCTATCTAATCCTATTCGGACCAATGTTCTACTGTTTTCCCCCTCTAAGCTTGCTCTGCACAAGGGACTGTCTGTGATGCCTATTGTGTGGAGGTGTAAATTCAGTATGCAGTGTCCGGTGATAGTACCAGCCACCAGACGCAGACTGCTTCTGTCCAGTCGCATGAGATATTCACATTTCCGTCGATCTTACAAAAGTTGTTTCTTGCAAAAATCTTACCTGCCGTATACAATGGATTTGCGAACGTGACCACCAGCCCTGCCTTCATAGCTCCATGGATGAGGACGACAAACTCTGGAAGGTTGGGCAGGATGAGTCCGATCCTCTCTCCGGGTGCTAGCTTCAGATGTCCTGCGAGTGCGCCCGCGCATCTGTCGATCATCATCCGCATCATGCCATAGTCGTAGCCACGACCTGATGCACCACATGTCTGGGGATAGTACGAAACATTGATTGCTTAGTAGTCGGTCTTTTATGAATATTAGCCTGCTTTTTTGTGCGTTAGGTTGACACATGCCTACACTATATACATCTACACAAAACCTGTCTGTGTTGGCTATTTATGTACCTACGTTTTGAACTTTCTGTTTTGGAAAACGCATCACGTAGACCAACCATCATCTAACCTAACCTAACTTGATTTTTAAAGTAAATAATTATCCCAAAGGAACACTCCCTGGGCCTCAAATATGCTGCTACAATTGCAATAGTGTCAGAATGGTCGATCATTGATTTCATAATTGTTGATTTTGACAAGTTTGGTAATTTATTAATATAATGGCGTCATCATGATCAACCACTGATACTCCATTGAAAGAAATGACACATAGAATGGTAATCTCGTACATATGACAAATGAATATTTGACGTACTTATACGGGAATCTGCTAAAATTTTGACAGTTCCTTTCATCAGTGAGCTGCCGTTAGAACGTCATTGTGAAGTTATCGCTTTTAATTTGTTACGAAACAGCTCGATATTGTCATTCTACCATAATTCTATTACGAGATCATTGATCGAACTTTTAGCAAAATGACAATGGGATCGTGGTAGAATGACATTTTTTTTCAATAGCAGACTTGGGCCTCAGGACAAAAAGTACTATTCAATGTGCTATTCCAGGACATGGTTTACCAGTGAGCCAAATTTCATCCAAATCTGTTTTGACGTTTCCGAGTGTGACTAACAAACACACATACAAACTTTCCTCTTTTTAATATCAGTGTGACAATTCTAAAGGGCCTTTAACTATTTTCCTACGGTCGTTCATAGAAAAAAAACCTTGACCTTCAGTGACGTGTAGCATTCTAATTTGTAAGTATGAGCCTACATAGATACATTTGTAATTAAGTAGCCGATAGTGCAAAGTACAATTGGTATAGCAACGCCATGTTATAGTTATTTACTAACTGACCGTAAACAAGTAAATAAACTGGATTCGGTAGGTACACGTGGTCCAAAATGTAGGTCATTAGACTTTACCCTGTATTTATAGACAAATGTATTATTACGTAACGCCTATGTATCTACAGAAAACTGTTCCAAAGTCCAGTCTTTGATATTGAAATAACGTACGAGAATATTTTGGCACGCGATCTCTATAGTGGGTCGCTATGTATCTTTTTATTCAATGGCAAAAAAATGTAATGACGTATGGAAGAACACTATATTTCATACGTCATTAGCATCACTGAAGCGATTTAAAATGTGGGTATGAAGGTAGGTTTTGATTTAAAACTATTAGGGAAGATTGGGTAACAGTGGATCACGGTATACGATGGGTTAACAACATACCTTGCGTAGACACAGAAACAAAAAAGTGATTGTCGTTCATTCATGCCTCTCTCCCCCTCACACAGTAGGCCGGTATCGAACAAATAAAAAAAACAGCTGTCACACTCAAGTCAGTAGTTTTTTTTTCTTTTTAAGTAGGAAATCATCAAATGACTTCTCCCACTGTAGGGTGTGACAGTAGTGAGAACGAGACGGCGTGTGACGCGTGAATTTTACTAAGTAAAACCCACCTAAGTTCCTTCATTTACCCTTTGACTTCTCTTTCAAACGTTCCCGCAACTTCAGTCAGTAGTAAAGTAACGAAACAATTTTTTCACATACATCTAAAAATCTATTTTATCTGTATCACCATCAGCTGGGATCGCAGTCAAGCACTAATTTTTATCAATTTAAAAAAAAAAGCTGTAAGTGAATAAGAAATTCGAATATTTGTATTTCGTTTTACGCTTTCATGTTTTATCTTTGAGATAGGTAAATTTATTTTAGGAATATATTGTTCTCAATCGCTCATATTATGATTTAAACTTAAAGTTAATAACCATTTTTCCAAAATCTTTGAAGAGAGCAGACTTAAAATATGATCCACTGTTACCCAATCTCCCTAAAGTAGGCAATTCAAACTAACTACGTTTTCAAATCACATTATTTTAATTTGTTATTGACTCTTTTGCTCATTATTTATTTACAAACGTAATCTCCTGAAAATTTGAAAATTACCTATAATGTTCTGTACGACTTCATCTTACACGAAGGGCATTACTTAGATCAACAACATAATAGTAGTGTACGCAGGCATACGTAAATGACATGCAATGAATCTATGCTAATATTATAAAGCAGAAGAGTTTGTTTGTATGGATGGGTGAACGTGCTAGTATCAAGAACTTTCGAATTAAAATAGTAAATTATGAGACCAGGGGATAAAGCAGTATCTAAAAGTCGCTGGCGGCATATTGAATCCCGAACGAAACTATGGTTGCTAAGTTTTAATCCCGAACGCAGTGAGGGATTTATAATTATTATTAACTCCCGAGATCTGCGAGGGACAGAATGACTTGCAGGTGAAGGTTGCCCATTTATCGAGGAAGACTATAACATTACGGAGTGGATCAGTAATCTAAGACATGGGTTACCGCGGGGCACGGCTAGTAAAACATAAGAGTGATCATGAATAACATGACCAAATATCCTCACATTGACTCATTAGCTGGGAAACATTTTAGATTATATCAATTATAGTTTAATATAACAATGCCCACATAACTTGTCATAAGACCTTATAAAAATGTATAAAAGAACAATTTAACTAGCTGGGTAAATCCATTCTTATGTCGTTGTGACTAACAGAATTATTGTTTATTCTACTGAAATAGATTTAGGTTCAATAATACTCTTATTGTTCTTGGGTATGTTTCAAGTGCGAACAACAAGTAGGAAAATACCTTTTAAAGAGGCACTAGGACCATAAGTTGACTTCTGAAAAGGTTACACGTGATCCTAGAACGTAATAGGCAACTGAAGGAACATTGGTGTGGCTGTAGTCAGTAAGTCTCACACGCCCTCCTGCTCCGCCCCAGAGCGACAGGAGAAGTGATTAGACGATTTCCCACCTCAAAAAGTAACCTTTCGAATCTTGAAATAATGAATTTCTTAATTCCATCGCAACGTAATGAGCTAGTAATTGTCAACTTATAAATTTTAACCGAGTTCCAAAAAGACCAGCTTTTCAAATCGTCTGGATGTTTTTTTTTTAATCACATGCTCAAATACTTTAATTAAAATCACATCTCATAATTATTGTTTATAATATTTTACTTTAGCAGTTGCCTAATTATATCTAGAACCAGTGACAGAAAAGTTCAGTTCCGACTTGGTGTCAAATAAAAAAAAAAAACCCAAGTACCCTCCTTCTGGGATTATGCAGGTAAAAACAGTCAACGATCGTTCTAAAGGCCGTTGCCAGGAGGCACTGCACCGGAACCACACCGGAACAGTTAAATGGTTGACGTTATCGACTGCAATCTATAGAAATAGATGAACAAAAAAAAAACTAGGTGCCCCCGCGGTTTTACCCGAGTCTTTGGTCACTGCTCCTCTAACCTGGGTCTAAACGTGATTTTATATAGCCATCGTCGATAAATACGCCATTTAGCACAAAAGATTTTTTTAATTCGGACTAGCAGTTCCTGAGATTAACGTGTTCAACCAAACCATCAAATAAACACTTCAGTTTATTAATTAGGTATATTTTTAAATTTGAAAAGTAACTTTATATTAATAATTATACAAAGTTAGTTTGTTAGTTTTTGTATAATTTATTTCTATCTAAAATTCAGGAAAACCCGCGACAATACTCTTGTTAATTCAAATATCTTTTCCAATTTTGTGAGATACATATTTGGCACAGCACAGACATATAACCCTAACCTTCAAATGTGAACTATTAATAAGTCCCTATCACTGTAGTATGACATCCGTACCTATATAACAACGAACTTTGTACTAGAAACAATATTCTATTGCAGCCCGCAATGCACTCGGATTTAATAGTATTTAATTGAACATAAATAACTAGAGGCGTCGTCAAAGAGCTAAGAACAAAAATTACTTGGCGATGTGATTTGCCTACAAGGTGCGTTCCAAAGGTCGAATTGTTTTTCAACGTTGTATTTAAATTATTAAAGCGTGTTAGAAGGGTCTGTTTTGTAAATATTGTTCAATAAACTAAGTAGAATTTAATTTAAATAAATATGTCGAAAAAAGGTCCGATTATTTAAAAAAAAAAAAACAGATACCCACAGCACATGTAATGATCACAAAAAATAAAAATATTGAAAGAACTTACCACAGACGGTGCATCTGCCCATTCTTCAACATCCGAAAACACATAATCAGTCAAAAGTTCTTTTCCAACTTGTATTTCACCCCATGGCGAGTTTAAACAGTTACTGTCCGCTGCTGTTGCAGTTTGTGTAGCTAAACTTCTACTCAAAAGACGGCTATACGATAACAGTTCTTTGTTAACTTTTTTCCCATGTTTGGCACTACTGAAAGAGTTAAGAATTTGCCGCGCTAAACTCCCGCGCAAAACTTTCAAACTGGACATGTTTCCGCTAGCAATGTTTTCCCGCGAAGCGTTAGCGCGTAAATGTTAGCAGTCGCTTCCACTGGCGGCTTTTGGCGCGTTCTCCGCGCTCGCCGAGAGCAAGGTCCATTTACTTATTTAACCTGTTTGTTGTGGCTGCTACGAAAAACTGATTGTAAACACGCGTTACTACAGAAGTTTGTTATCACTGTAGTAATGAATGAGCCACGATACAGTACTTTGGAGCACTGCGGTTGTGTCCTATCTACAGATAAATAATTAGTCTTGAATGGATGAGACGATAAATAAAAAGCAGTATTAAAATAACAACCATTTTATTTGTGTCCGACAAAAATATTCCTTTACCCGTTTGTCACTCTATGATTTAAACCTTATGAGATAAAATTTAATAAATTATGTAACATTCGACATTCCATTATTTTGAACACATGAAGCCATATTATTGCATTTTGTTCCTTGTTACATCACAAAATAAAATAGACTATCACCTATAAAGTTATCACAAACTTATTCAGGCTAGATATCAGTGGCGATGGATATTCATTGGATGATCCCTTTTAGTTAGGGTTGCCATCTTTTTTGGGAAAGAAATATAGTATTTTTTATAAATCATTGCAATATAATTCTGGAAAATTCTAGAAATAATACATATTTATTTTTAACTTATCGCTATTAATTTTAAACCTTTAAAGATTAACCAATGGTGGATAAAGATTTTGCAGCTCTGACAAAGATAAATGTTTCAACGGAGCGTGGTCGAAAATTCTAGCCTTTTTGCACAGAAATAGGAATCAAGTTGCATTCATACAAAACAGTTTGAGAAATATGAGATAATATTGTAGGATACTAGAAAGAGCGCAGAAAATTCAAATATTTTGATACCTCCCAAACTGCGATTTACTAACTGAAATGAAATTCAAATTAAATTGTATGAAATCTAATATTTTTTTCTCAATATTTGAATTACTGATGAAAGTGTAATATTTTACGTACTATTCATATTATTTGTCTATAATATTAAATACTATAAGTACCTACAGTTAACTAAAATACCTATAGTTTGATTTTATATCATATAGCAGGTGGAAACTCTGTATTATTTAACTCCTCACACGATGGATTGAGTGAGGAGTGATATGAAAGAAAAGGGAGTCAGTGATAGTGAATTCTGACAGGATAGAATGAAGGAAAAAACGTGCTGCGCCGACCCCAAGTAATATGGGAAAATGGCAGGAACATGATAAACGCACGTGACAACCCTAACTTCAGCTGTCCTTACTTACTGAAACAAATACATACCTCTTGTATTTTCTCATCACATTTTCGACCGGTTTCCCTTATGAAATCTTGCACCCTTCGCCACTGATAAATAGCACCTACATTTATTTACAAAACATTTTACTAATTTTCTATTAACTATAAACATCAATAAAGAAATAACAGGGAAATAAGTGTTTACCTAACTATTATATAAAGCAAGTCTTTGCTATGTAGATAACGCACTTTTAAATACTCAGCATAAATAATTATTGATCGCCGATCACTGACTGAGCGCTTTAAAAAAAAAAAAAAGAATTAAAAATAAATTGGACTACCGTAAAACGGGGTAAATGGAAATGCATGGGGTAAATAGAAACAAAACTTTCATGGGGATTGTCACGTTATTGTAAAATTGTTTGCATTATTTGAGTACTCAAAATTATAGAAATGGTATATTAAAACACATTATTGAAACTAAAAATATCATCATATAACAAAGTAAAAATCTTAATCAAAGTTTTGTTTCTATTCACCCCTGCGTTTCTATTCACCCCGTTTGACTGTACCAAGGTACTTCTTTTAGCATTAACAAAACTTGTCAATTTCGCAGCAGGAAAGCTGTCTATTATTGTTGTTGTATAGCATCATGTTGTTGGGTTCTATTTTTCTTAACAAATGTTTGATGGTTGATGAGCTCCTTGAAGAATCCACCTGGTTTGGTAATCAGTTCTTGATATGGTCCCTTTTCTACAATCATTCCGTTCTCCATGACGGCTACTTCGTCAGCTGACTGTATGGTGCTTAGTCTATGGGCTATAGTGAGAACGGTTCGGTCTTTGCTGATCTCCTTCAACGCTTTGTCTATTAAAAACTCAGAGTAAGCATCAAGTGCTGAGGTAGCTTCGTCTAAGATAAGGATTCTTGGGTTCTGAAACAAGAGAAAAAGTAATTTTTATCACATTCGTCATTCCATTACACTCTATTTTTTGTGATGACTACTTCATTGTAATTATTATTATTTATTTATTGTAAATCGGTGATATCTTTGATTGATTCCACATGATATCTTTAGTGATAGAATTATAATAGATAAGCACGGTTTTACTTAATTTCGTTTATCGGGAATGGGTAACTAGTTTTAAAGGCTGTCAAATTTAAGAAGTACCGTTTGACATTTCACACTTTTCAAGTCGAAATAAGTTTATGTAGGCGTAACTCACACAATTTCAATTACTTTTTCCGTTAAACCATCCATGGTTAATTGGAATTATGAAGCTATTTTTATTTTATGACAAGATGTACAATTTATGATCAATATTTTTTTTTTTTTTTAAACAAAGCAAAATAACCGATATATACAATAGATAGTTTTTTTTCTAGTATTTGTTTCACGTAGTAAGGTCCTTTACCGAAGTGTTGCGACTCTTCAAATTCACTTGTATACGAATAATCGTTAAAAATCTCAGAACAATCGAACTTAGTAATAACGAGCCGATTTCATTCCAAGCGCCTTTTAGTATCTAATATAACTTAATTTTCAGCTGACATCCAACTGTCAATGAAAACGCATAATTAAAATCAAACATATGAAAGTTATTGTTATCTGTCTATATATATAAAAGCGAAATACCACTCACTGATTAATCACAAAATCTGAGAAACTATAACACCTACAAACTTAAAATTTAGCAGGTACCTAGGTCTGCCTAGGGTGTAGACATCTGCTAAGATTAAATTTTACGAAACTCCACCCGGGTGTAAAACGGGGGTTGGAAGTTTGTATGGAGAAACCTTTTTTCACGCGGGCGAAGCCGCTAACAGAAGCTAGTTTTAAATAAATCTTTGTAGGTAAAGTCGCTCGTGTGGCCTGTGTTGAAACTCAAGATCAATAATTTACAATGTCAGTTAGGTTAGAGTGGAACTGAAAAACCCGAAAAATTATCTGTCTTATAAGATTCTGACATTTACCTACACACCTTGCATTGGTCCTAGCATTTACTAAAGTCACATTTAGTAAAATCTAAGATATAGGTTGGGTCAGTTGGGTAGATCTAATTTTGAGAAAGAAGTCAACCGTCGAATCCGACTCGGCTGGGCAGCGTCGGGAAGCTGCGCAGTATCTTCTCATCCAATATACCACAGCGTCTCAAGACGAATGTCTATGATCAGTGCGTGTTGCCAGTGATGACATATGGTTTCGAAACGTGGTCGCTCACAATAGCCCTCATCGGAAAGCTCAAAGTCACTCAAGGGCAATGGAAAGGGCTATGCTCGGAGTTTCCTTGCGTGATCGAATCAGAAATGAAGATATCCGCAGGAGAACCTAGGTTGCCGACATAGCACGAGGAATCGCCAAACTTAAGTGGCAATGGGCAGGGCACATTGCTCGCAGAACAGATGGCCATTAGGGCCGAAAGATTCTGGAGTGGCGATCGCGAACCGGCCTTTGTCTAACAGGTCGATGTTCCTATGTCTAACGGTCGATCTACATAATTATTATTATTACATTAGTTAGTGACATAGTATAAAACAAAGTCGCTTTTCGCGGGGGCGGGTCACTATCAGTTGTATAATGGTTTTAATTAGAATAGAAACAATACATATTACAACTCACAATAATAATTTTAATGGGCCTTGTAGTTTAAATTACTTAAATGTTCATTAATATTAATCAATGTCAAGTTATTTTGTTATCAAGTACTTTTTGAGAATTGTGTCAACAATAGGATATTATTCACGTTAACTTGTGTTATAATGGTGAATCACGTTATTTATACGACCTGCACGAGGTGGACTAGTGACTTAGTGGAGGTCACGGGAAACTTCTGGATGTGGTCAATACAGCTATTGGTCATCATTGGGTGGGACTCTAGGGAAAGGCCTCTATATTCAGTACTGTTTAAAAATTATAATCAAGAAGAAATTTTAATTCCTAAACCATCAGTCGACACGACGGTCCCATCATGGTGTATCTCAGTCTCAGTTATCTATACTTATAATAAATTTATAGACGTGAAAATTCTGTACATTGAAAATATCAAAAAAAAAAAAATGGATACTAGAGCGACACCGAACCCAAAAAAGTGATTAAAAAAATTTTTGTCTGTCTGTCTGTTTGTTCAGGCATCACGCAAAAAACTTCCAGTTCGATTACGATGAACTTGGTATAATTATTCTTTAATATCCTGGGCACCACACTGGGTACTTTTTATCCCGGAAAAGTATATAAAATAAAAAATAAAACTAAGTTTATTTTTTATTTTACGGTTCGATCCCTAGACTCGATTACTGTACCAACCGTAAATAAGTTTGTCGTAGGTTACGTCACCCGCAGCGGAGTTCACAAAGGGGCGCTGCACGTGGCTAAGATACTATAATATTTTATCTTAAAATACAATATCGCTCGCCATTAAATTCAATGGACTATCACACACGACGAAGATAATAAATAATATTTCATATTTTCGTATCTCAAAAAACCTAATAAAACCATTTTCGACTTCTACGCGGACGAAGTCGCGGGCAAAAGCTAGTTATTACATAAACAGTGACGTTGATTTTACTGATCGGCGATCTGGCAGTGACGTTACTGACATGTGCTTAGATAAGATAATCATTTATTTGCTCAAACACGAATACAGTACATACGTCACACAATAAATTGTCAGCATGCAACAGATATTATACCTAATTCAAAATACATCGTCTTGTTTACTTTGGCAAATGTTTCAAAAATAATAGAAACAAAAATTTTTAAAAAGTATTCTAACGTGTCATTAATTCAAATCATTAAAAAATATATATATTAATACATGTCAAATAAAAATCCTATATTTTGAAGTCTATAATGCCATGTTGAGTAAAAATATTTAATAAATCAATTTCTTTTTAGCCATAAGTATCGGGACGGCCAGCGTACAAATATCATAAATAACATTGAAAAAAAAAAAACAAAAACTAAGAAACATAAAACCGACTTGCCCATACAAAATTTATGATATAAATTGAACCCTTTCCTTTTAAATTGAAAGTTATATTTATATTGTAGTTAATGTCAAAATTAAAAATAAGTAAAAAAATACTGTGATGTCAGACAAATACAGTAATAACATCAAAGCTACAAGAATAATGACAAAGGTACAAGAGTAATGTCCAAGATACAAGAATAATGTTAAAGTTACAATCGTTGTGTCAAAATTAAAAGATTTATGTCATATTACTAAGTCTATGTCAATATTATGTCAAATTTACAATATTGATGTCAAAATTACACAATTTATGTCAAAATTATAAGTAAAAGTATATGCGTGAGGAAAAATTATTTAGTCAAAAATTTTTTCGGCTAGTAATTCGTAGACACTACTATATGCTTTTTGCAAAAGGAACGTTTTTAATTTACGGTTGAATGCATTACTATTTACCTCTTACCAAGTTTTAGGCAATTTCTATACTAATATTATAAAGAGGTAAACTTTGTTTGTTTGTTTGTAATGAATAGGCTCAAAAACTACTGGACCGATTTTAAAAAATTTTTCACCATTCGAAAGCTACATTATCCACGAGTAACATAGGCTATATTTTATTTTGGGTTCCGTAAGATATTTGAGTTTTTCGGACACAAGGTGTAAAAAGTCAACCAGAAAAGTTACTTATTTTGCGTACGCTGCCTAAACTATAAAAGATAGAACCATAAAATGTTTTAATTAATTGTAGATCTTATAAATATCTACCAAAGTGTGTTAGGAGAAACCTACTTACACGCGAGCGAAGCCGCTGGCAGAAGCTAGTATTAAATAAAGTCGAAGCCATGCAGATGATACTTTTGCGCATGAGTGCAGTTTTTGCTGGATACATGCGAAAATAGACACATCCCGTCTGTTACGTGGTACAGCTTCTTATAGACGTGGAAACAGTTTGAGGTTTGTTTTAACAAACATTGTGGTTTCGAGTATATACATAAAAGGAAGAGTTAATATTTTGTACCTTTTAAAATATAGTTTACATGTATCAATCGTTTTTAACCCAAACATAGATTGAATGCATCTCTTTTGGACCTTGAATGCCGTGTTAGCGTCGGTAGAATTTCCCCATAATATAATGCCGTATCTTAGGTGAGACGCAGCTAAGCCATGGTAGGCCGCAATCAAAGTATTTACATTCACAATTGCAGCTAAAGAGTGCAATGCAAATGCAGAACTACATATTTTTTTGCAAAGGTTCTATTAGCGATTTCCAATCAAGTCTTTTTTTAATTATTAATCCTAGGAATTTAGTAGTATTTACGATTTCAATAATGTTATTATCTATATTTATGTCCATATTTTCCATGTCAAACGTTGGCTAAAATGTACAACTTTAGTTTTATCTAAATGAATTTTTAAATTATTATGGTTTAACCATTTATTACTGATGTCAAAGTATTGTGAATGTCAAGTTTATATTGAATCATGTCATTGTTGTTTTAGAAATTGTCACCGTGCTATCATCTGCAAATAAAGTCATAGGGTGTGAAATTGGTTTCGGCAAGTCATTAATGTATAGTGTAAGAAGTGGTTGTCCCAACACACTTCCTTGTGGAACATGAAAAGTAGGGAGACGGTGCTCTGATAGGTATATTTCTTCTTTTTTCGAACACCGATTTAGACTAACCTCCTGGGATACATACATATAATTATGTATCTTCACCGTTGAAGAACACTGTGTAACAGGCGCGGTGGATCAATCGTAATCCGACTATCATTCACCATCCCTCTATTGCTCCCAAACTCTCGACGACGCCAGCTCAACGTATGATCGATCAAAAAAACTATCATTGACCAAGATTGGGGCCAACACTTCTTCAATCCACGCGTTGGATGAGTTGGCCATGTTGGCCAAAGCCTTTGTGGTAATTAACCAATTAAATACGAACCTTAACAATAGCCCTAGCGATAGCGACCCTCTGCTTCTGTCCTCCACTGAGCTGGCCGCCCCTCGCGCCCACCTGTCGATCCCAGCCCTCTTTGGTAGCCAGCACCAGTTCCTCCAAGTGCGCCGTTTTAGCTGCCCTCATCCAGGGTGTGTCTTCCTGTGAATAGAAGAGAGAAGTAAGTGAGTGTTAATGTGTGAAACTATAAATCGTACCACTTGAGTCTGCCCATTACACCTTACCATACTATGATCACTTTGTTACCAAAATGCCAGATTCACTATATGTACACTCAACACTAAAATGTAATGTACTAAGGAAAACATAAAATAAGAAATAACAACATTCCAACTTCTGAGGCGCATTTTAATGAATGTTATAGATTGCTTTGAAGAGTGCCAGAGCCGCGAAAGACATTAGAATATTGTTGTTTTCATATATTTCGTTATTTCAAATTTACAAAAGCGAGTTATTTTCTGAGACACTTGTAATTATGAATTTACATGCATATTTACATTTTATTAGTTTGCTAAAACTTAACAGACGTGATTCGGCATCGAATAGCTTCAGTTGACTATTTCGCGATTTAGTTTATTGTGTGTCTCTCTTTCTCTCTCACAACTGTCTTTCCTTTCCAGTAACCTAACCACCAGGTACATTATTATTACTATTCCGTATTGTCCCATGGATGAGCAAAGGCCTCCTCCGTATTCCTTCCAATGATAACGAATTTTAGCCACTTCTTTCTAGGTATATGCATAATGTTATTAGGTACCAGTAATCAAAAAATGAGTCCAGTACCGAATTGGCTGGTAAGTTTACTTATTGTATTTAAGAATTTTGACCTGACTGTTCTTCTGAAATTTTGTGAATATGGCATTTTGAGAGCGAAGTTCATAATCATACCACGACACGGTCGTGTATCGTGCGTATAGAAACGTGTTAAACAAAATAAAATATGATTTGTCCTGAAAATCATGAGAAAGAAGTATCTAACAATAGAGGGACTACTTATGAAAATCTCTGTAATCAAGAATCAACTTGCAAGTGCTTATGGCGGTAGTGTGTCCTTGAGATATTTTTTTACGTTAACGCGAGCGAAGCCGCTGGTAGAAGCTAGTAAAATAATATTAAACAAATCAGAGACTTTTATAAATATGTATCCTGCGCCATAAAAGAATGTTATGAAAAAAATTTATTCATTGAAAACTTATTACATGTAACTAGCGGTCCCAGCAGACGTCGTCTTGCCCGAAAGCTTGCTTTTTATCAGAATAAAATTTTCAAAACCCGATTGTAGCGCCACCTACCGAGTATAATTGTATTCAAACCATCCAGGGATCCATTCATATATATGTATACTCACAATTTTATTCAAATCAGTCAAGAAGTTTAGGAGGAGTTAAGTGTCAAACACGTACAGTAGAATCCGTTTATTATGACTCCGCCTATATTGACCAACAGCTTATTATGAAGTTATTACACAGCGAAGTTTGATTTTCATATAAAATACTTGAGAACAAAGTCTGATAAAAAGACTTCGCTTATAGTGACAAGTCGCTTACTGTGACCTATTTTTCATAAATTGTGACTGACATGATTGTTATCACCTTCGGCAGTGTTCGGGAGAGTCACGTGACACCCGACGACGTTCGGCGCGTGCATGGCTTGTTTTTATTTTGTGTGTGTAATTGATAGTTTAAAACACGTACAATTTTTATTTTCTCTCTATTAAAATAAATACATACTAATAAAAACAGGAGATTGTTTATTTTCCACAAAATGCTTTGTGTGACGTCCGCTTAGTATGACGTGTTTGTTATTTACCTTCGATGTCATTATAAATGGATACCACTGTATAAAAATTTAAAATTGCGATGAGTTTAAACTATTTTGTTTACCTATCATGTGAATATCGTACGTATTATTATCTGATATACTAGCAATCACAATAGTGTAACTATTTACTAATAACAATTTCAAATGGTGATCACTTCTGTGATATTACGCAACTTCAATCTATTTATAAACTATCGCAGCATAATTAAGTAGGTACATAATATGTCTTTTATAACATAATTATTTCAATTAGCATCTGTGCACGAGATTAGACATAAATTCTAAGTTTCGTACGTCCACTGGAATCAGTCCAATAACTGCGAACTATCTAAGAGTGTTTCCGATCTGGATTATTGTGAATTATATTATTAAAATATAACACTGACAGCTTCTATAGTGTGCTCAATTGCGGATTTATATATAACTCTGGTTCCTTTTCAGATCTCACAGTAAAACATGGTAAATTTTTACAAATACAAACGCGATGGTGAGATCTGATCTCAATTCTAGAAATGGCGTCCTAAAACAAATTATACTGCGCGCGATTCAAAAAGATTTCAGTAAGACCGTAGGGACCCAGGACGAGAGCCGCCAGGGCCACGGGGATTTTCTGAAAAGGATACCGTGTGCTAGAACGCAGAGTGCAACTTTAGGACACAGGTGGGTTTAAACCCTCCATTCTGGCGCGAGAGAAGTCATTGAATGATATCCCACAAAAAAGAAAATTGAACATAAGACAATATGCACTTAGAATTGCCATTTTTCCAATAATTGACGTCCACGACGATTTTAGCTATCCTATATACTACACGAAAACAATATAAAATTAGCTAATATATTATCATATATTAGCTAATATAGGCTTTTTGGTGCATGCATCACTTGAGAATGCCTGGACTATGAGTGAGATATGGATTATTTTTGTTTGGAAATTTTCGAATAGAAGAACTGATAAGTAATCCGTAAAAAACTGGAAGTGCTTTTTTCTATCGATTTTTTGTATGAGGACGTTCGGATAGTTTTTATCATGACATATTGATTTTCTATTTTAACTAAAGCATTACTGATGTCTAGAATTTAACAGAGACATTGCATGTGTTAACTAAAAGCCTACGCAGACCGGGACGGGATGGCAAAGGATTTTGCTGCCAGTCAGCGCACACTAGCCAGTTAGATACTGCGGCATTCCCGCGCCTTGCCATGGCATGCCGCGTCACTTCTCAGTTTGCCACGGCAGCTTCTACTGCTTGACAAACATTTTAGTCATAAGTAGCGTTTGATAGAGTGTTGGCGGGCGCTGGCTTCCTTCGGCATGCCGTCGCCTACCGCAGCGCGCCTCGGCGTCCTGCCGCGGGAGCCCATGACGCGTCTTTCAATACCGTGCGATAATATCCCTTTCGATGCCAGAGGAATTCATGTCGTATTTCTATTTCCATATGGTTGAATGTCCATTGGTAAAAATGTAAATCCTTTGCCATGCCATTCGTTCAAAAATAGAAAGGAGGTCGTGGGTTCGATTCCCACCTAGGACAAATATTTGTGTGATGAGCATGATCATTTTTTCTGTGTCTGGGTGTAATTTATCTATAATATGAATGTATTTAAAAATATATAAGTATGTTTATCAGTTGTCTAGTACTCATAACACAAGCTCTGTTTAGCTTGGGACTAGACGGCGTTGTGATAGTTGTGGAATATTATTATTAATGAAACAACCTAAATTCTAGCAAATAAAGTGATCATTCAGTTAGGCAGTAGACTTCAAGTACTATATGTATAATAGATTGTTTTTATTTTATTATAATTTCAATAAAAAAAGACACAGGTAGCCAATTTGGATACCGGTACAATAGTAGATTAAATAGCCGGCAACCAAATCAGCCGCCAGCGCGGGCTGTAGTGACAATCCTCTTACTTGATTATCCTCTTCTAATAATTCCGGATCATTAAGATATTCCTCTAAAGCACCATACAGTATATTTTCCTTTATTGTCCCGCTAAATAATACTGGTTCCTGAAATAGAAAAATAAAACAATTTTTTTTTATTTTATTTTAAGACAAAGTATTGGCATTAAAAAATTATACACGTGACTATCAGGCGATGAACTGTTAATTGCGATAATATATAGTTTTATAAAAAAACGTATTAAATTAAAACCCTAAAAACCCTGATTCAAGTTTGAGTTAAGTTTATGATGACATGGTTGTCGGTTTATGGTGACACGGTCCGGGTTAGGTCTTTAAAAAAAACCGGCCAAGTGCGAGCCAGACCCCGCACGAATGGTTCCGTACCATAATCTATAAAACGGTGAAACAATAACGTTGGTTGTATATGAACCCCCTTAAATATTTGCTTTATTCTGTTTTTAGTAGGTAGTATTATTATTATATTTATTATATTATTTATTGTGAAAATTTCAACCGTCTAACGATCACGGTTCATGAGATACAGCCTGGTAACAGACGGACGGACAGGAGAACCAAGGTTGCCGACATACCACGAAGAAATGCCAAACTTAAGTGGCAATGGACAGGGCACATTGCACGCAGAACAGATAGCCGTTGGGGCCGAAAAGTTCTGGAGTGACAACCGCGTACCGGAAAACGCAGCGTTGGAAGGCCTCCTACAAGGTGGACCGATGACCTGATAAAGGTTGCGGGAATCCGATGGATGCAAGACGCACAGGACCGTTCATTGTGGTGACGCTTGGGGGAGGCCTATGTCCTACAGTGGACGTCTATCCGCTGAAAATAAAACAGACAGACGGACGGACAGCGGATTCTAAGTAATAGGATCCCGATTTACCCTTTGGGTACGGAACCCTATAAATTTACTTCTTATTCATATAATTACTGATTCAATAAAATAGTTGCTATTAAAATATTTCCATAAATACTAATAATTGTAATGTAACTGTAATTAATTATGAAAGAGCAAAACCCATTCCTGCAAAAAACTCAAATTGTCGCTTCCGATGTTCTTCCTGAAAAGTCTCGAAATAATAATAACAATAATACATACCTGACTAACAAAACCAATATGACTCCTCAGCCATTTAGGATCCAGGTCTTTAATATCAACACCATCCAGAAGTATCCTACCCTTAGCAGGGTCATACAGCCTCATTATCAACGATGCTACGGTACTTTTTCCACACCCTGACCTTCCTACCAGGGCTATCGACTTCCCAGGATGAAGATGTAGGTTCACACCTTTTATTAAAGGTGAGTCGTTGAAGGAATAGAATACGTTGTCTAATATTAATTCACCTTTCGGCTTGGATGATGGTCTCAAGCCACCTGAAATGGACAGAAATGTTATTTTTTAGAGTTAAATGTTTTTGGGTATCTTCTGGGTAAACTGTCGAATCATGATGCCATTAAGTTAACCTGACTGCTATGCCGGAGGTCGTGGGTTCGATTCCCTCCCAGGACAAATGTTTGTGACGTGAGTACAATCATTTGTTCTGTCTGCGTGTAATTTATCTATAATATGATCATTATTATCATTATCACCTTCCTGCCCTTGTCCCGTGTAATTTGGGGTCGTTCCGTGTCACCCTTCATGCCATCACTAATTCCGTTTTCTTTCATATCACTCCTCGCATAATCCATGTATCTTTTCTTAGGCCTCCCTCTACCTCTCCATGCATCCACATGTATACTCATAACTCTTTTAGTAACAAGCATTTTATCCCACCTCTTCCCATGACCATACCAAGATAGACGATTCCCCTTCAACTTCTCAGTCACTAGCGCCATTTTGAAACTTCCTCTAATATACTCATTTCTCACTTTATCTATTCTCCTCACTTCACACATCCATCTCAACATTCCTCATCTCCGCTACAAGCTCTTTTTTTTCATCCGTCTTTTTCACAGCCCAACTTTCTGATCCATACAGTATGATAGGTCTTATCACGGACTTGTAGATTTTACCATTCAACGTGAATTCTTAAAATTAAAAAAAAAATAAAATAGTAGCAATATAATTTATTGACAAGCCTATTTGTGTAGTGGTCAGTGGCCTTGACTGCTATGTCGGAGGTCGTGGGTTCGATTCCCACCCAGGACAAATGTTTGTGAGATGAGCAAAATCATTTGTTCTGTGTCTGGGTGTTATTTATCTATATATGTAATTATGTATGTTTTTAGAAATATATAAGTATATGACCAGTTTATCAATTGTCTAGTGCCCATAACACAAGCTCTGCTTAGCTTGGGACTAGACGGCGTTGTGTGATAGTTGTGGAATATTATATTATATTATTATACACAAGGTCTGCTTAGTTTGGTACTAGATGGTGTGAAAGTTTTAGAATATTATTATTAATATATTAAATGATTATTACCTGATACAGGAATAGCAGGAACCCTATCAATAATACCCCATAACCTCGTCGCAGCACCGATTCCCTTGTTCATCTCCGTATAGAAGCTGCTTAGTCCGGCAATACTGATGCCCACGTAGGCTGCATACAGTAGGAATGACGTCAGATTGCCGACCGTCAGCTGTTCCATGGCCACCATGCCCCCTCCGTAGTATAGCACCAGGATTATTATCGTGTTCCCTGCGAGGCCCGTCTGTGGTTATAAGTTGATAATGTTTGATCAAAGTAAAAGTAAAGATTCGAATAGTCTTCTGGACCGAGTTTCGGCCACGGCGGTCAATTTCAGTGGTGATCAGCCATCGTCGCGGGAAATATTATAGTGCACAAGTTCGTGCGCAAACACAGGTGCACTCTCTGTACCCTCAGTCTTCTATGAGAGTTGTCAAATTATCGTCTAATTAGTTATTCCAATGAGGCGACAATTTGACAAGATCAGAAGGAGTTTTCCGAGGTCCGGGACTGACACATCAGCAACTTCTAAACTACGGGCTGCCACCGAAAACTTCTTAACTGAAAACCTAGTAACACTACCCAACCTGGGATCAAATAAAGGGACTCAGCAGTTAGGTAGATTTCCAGAACTAATGAGTAAAAAGAGAAACATGTTCCAGAAGAATGCTGAGATATCTAAGCATTCTTAATGAACATGTTTACAATAAGGACTAATATATAAAGGCACTTTCAATTTATGCGTTTTTTGTCGGCCTGCTGCAGTGCGGATGTGGTGCGTTAGTCGTGCGCCTCAAGGAGATGTCAGCAAATCGTAGGGGCCCAGCAGGGTCGAAGCCTACTGGGGCCACGGGTAGTGTGAAAGCGACACCCGGGGCCCTGGGACGAAGGCAAAGAAGGAACAGGAGTGGGTTTTTAGTCAGTAAAAGTCTGACACTATCTCTCGCTCCGCCCAAGAGCGGAATTTGTCATAAGACGATTTTCCCACACAATAAAAAAAAAACTGCGAACAGAAGATCGTACTTTTCATACAAAGCGCGTGGTGCGGAACAGTACGGCGAACGGTCGGAACGGAATAGCGCATCACAGACTTACAAACGCACGACAGCCAGATACGTTTTCAATTTTGGCGCTTGTTGTCGGACTGCTAACGTACTACAACTGGCCGGCAGCGGCACGGTAAACGTGCGGCAGCCGGCTGGTTGAAATACGCATAAATTGAAAGCGCCCTAATAATCATTATTTTCACACTTATTAGTCTGATTTATGACGCTTTACCAAATTAGTTCTCAGATCCTAAGGAAAGTGAAAAATTAATGAATAAAGGAAGATTATAATAAACTAAGTGTTTTTGACACTTAGTTTATAAGGAAGATTATAAACTAAATAACGCTAAATTAGGGCATTTAAAAAAAAATTTTTTCAAGCAAGGAAAAGTAGGGCAACACGTCACTATTACGAAATCGAATCATTAACTCGATTACCGACCTTTAAACGAATAGGCATGTATTTACAATCATACATAATCGATGATCATCAAGTATTTATACACCATTAACATAGCTTACCATTCCGTAGAAACTGCCAACTGCCAACGACTCCTTATAAGCGAGGTCTAACAAGTTTTCTATTCGTTTTCCGTACTTTTCACATTCTGCCTCCTCTTTACTAAATGCTTTCACAGTCTTTATGTTAGATATCTTTTCTTCAGCCAACTGTAAATTGAAAGAAATGTAAATTAACTACCAGTGATAGAAATAACCGTTAGTTATTGAAACATTTCAAATCCAAAAAAAAATCAACAAGAGGAAAATTCTTAGTTTTTATCAATTGTACAAAAAATTGTGGCGGAGGCGTAATTCGTCCACTCTGTCATAAAAATTAAAAAAAATATTTTAGATATTATTACCCAATTTGAAGCATTTTTTTAAGCATTTGAATATGTAATAGTATTTTACTAATAATCTTCAGATAAAAGAAAATTTAAATACTTAAAAAATTCAAGCGTAAATACAATATTTACATTACTTTTCGAGGGAACAAGAGACGTTAAAAAAGTTGATCATCCAAAAAACGAAATAATAAAATTGTATTCCTAAAAGCAGGCAGGTGTTTCACATAATAACTCGGGTGAGGTGATCGCCAGGAATCCCAATTACACTTTACCTGAAGACCCTGCATTCTTCATTAGTCGCACTTGCGATCGCTAGGCCATTGGAGAATTCACTTAAGGTGAATGAATGAACTAGGTCCGGAAACCGCAAAATCCATATTTTTTTAAGTTTTAGCATTTTGTAGGTCAGTATCAAGATACTATACCATAACACGTATTTATACATAGAATCATAATCATTAAAATCATCCATACAATCCAATCAGTTCGTCTAACCCTATATTCAATAGGGTATGACGAAGTGAGTGGGTGATACCTACATGTGAACATTTTAGTGCATAACACATGTGTTCATTTTGGTGTCTTATCTCCTTACATATTAATAGTGTTGTTATTATTACTACATGATGCTCAAGATAAGAATATTAGCGGTAATATGAAAACCTTGATGAACCTTGATAATTTTGATGTGAGATCGATATTCATGAACGTATTCGGAACATTTTACATATAGCTGACCCCAACGCGATTATACCCGCGCCTTACGCGGTTACTGCTCCGCTTCTGCGGGTACTAGCGTAATATTATACACCCCTTTTTTTTAATTAGAACAAAAAAATGAGGCTCTATCCATACCCGTTAATAATCATATTTTTCTAGTTAAAAGTAAAAAAAACTAAATTCCAAAATTGTCCACGTTTGTCATAATTGATTAATTCAAAATAGAATCAATTATTCATAAAAATTGCTACTAGAAAATACTACGCGCAGTGTTTTTTCCATTTTGATCTAATATTTCCATAAATTGAGTGGTATTTTGGGATATATATATATATATATAAACAACGCTTATAACTTTACTGTTTATGAATATTATTTATAGAGACTTTACTTAAATAGTAACAAGACCTTTTCAAATAAGCCTTTTAAGTATTTGTACTCATTAAAAATTTGTGGTGTTATAGCCTATACTATTTTTCATGAATCTGGTTATCCCATACAGGAAGATTTTTCCAATTCGGTAGATAGTTCCAGAGATTAGCGTGTTTAAACATACAAGAGATCAATAACTTCTTAAAATAATATTATAGTAACAGATATCTCCTAGATTTAATACGCAGTCTTCCATCAGCCACCAACTCGCCAATACGCGGTAATATGGCCGAATTTATCTTAGAGAGAGGAGGCCTGAGTCCCAGCAGAAGGAGCATAAGGGGTTAACTAAACAGTTTCTGCTTTTAGGCTAGTAAAATATCATCTTATAAATAACAGGCTAGGTAAAGGAAGTTAGTGATAGTATGACAAATAACAGGGCAGAGTGGAAGAAAAAAACGTGTTGCGCCGACCCCAAATAATACGGGATAAGGGTAGGAAGATGAGATGATGAAATAACAGGCTAGGTGTACTGCCAAGATATACTTCAATCCTAGATATGTTAGTTACTAAGCAGCGCGGGCGTACAAACATGCGAGGGTCGCATGACCACTGGTCGCAGGTCTATTGACCAATATTTTTTTACTGACCTTCAAGAGAGGGGTCAATATAATTTATCTCCAGTCCAATAAATTAATCATACCTCGCTAGCTTCGGCCAGTGCATCCTGTAGTTGCCTCGTTATGCCGCGCACGAATCTTCCGTATATGATGGCCAACATTGATACAGGTGGCACGACGCATAGTCCAATTAGTGCCAGCGATGGAGACATGTAGAACTACAACAAAATACATAAGTTCATTATTGGCACCTACTTCATTGTTTTATAGTAATAATAATAGGAATTTAAGTCGTGTAAAGGCGCAACTAGATTGCGGTTGATAGACGTGATCTAATACAGACTAGATTACGTCTATCAACTGCAGTCGTTTGGTGACTAGCGACTTCTACCAACGATCAAGGATCGTTCGATATAGATACGAACTACATGATTTGAGATACGCCAAGGTTTCAAAGTTGCATACCACCGAACAATGTTAATTTTAACTAGTCGGCGGTGATTGTTCGGAACCTGATTGCCATGCACTTCACTAGATTAGAATGTCATAGGATGCCTTGGAGGACTATTTTATGGCATCCTAGCTTCTGCCAGCAGCTTCGCCCGCGTGATACTAGAAAACTATGTCACTCAGTGATAAAGTAGCATTCTACTGGTGAAAGAATTTTAAAAATCGGTCCAAAAGTTTTTGAGTTTATTCATTACTAGCTTTGGCCCTCGGCTTCGCCCACATACATAAAATATACTCAGGAATAAAGCAGCTTTCTATCAGTGAAATAATTTTCGCCATCGGACCATTACTTTCAGAGATTACCTCACAAAAAAAACTAACTTTACCACTTTATTATATTACTGTGGACAAACAAAAATCTTTCCTCTTTATACATATTATTATTACTTTTATATATCAGTGTATCTCAGAACCCTGTGGTCCTGGACCTTTGCAAGACGTACGAGGAACCGAAACCAACTCGCAGAGGCCCACTTTTAATGGTACGTGTTACCAACCGACGGGTAACCCCGTACGCGCTATGCTAGTGCACCCAAGGACAGTCCCGGTTGGTAAAAAACGATTGCGACGTATGGAAAACTAAAACAATAAGGCTATGGTTTTTGGAGTCTTAAATTAACCAATTACCAGAAACTATGTTAAGACTATGACCCCTGTCTGAACAATGTTATATAATACCTATGGACAAAATGGCAAGGGTGACTTGCACACTAATTTTTGATTTTTCATTATTGGTGACAATTTTTGATTATACATCCTTCTCCCGATCACGTTTGCTCTTGCTAATCTCCACTCAAATCAGTCAGTAAAGGCAAGAGAGAGGTGGGAGCTCTGTTCCTCGTCAGTGTTTACTATGGACGGCCGGATAATAAAGGCAAGCTGGAGATGAAGAACAAGAATTCTCCCGGGAGATCGGGTCCGTCGTTAATGTCCAACAGTTCGCCACAAAACTGCCCTGTGAATTGTATCTCTCTTAGTCTGGCCTCTCACCCTAGGCATGATACGGCAAAGTAAACGCTAACAATATAGACCGAGGGTTTATTGAAGCGCGCAAGTCCCACCACGACGTCAACGTAGAGATACGGCGATGGGGTTATTATTACTATTATTATTATTTATTACTATTATTATTATATATAGCACTTTGCCAGCGACTTAGTTGAAATCGAAATTAGTATTATGCAATCTGAGATTATAACTTTGCTTATCATAGACATTCATAGACAGGCAAATCATAATAAATAATAATAATAATAAATAAACAAATTAATGCAGTGTTTACATCATATTCTAAACATTAACTCTGCATAGCTTATCAATATAGCGGTTAGCTTATCAACTTAGGGTTTTAGGAAGGTGCAAAACATCAATATCACTAATGTCAGTAAAAGTGTGATCCATAGCAAAATTATTTGTTTCCAACTTCACATGTAAAACTGAAGGGATCAGTTAGTTATTATTAATCAGAGTTTCTGTTGATACTAATTTTCGGTTTATAATATGCATAATAATGATTAAATAAATAAATACCATTTTTTTTTAAACAAAATCTTATATAGCACATAAGCTTTTATTATTTAATTTATTACTATTAAGGTGAGTTTGTAAAAAAAGAGAAACCTGACTTATGACCAAACAATAAAGCATTAGAAATTTATGTATTACATATAATAGTCTCTAACAATATCTACTGCCATACATCTGGGTCACTGTGAAAGTGAGATGATGCAATCCAACCTCAATTTTACACTGATAAAATAATAGGGTACCAAGTGTTGTTTATGGATCTTCAAATTGAGCTATTTCAGTAGCTAGGTAGAGACAAATCACAGGACATATAAACAAATAGTAGTAATAAACAGTAGAGACTTTGTAGCAAACAAAAATAATTAAAAACAAAACACAGAACTAAATTTCAACACACCCAAGATAAAAGCTCAAAAGCCAATCAGGAAGGGAAAGCATGAATGTTTGTTACTCTTTCATGCAAAAACTACTGATTTTGATGAAACTTGGTACAAGGGTAGACCATGACCTGGAATAGCACCTAGGATACTTTTTATTCTGGAAGTATGTTCCCTTGACACAATAGTAGAAAATTATCCCATATAATAATAATATATTATTTTTAATTGTTGCCCCTGTGGGTGAAGCCCACAATACAATATACAATAGGTTGTGTGAAATAAATATATTTTGAATTAAATTTTTGCAAAAGTATCTTACCATCATTCCAGTCCCAGCTCCTACCATAAACAATGAACGTAGACCATCACTGACATTCTGACTGAGGTTACGTCCAACAAGTTGTGTGTCTGCTGACAATCTGTTGACTAGTTCTCCGGTTGATGTTTTACCAAACCATGCAGGTTCTTGTCGCATTATAGCTCCGTATGCTTGTTTGCGGAGTGCCTGTGTCATTCTTTGGCCTGAAATATATGAAAGCTTATTAATAGAGTCTGTTTTATTTTTCCTACAAATATAAGTTACAAACTTTAATTAGTAGATCGGATTTCTTATTGAATTTTGAAATTGTATTAATATTTTGATGTAATACTTTACTGTCTTATGAACACCATAGGATCAACTTCAGTAACTTTCAATAGCCTATCATGTTTCTGATACCTAGAGATAATATTGTGAAATCAAAAAATTAAATAGAACAAATTTACATTAGAATCCACTACAACATTTTATAAGTTGAAACTATGTAAGTACTTGTACTTAGTTGGATTTTGTAAAAGTTTTGGACTAGTTACCTGATATGGACATTAAATACACCCTGCCAAAGTTACAGAGACCTCCAACAAGGAATACTCCACACAGCATCAGACATAAAGTATCCAGCTTCTCTCGGGCAGCACCCAGGTCACTTGAGCTGCTATAAATGATGTCTAGCACCTTACCCAGTGAAAATGGTACAGCCATACTCACACTTGAGGACACAATTAGTAAGCTAATAGCACCTGCAACGAAAACATTCATAAATTGCCAAAATTTAAACACATACCCCAACAAACAATTAAAGTTACATACCGGCCAGAGTCCATTTCTCTGGTTCAGCTAATGTTAATAATCTTTTTAGTTCTGATGTCTTTAATTTGACATTGATCTTTTTCGTAGTTTCTATTGGATTTTTTTCTTTAACACTTTCGAATTGTTCGTTATTCTTCTGAGTGTCCACTTGAGTTGTGTAGCACCGAAATTTATAATTGAATAAACCATATTTGTTAGAAAAGGTCCTTTCATAAATATTTCGTATAACTGGCACCTTGTAACGAGAGTATAACCTGGATCCACATTGCTGACAAAAAGGTGCTCTCATAGGGATATTAAACAATAGCCGTGAATTTTTTCGAGATATTTTCAGTTCCAAACTACTGTAAATTAATCGCTGTAACATTTTAAATTTTTTTTAGAAGTTTCAACCTAAAAACCAGACAAAAAACAACTCATCTTCCCGTAAACACGATAAGATGACAAGTGTCAAAACTGACGTTTCTTTTCGTGTCGTGGAGTAAAAAAAACATAAAAAAAATCATACTCTATGGAAAAAAGTAAATATCACTATTTTCTAGTATATCTTTAGCATCACTTTTTGTGTACGGGCGCGGGCACAGAGTACCTTTTATATGGCGCAGGCGTGGTAATACAAAACTACCTACAAATCTAACTATTGTTAAAGTATCAATATCTGCTTACAGCCTATGTCTCTGGACAACATGGACACGTACTTCTTCAATCGTAAACCCAACCACACAACTCGATCCTCGTCAACTTTCATCTATTTGCTAGGCTTCTATTTAGCTGTACGTCAATCATCGGTTTCCCCTTTAATTTAGCTTTATACATTACCGAATACCCCAACATCCACTCACAGTTATACTACACGGCCAGCTCATCGTGCTGTTTACAATCCGCTGAAGGATACCCAGTAATGTGAAGAAAAAGCATTGGTTGACGGTAGCCAACGTGCCCACGTACCTATGGCAGAAAAACTGGAAACATGGAGGCAAAGGAAGGAATACAGAGTCAGGTAGAAGTCCCAGAAATTATCCTTATCCCAAACAGAATTACAGATTGTGAAGAGGAATAAAGACCTTACCAAGGCCATTAGACAGGGACAGGATGTGGAGCAAGTCATCTTCGACCATGACTAGACCGTTGAGGGTGTTGCCTGGTCAGCTATCGATGCCCCCTCCCCTTCCCCATCCAGATTGACGCCTGTGTAGGATGCCACAGGCTACACGCAAAGAATCCTGGGTTCCTGGAACGAAGGCCAAGAAGGTACACGGGAGTGGGTTTTAGTCAGTAACGCCCTCGCGCGCAGTCCTAGAGCGAGTATATATATACTATGGAATGCAATAAAGTATTGAGTTTTTTTTTTTAATTGATATAAACCAGTGCTTGACTCACCTGATGGTAAGCAGAGATGCAATCATTGATGGTGAAGCGCACTAGTTTATATGAGTAAGATGAAGCAACGTAGGCCGACTATTCGGCGCAGTGTTACCCAACTCAATATCGCCCACACACATGCCAGACGGCCCTGCGTTCTGAACCGTTACCGGTATGCTCTGGAAACAGGTCCGACAGGACTACCGCAGAAGAACATTATTCTTACTGGTACGGTACTTGGTACGGACCTAACCAAGTCACCTCCGCCGCTTGTCGTTCCAATTCGTTGATTTTGGTCACCATAATCGGTCGCGATTCGGTAGAGAGGATTACACATAAAACACTTTACAAACCCAATCTCCAATTGTTTTATTTAAAAATAGGACGTGGACTCTCGGAGGATGTTTATATTGTATTATCAAACAAATATTTTATTTTTTTCTAATTATCCACAAAAGCTAATAATGCTGACAATGAGTGAAAACGACAAAGGATGTTGGTATGAAAATTAAAACGATATTTTTACGTGTATAATATATTTTATATCCAGTATTGTACATAGAATTTAACGATTGACTTTTTTGATTATTTAATTTTTGAAATTAAATAAAATTACATGAAATACACGGAAAACAAATAGCTACAAACATTTATCTACTTTCATGATAGCTCTAAAACAAAACAATAAATTAAGATTGACTATATTTTTTGACATAAAATAAAAACCAACTGGATGATGATGTAGGAAAATTACGAACTTCACTAATTTTATACAATCCAGAAAACGCTGAACTTAATATTGTTCATCACGACTTGAGCCACGAAAACATAAAAAAACAACCATTTTAAATACTTGGGTACAACAATTGAGAAATTTTAACTCAAACAAAGTTGAAAAACATTGGACATTTCTAGCATCAGTGCAGAATTTCTTTTGAATTCATTGTTTTGCAAAACAAAACATGTTACTTTAATGAATCAATGTTGCACAACTTTGTTTCCCAACAAATACGTGGGCTAAATTTTTAAAACAGGGCTGTTTGAGTAGGAGAGCACATTTACGAAGTCTTATATAACTATATTGTCAATCGGCGATAATTGACCGGTTACACAGATTTCATGCAGAGAAGAAGACTGGCCGAGGGTATAAGCCAGCAAACTTGAGCTATAAATTGAAATTCGAATTAGTATATTTTGTATTTTATAGTTACTTTACGACTGTACCTATGAATTGTATTTGATATTGTTAAATTAATAATATTGCAAAATATTAATTATTTAATAGGTACGGTAAAAAGCTCGTAGGTTAAAAATCCAAGTTTTACTGCTATTTTTTAGCTGTTTTTCAATAAGTTCTAGGCATCCTCGAGATGTTTACTATTGCAAATATAATGACAAAAGTTCAAATAATTGTGCAACACAACACAAACATGGAATATGTTTCTACATCAAAAAATACTCTACGATTGTGAATACGCTATGATGGTGTTACTACTACGCTGTTGTAGTGCATGTTTCTAGTGCTTTTATACACTTCTGACTTTGTAAACAGTCTAACATCAAGTATTTTACCCCAATAACACTTTCACGCATCACTAGCAATGATAATTAACAAAAGTCTTCCATTTCCATAAAAAATAAATAAACTGGGATTACGAGTAATAGACATCAAACACATTTTTATCAGTTTAAGTACGGAACTATTAACCTAAACCATAAACATTCTTATTTTTTCTAATGGCACAGAAAATATATATTAGATCTAGCTGTAACCTGCATACGACAGGTGTGGATTTCAGGGAATAAAATAATACGATTTGCAACATACAGTTCATAACTTGCTTATAAATACTTTTACTCATTATACCTACTGATATATCTTCATTTATATGTAAAAATAATAGGACCATATCACGGTAAGAGTCAAACAATAAATAAATAATAAACTCATTCAACAGATATTCAAATGAAATGCAATAATATATGTCGACGTATCCGGGCAATAAGTCGGTAATAGCAAAAATACTGTTTTTCGATTACTGACATGTCCGATAAATAAAGTCGGTATTCGAAACTAATTTTAGCGATTATCGACTTATTGCCCGAGGACATCGATGTGCGTTTTGCACATTTGAACAGTAAACTAATTACACAAGGTAGACCGCTATCCCACTGGCGTTTTACGAGCGTTTGCGCTTCTCCAACGTTGGCGCTTACCGCTAGAAACTCGCGACGTTAACGTCGCGTCTGCGCAAAATTGGCGCTGGGCAAACGTTGGAGAAGCGCCAACGCCCATTAAACGCCAGTGGGATAGCGGCCGTATTGTTGATATATAAGGGCGAGGCCACAGCACTGCGTTGCGACGTCGCGTCGTAAAAATCTGGGACGTCGCACAAGGCATCGTGGAATTTTCCGATGAGCTGCCGCAATGTACAAATCTGCGATGTGTTGACGCGTGACTTAGTGTTCTTACTTTGAATGGCTGCACGCGTTTAATCAAGATGGCGGATTCAATTTCGTGCTAAGCCGTATACGATGAAATTTCGTTTTGTCGACGCAATGCCGTAACGCAGAGTTATGGCCTCGCGCTAAGGCTCCCACACAAAACTACGAAGCGATTTGATACGACGCCACTTAATCTTATCCTACGATAGAATTACTGCGTTGCGATTTCGCGCGACAAAGGATTGGTTCAAGTGACAATACAATGCGCGATGCGAATCAATTCGCAAGTTCTTGCGATACATCGTGCGAGGTCGCAAGTCTTAATGATGCGACGTCGCATCGCAGTTTTGCGTTTGGGCCCATAACTAGTGCATAGATACTATAGATGATTGTAGTATTACACTAGGAAAATTAAATAAAACTGCCTTCAAACTAATTAAACTATAAGCATTATCACGTCTCGTGTATACGAAGCTTAGTAATATATTGTTAAATTAGCTAAAAAGCTCATAATATTGCACTGAAATTAATATGTTAAGGTGTGGGCACGTATTGCGAGGAAATACCTCGCTATATATTTGAATAAATAATTGGGTACTTTTTGTGTTTATTTTTGTACAATATTATATACTGAACAATAAATAACACTAAAAAGAAAACTGTCTCTAAAAATATTATCGATATTGGTTATTATTAAATGAAGCTCCAATTCGCATTTCAAATATTATTATGACGACGAGCACCACGTCTCCAGGTGGTGATATCTTGCTAATCTCTTTTGTATACACGTAGCCGAAAGGTGGTGACGTCACATTTCAGTGGTTGCATCCTTATTCTGTTACTTGACAGTTTCCCTCCCCCACCAGATTTGAAAGGTTTCTATCTTACTTAACATTGAGGATTAAAGAACGAGGAGCGCCGAGTTGTTCATGTTTTGGCGCAATGTCAACCATAAATACGCGTTTTTTTTTTAATTTTGTCGCCTGCGGTGTTGCTGAGGCGCAAAAATAACCGAATATGACACGCCAACAGTTTCACAAAGGCGTCTATGCCCATACAAGGTATAAATGTAACCCTTGCAATATTTGCCCGCAACTATAAAATCTATATCCCAAACATAAATAATGTTTTCAGGAACTAAAATACTGGCAGTACAATATAAGGTGTTAAAGTATCAAATAATTTAATATATTATATTACTTTCCATATAATTTCTTTGTCATGGCTCTAAAATAAGGTTTAAATGGTGTTTACTGTGTATAGTACACTTTGTAGTAAAGTGTTTTGGACCGCCATAGGCTGTAGGTGTTGTCGAATTTGAGTAAGTATACTCCTTCGCCGGGGTATGTGTGGGATCCGGCGTAAACCTGGAAAGATTATTTCTTTTTAATTATAATGTTGACTTTAGTAATAAAAATTATCTGCAAATTAGAAGTTTATCACTTTTGTTAGTTAATAAAGAATTCGACACGCGAAAACAAAAAACGCGATATAAGTGGAGACAAAATGTCCCTCAGCACGACGCACAACGCTGTCAAATTGTCATACAACATGTCCTGTGTCACGCGATCGCATCGTAATATATTGAGGGGCAAGTTGCGAGATACTGGGCAATGCTGCAGCGTCACGTAGATTGAGTGTTGCGCGTCATATTGGGGGACATTTTGTCCCATAATCTATATTCTGAGGCTTAAACTTTACACCTTTCTACATTAAAGAAGTGTCGATCCTAAAATTATCATATGACATAGAATTGTATAATAAAGACGTGTTTTTCTTTTTAACTTGACTTGTTTTTTTTATGTGATAAAGACAATCATAAACATACCCAGTAAACAATATACTTTGACAGTAACTTCATCTATTTATTTAAACTTCATAGTGGCACATAGAGAATACCTTGTTGCATTAAATCCGCCTATCATTCAACTTTTGGGTCAAAAAGAACACTGTGGTAGGTGTGACAATAAATAAAGTCTATATCCTATCCCTTTATCTTTTAATAGTAAGGGCAAAGACCCTACTACGATCTCTTAACTCGATCCATTTGACGACCTAAATTGAACTGTCCTAAGGATGGGGTTATAGGGTGAACGGCTCCATCTCTCTTTCTCGCTCGCACGATTGACATTCTAGCATATCATGGTATGGTATTGCCTGTTTTCAATACTAAAGTGCAGCTAACAATTTCCTTATTTATAAATACCTCAGTATGACAGTCTCGGCGGTAGATGGGCACCACGAGGCTAACAAGTGGCCGCGCAGAGCTAACAGCGACCTTGTCCGAATGATTCTCTGCGCCCTGCTCTAGGTCTGCCGTAGATCCCTGGATAGTATATTCGGGGAACCGGCCTGCAAATTATATCAGATGTTTTGTTGTATGAGGTAGGTATTTATACTCCAGTCCAATAAGATCAGACATTTAAACAAACCTTTTTTACTGTCCGTTCAACCAATTTTGACATCTATTCCGTAGACATAAGGATAGCAAAAAAAGCAAAATAGTCGTTACAATAACAACTATTATATTTATGATTTAATTTAATTTAACTTTGACGCGAATATTAATTTGGACTGAAATTTAATAGGATTATTTTAATTTTAAATTGTGACTTTTAATAGGATTATTTTAATTTTAATGTGTTTTGACTTCGATTTAATTGTTTTCTTGTATTTTCTTTTATTTGTTTGACATTTTTTATTTTTTGACTTAGTTACGTAATCATTTGTTGACTAAGTAAAATGTAATTTTCTGTATATATGACTTGTAAGAATCCCTTACCAATAATTACTATGACTATGACTATTTACGGCACCTGCCTTTTGCCATGCCGCCAACACAATAAGTAAAAATCAGTTGAACGGGCCATAAAAAAGATGTTTAAATGTGTAATCCTAATCTTATTGGGAATGGAGAACAAGCACTTAAATTCAAGTAATAAACATAGCAAACATCTTTAAAAATCGTCATCTAACTAATGTACATCACTACATATTATAAAACAAAGTCACTTTTCGTGTCTGTCCCTATGTATGTTTAGATCTTTAAAACTACGCAACGGATTTTGATGCGGGTTTTTTTAATCGATAGAGTGATTTAAGATGAAGGTTTACATGTATAATACATGCATAATATAGTAGAGGAACACTGATGATTTTAGTGGTTTCTAATGTGATGTCGTAAATAAACACATTTTTTGAGCTTACATTGCTAATGCTGGCTGAACCCTAAGAGATAGATCAAAATAAGGTACTACCGTATTGTACACCATAAAAAGGTCATACTATGACGTGATCAGCATTGCACCCGTGCGAAGCCGGGGTGGGTCGCTAGTATCGTATAAAGAGAAAAGTGAAGAGAAAATCGTTTATATATTAAAAGGTCTGGAAGTGCCGAATCGATTACGAAAATTCTATAACTGATATTATACTCATTTTGTCACTTGGCAAATGATACCACTTGGTAAATGAGATCGCTTTTCAGTCTCAAACATTGCTATTTTTTTTCTTGGTGCCTGTTTTGTTTAAGCGAAAAGAATTTTAACTTTTTCTAACCGGGCATTCCACACCTCGTTATTATTTTTATTTAAAAAAAATGTTATAGCCGAACGTTTCGTTCTGGAGTTGCAACCGCGTGAAGGGTCTGGTGAAAGCCGGACGACGTAGCAACACTTAGGGAAGACCTATGTCCAGCAATGGACGCAGTGGCGTAGCTAGCCCGAGAACCCCTTCTCGGGCTAGCTACGCCCTGTATCAAATATTTTTAGAGCTTTTTTCTACACTTGATAACTGGATAAGTTGACGCCCTCAAGCGGCCAAAAAATTCGATGTCAATAACAACAAATTAGTTTAAATAATAAAAAGTAAAAAAAAAACTAAAACCCGACTACGAAAAAAAAAATACGACGCTGGAAAAGTATGAAACAAGATTTTCAGCATGCTGAAATTAGGTTATTGGAGTAACAAGAACAGAACAATAAGAAAAGTCGTAGTCAAATGTTATTAAAGTGTTACGGTTGGTGCCTAAAGAAAATTCTATAATATTGGATCATTATCAATTGTAGTCATTAGGTACTAATTAACTACAGGCCTCTTTTCAAGAAGAGAATTAAGTTTGTGGATAACATGGTAAAAATTATTGCACACATTGGGGCCCTTGTAGCCGGGACCCCGTTGGTACGGCTAATACGGCGGTAGCTACGCGGTATGCCCTTGAATGGACGTCTGTCGCCTGAAATGATGATGAAGGGCTAAGTTACCGTCACTCATGGTGTATTCGTCCTCTTCTGCGTCATCTTCGTCGTCCTCATCACTCTCAGCCACGTGAACGGTGACCTCGGTGGTCGCAGATTTGCTCCACTCGAAATATAGGCCAAAACCTGTAACAACGCATATAAAATTAAAAACGACTGTCAGCTTGTCATTGCGTTTACTGCTGTAATCGATTAGTTGCGTGTTTTTTATTTTATTTATTCATATACCAATGTTAAATAATAATATTTGTATTTGAATAAATATTATTCCTCTATTACATACTCGGCCTTAATGTTCCCACTGTTGGGACTCGGGCCTCCTCTCTAGGAGAAGGAATGGGCCATAATCCAGTACGCGGGTCCAGTGCGGGTTGGGGGATATCATATGTTTTGAATTTTTGGTTCTAGGACATGCCGGTTTCCTCACGATGTTTTCCTTCACCATTTTAAGAGCAGTGGTGATCAAATAAATTACAACGCGGTAAGTTTGGGCCGTTACACGTCCACTTCCATTTTAGTTTTTTTTTGCAGTGGGTTAGGGCATCTGATACATTAGTTCATTTCCTTATGTTGTGTTCCTTTATTCATATCCATGCGTTTTAGGTTCAGTATGCTCTGTTCCATTGCTCTTTGGCAAGTTTGAATTTTTCTTTCGGTTTTCCGTTATAGATCCAAGTTTGGCACGCATATATATGACAGATCCAAGTAGTCAGGGCATACTAATATTAGTGTTTAAATTGTTAGTACATTATGTTTGGATAAAACTATTTCTGGACTAGAGCTGGGGTCATACCATATCATGTTAAAATGTAATGTATATGAGCAAGAAAGAGGGATGGAGCTATAGACCCTACAGCTCCATTCCTTTAACAGTTTAGCTTAGATTCCTCACCTATATCATAGTTATCAGTAGCGAACTCCCAGCAGAGGCACCTAGCCTTGGGGTGGGTAGGCACCCTCACTGTGATGGTCTCGCCGTGTCCCACCAGCAGCTTGCCGCCGCCCGCCTGTGCTGACGTCTTGAACTTGACTATGTCGCCGCGGGTCCACATGCGACTCGCTTCCACGTTCAGGAAACCATCTGCGAATAGAGAATTGACTGTATAAGATTGAATTATGTTAGACTGCTGCTGCCAGCAGTCTCGCCCGTGTGATTGTAGGAAATTATCTTATCCTAGGTGCTATTCCAGGATAGTCTTCCCGGGTACCAAGTTTCATCGAAATCCGTTCAGCTGTTCGAGCGTGAAGAATTATAATATTAGTGTGAATAAAACTGTCTATAACCAATTACTCAACTACCTACTTAGACCCCCCCCCCACCATATTTGATTATTCTTACGTAAATATTTATATTTCATGTCGCTATCAAGTCGAAAAAAAAGGACTTTGATGAGTCAAAAGAGAATCGTAAAGACCGCAGAGGACCCTCTCTCGCCTTTAAACCATCAAAGCAAATTTAAGACCTTTCCAGCCCCATTTGATGCCAACATAATACTTGAGTAGCCCCTTATACCATTTGTAATTTTTTTGTCATCACTCATCAGAGAACTTTCTATATGTATTATTATTTTCTGGAATCCCAACTTTAAATGTTACAATATAACACTCATATTGAAGAGGAAATACGATTCAACTCAGCAATTGAGGCTTAATGTCACTCTATTGTTATTATTAGGTGTTACTAATATCTGAAACCAATCTAGGTATTGTATCAATGAAATTCAATTCCATGGTCATCACTATCGTTACATAACTACTAGTTGAATGATTTAGTTATAACAATACAATGATTGTTGTTTGAGCCTTTTCAATAGATTGTCTATTATTATTAGGGCTGCGGGATTTTATTGAATTACCGTGGCGCTGGAACGCAGAGAAACTGAAGGAACACAAGTGGGTTTTAGTCAGTAAAAATCTGAACGCCCCTCTAGCTCGGGCTTGCGGACGGCGAGCAATGGGCAGCTCGCCGTCCGACCGCCCGGACCGAGCCCAAGACGTTGACGGCGCGTACTGTTTCACGCGCGCCTCAAGATGTCAGCAACTGTAGGGGCCCAGCAGGGTCGAAGCCTACTGGGGCCAAGGGTCTGATTCTAAAGGAAGATTCGGCCCTGGTGCGAAAGGTAACGATGGAACAGGAGAGAGCCAAGAGCGGGATTTGTCATTAGATGATTAGCTACCCAGAGCTGACGAAATCATTTAAACGCAAAAATTAAGAATGTCACAAAATTAATAAATAAAAGAGATCTTACCTTCATCATCCGTATTGTCATCAACCCTGGACTCCTCAATGTATTCATCAGGGTCAGTTTTCTCTAAAGTCTGCATAGCCCTGAAACATTTTGTTTAGAAGTCAACTACGCCAAATATTTTATTAAATTGTTAAAACTATCCATTAATGTAAATACCCGAAGCCGACTTTGATTTCACCTTATACCTAATAATGACCTCTCGCGTCTAGCCCTGGTGAGATGCGAGAGGGAAGCGGTCACCGCCCTCTACGAAGCAGTAATGCGAGCGAAGGAGATGACCGCAACCACGAAGGAGGGGACATGTTCACGCCTTAGACACGGCCGCAGGAGACGCCCCGGGCATCAGAAGTTGCGATTAACGGCTACCGTAGGTGCAGGTAGCGGAGGAAGTGCTACCCATTGCTCATAATCCGCAAGATGACAAGCAAAAGGGAAAAGGACCAAGCCCTAGTGGACGGCATTTTGGTTTCCAGGCGCGCCTTCCACATGATTTCACACTTTAAAAAAAATGGTTGGTGCAATTTCACAAACTTAAAACACTAAATATTAATTCGGTTTCAGTTTGGCCCACCACATTCTACTGGGATGAAAAGTATTCCATCTTAATACAGGCCACGTTAGACATCAGTTTCTAATCTATTCAGCCAATAACAGGATGAATAGATTTGATTGATTAAAAAACACACACATGTAAACATACTTTCACGTGGTGGTATTAGTAATAGTAGGAGACTCACTTGTTATCCATTAGAGGAGCATCCCCAGTTTCATTTAAGTTGCAATCAGTGACAGGTTCCTCTTTCTGTTCCTTTTCATTGACACTATTCATGTTCTCATTCTCTTTGTCTTCTGTAGTGTCCTTTATATTCGAGTTAGCAAGCCTCTGGTCTACAGCGAGTTGTTGTATGTATTGTTGGTAATGTTTGTCTTGTAGCTGGCGAATGAGAATCGCTTGCTGGTCGAAGTTTCCTGGGTACTGCTGTTGAGCGTACTGTAGGAACTGTTCATAAGTCTGTGCGTTGAGGGCGTCTTTTATTCTTTGCCTGGAATAAGTGTTAATTATTATTATTTTGTTAGGCATACCAACAGCTAGTTAGATTTCTTTCAATTAGTTTCATGATCTTCCTGCCCTTGTCACATTTTACTTGGAGTTGGCACAAAACATTCTTTTTTCCATTCAATCCTGGCAGCCATCATTCTATCACTGTTTCAAATAGGTTGAATATATTTTATCTGTCCTGTCAGTTCTTGAAGCTGCACAGTGTAGGTACAATTCTGTTAATCTAGAGCTGTCCTTGTACTCTCCGGGAGTAATAAAACAATAGACAGTTACTTGTGTCATTAGTCAAATCGTAATAATTTAGGTAAGCAAAACATTTGCTCCAAATACAGACACTTTTATGATGCATTGATATTGTGTATTGTAGATGATCAAAGAATGTACACTTATATTCAGAAACAAGCATGCAATTTTTTATTAGATTGACCTAATCCATAGAGAACAGCTTTAACCTTCAGCTATTGATTAAGTTGGAAATACAATGTCAGGTGTTTAATACTCAGAACCATTGTTTGTGTATCAAGGACATTCTTCGTTTTTACTGATAATTGCTTAGTCCAATGAAAAATAATAATAATAATAATAATTTATTTATTTATTTTCCCTTCACACAGTTATCTTATGCTAGCTTTTAACATTGCTGATATCTTAGAGCTAACTTTGTGAGGGACTGGTGCCTGATGTAGGTATGTACAACAACCTGTATTACAGGTCACCAGGACCCACCCGCGGCTAGTATGCTATTATGACAGCATTAGCAGGCAAATATTTAAGCTAAGTTAAACAAAAAAGACAGAAATATTACTTAATTAATTCTTAAATAGTAGTTACATAACAGACAATTATACTTTATATTAATTCCAGGATGTAAGTATGAGTGCTAGTGAATGTGTGAATTACTGTTAATGTAAATGTGAGGGTGCAAATGTATGTGTGTGTATGTGAGTGTCAGAGCTTATTTTTAAGTTTATAGCAGAAATAAGAAGGAAACGCCTGTAAAGAATTGAAAAAAAAAAAAAGAAAAGAAAAACATGCTTTGACTCAGAAATGTAGTTTATAAGGTAAAACTATCTGAGTGGGACCAGGAGATTTTCCGTTTGACTATAGTCAAGGGTTTTGAGGTATTTAGAGACAGCAGCTTTGCACTTAGATTTCAATAGTGGGTAAATGAGTAACTTACTGTTTAACTTGTTGTAGAGGTATGGGCCTAAAAAACGAAAGAAATTATGTGACAGAGCGGAACGCAAGGGTTTTGTTGCACATACATTACCTTTACGGCGCTTGTCATTTTGTAATTCTGGGTTGTATGGCATTGTTTTATGTTTTTTTAGCACTGTTTGAAGGATGAAAGATTGCCTGACTGTAAGAATATCCCAATCCTTGTAGAGGTCTACAGTGGGGTATCGAAAAGGAAATCCAGCGCCCACCTTGAGAATTGCACGTTGAGCCCTTTCAACCTCGATGATGTGGGTTTTCGCAGCACCACCCCAAGATATTATGCAATAGTCAATCAATGATTGACCTAAAGCATAATACACCATTCTAATAGTCTTTCTGTCTGCTGAGTATCTTAAGGTTCTAAAAATATAGATCAACTTTCGCAGACGAGACACTAAGGCTTTAATATGCAACTTGAAGGTGAGACATTGATCAATGTTAACCCCGAGATATTTAAGATTGTCAGTTCTTTGTAGCGTGGGACAAATGCAGCCATCAAATGATACCTCGGATCCACAAATATGAGCTTTAATGCTCAGTGACTCAGGAGGCAGAAGGTTTGCTCTGAAAGCAAAGGTTATGTATTTTGTTTTGCTAACATTTAAGGTTAATATATTATTTTTGAGCCACGCGTTGACACTATTAAACCCCTTCTGTGCAACACGAAACACCTCTTCCCAACTATCACCACTAAACAGCAAAGCAGTGTCAAAAATAATGTAAATATTTGCTTGAATTTATTAATTTTTATTTAAGTTTCTCATTTTTTATTTTATTTATTTATAAAATATATTGGATCTATTATTCAAGGGCTTTAAATTGGGTATTTTTTTAACATTTTATTTAGTCACATTTTTTTTGTACTGATTGATTATTTGATAAAAAGAAGAACCAAAAAAAGGAGATGCAACAAAAGGTGTGTGTAAAGATCATAGCAGGTGGCATTGTGTGGTTTCTGCCAATCCCCATCCGTCTGAAAAAGGTTAAGTTTATTTTATGAATGAATGTAGTTACAAACTTACACTTGTTGTTCCTCTGTCAGTTTCTTGCTCTGTTGTTTCTGTTTTTCTAACTGTATTCTGTTCTGCAGCTCTAAATTTGCCCTTTCATCCTCTTCTTTCTTTAACCTATTTGTAAAAACATAATTATGGACATAATGAATAAGACTGGCACAAAAGAAAGCCATAAACTAAGTTATTTCTAGTACTAAATTGGACACCCAAATAGGCAGTACAAACACAACAAGGTGAAAAGGGGCTTTACAGACCTATCGGATGAAATGTGTAGGACCTCTGTTCAGAAAATGAGCCACATGTTGGAGTGCCTCAAGTGCCTATATACACATACTTTAGAAGACTTAATGATCATCACTTTAACTGCGTTTAACATAACCACCTACTGCGCCCAAACAATCTAAGGAGTTTAACATTGACTCAAAAAGAAAAATAAGCTATTTAAAAAAAGAAGGACTCACTCTTGCTGCTTTTTGTCTTCCATATCCTTTTGTATTGCTTCCAAAAATGGTTTGAAAAGTGGGCAAAGTCTAGAAAAAATAAATTCACTCTTATAAACTAAATCACACTAATCAGTTATAAATTACACCAAAGTAAATTACCCATAAACAATTAGGAGGAAGGTAGCTCATATACAAATACATACAGCCTGATCAAATAGGTATGCCGATAATACTGAAACCCTAAGACACTTTCAAAAAAGAGGAAACAAACACATCTGCAGATACAAAATATATTACCTGTCTAATGTATGGACAAAACCGGCCATTGCTTGGATTTGAGACATGTCACCCAAAGCCTGCCAAGCAGCTCTCCTATCTCGTCCAATCATATCTAGAACACCCAAAGGTGGTGCAGAGTTCACATCCAAAGGCCCGTGAGAAGTTTGCTGAGTGTATGCAACCAGTTTAAGTCTGTCTTCATAGCTCAAATGAATCGCCTTGCCTTCCTTATCTGTAAGTTTTGTACAGAGTTAAATAGCAATCAGTGTAGTTACTTTGAAGTGTGATTAATACCGCTTCATATCAATAAAAATAATGAGCACTTATATCGGCGTAGTACTGTTGTACCATCAGATAAGTCGCAAATATTTCAGGATAGTGATAATGGAAACTCAGTTAACATTTTTAGCCGTATTTAACATTTTAACATGAAAATAAAGTATAAAATCAGAAACGCTAAGGTGGTTTAGATCACTTGGAAAATATTCCAGAAAATTACCTTTGTAAAAAGCGAATCCATGTTTGTACACATCTTTCAAAGGCATTCCCCATTTTCTTTCTTCACTCTCTACGATTCCCTGATCGGTTTCGAGGCGTACCTTTTCGGGGTTTACTTTGCAGTTATTTTCCACTTTGTTAGCCATTTTTTTGTAGTTTATAGATTTTCGCGAAGCAAATTACGAATTGTTTCGTAGGTATTCAGTCTGTCTTTTGACAAGTGATTTGTCTTTGTTTATTTTTAATGAAAACTGATTCTGACCTTTTGAGCCTTATATTTACAAAAATTTTTAGAACAATGTTTTAATTTTATTATAAGTTATAACACTTCAAATAAATTATTTTTTTGTTTTAAAAATGTTATTGAGAGACGTGTTTTTTTAATATTAAAAAAATAAAACATTATTAAGGGAAGCAAAATACTGCCATCTCGTGCCGAGTAGCAATACTAATGTTTATCTGCAACTATAAAACTTTTCACAAAGATGTTGGGTCGGCATACCAGTAATTGCTATAGAGTGACTACCTATCTGACGGTTATCTGACCTCCACAACCCTGTAATTGGGTATACAGAAACTACCTAAGTATAATTCTCGGGACAGACGGGTCGCTGGTGTGACCAACAATTTAATATTGTATTCTAACTTTTTTTTTCGTTTATTTCTGAGAACGGTGGATATACACATCATACTGAGAAGGGAGTAAGGTCAAAGAACGAATTAGGCTAAAGCTATGCTAAAACTACATAGTCTAGAAACACTTGAAAAGTTCAAACAAATGACAACTCAAGGTGACGATCTGTGACCACAAAGTATTTTTTATATCTGTGACACAGTGACAGCTGACACTTACAGCTAAATGACATGAGAAACGACGTCACAGAGTGCATAATTATTTTGTTTCGATTCTAAAGTTAAAGAATAAAAATAGTCATTAATTTATAAACAATTGCTTAATATTCCTGGTACAAAAGTGTACTGTGTTTGTAGATATATTTAAAAAATGTGTGAAAAATTATATTTCTCCAAACATCATTTGAATACGTTGTTGCTAAATCCGTTTATAATCACCTTGTTTACTCCACACTGTTCATAATTATATAGTTACTTTTCATTTGTGATTATGGAAGTGAATCCTTTGAACATATTTTTTGTAAAATCTGACAGTAAGGGTGATAGATTACTGTTCAGATATCCTTACACAACAGACAACAAGGATGAAAGCAAACAGAAAAAATATGGTCGACAGAATCCTTACGCCATTAATTCTACAGAGGACTTATTGCAGAATCCTCAGTCGCAGACGTCAAATATTTGTAAAGGTTAGTTCTTAAATAGGTCATGTCTACTTGGATGTCATACATACATTCTGAATTCCATTGCACTTTGCAGAATACCAGAAAACATATTGTTTATAATAATGTATGGCATTATTATTTATAGATAAGATAAATACCTACTCCTGACTAATCAATGGACATAAATCTATATTTATATATGATAGCTACCTTTAAACATGCACTTGCATAGTTTGCATGTATTGATAATGCAGTTTGCAATAGATATGAAACTTAGTACTTTCTGTTTATTAGAACATTTACATAGTTTAACAACTAATGCTCTCATTTTGTATTGGAAATGAGGAAATAGCTTCCTTCCATCCATCTGAATAGTTATTCTGTTAATTTTGTGAACCAAAAAATTCAGATGTTATTCAAACATCTCTGGAAGTAGAATAAGCTGAATTTGAAGCTGGTGGTTGCCCACATCTTCATCTACACTTGATCACAAATCCAAGTCAGATCAAAATCAATCAACATTTTTTTGTGATTAAATTCAAAGTATTCAGCTAAAGAGTGAAATTCTCTGCTAGGGTTTCGTAATAGTTGAAATCTGGTGTCTTTAAGTCAAGAGTGAATAGGTTACTGCTAGACAAGTGTGCTCCAATGTCAAACATATTATTGCTTAAAATGGTTAGTAGTCAAAGACCAATCCAAAATTTATGATATTATATAACACAGTTCAGCATGTTTGCACCATGCAACATAAGGTAATAAATGGACATTAGACAGGAACCCTGGTTCAGGAGGTGGGTAAACTCACCAGGAGGTCGGTAAACTCACTGAGTTTAGCGAAACAGATGAGATTGCTAAAGGATAAGAAACAAACATTTGATTTATTTACAAAATGTTACCTTATATACTAAATTTAGCAAGCATTACAAAAGTAGCAAGCATTGAACAGATCTATATGAAGATAAATATTAATTTTCAATTTCAGGTCAGCTTAGTGGCTTCACAGATGAGATGCTCTCAACCCTGTTTGCAGTAAAAGCTGAGCTTTGCAACAGGAAGTTTGAGCTTAAAGTGAATGACGTCAGGTTCGTGGGACATCCCACTTTGTTGCCGTATCGTACCAACAAGGATGATACCGCCACTATGATCCTTATCAATATTGTGTTTGCACTGCAGGCTTCTGCAAGTCATTCTGTTGGTAAGTTAATAAAAGAAAATTATTTTTAAAACTATATTTTACAGTAAAGTCTTAATCTACTTTGGCTGTTTTTGTTAGCTTTTTCTCTGCTTGACTCCTGGGTAAAGCTGACAATGTATTGACAAATTTACTTTCTTGATTTTTTTATTCAACTTGAATTTCTTGTCATTTTCAGTGAAGTGCTATTATGATTTGAGCAAAAGACTGGGAAAAGCACTGAGACATGAAGAAAAGAGGTGTTCATATTTGACTGAAGAAATGAAAATAATGGTAAACATATTTTTATGCTATACTAGCTTGTGCCCACGACGACCCCACGTCAGGCTCGACACAGCACAATGCTATTTTGTCACAATTTCAATTTTTTTTTTGTAGAGCGTTAATAATTTTTTTAAATCAAAATGCCTAAGTTACTCTTTATGATATCAGCTATCTACTAGTGAAAGTCCTGTCAAATCGATCCAGCCGTTCAGTGATTAGCTTGAACCAAGAGACAGACAGGCAGATATACAAAAAATTTAAAAGTTGCATTTTTAGGTATTAAATATTCTTTCATATGCCTATAGTAAAAAAAAAAATATTTACAAACAGACGCTTCAGTTTTGTTTACATATATAGATTTAATTGATTTTACACATTGCATATCGGTAATATGTATGGATATTGGTTTTAAAACTATCAGAAGCCTTAAAAATCATAAAATAAATTAAAAGTTAAACCATTAAAACATCATATCATAGCATATCAGGCATAGGACGTGTTTCTTTTCATTCCACCTCTACTTTTTACGTAAACAGTATCGATTTTATTAACCGAGCGCCAGCTGAGTTAACATTAATAATCTCGTGATGAGATGGGACGAGGATCATGTACTGATAAAAGTATTGCAAATGCAACTGCCTGGGCAGAAGAAAGGTAGAGGAAGACCACCAGATACGTGGTAGGGAGAACTACCCGATCCAACAACCCGTAATGGATTGTTCTGGTGCCACAAAATTAAGAGAACCGACCGCGACCCCACATAGAAGCAAATAAAGAGAACATATTGTTTTTTTTCTTCTAAATATGGCGTCTAGCGTGATTACACTGTAGATACGTACGGCCGAAATATCGCTCACCTAGCAATCAATATATTGGCACATCTACATTTTTTATAGTTTTAAAGATACTCAAAGAGTCGTAGTCTTTGACTCTTATTATTATTCAAATATTTAAAACGAAATTTTGAGTTCATTTTATATCAGATATTGTGATGTTGGCTTCTAGTATAGACCATAACAGATATAAATTATCCACTTTAATGCACTTAAAATTCAATTTCACATTTATTGTAGATGTGCCAATATTTCCAGGTGAGCGATATCTTGACCGCTACGAACAAATGGCTGCACAAAATTCTTTTTAAGAATCATAATTATGGCGAAATGCGTAAAGGGTATTTTTTCAAGTATGCTCAATACTTCGAACGTAATGTACCGTCATGTTTTTGGTGGCACCCACGCGACTATGACGAATCGTTTAACGTCAACAACAGCAAAATCAGCCCACGTGTTTGGTCTCTAGAGCGCCACACAGAAACAAACATATAAGTATATGTAGACTGATTTGTGTTCGCCACCTTGCCTGCTGAGGACTTCCCATCCGATTATAATTTGGGTATCTTCAAGGCTAGAGTGAATAGGCTCGTTAATAAACTAATGCGCCTCACCATCAATTGTTGCATCGCTGCTTACCATCAGGTGGGATCGCAGTCAAGCACTAGATTATATCAAGTAAAAAAAATAAGAAAAGATAATCACATAACCCTACCTTGCGTCGCGCAGTTTGGTAAAAATATTATAACAAATGACAACATTACAATATAACCGTTTTTGCCGTTTGGCTATAAAACCGTAAAAGGTCAATTCCGTTAAAATCTGTCTATATAAAAGGCAAAATCACTCTGACAAACTGACACACCCCAAACCCTTGAACCTAGAATGCTGAAATTTTCCACAGAGGTTCCTTTTATATTTTATAATGTATACAAAGAATATGATAGCTTAGGTAAAATGCAGTCGGTAAGTGTTGGTTTTAGTTCATAAAAAACAAAATAAATTTTAAAATTCAATTCAAAGTTTTCCGTTTTTATTATCTGTTCTTTATCACCTTGAAATAGTAGCCACCGTGTTATTACGTCAATAGGCTGTGTAAAATAAAGTGACAGCTGTCAACTGATCGGCCATACTGAGCGCATTTGCTTACACAGCCAACTGACGTCACGACCGCAGAGTAAATATGGCGTCTACTGCTTTCTATATTTTCGTCAAATACGCGCGAAATTCAAAAATGTAAATTTTAGTGCTAATAAATAACTAAAACAAACCACAAAATTTTTATTCAGCGCTCAGTACCCTCAAAATACTTAGCGACTGAATAAAATTTTTGTGTTTTTTTTTAGTTCTTTATTAGCACTATAGAATCTAATTGAGACACTTTTCAAAAATGAGTGTAATACCCTATTGTCCAGAATTCACGCCCTAAGTGATGAAACTGGTTTGTATAGAATAAAAAGTTTGTATGGAGAAACCTAGTCCCTGCTCCTCTTACTATTTTGGTGTACAACAATTCTATTCTACTTTCAAGCTGGCGAAGACTGGCAGATGCTAGTTTTGGAATAAAAGTTAAAATACTTCATTAATTTACAGTTGGCAGCTCACGACGAAGTATCAGCCTTAGACAGTGAAATGAATGGCGACAATGACGACGAAGACGACAATCTCCGTCATTCAGTAAGCTCGGCAACCTACAGCAGTGAGAATGGTGCAGATACCACACCTAAGTCGGCGTTCCACCTCATTCTTCAGCGAAGCTCGCTGGCGAGATCAATGAAATCTGTGTTTGAAGAACTTAGTAGTACTGGTTAGTAATTTTTACATACAAAAAAGTACATAGGGCCTCATCAGAAGGCTTAAAGTCACCCAAAGGGCAATGGAAAAGGCTATGCTCAGAGTTTAATTGCGTGATCGCATCCGAAATGAAGATATCCGCAGGAGAACCAAGTTTACCGACATAGCCCGAAGAAACCGGGGCCGAAGGGTTCTGAAGTGGCGACCACGTACCGGAACACGCAGCGTGGACCGATGACAAATTAAGGGTCGCAGGAAACCGATTGATGTGAGACGCACAGGATCGGTCGTTATCTCGACACTTGGGGGAGGCCTATGTCCAACAGTGGAAGTCTTTTGACTGAAATGATGTATGATGAAAAAGTTGCTTATGTTACTGTTTATATAGTCGACTATTTTGTTTAACAAAGTAAATGGTAAATGAATCACTCTGGTATGTAGCATGGTTTAATATCCATTAGATGAATATAACACAAGTGCTTTTATGCATTCTCATCTCATGGTGAATCATGTAATTGTTTTAAAAGATACTTATGGTCGTTAGTGTTTTTTTATCTCATATAATTACTTTTTATTACACATCATATGGTCCTTCTATGTCTATACAAATATCATAAAGAGGAAAGATTTGTATTTTTGTTAAAATGAATAAGTCACTACTGAGCTGATTTTAAAATTTTTTTTTCGTCAGCAGATTGCTACTTTTCACTGAGTGATATATGCTATATATATTTTTTACAATTCACGCGAGTGAAGCCGCTGGCAGAAGCCAAAAAACTAACAAAAAGACAAACTGACTGACTGACATATCAATGATATCAACGCACAGCCGAAGCTACTGGAACTGGGATAGTTAAATTTTGTACAAAGCGTTCTTTTATAATGTAGCGAGGCTATCAATAAAATGGGGTTTTTGGAAATTCAACTTTTATGCTAGAACTACACTGCGCACACGTGTGCCACACACACGCCAATCTGCGGGGTTACCATGACGTTCAAAGTAAGATTGTTTCATTCTTATTTCAGTGTGGGTAAGAGACCGAGCTATACAGGTTGTCTAGCGCCATCTCTTACCGACACTGGAAATAAGAATGAAACAATCTTACTTTAAACGTCATGGTACAGGTCCTGGGCGCGTCGGTCTTCATATATTTTATATGGAAACTAGACTTGTAGAGCTACACTTGATCCACGCCACGCGACGTCGTTCTACGTACAAATCAGGCTTGTTACACGTGTAGTTCTCGCTATATAGGAATGTAAAAGAGGAATTTCGTTTGTATGCAAAATTTCATTCCAACATGAACCAAAATGAATAATAACGACTGTCTTTATTATTCACATAATAATTATTTTGCAAATAACTTCAATATCAACTAAACCATACTAAAATCTAACTATGTACATAAATATAATACAAAAACGCAAAGTACACTCAGGCGTCGAAATACTCCTCCACATCGCTGTCATCCGAATGAGTCCAGAAGACTAACATAATTGTTACATACGGTTACATACGGTTTAAGGAATGGTTAAATTTTTTATCAAAACCATTCTCGCGAACGAACAAAGAGCTAGCAACTGCAATTTATACAGTATAAGTTTTTACGAGTGTTTTGTTATTGACTAAAGTAGTTGCGACCTTTGTGACCTTATTACAAATTTAAATCGAAGAAACAGAAGTAGTAAAAAGTATAAATTATTATAAATGCTTAGTTACCATGATAATGCTTTTTTGATAAACAATCTAGGAGCCCGGCGTTTTTTAGGCAACGAAGGAACAGGAGTGGGGTTTTAGTCAGTAAAAGTCTGACATACCCTCTCCGCCCAAGGGGAATCATCGGATGATCAGGGGGGTCATTGGATGATTTTCCCGCCGAAAAAATGGGTACCGTACCTCAAAAAAAAATAACGGAATCCATAAAGGATCACTTTGTTATCCGTCTGTCTGTCTGGCCTGTCAAGACCCTTTATCTCGGGAACGCGTGGAGATATCGATTTGAAATTAAAACCATATACTTAGCTCTGCGGTCCCTTGAAGCTGTGAAAAAATCAAGTTTCTGAGAGAACGAAAGAAAAAGATACAGCCGTTAAGTCGCAAAAAACATATATTTCGGCACTCTCAAGGAAATAAAAATTCATAGGGTACTTCACGTTGACTTAGAATCCTGAAATTTGGATGAAGCAGAGTCTCACAGTACAAGTATAGGAAATAAATCTGAAAAGTGTAAATTTTTAGTTACGTCACAAAAAAAAAACTTTTTGCGGTTCAGAAAAATCTTATCTCAATTCAGGAATTGAACTATTTTCATAGGTAAGTTTACAGAACCCTTAGTGCGCGAATCCGTCTCGCACTAGCCCGGTTTTTTTAGGTGAGAAATCATCCAATGACTTCTCCTGCACTAGGGCGGAGCGGGAGGGCGTGTCAGAGTTTTACTGACTAAACCCACTTCTATGTTCCTTCTTTGCCTTGCGTCCCAGGATCCCGCGGGTCCCTTTCGAACAGCCCATGGATTCCCGCATAAAGTTCTATTTCACTGAACTTGCATTTGATAGATCCTTTTTTTTATTCCCAGGTATTGTACAAGTCCGCATAAACAAGTGGGTCTTATTGTCTTTCTGCTTGCCACACAAAGCTCACCAAATTCACAATAGAGGATTGATCATTGAACCAGAAACTATAGACAAATGCTTACAAAAACTACGACCATACCATGGAATATTGCTTATGGTAAGTAAAAACTAAATATTATGATTTTGCTTGTACTGTACTTCCCTTCCCTTTCTTAGAGAGGAGGCCTGAGTCCCAACAGTGGGAACATTATAAGGCCGACTATGCTATGCTTGTACTTAGTTTATGTTTTGTAGAGAGTATAGAGCAGTGGTGGCCGAGTGGTAACGGCTCCGACTTACGAGTTGTAGGTCGCAGGTTCGAACCCAGCCAGGCGCATGACTTTGTGTAATTTATTTCATCACCACTGCTCTCAAAACGGTGAAGGAAAACATCGTGAGGAAACCGGCATGTTGTAGAACCAAAAATTCGAAGGCATGTGACATTCACCAATCCGCACTGGGCCCGCGTGGTGGATTACGGCCCATTCCCTCTCTTAGAGAGGAGGCCTGAGTCCCAACAGTGGGAACATTATAAGGCCGACTACGCTTTCAGACTTCTGTTGCTATTCCTTTTATATTTTCAAGAATGTTATTATATTTTCCAGGTAAACCCAAACGACTTGCTAGCTTCAATTCCGTTGGACAGCAGCTCAGCACTCCTAAGACTGATAAAACTATATAGCCCGCTAAAGAGTCTGCAGACACTCGCCATTGAAGCTGATCTGACGTTGAAACAGGTACTTTCACATACTCTCACTATCCCGTATCGCCACCAGCTTAACCTATAATAAAGCAATTTAAATCATGGAAATTTGAGTAGAAGTAACTAGTTTTACGAAAAAAAAAACACTAAAATATTGCAAAATTAATTTTACTTAATTTCTGACCCGGTGTTTCTATTTTTGTTTCTTTATTTATGATACCAACTACCGAAATTAAAGTTATTTTGCAATTTTTTTTACATTGAAGTTGGTTGTATTTTTTTTGTAAAAAGTTTTTTATTTTACACTTTTTGGTTGTATACCACAACTAAAAAGTACCACTCAACCAAACTTAGTGTGCAAGTTCTATAGCAAGATACCTATAAAATTTAATCATTAAAACACTGAATATCAATTCCAATAAGCGAAGCCCAGGCCTACCTTCCGGCTTCATCAGTTCGATATTTCTTCCCCCCCCCCCCCCCCCCCCTTTCAGTCAGTTATCGACTACACGTATAAGCAAAGCAATTTAGCAATTTTAGTTGTTACGGCAGTTCTGCTGTGATCCTATGAGGAGTTCCGTTCCATATCTTCGAAGTTCATCATCAGATCATAACAATATTTCTATGGGACCAACTTGGTAACATAACCTTTTAATCAAAAAAATCGGTGAACATACATAAAAAAAAAATACATTCAGCCAAACATAGAACCTCCTTCTTTTTGAAGTCGGTTAAAAATAAATACAGCCAAGTACCCGATTCAAACTACAAAAGAAATTATTTTCCGCAGGTATCCCAACTGACAGGCCACCTAGTCTATTGGGCGAAAGCAACAGTCATCTATCCGCTATGTGAGAGTAATGTGTATGTAGTGGCCCCGGGCGCTAACGTGCACATACACTCTCCTTTAGTCGAAGAGTTCGCTAAGGAGTTCCCTTCGCTGTGTTTATTACAGGTATGTGTGCTTTCTGTAGGTTTAAGTATCTGTGGTAAATTCGACCTTAGTTTATTTGTGTAAGGCTCACATTGGTTTTGGGTTAAGTCATTCGTCAGAAACGCGGAAAATATCTCTTTAATTAACAACAATGCGCGTGACGCGCTACGCTATCGCTTTTTTGAATAATTAAAATATGATTATACTATTGACGGAAAACATATAAAGTACCATACCCACATAGGATACGGGAGTAATTCTCGTGTATTGTGTGTGAACTCACATAAACAAGACGCTCAGACCAGGACTGTTGACCATACAAATATTTGTTCCAAATCGAACCCACGACTTGCAGCGTAGCAGCCAATCGCTCAATCACTGCGCTAACCGTGCTGTCAAAAAATTAAGTTCCACATTGTGAATATACACCACATATTGTCCACTTGAGGGATGAAAATAGACCAATTTTACATCACAATATGCACTAAGAATCAATTTACAAATAATTAAAACAGTTACTGAAACTTCACTCGAAAAATTCCTCTAAAACCTCTTATTCTACTCCCCCTTTCCCCCCACAGATGCTGAGCGAGTTCTCGCTGCCCGCGCCACTGTGGTACGTGTCACGTAACGGCTGCGGCGGCGGCGGCGGCGGCGCGCGGCTGGCGCGCTGCGTGGCGTGGCTGCTGCGGAGGCGGCTGCTGCTGCAGCTGCACACATACGTGCAGTTCAACTCGCCGCACTGGGGACGGGATCCGGGTATGGTACTCTTTGTAATGGTGCTTTAATGAGCTTTTAGTTACATAATGCCAGCAAATGGAGATAAAAGTATGGATACTAAGATATCCTGTATCAAAATTGTTACATATCATGATAAAATGGTTGACGAGTTAACTGGAAGTGGCAGTTACCCACCGCATTGGGGAAGGTATCTGGGTGTGATGATTATTTCAATTTAGAGCTATTTTCATCAAACAGATAAAACTAGGCATTTTTAGGGTCTTTAAAAATCAAAAACAATCATGGGGCTCTTATAACTTACGGTGCCTTATTTTGCTATTTTATTTAGAAATGATTATTATCACCAATTGGAATTAAACACATTAGCCACTTGATACATTAAATAGGGAATTTAATAATGTTAGCATTTCCTGAAATTAAGTCCTTTGTGGTATATTTAATTTATTTTAGTTGTCCACTAATAAATTTTACCTTTTGCCAATCGTCTCTATTTTTTGTTTCAGATGGAAAAGAATACTATTGCGAAAAACATGACGTATTCAACCAATCCTGCAGCGTGTCATTCTCCTCGCTCAACCAAATGCAGCTCAACGTCCCAGAACCCGTCGAACCGAGGGAAACCTCCAACACTTTCCCAGATTCCGACGAAGACTATCCTACAGAGAATAATCTCAACCAAACAGACTTTTCACATACAAAACCTATAGTCATAGAATCAGAACATATTAAATACGAGAAATTCAGAGAAGCCGACTCCGCGAACCATTCCTTCGATGACGGCTTAGATGTGGTTGACGGAATTAAACAAAACACAAACGGTGATTACGATAGTAAAGAAAAAGTACAGAAGAAAATACAAGGAAACTCAGTCGATAGTGGCATATCTAGCAATATGAATGGCACTATCAATGGAGTTAATGGTATCGGTGAAATATTAGAAAATGGTCACACCGATATCGCGAAGACAGACTTGATATCAAACTTGTCCTTAGAAAAACTAGATTCTGATAAAAAGAGTCTTCCTTCAAGGTTGTCGGATCTTTCTTTAAAAGATAGTGAAGCGACTTTAAATAAAGATACAAGTAGTGATGAGGATAGGTTTGAAAGTGATCAGGATATATCGCCAAGACTGAAGGTTAATGGACTGGTGAATGGAAATGAAAAGAAGAATGGCGTGTCTTTGAATTTGAAGCTGCAGAGTGAGATGAGGTACAACTTTATTCATCATCATCATTTCAGCCGAAAGACGTCCACTGTTGGACATAGGCCTCCCCCAAGCGTCGCCACAACGACCGATCCTGTGCGTCTACCATCCACTGCATTCCCGCAACTCTCTTTAAAACTTTATACATATTCTGCCTTAATTTTGAACAAAAATTTGATTTGTTAGTGTTATTATATTTGACTTGTGGCAGTCGTCATTCGAAAAACGCGTGAACCAAAAAGATGGCTTGACAGTCTTGCCTTAGGAATTTGCAAAAAGTGGTTCAGAGCTGAGAACAATGGAAGAAATGCAGAAAGGCCTTTATCTAGCTGTGGTACAGTCTAGATATAATAATAACAATGAGCCGGCCTCCAGCTGCACATTGACGTGAATTCAATTTTTCAACAATTATAATCAGAACTCTGACATAAATTAGAAATCTTTTAAGTTCACTGATGCAAGAACTAGGCACTCCTCCATTAGTACACCTCATCAGCATTTCAATCGATATCGTATCGCCACTTTAAAGAATTCAAACATTCTAAATATTTAAAAAATGTCTTAAATCATTCCAGTTTCCAACCGCCGACAGTGTGGAACGTCCCAGCGAGCTGCGACGTGGTGGACGCATGTCGCATCCCGAACGAGCCGCCGACGACCGAGTCCCTGCTGGACACCTTCACTTCTGAAGAACGCGCCGCGCTTGCCACTGTTGCCGCCTCTAAGAACACTGATGATCTGCTGTTACTGGCACAGTTGCATAAAAAAGGTATGGAAAGAATGAGCTCGTGTACTAAAAATGAGCGAAGACAGTATACTAAATTGTCCATCAGTTTCGTTTTGTCACATGCGAAATGAAATGATGGAACCATTTCAGTTCGCACGGTTGGTATGATATCTTTTCATCATCATCATCATCATCTATCATTCTTGTAGCAACGCAACATAATCACTCTCAATCACTTTTTGTCTACGTCTTAATCATTTTGAACCATAGATGCTGAAAACCAAACCATAGATGATGGAAATATCATGTACTATCTACTTTTTTCTTAACTTTTCTAACGTGTCTTGACTTTATAACTGGGCAGCAGAAGTAGTTCAACACGCTCCTTAGTCATTGAGTGTAAATATTTTTCCAGGTTACTTCCGCGGCGAGCAGCACTTAGAAGAAATAATGTTCATGGAGAATGTTAGCCGATCACAGTTGATGCAGTTGTTAGACAAGTTCAAAGACGTCCTCATTACCTTCGAGACGGAGGACCCTGCGGTCGCCATGTTATACCCCTATCAATAAATCTCAAGTTATAACCGCTACTTACTAAGTCAAAAATATACTAGGCCTGTACGTATAATGTTATAAAAAGTGCTCGGCCAGACTGGCAGCGCGTTGCGGGGAGCGGCGCGGGTGCGGGAACGCGCGCTTTGTTCCTGTCCGCAGTCGAACCATCATTACAATGCACGCGGTTAGCGAGAATTCATTTGAGATGCCTGCTCCCGCGTAGTTTCCACTCGCTGCCCGCGCACTCACTGCGGCCACGCGCTATTAACTCACGATGGCGTGAGCATCCCGCGTCTCGCAGGCCGCGCCGCTTCCCGCGCTCACGTGCCCACTATGGACACTCCAAAGAAGTTCTTATTTTTGAGTTTTCCGCGCCACGCCCGTGTTTGTAGTCTGGCCGAACACATAGTCTACTTCACGATGACGGATTGGTCTTGGATGTTTGTGTAGATCTACGTGCATACTGCTTATGTGTGCATAATAAGCTGTTTTCTATGACCCTAAACGTTCCAAGCTTTATAGCACAATGAAATAAGGTACGCGAAACTAATTCCACAATTAAGACCAACCCACCTTCGGAAATAGAATATATATACAAGGATGATTTAACGGTTGAATGATAATAAAATTAGTGAAATTGTCTGTAGAATTTGCAATGAAAAAACAAAATGACAGTATTAGTTCAAATTTTGGCCAAATGCGCCCAAAGATCCTTGTTCGAGTTTCCAAGTCGTAAACAAATTAGGTGCGAATCGTGTCAGCGCAGGAGCATGGTTCCAATACTCCTAAGGAATCAAGTAGTGCTGGGCCACACATTTAGTTCTCAAAATATAAGGCCACACACCTGCGCTATTTCGACTTTTGAAGTTTCCTTGTACTGGTAATTACCTTGTAATGTGTAATCGAATATAGTGCCTTCAAATGTTTGCATTTTCTAACAATCACAATATAAAGTTTGATTAAATAAAACTAAATTAAATATACTGCCAACAACAGGACAACTCAGATCAAACAAAAATAAAAATGAAAATATTAGTTTTTGTTCAATGATAATAAGAGCTTCTGAGTTTCCATTGTAGAAAATATACTGCTAACTGCATTTTTCTATTGCTCCGCATATTGTATTAAATGCACTCATAAGCCTATTAATAAATATTTTATTTTAAATATGCTCTCTAATTATGGCACAATAACAACTGAAAATACCTATTCTTTCTAGTAAAATTGTTATCCTGGGTAAAATTGGCATCTGCAAAGCTCAATTGGTTGTCTGTTCCTAATTCTTTTATAAATTAATACTTTAAACCTAGGAGGTACAGAAGACTGCGCGTCCTGATAATATAACCAGATTAAGCTGGCCTCTTTTATTAAAACAACAATAGATCAGCTAAATATCAGTGTTACCACAGGCATGCAGTCGACTGTACGTACTTATTTATTTATTTTAAATTATGTAAATGACTATTTTTTACCATACAAAATATTATGCAGTTTATTTTAGCTTAATCAGGTGCTAGAATGTATCGCACCTTTAATCCGATATCATCACTAAATGAAATTCCTCAAATCTGTTTGCTGAGCGCTAACTTTACAGATTACGCTAAAAACAATTTTTTGAACAATTTCGTTTAGTGACGGTATTGGATTAAAGGTGCGGTTTAGCTATCTTCTATTAAATGTGACTTGCAAGTCACTTGTTTTAAATTTTCGTTCATAATGCTGTTATACTTTATAGTTATTTCAAATTTGCTTTAACAATACTATTACTTTTTAGCGTAATTACTGAATGTAAATAAATGCTAAATACAATTAGACGATTTTGTATTTATTAAATAAAATATTTTAAACCAGACACTTTTTGTATTGCTGTTCAAAATGGCCTATTTGATTTTTTTTTTATGACGTCCTCATCTTCCGCCTGACGCAGGTTCTCAACGGACATGGCAAGTTCCAAAGGTTCCTGTTTCAGATTCAGATGGAAGAAATATCTGGGTGTCACAATTGTGCGGGCCGCCTGGAGGATAAGATGGAGTATTCGGTAGAGGTGTGTCTTGCTTGGTCGTAGCACCACCTGCCATGTCCTCGTAGAGGCGATCAGCGGCGGTGATCTCTCGCGTCCGGCGCTAATCCTCCTATTATTTATTTACTCTTTCTCTTTATTTTCTCCTTTTAGTTAAGTATTTATAGAGTTACTATTTATTTTATTGTTGTCTGTCCTGTGCGAGTCTTAAATGTTTTTTTTTTTCTTTCTTTTACGAAGCATTAATGCAAGTGAAGGAGATGACCGCAACCATGATGGTACGGACATATTCACGCCACAGGAGACGCCCCGAGCGTCAGGAATCGCAGGGTGATCCCCGGCCACAATATGTGCTGGCTTGCGGACGACGAGCTTAAGAGATCCGTCGTCGTCTACCCGACGACGGTGCATAGTGTTCTACGCGCGCCTCAAAGAGATATCAGCAATACCGTAGGAGCCCAGTAGGCCAATGCTCACACGGGCCAAGGGCATTTTTGAAAGAGATATACACAGATGGGTTTTAGTCAGTAAAAGTCTGACACACTCTCGCGCCACCCTAGAGTGGGTGAAGTCATTGGATGATTTCGAACCTCAAAAAAAAACCGTACCTACAACTTTGTACCTATTTTTTTTTTCATTTTCGACAGTCTTAAAATAAAGAATGCTTTACATTGTTATAGTATAACCGATCAATGTTTTGTGATTACCTACTAACATAATTGTTAAGGTTTTGTCAATATTAACACACTGCGGGCCAGATCAATAAAATATTATTCTGTTTTTCTTACCGTTGATTAACCTACTATATTTTTTTCTTTTTTGGTAACTTTAATTCGAAAATAGTGTTGGTTTTTATTTTATTTTGTAACGATATGGCAATCTAAAAGAACTGTCATAGAAACGTCATTGTCAGTTGTTTAAGTGCAATCGTGAAATTGTTATTGTTTTTCTATTGTCTTGTTTGCGAAATATAAAATGAAAAATTTCCCTGTTTTCGTGTTTCCAGTATCTTTGGAATTTTATTTAAATGCTCGTCACACTCATAAACAATTACTGACTGTATATAATCCTTACGAATTCCCTGTTAATTTCAGAGGTATTGTATGAATCTAAACGTGTCGTCATTTTTTTTACTAAAGTTTTTTTTTTGTTGATGAACGTGGTATTTTTGCAGTACTATGCACATCTCCGAAGAAGTTCACAGTGTTCGACGCCGACGGTTTGATCGCTCCACAGAGCTGCATCGACATAGTAGTTCGATATACCCAGCAATCTGGTACCCACCGCGACACTATCGAGAAATTTAGGATATCGATGTTTGACAATAACACCAAACAGGTATGAATAATTAATTAGCCTTTCGAAATATGTCTTTTATGTTTCCTTGAAAACTAAGTGATATTGATACATGTGTTTAAATAATTCAACAGGTGTTGAATTTTATTTAAATTAATAAGTAACATTGTATGAATTATCCATTCATTAAAATTGAATTAATTGTATGTTTTACAGGAACTGGGCAAAAGAGATATACTGACAAAATTGATAGAAGGAGAGCCTTCTAACACAAACCAGGAGAGCTTAGGAGACAATTTTCATCCACTGACAACGAGGGCAACTCCTTCTCTGAAACCTGCTATGGAGGAACATTCACGAGTCACACCATGCCAGCACCCAACACTCAGGTCAGTTTGTGTTAGACCAGCAGTATTTTAAAATCAATGAGAATCTTCACATTTTGATCATGAAATTGCACAATAAAACAGTCTCCAAAAAAGACCACATGTCACTTTTTTCTCATTGTTACTGTGTTGCAGCTGAGAAGGAGGAGTGGCTCAACAAACATCCACTTAATTTTTTTTATCTTGAGATATGACAAAATACCACCAGCAATTCTTTATCATTGTTTTTTGCTCTAAATACAGTACATACCTAAACATTGAATGTAATCAATTCAAGCCAATTTGTATTTAAATGTTTACCTAGATACATAGATAAACATTTATGGGGATAAACTTAAAAAGTAATAATATTTAATTTATTGGGTCATGATGACACAATCACACAATATATAATCTATGAAGGAATTCATGGACTTGTTTGATTTATAGTAAAAATTAAAACAAAGCAAACGCTTATCTCGCTATGTGTAATTGAAACAAATAAATATTGATAAGAGTTTTGAAAACAAAGTATTTCATATTAGAGAACAATAAACTTGATTTTCATAACAGTTGGGATTGTTATGCATAATAAACAATATTTGGTAAAGATTGTATCATCATTGTTTGATAAATGAAATATTTAATTGGTAAAATTTTACAGATATGGGTATAATGACTTTTAAATCACCTGCATATAAACTAGTTTGGCTCAGATAGTAATTATAATTAACTACCAAAATGTTTTCCTAATACATCCAACAGTAACCATGCATTTTTCTAAGCATTCATTTATTTGTTTATTTATTTAATCTTCATGCATTAAGTCTGCCTTAGTTGGCAGACTTAATACCTTAGGTTTTAACCTTAAGGTACCTTTAAAACAGCATTGCTGTCTATCAGGGTGTGAATTTTCACTATTGTATAGAGATTAGAAACAAAGAAAACATTTATTTGAGATTAAAAGTAATCAATTTAATTTTTGATACAAAATATACAAAATTTTAGCTTAATTCATTAAACCCCAAGCGAATGCACTCTCTCAATGTCTTTCTATTGTGTCTCTAATTACGGTATTCGAAAGGTTGATTAAAGATATCTGCTTCAAAATTAAGTTGCAAGATTAAACTCGAATAAAAAAGTTAAATACATTGCAAGTTAAATTAAACTTGTAAAATAATAAAAAAATGCTCTAAAATCAAATCAAATTGGATGTCTTTTTTAAAAAAGAAAGATTTCTTTTTTTTGTGATTTGTTGTTTAGTATAAAATGTTGTATGGAAAGAACGCAAAGGGCAACTGAAGGACACATGTGGGTTTAAGTCAGTAAAAGTCTAACACACCCTCTCACTCCACCTTAAGATGGGCAAATCATTTAATGATTTCCCACCTCAAAAATAAAAAACTAACATGTAAACAAACAATTTAAACTTTTTGTTGTTCTTTTAATCGGTGGTGTTACGCCATGAAACTTTAATAGGTCATTATCTCCGCCATAATCAACAGTAGTGTCAAATAAAATCAAAACGCATTGCTGAGTGAAGACTATAGAATCGAAGTCCGTACCAAACTCTAGAAAATTCGACGAAGGCATTTCTTTAGCATAGCATAGTATAGGCGGCCTTATAATGTTCCCACTGTTGGGACTCAGGCCTCCTCTTTAGGAGAGGGAATGGGCCATAATCCACCACGCGGCATTGCAAGGCATTTCTTTTTTTTACTTATTAGTTGATAAGGGAATTTGTAGACATTCGAATGAAGTCGCGGACTTCTAGGAAATGAAATTTTTTATTTATGATCCGACGAATTAAATGCTGTTGCATTTAATTCTGTCTTCCTAAATAAATTAGAAAAGATTTTTTTTTTTTTTCAATTTTTTGACATTGTTTAATGGCACGTGTTTAATGGTCGGGCGTTTGCCTGCGGCGCTCCGTGTCGTGGGTTCGATTCCCGCACAGAACAAATATTTTTATGGTTGATACAGATTACTGTTCCGGGTGTCTTGTGTATAGAGTTCATATGTTTGTGAATTCACACATGACACAAGAGTAATTACACACTGGGGTGTGTAATTGCAAGTTTAAAAAATAAATCTTTACATATATAATATGTGTTATAAAACAAAGCCACTTTCTGCATCTGTGTGTTTATCCACTAACTTGCATCCGTGCATCGCCGGGGCGGGTGACTATAATAAGTACTAAGACCAGAAATTTTCCTATTACAGAGAACCACAACCCGTTAATGTAGTGGCAGTAGCAGTAAGCATATGCTGCATCGCCGCCCTGCTCCTTCCAACTCAGCCGGAAGAAGTCATGAAGTCCCAATGGCCTGATTGGCTCCACATCGGCTCCAATCTCAAGCTGGTATTCTCCTTTGTACTCGGCCTCGTTTGTATGCTTGTGTTACGACCATAGAGTTTATGCTAAAAAGTTTTTACTTCGAAATCATGTTGTCATGGTTAAAATCAGCCAGTATTAAAATTCGTTAAACAACTTGCCTTTATGAAAAAAAATGAGGTTGCATTATTACTGGTGCAAAGATATGTGCAGCTAATATAAACCATGGAGTAAAAGAGCAGCCAGAATCAAAACCACGTAACAGTGATTGTCAGCTGGTGTAAGTGTACAAAAGCTGTTAGGATAAAATATATTTACTTAGGAAAGGCAAAATCTTACATTTTCTACATTTATTATTTTTTCGTGTAAACCCCAAATTATTATTGATAGCCGTGAATGTTCTCTATGTAAGTCAGCCTCTCGCTCTTGCATGTTATGTGAACCAATGGCAACATAATTTCATAGTACTAAACTCGTTTAGATTATTAAATAGACTATTTATGAACCATGACCACAATAAAAAAGTTTATATAATCTGATCTGAATTTTATGTATTTTATAGAGAGGATTTCATTATTTGCGTGCAGATGCAGTTAGCATATGTACATGTATAGTATCGAAGGTTTTACCATATCTCCATGTTTATACAGATTCTTCATTCAAACCCCTGATTTCTTATATTAGAAGTTAATTAGTTGTCAAGTTCTTTAGCCTGTAATACTTTGGCATTAGAGTCGGGTTCTGACAAGCAAAAATCTCTGAACTATTTAGTATATTTTCTATTATGCAGATTTCTATATCAAAGTAGCTTATAACCGCGGCTTCGTTCGCTAGATTTGACAATCAATTCAAGTTTTGGTCGATGTAGGAAGCATTAACTTAGGTACTCAATTCCGGCTTCCGGAACCGGATATATATTTTCATTGTGCAGTTTTTTTGTTTTAGTAAATAATTACAAAAGAAAAAAAAAATGCACGATGAAAATCAGGTATAACCATTTCTATGCTTATACCTGATTTTCATACATTACATTTTTTAGAAGTTAACACAAGTTAGTAAAGTTTCTAATAATATAATCGTACTTATATTATAAAGGCGAAAGTATATACATGCTGGTATGTTTGTTACTTCTTCGCGCTGGAACGGATGAACGGATTTGGAAGAAATTTTGCACAGGGGTAAATCGTGTCGACTCACATAGGATATTTTTTATCCCGAGTGTATGTTCCATTGGGACAATTGTTTATATTCACGCGAGCGTAGCCACTGGCAGCAGCTAATTCAATCATAATTCGAGAGATACGTAGCGCCATCGCGTGACCGTTGCAATTTATTGTTATTTGCCTGTCATCCAGAAAACCGGGAGTAGTGTTTTTCTGAATGAAAGTTAGCGTTATTATGTCGATTTCCTTTTCTGTATCTCTGTGAACGCGTATGCATTATTTCATGATGATTTATTCAATGATTTAGGAGCGAAAAGCTAACAAACAAACTTACTTTCTCATTTATAATATTAAATATTAAGGGAGTATGGATTCTCGGTAAAGAATCTTGTTAACAAGTTACTTTGAAGCTAAAAAGATCAGAGATTTTTATGAATAAGGCAGTTAATGACATGATCTAGGCTAATTAGTATATTGTTCCCTTGAATAAACTCTGATACTGACGAAATAGCATCAATAATTATGTCTCCTCATGGTACCTAAGCAATGATATAGCTATTCGGTTCGTGTAATTATAACAATATTTGTGTGATTGTTACGTCAATGTAAGCAGGTGCAAAGTTCATTCACAAGTGTTTACTAGGTACCTAACTACATTGTAACTCATTGCTGTCTTATTCAAAATGGTTGAGTGCTATTTACTTATGGTTTAATTCTAGGTTAATTAAAAATTTTCAGTCTTATAATTTGTGATAGGTGTATGGTGCAGAAAAAATATAAATAGAGTGTGATTTAATTCATTAAACCCCGCGCGAACGCCGGCGTACGCTCGGTCATTGTCTTTCTATTGTGTCTCTAATTACGCTACTCAAAAGGTTAAATTTTAGATAGGTGCTACTTTTATTTTACATATACGTGATGGTTTGATGTATGGCTCTGTAAAGTTGAGATAAGCCGAATAATTTAAATTGAATTTGTGTAAAGGCTTTCTCAGTGTATTCCTATGGTATTTTAAATATGTTCAAATTGTGTGTTTTCTTGTAAAGTACCGTTACCTAGACATGCTAGCATTGTTGTCGTGTAAATAGTTCATGTACCTTGTTTCTACTATATTGATGTAATATTTAAATGTACAGGTTTCCCATACATTATAGTAATTTAGTAACTATAAAAAGTAAGCATTTTTTGTAACGTTGTAAATAACGACAAAATGTACCGATGCTTATGCAGATTAATATACCTATTTTATTAGATCCCTTTGTGATTTGGGACCACCTGCTGTGAAAAATTTCATGCCAAATATACCAACAAATCAAATCAAAATACTGTATTTCTTTATGCAATCTCCAGAACCAAAAATGAAACATCCAAAATTCATCATCATCATCTTCCTGCCCTTGTCCCGTGTTATTTGGGGTCGGCGCAACACGTTTTTTTCTTCCATTCTGCCCTGTCACTCGTCATGCTATCAGTAACTTCCTTTTCTTTCATATCACTCTTCACACAATCAATCCATCTTTTCTTTCTTTCAAACATCCAAAATTCATCATCATCATCATCATTTCAGCCGAAAGACGTCCACTGCTGGACATAGGTCTCCCCCAAGTGTCGCCACAATGAACGGTCCTGTGCGTCTCGCATCCATCGTACTCCCGCAACCGTTACCAGGTCATCGGTCCACCTTGCAGGAGGCCTTCCAACGCTACGTCTTCCGGTACGTGGTCGCCATTCCAGAACCTTTCGGCCCCAACGGCCATCCGTTCTGCGAGCAATGTGCCCTGCCCATTGCCACTTAAGTTTGGCGATTCTTCGTGCTATGTCGGTGACCTTGGTTCTCCTGCGGATATCCTCATTCCTGATTCGATCACGCAAAGAAACTCCGAGCATAGCCCTTTCCATTGCCCTTTGGGTGACTTTGAGTTTTCTGATGAGGCCCATTGTAAGCGACCACGTTTCAGAGCCATATGTCATTACTGGCAACACGCACTGGTCATAGACTTTCGTCTTGAGACACTGTGGTATATTGGACGAGAAGATACCGCGCAGCTTCCCGAACGCTGCCCAGCCCAGTCGGATTCGACGATTGATCTCTTTCTCGAAGTTAGACTTTCCCAACTGGACCGTCTGTCCCAGGTAAACGTAGTCGTCCACAACTTCGAGTGTAGAGTCCCCTATCTTGATAGGAGTGGGTGCTACATGGCTGTTTACCATGACTTTGGTTTTGTCCATGTTCATTCTAAGTCCCACTCTTTCGGAAGCTCTACTGAGGTCATCAAGCATTGTACTGAGCTCCTCCGTAGTCTCAGCCATGACTACTATGTCGTCGGCAAACCGAAGGTGAGTGATGTACTCGCCATTGACATTAATGCCTAGCCCTCTCTACTCCAGAACCTTGAAGACATCCTCCATTGCTGCCGTGAACAGTTTCGGAGAAATTACGTCTCCCTGCCTCACGCCCCGCTGCAAGAGGATTGGTTTCGAAGTCTGGTCTTGTAGTCGGACTGACATAGTGGCGTTTTTGTACAAACACTTCAGCACTTTGATGTACCGATAGTCAATTTGGCACCGTTGGAGAGACTGCAGTACAGCCCAAGTCTCAATCGAATCAAAGGCTTTCTCGTAGTCCACAAACGATAAGCAGAGAGGCTGATTTTACTCCTCAGTCTTCTGTATAACCTGCCGCAGCGTATGTATGTGGTCCACGGTGCTGAAGCCTTTTCGAAATCCGGCTTGTTCGGGAGGCTGGAAGTCGTCGAACCTGCGTGCGAGACGAATCGTGATGACTGGAAAACAACTTGTAGACATGACTCAGAAGCGAGATGGGCCTGTAATTCCTAAGCAGGGCATTATCGCCCTTCTTAAAAAAGAGTACCACCACGCCTCTGCTCCACGCCTGTGGCGTTTTTCCTTCGAGTATGACGGAATCAAATAGCTTCTGAAGGGCCTTAAGGACCGGTTTTCCACCCGCCTTCAGGAGTTCAGCCGTAATTCCGTCCTCACCCGACGCCTTGTTGTTTTTTAGCTGCTTCAGAGCCATCCTAATCTCATCCAAAATTACAAGCCGGTAATCCGTCAAACGAACACGGGAAAGTCATGTCGCGGATGTCGAATCGGATTCTTAGTTGGTCGCTTTAAGCGCGCGGGCGTTTTTAACGGACGACCGGATATTGGAATAATCTAAAGAAGATTAACAACTATACTAATGCAAAACAAGAAGGTACGTACATTTAGTCAAACCTATAAAATGGGCGTCATTCCTCTTCTATGTACCTTCAGATTCAGATTATGTTTTTTTCTGATAAAAAGCTATGACTTTGAAACATTTATAATTAATAATGGTAATACCATCATCTCTCTAACCTTGTCTCAACTAGCTTGGGGTCGTCTTCCAGTCTAACCGGATACGGCTGAATACCTGTGTTTTACATTGAGCGGTCACCTATCAGACTCCTTGGATCGACTCATAGTTAGACTTGTCAAAGGTATGAATGACAACCGCGACCAACGGCTTTAAATGCTATCCTATATTTAATATACAGGTACAGGTGGTGGTGGTGGTGGTGGTACGGTACATGGTGGACATTCCACCTATACGCACAAAACGTTTTGGGAACACATTCATTGTGCGTACAGCTAAGGAGTGGAATTCCTTGCCGGAATGTGTGTTTCCTGATAGCTACAACCCGGAAATCTTTAAGTCAAGAGTGAATAGGTTACTTCTAGGTAAGCGCGTTCCATCGTCGACCGCCTCATCGCTTTCCATCAGGTGAGATGGCGTTCAAGCGCGAACCTATCCAGAATAAAAAAAAATAAAAAAATTATCTTTGGTACTTTCCGAGGCACGAGGACAGGGTATCAGTAATGTCCTAGAAAAACTTTAAAAGTAAATATAAATTGATTCAAATTAGCACTTCCCCGGTTTTGAACCCTTGCGGGTTCATGCATGAGAGACGGGTGCCTCAACCACTGGGTTTTCACGACACTTAAGTAATATACAGGTGACAATCAAAACTTGGGCGTTGCGAATGTCGCAACAAAATTGGGCGAAAACAACAACTTACTGGATTCCGAACAGCAGGAGCCGGCGACGCGGTAGGCCCAGAAGGAGATGGCGTGACGATTTGGACTCTTACCATAAGGATTGGGCAGAAGTAGCTAAGGACAGAAAATAGTGGAATAACGGAAGGGAGGCCTTTGTCCTAAAGTGGGACACAACGGGCTCATAATAATAAAATAATGAGCCCTGACCGCCGGCACCTTGGACCAGGGTCCAAGCTGCCGGCGTTCCCGATGCCGGTGGGCTACTATTTTTTATATTTTTAAATGTTTTTTTTTCTACATGTGTTTTAAGAAATATTTAAAAATATATAAAATATGTATAAAAAATAAATAAAGAAAATAATGAACACTAAACAAAATGTACTTGTAACTGTTTATTCGCTACCAAAGAGTTCATAGTGATTACAAATAAATTCCTTGCGTGAATTGAGCAAATGCGCTAGCTGGCTATTTATGCTTCTATTTCTAAAGTGTAGATGAAAAAATATACTAGGACTATTATTTAAAACACGTTAAATCTTTTACAATAATAAATTGGATCAGTTAAAATTTAATAGAGAGCCCGTGGCCGCTAGACCTTCGTTATTTCATAAAAACTGTGTTTGTCAGGGCATGTCCCTAACACAAGTAGGAACGATGCTCTACTATGAAGTTTCAGCTATGGTAGCTTTGTCAGGTAACAGAGGTGTGTAATATAGCAACCTAAATTCGTTTCATTATAAAACTCATTTTTTTTTCTTCTGGATGGTATTAGTAATCGTGTCATCCATTGCCATTGAAAATATAATGAAGGTCTGGCGGACACGAGCTCTTAGGCTATAAGTATCGTAATACCGCTTAAGGTCCTGGTCAAACATTTTTCTACCTTATGCCTTTAGAAGTAGAGTCGAAAAGTGGTCGACCGGGATTTTTTGCAGATGCACATAGTACCAACTTTTGATTGATAAGGTATACAGGTGGTATGTCGATAGACAATCTTTGAAGAAATCACAAAAACGGCTCTCTCAACTGAGACGGTGCCTGAGGTAGCTGCAAGGTGCTAGAGCGGTGCTGACGTCCGTTAGAGGGAGAAAAAAAGAGATTTTGCATCACATGATCATGCCCTCCACGCAAAATCGGTTGAACGCAGTAAAAAAGGTCTAATCTTATTTTGAATGGAGCTTTAGCTTTTAGCTTTAGGAGATAGCTTTGAGGTCGTTGCGCACAACGTCTGCATTCGGGCTGATTTTGTGCCTGTTTTTCCCCAAGTCGCGTGGTCAATGTCGCATCTCTTTATGTTACTATTCTGAACAGTCCGCGTAGATACCTAGGCAACGTCTCATGAATCCGTTACCAAAAAGCGATACCTAATGCTATAATAATTCTGTAAAGTTCTTTTTCTTTCTCTGTCACAAACCAGAATTATGATGGCATTGACTCTGCATCATCTTTAAAAGATTGCTAAACTTTTTTTTAAGCGGCCCGTATAAATGACAATCGGTTTGGAAGTCGGACGGACAAGTTTTCTTGTTTAATAAAAAAATGCTCAACAAAAACAAATTTTATAAAATAAAAAATATGGATGAAAACACATCATAAAGGCTAATGCAAACTATTGGCATGATTTACTTTTTCTTTTCGCCAAAAATGAAACCTAAGTTATATGTTAGAGGCCAGTACGAGGAATCATTAGCAAAAAGAACCCGGTCTTTAAACCGTAACCGAACAACAACAGGCGTTACTTTTTTCGTTGTATTAAATATAATGAAATGGAAATATAATAGGTAATATATTGAAGTTTCTATTGATAAAATAGATAAAATTGGTTATTACTGTTATAATTTTTTTACTTTAGCAGTTGTTCATCACAAAAACAAGTAAAAAAAAAGTGATAAACGAATCGAAAAGATACGCGTTAGTGCAGTTGTGATAGTGATTGACACTATTTAATGCGTAATCACCATAAAAAACGAAACTAAAACTATAACTTAACAATGGGAAACTTAAAATATTAGACATAGGTACAGTATTTTTATTTAAGAAAAATAACATCTGATAACAAACTATAGAAATATACTAAATAGTATCAAACTTCGTTTGGTTACGGTTGGTAGACATAATTCTCTTTGCTATTGATTTATCATTCAATCCTTTAAGGTATGGCCTTGTTTTACTATTGGCGAAAAGAACAAAAATTACATACCAGCAATATATGGGAAAAGTTTCATTCCCCTTTGATAAATCTGTAAAAGTAAACTCATACCGTAAAGTGTTTTTACTTTAGCCCTGGGGTATAACTAGCCCAAGCTTGTTTACCAATAGAAACAGTGTCCTTTGTTCCTGGTGGTTAATAAGTTTGGGCCAAAGTTACATAGGTACGACTTTACTGTAATTATAACCAGAGATGAAACAGATAATGGTCAAGCCCGATACCGGATATCCGGCTACCGGATATTCAGCCCTTTATCGCGTTTTATGACGCGATTAGTTTGATTTGCTAGAATTTATTTTTCAGCACCTAGCAGTAGCATTTACAGCGCAGGGCTATTTTTAGAAGCTGGTCTAGTTTACGTAGGCAAGTGGAGTCGCTCCTTACCAAAAAATGCAGAATTTTGGTATTCATTCACCACAATTTGCCAATTGTTAATTTTGAATACTAAACTAATTAATAAAAACAAACATTTTTGACATGCCATTACAAGAATAAATGGTGTCCATAACTTATTGTGATATGATTTGCCTTGTGGAAAATAATGAGAATTGTTTGAATTTTATGATCCAGAATCCGGCCGGATACCGGATAGTTACCGGATATCCGTTTCATCTCTAATTTTTCATTATATTATGAAAAAAACTGTAAAACTGCGTACCCGAGTAGGTATAAAGCGGTAACAATTAAAAACACAACCAACTTCCTATTCAAACTGTACTACCTAACAACAGATAGGTACTAACTATCTACTCTAATCACTTACAATTTCAATCAAATTCCTTTGTTTCCCAGTGATATGACGTTTCTTTTACGACAATTATTATCATTGTTACTATTTTACTAATTATTTATTTGTTATAATTGATCTCCAATCAGTGTATAGTTTTATCTCACCAATAACAAACAAGTATAGCTGCGATCTTATGACGTCTACGGCGACGGATATTACATTTTGAACGTTACTTTTATATTCATAAAGTATATTTACGTATGGCACAGTAATTGTCGCCCTTAGGGGTCGTATACGGAGACGAGGGGCGTCGCACGACGCGTGTAGCGTGGAGTTTCGCGCTGCCCGTATCGGGCGTTTTCTCTGTTTACAGAGAAGCGGCCCGCGTCATCACACCCGCAAACACAAATATACGGCAATGTACAATGTTGATTATGAAGATGCGGGGCGTGAAAAGCAGCGGTGCTGGCCGCTTCGCCAGTGGTTCTCTAGCATGTAACGCAGTGTTCAACGTAGGCGATCCAAAACGAACGCGAATGTGAAGCGATCCGACGCGGTTTACGCAAATTCAATGCGATGCGGCGGCTTTGTAAAAAGTTCGCGCCAAGTCGCCACTTAACTCGCAATTTATTTAAGACAACTCACCGAACCGCAAAAGTTCGTGCGAAAATATCAAACCAGCTGATCACGTCTGGTCCGTTTCGCTTCGCTTATCGCCGCACCGCAGCCACGTGTCTGTCTAAAATAGAACATCTTTGTTTGCTCAATTCGCGCCGCATCACTTCTCGATTGCGTTCACGTCGAATCGCCTACGTAGGATACCACGTAACGTAGCACGCGGCGAGTATCGCTGCAGTACGCCCGACTATTTAGTTTGTACTTATATGGCGAGACATGGACTACATATGTTGATACTCTACTAACAAAATGTTGATCATGTCGCATACGACAACGCAACATGTGTCCACTGCTGACGGTGGCTCACATTGCGTTGTGCAATTTCCTTCATCGCCGTATGTTCGTATTCGCGCATGCACTGCGTGTGAATGGTAAATTGTAGGAACAGCTAGTAAGCTTTTCCTGCAATTTCCCGCTCACGGTCACGGACTGCCGCGATGAACGTCGCTTGCGACGCGACGGTGCCATCCGCAGCCTCTGCCTGCATTTTAAGCAAACGCTTGTAAAACCGCTTCTCTGTAAACGCTCTCATACAACGCCATAATAAAATTATGTTTACATTTAGTGTGGGCCGCACCTGTCTACACGACGCGCGACGCGACGCGGCGACATTCCTCGTCTCCGTAAAAGAGGCCCAAGGACCCATTTTACACTTAGTTGCCTCTATGAAAACAATCACATCTTACTTCAATTGCTTAGTGGAACATATATATATATTTTTTTTCTAGACGTCATCATGACTCTTGCTCATGACTTAGTAGATACGGTCAGCAACAAAGTATGATTAACGTTGTCACTTTATCATTAGTTTCCATGTAAATTTACATAAAACTGTTTAGTAGGTACAAAGCTTTAGAGCATTTCTTAGTCTTGCTCATAGTAGTTCGCGACCTAAAGCGGTCGGTTTAGTACGCAGCACCTTAGCGAACTAGTTTGCTCTTTTAGTTCGTCAGCTCTTTCGAACCTCACGATCTGGAAACTAGTTAGCTATTGAGAGCGTCTATTTCATATTTTCATGTACCTAATAATTACCAACTTTGTGTCAATCCAATTTTACACAAATTTTACATATATTTTTTTTGTTTAATATTTAGTTCAGTTATTTTTTCGTTATACATAATTATTAAAGTGGATCGACTTTCGTTGGTGACTGTACCTTCATTAACAGCAGGGTCAACACATTTTTTAATAAACAAACTAATTTATAGAAATGTACCTATTAGTTATAAAAGTTAACAACTTTAAAAGTTTTAAACAATTAAATTCCATAATAGTAACATGCTAAGACTTATGTAGATGTAATTGCACTAGAATAATTAACTATAGGAATTCTATGGACAGAAATCGTTCAATCCCTCAACAAGAATATCACAATGTTTTAATTATATAATTATTGCTTTAATTAGATTGAAATGACAATAGGAACGTTAGCAGTATGGCTGAGTTGAAGTTTTGGTCTTCTTATAGCTAGTTTTACGGTCAAGGCAGATTTGGACAGGAGTGTTTTAATGTAATATGGAATCGTCAATCTACTATTAAACTTGGGTTCAATCCCCAGGTTGGGATGCAAGCTCCCTGCAAGACTGTTCGAAAGAATAACCGGCGGTGGCTCCTTCTGCGAAGCAGTAATGCTAACGAAGGAGGCGGCCGCACGCGTGAGGGAACGGATGTCCTCACGCCCCAGCCGCCGGGACCCCAACCCCGACTTCCAGCTACCTTAAGCGTGGGCTTGCAGACGACAAGCTCATGGGTAGCTCGCCGTTCAGCTGTCCGGTAACCGTCCGGTCCGAGCTCAAGCCCCATCAGGGCGAAGCCTACTGCGGCCATGGGTTGACTTCTGAAAGGGAAACCTGTGGTCCTGGAACGCAAAGGGCAAAGAGTCTGAAACGCTCTCCAGCTCCGCCTCAGGGCGGAAACAGTCATTAGAAGATTTCCCAACTCAAAAACAAATTTGGTTTTAAGTCAGTAATAGTCTGATACTCCCTCTCGCACCACACAGAACGGAATCGGTTATTTTATAACCTTCAAAAACCAAAAAAAAACAAGATGCAAGCTCCAATCGGAAATATCTCTATAGAAGCTGCTGCCAGTTTGATGGGACTTAAATATCACAGGCGTAATGTGGTGCATCACAGGTGCGAGTAAGTTCACACCTCTGCGACCAAGTATCAGAAAACAGCAATTGAAGGTTGACGATATTCGACCCGGATCATGGAAGTCAGCTGGATGCGAAGAGCATAGAACCAGTCGATGTGGCCAGGCTGTGGGAGGGCCCTGTGTTCAGCAGCGGATATCTTTTGGCTGTAAAAATGAAAAGTTCTTTCTAAATTTGCCTTTTTCTACAAATCTGTAGCACTAGTATTGAATCTATCACTTCAATATTTCTATTAATCTACGACTTCAAAATTATCTATCTATTAGGTCAAGCTATCCTCGAAATCGCGTCTAATGTATTGAGAATTAAATCCTAAATTTCTAGCTTACTAATTCACTACTTATATTAAAGTGGTCTTAACATTTCAGCTAATTAAAGCGAAATTGAACAAGTGATATGGGAACCTCTATAAGTCCATTCGATTTGGTACATAACATAACTAAATGTAAACTCAGGCTATGGTTAAAGGTGCTCTGGGATTCTTCAAAACAGTTTCCGTGACACTTGAACGCAAAGGTGAACTGAAGGAATCCAGGTGGGTTTTACTGGCTCTACCCAAAGCGGAAGAAGTTATTTGATACTTTTCCCACCTCAAAAAAAAACTGGGCAAGTTCGAGTCGGACTCGCGCACTGAGGGTTCCATACTAACTTACATAGGCAAATAGTTCAAATCCCGAATGTGTCTCGAAGATTTTGCACAAAATTTACAGTTTTCTGATTTTTTCCTATACTTGTGCTACAAGATCTTGCATTATGCCAAATCTCAGGGTTCCAGGTCAACGGGAAGTACCCTTTGAATTTTGATTCCCCTGAGAGTGTCAAAATATACGTTTTCTGCAACATAGGTAAACGGCCGTATCTTTTTTTTCCATTGCCATAGAAGTTTGATTTTTTCACAGCTTCAAGGGACCGCAGATTTGAGTATATCTTTTTAATTTCAACTCGATACCTCCATGAGTTCTCGAGACAAAGAGTCTTGAAAGACAGACAGCCGGACAACAAAGTGGTCCCATAAGGGTTCCGTTTTTTCCTTTTGAGGTACGGAACCCTAAAAAGACTAAGATTGAGAGAACAGAGAGTGCACTTATTTGGATGCACACTTGTACACTTTAATATCTCCCTTGCTGCATTATGTAGATATCTCCTGCCCGATTTTTGATAATTTCATTGATAAATGTCATAAATGAATGGATTACATTGAGCCCATGTTTCCTGAATCCCTGCAGCAGGACCATTAAAGGCTGATTGTTTACATTTAGATAAATACCAAAACAAATGGATATTATTTTAGGATATGCTACAAGTCAACCATGATATGGGTAAAGAGTGGATGAAGGACGGTGGCGACCTCTGTGTATTTTAATGAGCTAAGGCCATCTGCAGCCATCCTTTCCTTGGTGACACTTATCACCTTTCTTCTTTGGTCCCTGAAAATACAATGAAATAGGAATTTATTTATCTAAAGTATACCCTGGGGTATTCACCTTAGGAGTCTTCATGGCATTTCATGCAAACTGGCAAGCATTACTCATTAAAATTAATGAATCGATTTTAACAAAACTGGACAAGGCATTCTCTACAGGTCAAACTTTGGGTTAAAAATATACTACACTGGGGATTTATGAATTTGGCACAGATATGAATCAATGAATAACAAAAATAATGTTATTTATATGTTGTAGGAAAGTGTATATAATTACTAGTGCTGATCCCCAACTTCGTCTGCGCAGGAGTAGGTATGAGTAAACACAATTTCTTTATAAATTATAGCATAAGTGCTATTCAGATGTATAAGCTATATTATTGTACAGTTTCATTAAAATCAATTCAGTAGTTTTTGCGTGAAAGGGTAACAATCATTCATACGTACAAACTTTCACGTTTATAATATTAGTAGGATAGTATAGTTAATCAACTATGTAATACTTACGTCTTTCTCTCCGCCTTGGATGAGACCATATGATATCGACTGGTATCTGGTTGAAACCTACACAGCTTCAGATTATTTGCTTCCAACCGAGAGTATAAGTTATCATCTTCACCACCCATGCCATAGAATTCATTGCTCATCCCGTTTATAGCTTTGTATTGTTTTGACACAATTGCTATTGCTCCACCAAACAGGTTTAAATATGGCAAGACGAATCTAAACAATTGTGTAAGTTTTATTATTAGTTCTATAATAGGAGTATCTTAGTCAAGTATTAAAATAAAAGAACAGCAATTTATAAAAAAATAAATAAAAAAAGCCAAAAATTTAAATTTAAATATACCTTTTTTATGAAACAAAAAAATAACCAATAGGTATAATGGTCGATCAACATCGCCGTGGTCTCCGAGTCGTATTGTGTCCTGCCCAAGAGAGACTGGGTGCAGGACCTAAACGGCTCTGTGACTAATTTCGTCGGCCGCCGACGGTACCACGTCCCTTGAGGCAGTCACGAGAGGACAGGGTTGCGGGGCAGCACGGTTCGGGGACATTGCAGTGGTAGGCATTAACCTATTGAACAGAACTTACACCGATCTCCACAACTCCCTTATGAAGCTGAATGCCGTTGTCGCTGGCTTTGGATCCCTCCCCATGGTCGTTTGCGGGACTTCATTGCCAAGAACTTGCCTTGGGGTTCTCGGTATACGAACCAGTGGGGTCGGATGGTGGAGGACTGAGCTCTGGAGACAGGCCTGGGCGTCCTAAACCGGGGATCTGTCACCACGTGTGTGCGGATGCGGGTTGAGTCCGTGGTGGACATATCATTGAGTGGTACTTCATAGACGGGGAGGAGACGTACTCAGACCACCTTCCGATTTGACGTTTCCGCTCAGACCTCGACCGTGTCGGTCCAACAGTCCCCGTTGTGATCTGCGGTGGTCGCTTAGGCAGATGGACCGAGACCTCCTCCTGGAAGCTGCGATGGTAAAGGCCTGAGTGCAAGCACCGTACAGGCCTGTCGACATTAACGTCGAGGCCGATTGGTTCCAGGATGCCATGTTGCACGCATCTTCGACGCACAATGGATCGAAAATCGGCTTTCATAGACTTAGGGATTTCAAATTACAAGTGCCTGTTTTTTTGCCAGAAATTGCTTTTACTAGCAATTACTATGTATAAAAATTACACCTGAGTTAATTCTGCAAAATTTCGAAGAACTAATTTTTTACGAAAAAATTGTATGACGAAACCCTGATACAGCCATAGCCCGGAGCGAGGGGGAATGGCAGGCGGTCGCCTCGTTCTGCGAAGCAAATGCTAGCGAAGTTAGCGGCCGCACTCGTGAGGGAACGAACTTTTCCACGCCCCAGCCGCCGGAATCTCGACCCCGATTCCAGCCACTGTATGTGTGGGCTTGCGGATGGCGAGTAGTGGGTAGCTCGCCGTCCAGCTGTCCGGTGCCCATACGGACCGAGCTCAAGTCGTCGACGGCGCATAGTATTCCACGTGCGCCTCAAGGTCATGTCAGAAAAACCATAGAGGGTCGAAGCCTACTACATGGGTTGACTTCTGAAAGGAAAACCCAGGGTCCTGGAACGCAAGGCAAAGAAGGAACATAGAGGTGGGTTTTAGTCAGTAAAATTCTGAAAGCCCTCTTGCTCCACCCAAGAACGGGAAAAATCATTGAATGATTTCCCACCTAAAAAAAAACCAATAGGTATAAAATAACAGTAACATGCTTTAAATGTTCAGTATGAAAGATTTCTTCACATTTTCAATCAAAACCATTGCTGTAATGGGCTAAATTAAATTTAATGTAAATGATCTTAATTATAATAAAAATAATATTAAATAAAATAATGTGTTGCAAGTACAATAATAATCATAAAAAAATATCACCTAAATTTATTGATGCTAGAAGACATATGCCTTGGTCTTTTAGTACAGGCATACAAGTTAGCAGGTCTTAATGGTAAGAGGTCCACATCATGAAGTATAAGACAAGGGTAGCCTGCTTTCATGGCAGCAACTGCCCCTATATTCATGAGCTTGGCTCTGTTGAAAGGGCGAGAGTCCACTTGTTCAACAACATAGATTCGGTAGTGAATATGTTGGCGATGAAAGTATGTGTGCATATATACTAGAAACCCTCGCAATTGTTCAGCTCTGTCCCTAAAAGGTAAAGAAGTATTTTTTATGTAAAATTGTGCCTATAAGGTAAACAAAGGTAAGAGATGGGGACATTTACCTGTAAGGAACAATAATAGCTGTGCTGTACTTGGGCTTACAATAAGAAGGAGCGTATTCTCCACCTTCCTTTATCCTATGGCCTTCTATCAAGTCTCCGTCAACTAAACTAATGGACAGAGTAGTTTCATCGTGTATAATGTCGTAATAATCACAGTCAAGTACAGCGGTACTAGTAAAATTTTCAGTGGTAGCTTCATGAAGGCTACGAATAATATCATCTTTCTCAATATACTCGTAAGAATGCCGGGCATTCATATCGGGATGCAGCAAAATTATCAATGTAATAACGATTACACCACAATAAATAATCTTCTTTTTATAAGCATAACGCATTTTTAATAAATGAAATAGTATTTTTCCCGCAACTGTATACAGTTATTAAAACAATTAACTGCCTAAAAGCAATGAAATAACAAATAAAATTAATTTAATAAAATAATAACGCTTTGTTTACGTTTGATCGATCGCGTTGTGTCAATTTCATTTTGACAATGACATATTCTTTCAAGGAACAGCTGCGGTCGTCGTTCGGAAACATTTTGTCCACATCGCTGAAGAATACGTACGCTGTGAAAAAATATAAATAAATCATATATCTAAAATCATTCGTTTATTCTATTTAAATTTCAGGGATATGGGTATAACAACTGTTAAAAATACAGGTATTTTAATTTCAGCAGCATTAGCTGAACGCGAGGGATATGAAAATATTTTAGTGGGTCGTTTTTGTTGCTGGTGAGGGTAGATTTGAAAAGATATTTTTCTGACGACACCTATTTTGAGTTGCTGGATTTTATAAAGCCATTCAAGCTAAACAAGTGAAAATTTGACATCTTCCGCAATACAAAGTTTTACAGGCGTATTTATCAAAATAACAAGATGCCGTTTGAGGAAGGCGAAAAAATAACTATCGTTGTCACTGATACGTCTGAAGCGTCTGAAGGGAGAGAATTTTGTGACAACTCGGTAGAATTAATAAGGAAATGTTCTGAAGAAGACACGATAAACACGTCATGGGATCGTAATTTCGTTTCATCTCATGACAACAAAGACAACGATTACAATACGACTCCTCCATTTGTGAGCGTCATGGCCAGTGACGACCCCAGTTCTACTCTGGGGAATTCTTCCAACAGTTCCACTCAAACAGAACCCTTTGTGACTCTGCCAGTTAACTGCAGTTTTGTTGATGTAAGCGTTTCTTTCGGCAAGGACTTTAATATACCGGACACAACATCGAATGAAAATTCTGAACAATGTTTAGGGTTTAAACGATGTAGAAGTAACTCGACTGATGGAGAGCACAAGGAATTGCGACCTTGGAAAAAGCAATGTTCAGATTCGTGTTCCTCAAGCACATCTGATCTGACGGACGCTCAACACGAGCTTGGACCACCTTCGTGCCTTTCCAGTAATTCGGACGTATCGTTCAAGTCAATTAACAGTAACCAGTCATTCAAAGTTAGAAAAAGACGCATGAAATCAGAATCAGACTTGTTTAGAGACGCCCTTCAGAGGTCGCGGAAGAACTCTAGTTTTAGTAAGCGACATGAAAATACAACGCCAGGTAATTTATGTATTATTTACGTAACAAAATTTATAATTTGAATTTAGAGTATTTCGTTGTATTTCAACTGCAGTTGCTCATAAATTCGAAAAGTCGGGAAAATGGCACCCTTTTTAAATAATTTATAGCTTCACTTTATAGGGGATATTAATAAGGTTTCAGTTAGAAGATTTATAGCGTCGCGACGTTAAAGATTTTGTTTTTACTAAAAGTCGTCCTACTTAAAGTTTATTATGACGTCACTTGAAAAAAATTACTACTTATTTGCATATCGAGAATTAATTTCCACGAGAAACGTAAACTAGTCGCGCCTCCAATACATAAGTACCTACTACTGAGTAGGTATGTATTGGAGGCGCGACTAGATTAATTTATTCATGAATTGCTTGCAAGTTATATTGGTAGATAGATAGGATATAGGTAGGTACAGTAAGATAGATAGTTTTTAATCCTTTTGTACCTGTCTGTGTGGTTTTCGGAAGTTAGTATTAATTCTTCGGCTGAAATTATGATAATGATGAATATGCCTTTATTTACATAATACTTAGTTCCATTACAAGTTTGGGCTATACCTACAATAGGTACACATACCATACCGAAGAAAGGTACCACTCATCAACCCTGAGTGTTAAAGCGAGTAGGTACACTCTACACTCACGTACATACAGCACAGCCAAGCAAATCCGCGTAACTACTATTACTATACCGTCATCCTCGTCATTTGCTGCATACAACTTATCCAGAGGTTAGTTTAACAACTTGAACTTGTTATCTCAATTGATAACTATTTTTGTTACAAACATCTTAGCTCAGTCAGCTGCTAATATAGTTGTGACATCATCGTCGCGCGCGCATCGCAGCATTTCAAGTTTTGCTTTAACGGTCGAGGCGAGATAGCAGGACAATCTAATCGCATTTTAAAAACAACGTTGGATCAGTTTATGTGTTTACAGACAAGTGCCAACTTGAGTAGAACCTCGTTTGTTTGAAAACTAGTTCAGTGATGGGTGGTCTTACACAAAACAGCATCAAGGTTGAATTAGAGATAGAGTGTGCTCTTGATACGGGACAGTTGAGTGATATGGAGTGGTTCATGTTGTCAGGTGGAACGCCACGGAAGGAGAGGAGCTATCGCCGGAACAGTAATCCTAAAGCTTGGAAGATCGTGGATCTGTGCGCGTGGATCGGCAGAAAGGTAGTTAGTATCACGTAACTTTATGCTTTTTTATTGAAGGCTTTTGGCTGTATCGGTATTTATTAAAAGACAAAAAAGCAGTAGCTAGACAAAATGTAATCGATATTATAACAGCTCAACTTAGTACTATTCCGTAATGCGGTAACGATTCTGAACCGTATTATTTTTACACGAACATCTAAGTGCACTACTTGCACTACTAGTTTAAAATTACGTGAATATTTTGGTACTTAACCAAACATATTATTAAAGAAATTTCCCCATGGCGTCTGTGTGTTTGTTCGCGATAAACTCAAAAAGTAATGAACGGGTTTTCATGCGATTTTCTCGGTGTAATCTGATTCTCATCTAATTAACCCAGTATGTTCCACTGCTTCATTGCTAGGTCTTAGTAGGCCTTTCCTTTTTCCTCACACGTCTGTCTTCTGTCATTGCGGGCCAATCCCTCCTATAAGAGTCAAGTTCATATCACTACATTTATCTTGGTCTGCCAAAATGTCACCTTGATAAGATTTAAATGTACACATATATCATGCTGCCTGCATATTATAGTGGACGAAAGCCAGGTATTTTAAAGATTAATAACACCCGTGCGAAGCAAGATCGGGTCGCTAATTTTAATCTTGCGATAATTCAAGTTATTAATAACTTTGACTTACGCAAATGTTTTACTAATGAGATTGAATACCTACTTATTTTATCATACCTTTTCATCAGTTCAGTATTAGAAAATAGGTATGTTCCTAATAAAAATACACCACAAAATGCACTTCATTACTTTTAATGTGCCCCTTTCTAAGGTCATTAAACTTAACTTCACAGTTGCATCGCACTTAATTCTTAATTATGACCGTGAGAACGACTTAATTAAATAAACGGTTAATAAAGAATTAGAGAATGCCTGACCTCTACAATTCCGGGAAAATACTAGCTGAATACTCTTTGGGGTCTCCCTATATTCTTTAGGTGGACTTATTGTTTGTTCTTTGGAGTTTGTTGTTGGAGTTTCTTAAACAATATGACATTACTGCAGAAGGAACTAAGGTAATTTTTTTCGTAGGCAGATACGTACTCTAAATAAGTAGGCGCCGCTTTAGCGAATACTTAATTATCGCTTCATTCGTACGTTTTTATGCCAAATTGAGGTTTGAAATGCCACTTTCATTGCCTCACAGTTTTTCTCTCTCTTCCAGGGCTACCAATCAATTACCGGCCTGTATTCCGACATACTCCGCGAGCCGTTAGTTCACCGTGAAAACAACGACAGTGCTGAAGAGTTGCGGGAGCTGAGGAGGTTCTTAGAACAAGTCGATAAGAAGCAAGAGCGGCTGGCACAGGAGAATGAGTATTTGAAAGAAGGAATGAAAAAGATGATGGACAAAATTGAACAACTCGAGGGTAAGCTCAGGTAAAACTTTCCCATTGGTGCTAATGATATAAATAAGTTACGATTTAAATTTTTTATCATGTCTTTTGTTAACCGATTTTGAAAAGGTTGATTCTTTTTACAGGAAAAGCAATAGTCCGACTAAACCAACGTCACAAGCACCTCCTCCGCCCCCGCCACCGCCGCCACCTCCTCTTCCACCTCCAGTACACCCCCCCGTGACAAAGCTACCCGTTCGAGCTCACACTTTGCCAAGATGTGGATCAGCACCACCGGGAGCTTCTGGACAACCTCACCTGACAATCACACCACAAGACATCGCAAATGTTAAATTGAGGAAGACAAGGGTACCTTTTTTACTGTCATCTATTATACCACTTTTTATGAAGTTAAAAGTACTATTTTTTGTACCTACGAAGATACAGTTAGTTTTAGTAGAACTTGAAAAGCTCGAGCGACCTCTTTGTTCGATTTATTGCACGATCTTGCGACTTATGTAGTTTCACCGTATAGACTTTAGCGTTTACAACAACATGATCAATTGAAAACGGTTGACTCATTTAAACTTGAAAAATAGTGTTATGCTACACAATATTAGGCAGATTTGTCCATTTATTTTTGATAAGGCATTCAATATTAAGCAAAAACGCATAATTATTGTCCGTCCACGTTTCAGGACAATCCAGTTCGCTCAAAGCCAGTTTTAAAAGAAGACAAGCAGCCTTTGGTGACGCAGCAAATGCTACAAACCACACGCGCGAAGCTAGGACGGGCTCGACCAGTCGCCGCGTCAACCCCTAAGCAACAACTTACTGAGTTAGAAAAGTGAGTCTCAAATACAAAACTTCCGTAAGGTGTGGTATTCCGTTTCTACTTGCTTAACAAAATTCTTTGTCCCATAACACAACAGGGTCTAACCGATCTTCCTTCAGCTTTCTGTACCTGTCATATAGTCTAATTATTTATCAATTCATTCCCTGATTTTGTTTCCTCCTCCTTCTCAGTCGTTTTCTTTTTTGCTGAGGACCCGGATTCGTGGTTCGCAATCCGACGTTCGCAAGTCGCAGGTAGATACTGTTATTTGCGATTATTCCAATAATAAAAAAAGTGTTTTCCGTAGTCATAGTAATACCGCAACATCTTAAAATGTATAAATTCTTGTTCCTTTAGTTGCCTTTTGCAAGAATCTTCGGTGACGTCATTGTATCGACGACGTGTGGCCCGCAATACATTCCGCAGTGCAGAAGAGTTGAGACCGCGACCGTACCCGGTGGCGCGGTGTTCCCGTTCGCCCCTTTCTCCACGGTCAGCCCGCGCTAACTCTTTACCACGAGTCAAACCACCAATATCACCACTTAAGTTTCCAAACGGTACTGCGCCCAATAGTGGTAAATTAAATAAATGTTAATAATAGATTGGATATAGTTTGAAGACATGACTAGGTTTTTGCGAATGACTGATGAGTTGATTGAACTCTTTTCATATAACTGAATGCCATGATTCCTAACAATACGTATAGTCAGATTTAACTGGATCGTTACTGACACTTTTTTGAGATAATAATTTATTTCAGTTTGAATTTATTATTTTGTGAGTTAATAGGAATCGCAGGCGCATTCCACTTTTACGATAATTGAAAAGTAGACTTAAAAGATTTAATTTAGTTAATTTGATTAAGATTTGATAACTCGTTGCTTGATCTATTAAAAATCGTACATAGCTATAGGATAATGGCTATTCATTAAATAAATATATCCATCAATGAATTCATGTTATTTGGTGGATTAAAAACGCCACATGAATGTCTTGAGTAGACTTCATTTTTGTAACGAACTAGTAAATTGTTCATACTTTTTGAGTTATTTATTTTATTTTAGACTTACAAAACTCTGCTCCATTTTGACTTGAGTGGCGACCGCGCATGTTTAAATATTTTGACAAGCGGTTTCCGGATTATGAAATAATAATTGTCATTTAATTAAATTATTATGTGATTCTTTGTTATTGTACAATTTTGTATGAATCGGAACTTTAAATCTTTTGGATTGTAATAAAAATATATATTCCAATATCAAAGTTTTGTTTTAATACAACTGGACGAGAAATTTGGAATTACGGAAACAGGCGTGATGTTAGTAAAAATGGAGTTGAGAATTAGCGAAGCTTACCGAGAAGGCTGACTATCGAGTCAAGTCTTTTACATTTGCTGCCAAATACTGCCGTATCTGCACTTATGCAGTCTATGGTGGACCATTGTACATTGTACGTGAGCTGTAGCCGTCTTTGTTTCAACCAGCCCATCTCTTCCCAGAAGCAGATTAGATCTCCAAGCATTCAGGGTATCTATGAGAGAATTTGGTAACCCTATGCTTTGCTTGTGTAGGTGACGCCTGTGCACTCAAGGATGGATGTGCGCGTAAATGGGGACGTACGCAAGCTCTACACAGGGGACTATCCGTAACTCCTATTGTGTGGAAGTAAATATTTATTTAGTGATGGTCCTGGCCACCAGATGCAGGCTGCCTCTCTCTCAGTCGTAGAAGGCTTCTGTTTAGCTTTAGTGATGTTGCCATTACTGAAGAAAACCACTTTGTGGGTGTGTTCTCATAGCTAAACGCAGGTGACTGAAAGGGATTGGCACTATTAATCTGAAGATCACCGCGCCAGATCCTATCCTAGCAACTCATCAGCTGCGTCATTGCACAATTTGTCCTTTTAAACATTGCACTGTCAGTGTTGCGGTTAAGCATGCAGTGCTTTAGTACTTAGTGGCATTCTTGTATAAGTTTCGAGGTAGTGTTGTTCTCCCTAAGAGGTTTAAAGGACTGAGGCACTATCGTTAAGTAGGTAATAGTATCGGTAATAGGAATGATGTGGGATCCGTAACTCTCCTGACTTCTACGGCGTAGGCCGCTAGGGTGATGCTAAATGCTAACACATTCCGCCCGATAGACGATATTGAGTTTTCCCAGCGGTCTTAATCATAAAAAAATCACAATCATATCTAAATAAATAAATCATAAGTCATTATTTATGATTAAATGACTAATTCAGCGAAAGCGCGAGCTGCGACGCGAATAGCTCGCTCGCTATTCGCGAACACTGCACGAACGCTTTGATGTGACGTGTTGATGGAATTTGGAACGCGACGTCAGTCTAAAGACAGATGTCAATGTCACTAATGTCAGGCACGTCAGTCCGTGTTATATGGTTATAGTTTCAATGTTGTTGTATGAATGTTTTACAGACGGCACTCTGAGTACCTTTTTCTAAAGAACTGTGATTTAATTATTTGTACTACCTACCTACAATAAATTCGTATTATACTTTTGCTAGTCTGATATTTTGCTATTCAAGTGGAAATAGTCCATAGAATCTGGTTGTACACACGTGTAACATTTCGGAATTCAGTGCTACTAGTTGTTTTTCTATATTTTAGGGCATGGATTTTAGTTCACGAAATCCGGCTACGTCGAATGCACTAAATCTTGCTGCTAGAAACAATGATGTCGCTAACGTGGAGCGTTTACTTCATAAAATAAATCCTAACTGCGTTGATAACCGGGGATGGACATGTCTGCATGAAGCCGCATACAACGATAGCTATGAATGCGTGTTGTTAATACTGAAAAGTCGACGATGTAGACCATTAGCTGAAACTCATGAAGGTCACACCGCATTGTATTTAGCATGTAAAAATAAGTGTTCACTAAGGACTGTAACTGCCTTGCTCAATTCTGCAGACGATATCGCGAACTACGGCAGCACAGAGGGAGTTACACCTCTACACATTGCCAGTAGTCAAGGAAGCACAGAGTTAATAGAATTACTGATAGAGTATGGTGCTATTATTGATGTTCAGGATGCTGATGGAGATACACCATTACATGATGCAGCTTTAGCTAGCCAGCATGAGGCGTTGGTAACTTTACTGTATTGTGGAGCTAACCCTGAGATTAAAAATGAGCCTGGCTGTTTTACACCATTCCATTTAGCTTGCTGTAAAGGATACTACCCTAATGTTGAAGCTCTTTTCCCATTTATAACAAATATCAATCAAGTAACATCTTTCGGAGATTCTCCTCTGACTCTAGCACTGCAGGGATTAAATGACGATATTGTGTATTTCTTATTAAAGAATGGAGCTGATCCTAATATAAAGAATCTCTGTGGTGAAATGGCTATTGACATAGCCTTGAGTCTTGGTAGCAGTATGGAAATGTTCCAAACATTGTTGTCAGTAACAGATACAGATAAGCTGAACAAAAATATAATATTCAACGCCTGCAAGCCACATTATTTTAAGTTTGATATATTGGAAGTTTTACTAAGCAGCAATCTGGGACCAGAATTTTTTGATTTTTTTGAACCATTTCATATAGACCTTAATACATTTGGACAGGATAATTCACCTAAATATGATTTAAATTCACCATTGAATTCATACTTAAATGTATGTGGTTACATCTACAATAAGTCACCAGAAAAGTTTAAAGAGTTCTTTTATTTGTTTCTTATGAGAGGAGTGGAGGTGAATCCTTTTGACGGATTTGTATGTCCACCACTAGTGTATGCACATTATGTAAATACGTCATGCTTTCGTGAAGTAAGTTCATTATAAATTTGTGGTAAAAATTAAGATTGTTGGTTTTTGTCAAGTTTTATTTATGATTCAAATTTTTGCTGACCATCAGTTTATTACTGGAAATATTTGTTAATGTTGCTTCTGAATTTTAGGTATTCAAAATACTTATAGAGCATGGTTGCAACGTAGATTACTGCAGTTCAGCTGGGTTAGCCAGTGAGGAGCATGTTCCTGATGCATTCTTTGCTTCAACAAATTGGTATCTTCCTTCATTGCCAATAATGGTGCCATATAGCATTTACTGTGAGCCTGGAGATTACCTACAAATGGCCTATGAGAGTGGCAATCTAGGCATCATACCACAAACAGTAAGTTATTATTATGCTTAGCTAGAATCCAAAACCAAATAGAGGTCATTAGATCTTTTTGTTACAAAAGTTTCATAGGACTCAGGATCTCTTAACAATTTTCAGGTGCAGCGCGAGCTTTTATTCATGTTAGACAACAATGACTGTAGCATTACTGCAGAATCCTTAACATCTCATGTGTTGTCTTTGAAGCATATTTGCAGATACACAATTAGAAGATTAGTAAGAAAAAAAGAAGGTGGTGTCAAATCCACACAAGAGTTTTTATCTATTGTAGAAAGCCTCCCGTTACCCAAAATTTTGAAAAATTATTTAAGATATATGTGAAAATCACTGTTGCTTTTGTTGATATTGAACTCAAAGATATTATTCTAGAATGTTAAATAAATCAGCTTGTAAAGCTTTACTCATTTATGTGATCAATAAAACGATTTATTCATATAAAATGTCTTTGTACTTACATAAATATATTCATAGTTATTTTACATAATTTACAATATAGCAATATAACTGGCAATGATTTAATCATTTTTGGTATAAATAATATTTATTTAAAATTAGCACCATTCGCCATGTGTTCTTCGATTTCGGCAACACTGTAGACAAAAAGTTAAAATATTTATAATTGTAATGAATTATTTTTTTTCGTGATGGCCTATAACTTAGAGGTATGACACACATTTCAATTTCGAACATTAAATTACCTACGGGTAAAATGCCAACGTTCAAAACGCCGAAAATTTAAATATCGATTGTATCATATTATAGAAAATTGTTATACCTAAGCTTAAAATGTCTAGCATTGAAATACAGTGATAAAATATCTAATGATTAAAAATATCGATAGTCATTATACCTAAGTTCAAAATGTCAACATTTAATACACCCAAGTTTATTATATTTACGTCAAAAACACCTATGCTTTAAAATATCCAACAAATATTTTGAGAAGTAGCATGGTTCTCACGTAGAAATGTTTTCACCATTGTATAATTATCTAGCCGCAGGCAGATTGTATAATTCATCATTTGTAGGACTTTTCAAATGTCGAATATAATAGACAATAATTAACTTACGTCCTTGGCACAAAAGTGAAGTTCTCAACTCCAGCATCAGTTATAAGAACGTCGTCTTCAATGCGCACACCGCCGAAACCGCGGAACTTGTCCACTTTGTCCCAGTTGAAGAACTTGGCTTGAGTTGGGTTGTTCTTGGCATTATTTAGGAGCTGGTAAAAAAAAAACAATTTATTTTCAATTTTATCATTGCGCTAGCTTTTCTTTTTAGGTGGGAAAATCATTTAATGACAAATCCCGCTCTTGGGCGGACAGGAGATGTCAGGCTTTTCCTGACTAAAAACCCACTCCTGTTCCTTCTTTGCCTTCGTCCCAAGGCCTCGGGTTTCACTTTGACACTACCCGTGGCCCCAGTAGGCTTCGACCTTGCTGGGCCACTACGATTTGCTGACATTTCCTTGAGGCGCACTCAGTTTTCCCAGGCAATCTGGGCACTTCATAATTATTTTAGCTCTAAATCACCGGCTACTGTGTATTTAACTCCTTTTCCTTTCTGTATTATGCTTACCCTCGGTATAAAGTAGCAGCCAGGCTCGATGGTGAGCACCATGTTAGCGAGAAGTGGTCGTGCAGTGCGCAGCCTGGCTAGCGGTCCCGCGGGGCGCGGTGGACAGTGCGGTAGGTACCCTCCTACGTCGTGGACGTCCAAGCCTAAGAGGTGGCCTAAACCGTGGGGTTGAAGAATGCCGTGGATGCCGTTCTGCGAACAATAAGGGTATATACATCATATTTCAAGCCTATATGACCCAAAAGATATGAGCAAAGCATAACTATGATATACTAGCTTCGGCCAGCGGCTTCGCCCGCATGAAAGTAGGAAATAAGTAGCCTATGTCACTCAGTGAAGATGTAGCTTTCTAATGGTGAAAGAATTTTTGAATTCGGTCAAACAATTTTTGAGTTAAATCGTAACATACAAATTAATAAACAAACAAACAAAAAATCAAATCTCCTCTATAAAATATTATTAGCATATTAGTATAGAAGTATAGCGCTATGCCACACTGGGGTTTAACATGACAGCGTTAGTCGATGAGCGCATATTGACGCTTATTATATGAAAGTAGTTTATGAGTTAAGCCTGCTCTCAAGAGACAGGCGTCATTATGTTAATTAATTCCCACTATAGGTAGGGACAGATGTTGAGAGCAAAATATAGGCACCACATTACAACACTACTTCCTCGGGCGACATGACCTAAGCAACTGAACTGTGTGGTCGGCAGGGTTTCTGAAACATTGTTCCTGGAAATATCTACGAGATGTTTCAGAAACTGTGTATCCGAAACACTTGCTCAGTACAATACATGGCTTTGAAAGAGGCATGCTGATTAACTTGCAAACTGGCAAGGTGATGATACCTTTTTAAGGTTTGCGGTAAAAATAGCGTAGGTGTCGATATTCGAAACAGCATTTTTGAAGAGATGTCAAATACGTAAAAATATAGACGGACGTAATATTATATTAAAATTTATTTAAAAGTGCTTCATACATTTTAAACAATAATAACTACAAAGAATCCTTTCAATTGCGTCTCCGTCTTCATAATATCTACCATTAGCCAGCAGCATCGCTCACGTGGAGGTAGAAAAGTAGTCTTAAGGGAACATACTCCCGGAATAAAATCTTATATGCTATGTACATGGTCCACCCGTATACCAAGTTTCATCGAAATCTGTTCAACCATTTGAGTGTGAAGAAGTAATAAACATACAAGCATACATGTGATATTGGTTTTTGGGCGTGTACAATAGATTTGAAGTAACGAATTTTCCTTCATAATTTTTTAATTCAATTAATATTTACAAAGAAAAACCGATAAACAAAAAAAGAAAAGAGTAGTCCTAGTAACTAAAGGAGCCACTTACCGCAATCATGTCTTCAACGTTACCGTTAAGGAGGCCTCCTTTCTTTAGATGGTCAAGCATCGCTCTATTGGCTGCAAGGTGCATATCCGTCCACAGCACTCCGGGCTTAGCTTCCCTACGAGGAAAATATGTGTGAGTATTTTTGGCCAATCACAATACATCAGAAAACTGCTGAATCTATAACTACCGAAAATGGATCAGTGTGACAGAGGCGTATTTCATCTGCTGTAATGTAAATTAAAAAAAGTAAAATTTACCACCCAATAGTTTTTGAATAATAGTAGGTAATACCTACCTATAAGTATATGTATTTTACTAATAAACTTAAAATAAAAGAAAATGTAAATATTAAAAATTACAAGCATATATACGATAGGTACATTACATTTATCCTCACTACATTATTTTTCGAGGGGACAAGCAATTGCCCTTAAAAAAGAAAGTGCCCATTATAATCGAGAAGCAGATTCAAAGAGTATGGAATAAAATTAATGATTTCATCGTCGTCATACTTAGGTATAGTTTTTAATTTCTAAAACGCAAAATACTATTTCTTGGTTATCGATTATTTACCGGTATTTTAGTCATGTATAATTCTAGGTTGAGCTAAGTAACAATAATAATACATTTTATTGCCATAACCTCTTAATGAGCTCTTCTCAGCCTCTGCTGATACATATTCAATTGAAGCTCTAACTCCTGAGCTAGGTGGTACCTGTTACAGAAGTCGGTAATTATAAAACTTAATGGTAGTACCTGATAACAGCATCTCTTCCAGCCAGCACCGCTTCATAGATGAGTTTCTGATCTTCTGTGAACTTGCCGTTGGCCGGGAACGAGCAAGTGATGTCCGCGGCATAACCTGCGTAGTTGCCGCCCATGTCGAATAGGCTGCAGTCATTATTGTTATTTTAATTAATGAGGTGATCACATTGGTCCAGATGCTAACCACTAAAACTTATCGATTATGGTAAAAGCTACGGTTCCGAGCGCAGCCATATTCACCATTTTTTTTTATTCAAAGATGTTTTTTTTTTAAACTTAATACAGACTTAGAGCAGTGGTTGCTTAGTGGTAACGGGTTGTGTAGGTCGTGGGTTCAAACTCAGCCAGGCGCGTTACCTTGTGTAATTTAATTCATCACCACTGCTCTGAAAACGGTGAAAAAGAACATCGTGAGGAAACCGGCATGTCCAAGAACTAAAAATTCGAAGAAAAGTAACATCCACTAACCCGTACTGGGCTCGCGTGGTGGAGCTTTGAGTCCCAGCAGTGGGGACATTAAAAAGGCTGATTATGCATTTGCTACATATTATTGATCATCTTAGTATTAGATGTGGAGGCGTGTCCGTAGTGCAGACACCCGAGCCACAGCAACACGTGTACGATATGTGACAAAGTTGACGTAATTACTCACCACATATCACCATCGTTGATCATCTTAGTGTTGGGCGCGGATGCGTGTCCGTAGTGCAGCGTGGCTCCCGTGTCGCCCGATCCACAGATACACGTGTAGGACACGTGGCGACAGCCGCCCACGCGGTAGCAGTGGTCTAAGAACACTGACTCGCATTGGTACTCTTTTCTACCAGGCTTGGCATAGAGCATCACCTGGTGGGAAGAATGATTCCGAATTGAACAGTTTTGAAAATATGTCACACCAAGGATTAGGTACAGTTTTAGAATTGAATCTTGTAAGTCACGGGGTGTCATTTCATCAACATTATCATCATTTCAGACGAATGACGTCCACTGTTGGACACAGGCCTTCCCCAAGTGTCGCCATAACGACACGCTTGGTGCTTACCAAGCGTGTCGTTATGGCGACACGTTATGGTGGGTTGGCGATCGCAGTGTGGTTGTTGCAATGTACAGAGAATGTTTTCCATTCTCTGGTGTGTCCCCTGGTTGCCCACGGAAAGAGATGGGATGGTGCTATTCTTTATGTCCGGATTGAGAATTGATGATTCGATTAGAATTTTTAAACGAGAGCTACCGTTTCGGAAGGACTTTCTATAGTTCTAAACCTTACATTACCTACTAGTATAGGAAAAACAAAGATAACGCCAGTATAAACGACAAGCGGGGTTACCATGACATTCAAAGTAATATTGTTTCATTCTTATTCCAGTGTGGGTAAGAGACAGAGCTATACAGGTTGTCTAGCGCCATCTCTTACCCACACCGTAAATAAGAATGAAACAATCTTACTTTGAACGTCATGGTCTAAGTCAATAATTTAAATCTATATATATAAAAGCGAAATACCACTCACTGATTAATCACGAAATCTCAGAAACTATAACACCTACAAACTTAAAATTTGGCAGGTAGGTTCCTTATAGTGAGTAGACATCCCCTAAGAATGCGGATTTTACGAAAGTTACCTCTAAGGGTGTAAAACGGGGTTTTAAGTTTATGTGCAGTAACTAATTTCACGCGGGCGAAGCCGCTGGCAGAGGCTAGTAAATAATTAAAATAACCACAGTTTTCACACAACGCCATCAAGTCCTAAACTAAGCAGAGCTTGTGCTATGAGTACTAGACAAATGATAAACTTAATTGTATATTTCTAAATACATACATATTATTGATAAATTACACCCAGACACAGAACAAATTATATGTATGATCGTGCTCATCTCACAAACATTTGTATTAGTTGGTGGGAATTGAACCCACACGCACGACGTCCGGCATAGCAGTCAGAGCCACTAACCACTAGACCATCATGCCAGTCAATTTACATTATTGCTTATCATTTCATGCGTATCTCTGTGTCATTTCTTTTTCTTTCTCTTATAAACATATTTGAACTGAAAGAGTAAGGCCCGGCGCCCATTATCGGCATCGGCAAGGAAAAGGATCCTTCGGCAATACTTCATGCATGCCAAGCCATAGTTTCCGACAGTGTGCGCTTCCATGTAGGGATGCCGAAGGATCCTTTTCCTTGCCGATGCCGATAATGGGAGCCGGACCTAAATAAATTGCTTGAAAACCTAATAAGAAAGAGTAATTAAAAGATAATGACCTGTTTATGAGCGTCCGATGATATCTTGCACACATATCGCAGAACTTCAATTTCCTCCGGGGTCTTGATAACGCGGCTGCGTAAAGTACAAACAGTTTATTACTTCACACATGTTTGTGTGGCTATCAGAATACATACGATGTTATGTTGGATAGGTAGGTAGGCAAATACAGTTTTCAGATAATGATGTGTGTTAGGATGCAGATACAGTACAGATTTCTATACTTAAATGATGTAGCTTAGTTATCTTATTAAATGGCGCATGTTTTTCACATTGATATAACACCTCTTTTCCGAAGGGTTAAACAGAAGTATAGGTACACCCACTTTAAATTATACACTTTTATTAGGGTTCTGTACCCGAAGGCTTCCAACGGGACCTTTTTATTACTAAGCCTCCGCTGTTTGTCTGTCTGTCCGCCTGTCAGCGGGGTGTATCTCATAAACCGTAAAATGGGGTTCCCATACAGAAAGGTTATTTAGTCGGCGTTTTTTTCTGAACTTTAAAATAATATTGTAGTAAGAAAACATTTGTGTGCGAGTCTTGACTTGTACTAGCCGAGTTTTTTTAAAATATTTTTAAAATATACAGATCCTATGGGAAAAGCTATGGGCCCGAGCATGGCCATATTCTCGCTAGATGGCGCTGAAAGTCAACATTCTTAGTTTATTTTGTTTTTAGTATAATTAGAGCATTATTAAGTCAAGAAAATAGTATTCGCAGCAATCGAACATTCCACTTTATTGAACTTACTCAAATTATTATTATTAGCATAGCTTTCTCAGCATGATCGCTAGTCAGCTGGACTGTAGTTACATCAATCATTGCTGAGCCATTTGCCATAGAATGGCGCAGTAGTGATGGTTGATTTTACTTTCTTTTTGTGTTTTGTTGTGGGTAGTTTTATGTATTACTAATACTAGTCTTTATTAAGAACATTGTTACTAACAAAATGGACACCTTGGGCTGAAATAAATATAAATAATATTGCCTCAAAATCCACTAAATTCACCAAATATCCTTAAACTAACATTTGACTCCAGTCTATAGTTACGATTCTGATTTTGTTTTCCTTTTATAGGTCTCAAATAGCAGGCTAGGTTTGTTTCAAGCGAGAGCAGACATACCATAATAGAGACCATAATATCTATGATAAAACAAAATAGATGCTCACTATGTAATGTACCAATGTGTATTAAAGCCAATGACCAGAATTCGATGACCTATCTTTGGTCAACGAACTCTATGATGAAATTTAGTTTGGTCGTGTGGGTTTTTTGCTATTATCACTTTTGGCAGCATCTCAAAATTCTTAGAGAAACAGATGTACATAATTGGATATGAAAATTTTATTGGTTTCTAATTTCATAATGGATTAGGTATTCATTTTCATATGTTTTCCTTGGTTTATATGCTTTTGTATCCGTTTTTCTTTTTACTGTTTTTTTTTTTATGCACCTTCCATGTTCTCTCTCTACCACTCTTGGTTCACCAGTAGAAATGCCGAAGACATTAAAGTCCTCTTTTGTAAGTAGGTATGTATTGCATGAAATTAAAAAAAAACTAAACTTATTTTTAACATTGTACACTTCAGCTGGTTCATTGCTTATGTGTAACAGGTGTTTGTTTTCACAGTTACAAGTTAATACAATGGGCAATAAATCGTAGCGTCATTGAGCTATCTGTACCTACACTAGTAACGCTACTTTACTGAAATCCTATTACAAAATTAATGTAGCATTGAAGAGAAAACAATCACCTGATAAAATTGATAACTGCCTTTACATAAGCAGTGTTTAAAGATAAAAAAAAATTAATACATAAATATTAAGCAATCTTTTATCGCATAATACTTTTTATTAAAGATTAATGATGATATACTTACAGCTCTGCGATGATAGGGAATAATGTTTCGTTGTCAACTTTGAATCTGGAAAAATAATAAACAGTCTTATAGTAAAAGTAGGCAGATCTCTTTTAATGAACATGGCAACATTTTTTTCCCTATTAGTTTGATCTATACTTCATTCGCGTTAGGATTAAACATTAATTTAAACAAACCTTTATTACTGTCCAACCTATGTCTGTTCATGTACAGTCAGGGGTCAAAAGTACACTTTCACTCTACAAATTCTAAATTGTCTAAAATTTCTTTGTAGTAGAACTTTCATAGTCAACAACTAGTTTAATCAATACTATAGATTCTATGCTACAAATCAAATCAGGCATGAACATGACCCTCTTCTACAAAGACATTTTAGACCCTTAAGCATTGATGGAGTGCAATTGCACTTTTGACCCCTAACTGTATGCCTAAGCCATAAACGGAAGCCTTGTACAATATTTCATGTTCTCAGTCCCAGTAGTTTTGGCTGTGCGTCGTCAAGTCAGTCAGTCAGTTTCTCCTTCTCCTTTTACCATATTCTATATGTTGTCCTGTCAGAATTAGTGATGCAAGAGACTCAGTTGTTTAAAGCCTTAAAAAAACGCGACGTCATTATACACGACTTAAGTCTGAAAAGAAGACTAGTTTCCAATCATAAAAGAGTCTTTAAGTTCTTTAGTAAAAACTCGAGCTATTTTTTAATAGGACTCGCGCCTGAGTCGTGCTTGATATTCCATACAGCTCAAGCTTTACGGTTAAAATGCTGTTATAGTTTCTAAAGTATAACAATGAAGTAGATACCTATATAATCAGATTTTAGTAACTAAACCTAAGAAATAAATATTGTTCATATTAATATAAGCAATGAAATAAATAAACTCAAGTGTTGTCTGCCATAAATTACTAAGTATCAATAATACGGTGCTAAAAATTAATAGAGTTTATTCGTATTTTTAACTACAATAAGATTTTTTTTAAATATATACTTATTTTAAGAATTTTTTTTCGACCGTATGTTCTGAAAAATTTCGTGAACATCACGAAAATAGGAGACTACTTACTGAATCAGTTACATTTTAATTCGCTACGAAGATTTCATTTGTGAGGAAAACATCACGAGTCTCCTGACTCGTTTAGGCGCGAGTCCTTTTAGTTTTATAAGGTTTTTAGTTATACAAGCTTTTTAAGTTACAACTTAGTTTTTTAGACCTGAGATTATAGAAGTGCGACTCAATGTCGACAAGACTCAGTTAAGCAAACTTATTATTATTAATTCTGCCAGTGGCTTCGTCCGCCTGAAAGTAGAAAGTTGTCCCCAGGGATAAAAACGATATCTTATATCGTATTCCAAAACATGGTCTACCCATGCGCCAAATTTCATCAAAACAGGTTCGGCCGTTTGAGCAAAGGACTACCAAAGCATACAATACAAAGTTGCCTTTATAATTTTAGTGTGATTTGATTACAGACAAACTTTGGGCATCCAAAACACCTTAATACCATAATTTCATAGGAGACAATTTGGGCTACCTTTTGCAATTTTAGCCTCTCAATAGATAAAAAAAAAACAAAGGCCTTCTTATCTTTGGATTTTTTCGTTTTCGTATTCAGTCCAGGGACCACTGTAAATCTGTAAATGTGCTATACCACCCATCATACCAAGAAATAGAAAAACAGAGGTTATTTGTTTAAAAAAATGACTTACTCATCAATTCCCTCGAATACTGCCTCTTTGGCAGTCAAACCACTGTCTGTGTTTGGACCACTCTGTAATAGGAATAGTGTATGTTTAATTTTGATTGATGAGATGGTGGGACTACCTGGATATCTTCCTTAAGAATTGGAACGAGAAAGCGAGGAACCATGATTGTTGGAAAAAATAGTGGGAGGCCTTAGCAGAACAGTGGGACAATAAAGGCTAGTTATAATAATAAAAGTATATTCAATATTAATGAACAGAGACTTACCAGTGTCAACAGTTTCTCTGGATTCAGGCTTTTAAGAACATTTTGGAGCTGGAAAAAATATTAAAGTACTCTTGTATATTTTAATATTTCATTGGTTAGCATTTTTTTCATTCATGTATTCTTTCTAAAAACAATGTATTATGTATTTACATAGTGATTGTTTCTACAAATATTTCTCAAGTTTCAGTAAAAAGTTATTCTTATATTTTCCCAGTCTTTTACCTCATCAACATAATGTACTTCATCTACAGCATACAGATTCTTGAAGTCATCACAGCTGAGGAGCTTGCCCATCCAGATTTCATATTCTTCTGGCAGACGGCGCACAAACAAATATGATTTCCTGGTAGACACATCCAGGGCGAAGTAGCAGCCTGGCTCACGAACTCCACATACCCAGGTGAAATAGGCTTCCTGACAAAATAATAATAAAAAAAAATCAATTCAATGATATAGGAGTGAATCTTTCTCAGGATTGCAGTTATAAGAATCAAAAATAGGGAGAATATTCTCTGATAGGATAACATAGGGCAATGTTTGTCTCAGAATGTGTATTTGTGTGTGTTTATCAACTTTTACGTGTGCTTATTACATTATTTATTAATTGAATAACAAGTTGATTGTTAATAAAATGTAGGCCAATCAAATCCAGCTTCTAATAAAATTGTACTGTTTGACTCATTGAAGTTGATTAATATAAGGGCATATAAGTGACATGAGTTGGTACTAAGTATAGAAGGATTTTTTTATATTAATAAACTTGCCTGTCTAAACACATACTCGATGTCGGTGTCGTAGTGGCTGACGTCTTCGCCGCCTTGCAGTACAACTACTTGCCCACTTTTTAATTTTTCGGCTAGACGGTTTCTGTTCTTAGCAAACAAGGACAGAGGCACCTCCAAAGTTCCCGGACCCATTGACCACGTCGCTGCCATCTTCGCTGACAAAGCAATACTGATCCTATGCTTTGTTGCCAGCTGGTATAATACTGACGATAAGCGCAAACTTTGTAATTGATAATGATTACGACGTACTTGCACTAAATTACACTTGTTATGATTCAATTTCACTGGTAACCATTTTTTTCTTAATAAATTAAATATCAACCTATTTCTTAACATTTATAGTAGTGGAAAAAGGACAAACAATGATTATAGTAGAGATTTTTATACAAATAGCATTTCGGACAAATATTTACATTTTACGTTGGCATAACAGCAGGTTTTAGGGTGCCGTAAACGCATGAGTGAAGCCCAGTAAGCGAATGTGTGGGATGGGAATGGGAATTCATGCATTCTATAGGGTCTATACATAGTTTTCCAGAAAAGAACGTAATCGAAAGTATTGTGGAGTAACACAATGAAGAAACAGTCACTCGACTAACCGATTTAAGAAAAGATAAAAAATACTTTTAATTTATGCGGAACTCTCGATCATTTTATATTTTAAAGCAGTAAACAAATATTTGGCTCTATGTGACAGTGACAGTCATGGTGTTTTGACAATTGGTATTTATTGTCAACGTCAAACAATGTTGGAAAAAATTAAATATTTACAGACGTTTTTGCTACAGGCAAACTAATTTTTTTAATGTTTGCTACTCGACGCTAGATGGCGCTATCTATAATTTTAATAATCAGCAGTTGACTATAGTAGGAAAATAAACAATGAGTGGTCAAATATTTATGTTATTGTATGTTTAGGTATAATAACATTTGGATAGTAAGTTGGTATTGTATTTTTCTACATAATTTATGCTGACTATACATGGCCTCATTTAACTCCATTTTAGCATGTTTGCAACAAAAATAGCAAAAGACGGCGATCTAGATAAAAAAAAATTGTATGAGCATAATGAAGCGTATCCAGTGCAGATACCAAATTTAACACGTGGTGGGCTCGTGGGAGATCAATACTATTTAGAATAGAAAAGTGGTATGTTTTTCTTGCAGGCTCTGCAATGTTTGCGGAAAAATGTTTTAAATAAAAGATAAGAATTACAATCATCAAATATTTAATAGACGAAAAATAGATCTAACACTGAAAGTTTTCGTAGATAGCTATTTTTAATTAAATATTTTGTACAGCTTAATTTAAGAACTTAATTCAAAAAATTTTATTTTTGAAATTATTTTCTTTTTTTATTACTTAATTCTTATCTAAATCACAAGATCGACGATAAATTAAACTACCTAAAAATCACAAAATGCACTAAAACATGCACACATGTAATATTACGATGATTTTTATACCATATTTTGGTAAAATTGTACACAGTTTACTACATTGATGAAATAAAGTATTAGCTAGATAGGAATTTTATATAACTAAACCCTACAAATTGTCTAGGTTGCACTGTATTTGCGACCCTCTGAACAAGGTTCTTTCTGAAATCGCACAGCAGTGCGACCAAAAATAATTTTCCCTAAACTATCATGCGAGGAAGTAACCGTACGGTACTTATTACAATGTAAAAGTGTACTGTTATCTCTACAATCACTTTTGAAAGTTTTATAACACAAAAAATGACCCAATTGAGTGTGTTTACATTAGATGTTTCGCTAATGTAGATACTAATATTTTTAGCAAAATAACTATCTGATGTAATGTTGTTGAGATAAGAAATATGTCACTCATTACAAAGAGGTATTATTAAAACTAATAAAGCAGTTTACTTAAGTATAGAAACATGAAGTTGGTATGAAAGACAACGGATATTTGCTATCGAATATTTTAAATAATTACATAAACAATAGTTAAAGCTTTTGAATTATACTTCACATTAGCTAATTTAATTAGATGGAAATGTCTTATCGCGACATTCAGTCACATAGTTTTAATTATTATAGAAATAAGTACTTCAGAACGCATTACAATACTAAAGGCTAGTTACGTCATTCAGTACTTTGATCATGATCAGTTAAGGTCACTATAAAACGAAGAATAAATATTATGATTGTAGAGTACGCGCCGCCATTTTGGTTCGTTCTCGTGACTCGTGTCGTGCGGGACACGTCATTGGTGGCTATCTCTTTCTTGCACGCTCTCCGCATATAGCACCATTGTAACCCGACACGTTTCTTACACACAAGCGATTTCACAACACGTTCGACACTTTCACAACTAAAATGTTTTGTTTATAAATTATGAATCTACAGAAATTTCATGACACACTTGTTTCTTTTCTTGTAATCTCCGTACAGCCTCGGCGACAAGGGCATTCTGCTCCAACAACCTCTCCACAAGATCGACTGGTTCTTGTTTTCTAATGTAGTAAGGTGCAGCACGGGCGCGAGCCTGCAGGTGAAGCTTTTGTTTCAGGCCAAGGGTGAGTTCCTCAATAGCAGGTAACCTACTGGAGGTTAGCGGACGATTCTGTTCTTCAGAGGAATGGCGATGGTCATATCTTGACTTCTCTTTCAACATAGTGAAGTATAGAACGGTTAGAATTTGAAGATTGATTAAGTAAGGGACTAGAGATCTCACCGGTACCGGTACGGTGGGCGGCGAGCAACGACGTTTGCGAATGCCGAATGAATGAGCGAGTGAGCCAGCTCGACCCCAGCGTAGGAAAGACAGGCCTCCGCGGGGCTACAGACGAGGGGGAGGGGATGACGTAGTCTGATGCGCAGTCGTGCCGGGCTGTATACAAACAATACGATGGACGTAAATAAACACAAGACAGACTCGATATGCCTGTACAGTGAACGGTGTTATCTGTGTGTTAGTGGTTTAGCTAGTCGGCCGACTGGCTTGCTGAATCATGAAAAGATTTCAATATAGAGAAGACAGGTAGGTCCGTCGCTCGATAATTGTCGACGTGTTTGATCTGAATAAATGCTGTAGGTATGTGTATGATTTGGCGATGATTTTGAGTAACGATATTATTATACTGGAATATCAATCAGTCTTGAAAACAATTGTGTCGACGCTCAATATAATATTAGTCTATGTCGACACTGACAGTATCTAGATAAGCAATAAGGACCCCGACCTGAATATGAATGAATGAATGGGATTATTAGATCATTGTGGTATACTTAACATTAATGTTTATATTATAGAACAGGATATCTTATAAAACTGCTGAGATATTTAATAGCATTTGTTATTATTGTAATAAAAACATCACGAATTTGTGAATTGATAAATTGTGTTCGCTAATTAGGTATGTACAATCTTAAAAAATCAGTGGCCAGAGTCGTGTAAGCAATGTTTATTTGTATAACTATCTGTGAGTCTCGTATGGGCGAAACACAACTAAAAACGGACAATGCCCTCGGTTTTTTCTAGAGATCACGTAGATTTTTCACTGCGTTAGGTAGGTATGTATTGTTATGACCGTTTTATACTCTTGGTTGGTAAACATCTTTATGACTGTATTAAAGTCTGATATTTTTGCATGATTATTATGAATGTCTTGTAACTTTTGTACTTTGCTATTATTGCTAGCGTGTTACAAAAGAAAGGTATTTGACGAAACTAAGGACGTTGGTATTTTTGTGAGCCATGGAAGTAATCACCAGCAACATTAAAATGACTGCCACATGAAGTCATTGACTCCTAAATAGTGCGACCGTTGCTTTCCGTAACCACGTTTTTATACTACAGTGTGATGTCATTTTACTAATATATTTTAGGTAGTTGTAAACGTTGAAATGTAATTGTACTTAAATAGGTACTTAAAATATAGCCAACAAAATCTATACATAATTTAGTGTTTTCCCTAATGGTATAAACACTATTTGTCAACCACGTGGATTTCAGAGCACTGTTGTTGTATTGCTCAATAGGGAATTTAAATGGGGTGTTTACAATAACAATGCTGTGTTATCTAAATATGGACGTTTCAAACAATTTATCACAAATAATATTATTATTAACAGTAGGTTAACGATGTTTTATACATTGTTTACCTACTTACAGTAATTTAATGTATCGGGCGACGACTGCCTCTAATTTGACCTTCGAATAAAGATAACATGCTACTACGTATAATTTTATTTTATAGTCACCTGTTACGGAACGCGCCGTTGTAGGTTCTTGGTTGTTGCAAATACAATTTGGCGAAATAGGGGACACAAACCCTGTATTATTGGGTATATAGGGTTTGTCTCCCTATTTGGAGTATGGTGCTGCTCTTCAGACTGTATTGTATTTGTAGGTAAACGGACACTGTACCCAAACTATCCGTTTACCTGCACCCTAGTTGACCTGACCAACGTCTCTAACGATGAAATACCTACCTAAACGAGGCTATCTACGAGCCCAAATAGCATGGCCTTCGAAACATATAGAAGAACGGTAACGAGACAACATGAGGGAACTGGAAGAAAAGCGATTAAGTCCAATATACAGTTTAGTTTTTAAACATTGTAATAAACTTTTCATAATTTCCTTAATATTTAATGACTTATTTTACAATAACAAGTATAAAATGTTGACTCAACAAGTTACGAGAAGAAATATCATGAAAATCTTTATACCTACGCATACGCACTTAGATCACAGAATAAGTACTTAATAGAACAAGTCTTAGATTTGTAATATTTAAATACAGACGTTTTGTTTTCGTACCTATCTGATCTTTAACTAGCTTGGTAGATACGTATAATGGCGATATAGGTAAATATTATCTTGATAAATCTAATCATATTTACAACACAATAAGATTAGAAAATATTAGTGTGGTATTTTTTGGGCACTTATACATTTTTTTATGTTACTTGAACTCGGTCATATCTTATAAACAGTACAGTAGCGTCATGATGATATTAGTCTATTAAATACCTACGGTAGAAACGTAGGAGGTAGATAGTAAGTAGCTCAGAATGGTTTAAAATATATTTTTTCCTGTACAAAAAACGTCACTTACCCACTTAAATCACTCTCTCAATTCTTTACATTTCGAAATATTGCCGTTCAATTAGGTAAGTATGTCCTCGTTTTATTTCTGATTACATAAGTAAATAATGTAAACACGTACGGACACTGGTAGTCTATAAGTTGTATGTTTTGAGGAAATAAACAACATAATTTAAATCTATGGGTTACTTACAGACAGAAATTAATATAATGGTACAAATGCTAAATATAGAAATAATACTATTTCGGTATGTCTGCAGTAAACTTAATTATTTAGGCGTATCATAAAGTTGAAATGAAAACGAGTTCCGTGTCTTAATTATTATTAAACTTCTCCATTTATTTACATTTCTTGATACAGGTACGTACAACTCCTATTTCATGTTAATAATTATTGTTATTACCTAGTCGTTTGCGATTACAACACCAAACTATTTCAATGAGACGCCATCTAGTGTCGAGTAGCTGAATTTCGCTCAGTTATTAAGTAAGTAAGTTTACGGCAGGTGGCGCTAACCAACCTTCACCTACATTTTTTAATTGAATCGAAATGTCTAGAACTAGCTAGATTTATTACTACTGGATCTAGAATAATACTTTAAGAAATTATATCTGTGATTAATGAATTCCAACTTTCAAGTTTCAATCGCTTAAAATAATGTAAGTAAACAAAAAAATCGTTTAGGTTCCAAATAGGCTGGACTCCCAATTGAACTGGGACATGGATTTGCTATCCAAATGGCCTGATTGCAGCATTATTGATTTATATGCGTTGTTGGTAGAGTTGCCAGGCGTCCCGATTTGCGCGGGACGTCCCGATTTTTAGGGGTCTGGGGACGCGTCTCGATTTACACCTGATCGGGACGCTAAATGACACGACAAATTAAAAAAATAATGAAAGACATTATTATTCAAGTGTGTTCAAAATGATACACGAGGCATCACTGGCTAGTGGTCCCTCTCTCGCTCAGAGCCTTGTCGTCTTTGTGCGTCACACGAGCTCATAATGTCTTCTATTTTACTCAATCCACATAATTATAAGTAATATGTGTCTAAATTAGTCGATCTTCGCTCATCCATTTCATTCATATGCAATAAAATGTAGCCAACAATACAATTTTAATATAAAAATATTTAAACTTTTGATGCAGCAATAATCCTTCATAGCTTAATTTTTTTTTCGTTTTTGTCTTTATTAACACAGTGGAACTTACAGTGGAAGTGTACCCAGCTTGGGCGGAGCAGCGCCGTGGAGGCATTTGGAGGTGGCTCGCTCTCTTTCTGGGTCTCACGCTGGGTCCTGGTTCTGGCCATGGTCCGGAACGAGAGGGAATGAGAAGCGGTCGCCTCCTTCAAAGGAGTTGACCGCAACCGTAAAGGAACGGACACCCTCACGCCCCAGTCGTCGCCTAAGTAGATGTCCCGGGCACCGAGAGTCGCTGAGTGATTTCCGGCCACCGTAGACGTGAGTTTGCAGATGACGAGCCATGGGTAGCTCGTCGTTCGCCCGTCCAATAAGGACCAAGCCCGGGTCGAAGGCACGTCGTGTTGCATATGCTCCTCAAAAAGATATCAGCAAAACTGAAAGGGCCCAGTAGGGCCGATGCCTGCTAGGGCTACGGGAACGTTTGAAACAGAACGCTTGACCGTAGCCTTGGAAAGCAAAGGGCGTCTGAAGTATTTCGGGTTTTAGTCAGTAGAAGTCTGACACGCCCTCTCATTCCACCCAAGAGTGCGAGAAGTCATTGGATGATTTCCCACTTCAAAATAATAAAAAAAAAATGTTCTGATCTAAAACCCTAAATCCCGATTTGTACCACCTGCCCCGATGTTTATCCAATCGGACCTGGCAAGACTAGTTGTTGGCTACTACGGCCATTAATTCCATTTAACATCTCCATTCGATGACATTATTTAACCCTAGAGTGGTCGAGCCTCAAACAAGATCGCGTGAACAAATATTACAATATAATTTAGGTAGGTAAGTAATCCATTTTAAAATGATAATAATTTATACTAGGATGTACGATATCATATTGTATCGCCATATCTACCGCATATCATAGCGGAATAGGGTTTTTTACTCTCTATGAAAAAAAACTAAAAATAATATTATTAAGATAGCTTAGGCAAAAAGCAGTCGGTAAGTGTTAGTTGTAAATTAATTTTGTTATTTATGAACTAATCATAAAATTCAATCAAATCATAATCAATCATATAATTTTAAAATTCAATTCAAAGTTTTCAGTCTTTTTTATCTGTTCTTTATCACCATGAAATAGTAGCCACCATGTTATTACATCATTTGGCTGTGTAAAGTGACAGCTGTCAACTGTCAAGTGATCGGCCATACTGAGTGAATATCAGCGTATTTATTTGCACAGCATATTGACGTCACGACCACAGAGTAAATATGGCGTCCACCGCGTTCTGCATTTTCAGAACGAATTAGAAGGGAGGGAAGTCAACATCCTACATCATACTGTGGGGCACTAATATGAGCTAGTGATAGAGAAGAGGGATGGAGCTGAAGGTAGGTAAAGCTCCCCTACACACCCTCTATAGCTCCATCCCTTTAAAAATTCAGTTTAGGTCGTCAAATGGATCGCATTAACAGCTCGTGGGGGTGTGCGGCCTCTGATGTGGTTCTGATGTTGGGTCACTCAGGATATCTAGACAATTAGGATATATTGATTTATTTTAAGCAATTTTTCAATTTACGAGCCAAAAATATAAAAATATTGTTCGCTGATGAATTTTACAAATGTTTTAAGTTAATTTTGCGTTTTTATGATTTTTCAGCGGGTCCTTTTTCACTCGCCTGTCGTCAACATCGAGCATGGTTTAAAAGCTTGTTACTTAATCTAACGCAATTCAACGGGATGTTTGACGAAAAGGCAACGCGAAAAAAGAGAGATAACGCCTGAAAAAACTCTGTTAGCATTCGGTAATTCCGTGATTTACTCGAATATTTTACAAAACTTGTTCCAGGAAATACGTAATTTTTTGAAACCCTTAAAAGTAAAAAAAATCGTCATTTAGAATCTTGGTTAAATTTGCAAGGCTTCTTATTGTTATACTTTTTTGACTTTTTATTTTTTGAGAAAATTATGTAGTGTCAAAGTTCATGCAAAATAGCAGATTTTCAGAGGTTACTGGATTAGTTTTTGCATAAATTTATAAATTAATTTCAATAGAAGCCTAGATAATATCCTAAAGATACTGTGTTTCCAAAATATCTAATGGAAAATGAGTAATAACGTCATAATTGCGTAAGAGCGGTTGTATGAAAAACGGTGAAAATGTATGTCGAGTTGCATCCCATTAAGGTCAATTTTAAAGATGAACGGAACCACATTTGGTTTAAAACCCCAATGGTATCTGATCTGTGGCATTTTGGCTGTAGACTGGTATAATTTGTTTATTTTTTTGTATTAAGTTTGAGCACTTAGTCAGCCATATCTCTGCTTAGGTAGGTAGGAATCGTGGCACTTTGAGCGCACACTTACTCACATAGACAAGTCTGTCTCAAAACTAAAACAAAACTGTTTTGCCTACGACACGCGCGAACACCTATAACGAAACTATTTTGTCTGGGAATGAAAACATATAATACCATTGAGGTATCGATACTGTATTGGCCATCGCGTATTGTTACTTACGCAGTATCAATTGAAAAGTGTGGATTTACAGAATTTTCGAGTACTAAACATAGAATTTGAGTATTGGACTCGAACCGCAGAATCGAGCCAAGATTCGAATACACTAACCGAATGATTTAAGTCGATCCATCCAAACAGTGACTCGGCGCAAAAATTAAGTATAAGAACTTCATTATATCGTTACTTTCACCCGATATATTTTGATCCGATACATCAATTGACGTATCTAAAATATATCGGGTAAAAATATCGGTATATTGAAGTACTTATATAGTAGTCTCGTCCGACGTTCAGAAAGTAAACATGCCGCATCATGTTGCAGACGAAGATTTTGTAGAAAAATTAATACAACAGTATCAATGAAGTCCATTTTGAGAAAGAAAAGAAATTGACGCATGCGGTGTGCGCCGCGTCGTCGTATTAGACAAAACTAGGAATGAAACGATACGAGTAAATACAAGTATGTGCATACTCGATACTTTTCTCCGATACTATGTACTTTTAGTATCGATGCTTTAAAATTAAGTTTAATTATCGAGTAGATATCAGTCAAAAGTAGGTATTTTTGAGTACCTACAATAATAATAGTGACATTTGCATACTGATATGAGTAAATACTCATATCAGTATGCAAATGTCACTATTTCATTTTAACATTGATAAAAAAAATGCATATCTTTAATTTAAGTTTTCTTATTCTTATCAATTTTGTACTTATCATTAAAGAATTCCAATATTTGTTATGGTTTTTACTCAACATTTTTCAAAAATACTACATTTTACAAAAATATCAATACTTTTCAATTGATACTGAGTAAGTATCGATACGTGTTGACCGACACCGTATCGAGTAAAAGTATCGATACCCTAATGGTATCATTTCATCCCTTTGTTTAGGGTCAAACAGTTTTGTTTGATGGTGCGTTTACACGTCGGCCAAGCCTCTGCCAATCGCCATTGTTTAATCGGGATTTCCCCGTTTAAGCAATGGCCAGGTATGTCGATTGGCCGAGGCTGGGCCCACGTGTAAACGGGGCATTAGGTGTGCGCCGTGTCGTAGACAAAACAGTTAAGTTTTATTTTTGAGACAGACTTGTCTATGTGAGACAAGTCTGTCTAAAGACTGTCTTGTCTCAAGTGTACGCAGGCCCTAAAAAGATCTTAAGGCGTATAGTCCCCTGAACATCTGGCCGGAGTTAAATGCACACTTACTCGTACTGCCGCCTGCGCCTGCATAGAGCGCCGCTGACCTTTAAAACCATTTTCTTTGCGAAATGATTTACATATGCTATTTACATTCTGAAGAACACTTAACCAGCAATTTTTTTGTGTAAACATATTTATAAAGATCAAAGCCGTTTGAAAGGAGTAGGGAAAACAAGCGAAAAAATATCATGTTTATAATTATTTTTTTAGCAAAAGTCGCTAAGAAAAAATCATACTTCATCAAATTGAAAATATTGTACATGAATCTATAATAAACATATACTTTTTCAAACCTATTAACTTAGTTACCGAGGAGTAGGCTTTAGAATTTCACTGTTTTATGGCACGTCTCTGTAGGGCCATAAGAAGTGTAGTATTAACGTCACTATTACGTTTTACTGAGTTATTATGTTATTCGTAAGTTACTACGTATTATTTTGTGTTTTTATTTATATTTAACAATAAAAAATATTCTGTTCTTGAGTTCCGTACCTATTTTCTTCAAAGGGTGGTCATAAGCCTGTAAGTATAAGTTTTTTTTTCAGGTGTGAAAATCATCTAATGATATCCCCGCTCTTGGGCGGCGCGAGAGATAGTGTCAGACTTTTACTGACTAAAAACCCATTCCTGTTCCTTCTTTGCCATTGTTCCTGGGCCTCGGGCATTTCTTTCGCATCACCCATGGCCCCAGTAGGCTTTGACCCTGCTGGGCCCCTGCGGTTGCTGACATCTCCTTGAGGCGCGCGTGGAACACTACGCGCCGTCGACAACTTGAGCTCGGTCCGTACGGTTACTGGATGATCGGACAAAGAGCTACCCATTGCTCGCCGTCCACAAGCCCGCACCTACGGTGGCCGGAAATTGGGATCGGAATCCATGCGGCTGGGGCGCGAGGGCCATTGCCTCGCGCGTGCACGTGCGGCCTCGTCCTTTGCTAGCATTACTGCTTTGCAGAGGAAGGCGACCGCCTGCCACTCCTCACTCCGAACCATGGCCTGTACTAAGGACTGGCGCGAGAGATCGCTGCCGTCGATCTCTCCCAAGACGACACGTCGGTGTTCTACCCAGGCGGGGCACACGTGTACCGTATGCTCCACTGTGTCCTCCGGGCGGTCCACACAATGCAGGCACCCGCGCGTTTCTTCCGCACAAATCCGGTGCAGGAACCTCCCGAACTTACATGACCGGTGAGGACCTGCGTCATGCGGAAGGTAAGCTTGTAAGTATAAGTTCGTTTACTAAATGCAGTAATCAAGATAGTAGAGGAGCAGCAGTGCTATCACGAGCTCTCACTCTTTCTCGCTAGAACGACTGACATTATAACACTTCATAGTATGGCTCGACATTAAGGACATGTAATGGATAACATCCCACATGCAAGATGGACTCACCACTAGATGTTACTAAAGAACGAACAATGTTTATTTCTTAGGTAAGTCCCCTGCTGTGGTGGCCTACAATATACATTATTTTTAGTACTTGTATGCGAAAGCTGAATATAGTTCAGTATCATTAACTGAATCAATTCCAATAATTTTTACACCATATTTTATTTCTTCCCGAAAAATATTTTAAAAAGTCACAAGTTGGACACCACCGGCACTAAGTATAACACAGGTCACGGCAGGTCATTGCGGGCATTAAGTGTCAGTGCACAGTGGATGCGGGAGCAAAACAACCCCTCAGTCGCCTGGATGGCCCGGTGACTATGTATTTGTGCGGTCGACCAGGTAACATAACAAGTTTATAACTTTGTGAGTTTTCATGATACAGTTATGAAATTTTGTACGTAGATTATTAATATAAAAATACTAGACACGTGTTTCGGGTTTCGCATATACTAAAACTAATGTTGTATGTCGTACCAGTAACTTAAATCGTTCGTCAGAAAATATAGAAGTGGGTTTCCTTGCCGGAATCTGTGTTTCCTGATGGCTACAACCCGGGAATCTTTAAGTCAAGAGTGAATAGGTTACTTCTAGGTAAGCGCGTTCCATCGTCGACTGCATCGTCGCTTTCCATCAGGTGAGATAGCGGTCAAGCGCGAACCTATCAAGAATAAAAAAAAATAAAACTAATAGTACCACGATATCGTGTTATTATCGTTATCGCCTAATGTAAAAACGGCTGGGTTTGCGTGGTAGATTACCTTTCCCTGGAGAGGAGGCCTGTTTCAACAGTATGAACGTTATATGCTTAATTATACTTGTGATTATTAATAAACTACGAATTTTAAAACAAAAGGACTGCAATTTGAAAGCTTTATATTGATAGCTTTTTTTTAAAAGATTGACTGCAACATTTTACATAACACTATTAAATAACGTATTTAGTAGATTCTAGGTCTGATGATTGGTCATCAGAAAAAAAATTGCAAATCGGTCCATAAACGACGGAGGTAACACACATAAAAAAAATACAACCGAATTGATAACCTCCTCCTTTTTTTGAGTCGGTTAAAAATTGGCCAAGTGCGAGGCGAACTCGCGGAGGAAGGCATTCGTACTACAATATTAAAATGGAACAAAGATGCCGATAAACTGTGGTTTTTTCATGGGAACCCCTTTATTTTAATTTTTGTAGCGGCAATAGAAATACATATCCTGTATCAAATGTTAGCTCTCTACCTCCTACGGTTTATGAGGTACAGCCCGCTGACAGATGGACACAAAGGTAGACGGACGCACAGACAGATAGACCGACCGCGACGGACTGACAGACAGTGGAGGCTTAGTGATAGGGTCCCGTTGACACCCTTCGGGTACGGAATTCTAAATAAAAATAGAGTAGTTATTTCGCCCCCAGTGCAGTATATAGTCCAGATCACTCCAAGTTGGGGGGAATAGCAGAATAACGATCAGACACAATTAAACGCGCTCAATCGTTGCCTGTTTTTAAAAGACTCGTTAGGGAACATTACCTGTCGCTGTGAGTATCGACAGTCGTGACTAATATTTCTGTCTATAGTTTTCAATAATTATGTATGTATATGTATCTATTATATAGCTTATGTATATATCTGTGTATCTATTTATTTAATGCTGGTTTTGTTACACCAATGACAGCCCCATTTCTTGTCTAGGCAATTACTGTCCATTCCAGGTTGCCTGGAAGAGATCGCGGAATGCGATAAGGCCGCCCATTGTATGTACGTATGTGTTTCAGTTTTTAGTATACATAAAGGATACACATAAGGGACATAAGGGGGCATAGGTATACAATAAAGGATACAATAAATAAATAAATAAACGATATATACTAATATAATAATTATAAATAAGTAAAGGGATCATTTATCTTCTTGTTTTTACACGTTTGTTTCTAGATCTACCGACTTGGACCTGTGCCATGACGTTTAAAGTAAGATTGATTCACTCTTATTTCCAGTGTGGGTAATAGATGGCGCTAGACAACCTGTATAACTCTGTCTCTTACCCACACTGAAATAAGAATAAAACAATCTTACTTTGAACGTCATAGTAAAGTCCTGTTCTGTAAGCTTTGGAATGCACTGGGCGCAAAACATAATGGATCACATACGATATCAACTACGATATCTCCCATGTCTATAGATCGCTATAAACATAAAAACAAACAGATTAGTACCTAATGATTGAGTATTATAAATTAAAGAGAGATCATAATATAGATAAGCTGTATTTTGAAAAATAACAAAATGATAACAATATTTTTTCTTCTTTTGTTTTAAACCGAGCTGTCATTATAAAAATCTTGGATTGATAGCACGAAACTGAAGCTAGCAGCCAAACAAGTCGGGGCGGATCGAGTATGGGTACCCTAGGTCCAGAACCAAATTGTCAATTTAAAGTTAAATTGAGCTGTATGGTACTGTTCCAACAGCTAAAAACAATAAATTTACGCATATGGTAAGATCCCTGTAATAATAAATAATAATAATAATAAAACATTTATTTCGGACGAGGTCCATAATAAGTTCAAACATTTTAATTGCAAATTAAATAATATTTTTATATTTGCTCCCCTGTAAATTTGGTTCTAAACACTCGAATCGGTTTAAATTTGATGCAAGGTCTACTTGGAGTGTAATTGAGGTCTGATATTATTTTCAAGAGGGATACTCAATCCCTTCTATTACTTTATAATTTATTAAGTTATGAATTTTGATTTTTTATAAAAAAAATCAGTAACTTTAGCCCCGAACTCTTGAATCGGTTCAAACTTGGTTCAGCGTATACTAAGAGTGTTTTTGAGGTCTGCTATTATTTCCAAGAGGGATACTCAATCCCTTTTATTTTTTATAATTTATTAAGTTATGAATTTTGATTTTTATAATAACTCTTCTGTAGTCCTGACTGAACACTCGAATCAGTTCAAACTTACTCCAAAGTCTACTTAGACTGTCATTGAGGTCTGATATTTTTTTCAGAATAGTATGAGTATCCCACTCATATAATTCTATTTTTATGAATTTGGATTTCTATCATAACTCTTCTGTAACTGTAGTCCTGAACACTCGAATCGATCTAAACTCGGTCCAACGTCTACTTAGAGTGTCATTAAGGTCTGATATTATTTTCAAGAGGGATACTCAATCACATCTAATTTTTATAAATTTATGAATTTCGATTTTTATCATAACTCTTCTATAACTTTAGTCCTGAACACTCGAATCGATCCAAACTTGATCCAACGTCTACATAGTGTCATTAAGGTCTGATATTATTTTCAAAAGAGATACTCAATCCCTTCTATTATTTTTAATTTATGAATTTGGATTTGTATCATAACTCTTCTGTAACTTTAGTTCTGAACACTGGAATCGATCTAAACTCGGTCCAAAGTCTACTTAGAGTGTAATTTAATCAAAATTAAATTTATTGTCATTAGTTACAACATTACCTAAGTAACAAAACGTATTTTGTATTTTCTTGTAATTAGGTGTTATTTGTGAAACTGTCACATTATTTATTAGCGACCCGTTTTTTTGGGGCTGATGTTCAACAGAACATTCTGATGAAAGTGGGCAAACTTTGTTCGGGCAGTTTCTCCACTCTAAAATGGTCAATCGACTTCAATGACAATTGCCAACGTCAAACGACGGGTTTCAACACACACGAAATTAAGTAAAATGTCATGTTTAAATACCTATATGATATACTTATTTATAACTTATTGTGACAAATGCCCGACGACCGGAGTGGTCATGGCCTTAGGAGCCAAGTAAAAACCGTGTGAGTCGGACTATCTTACTAACACAATTTATTTTATTTTGTAGTATTTGTTATTATAGCGATAACAGAAATACATAATCTGTGAAATTTTTTACTGTCTAGCTATTATGGCTCATGACTGAGATATAGCCTGGTGACAGACAGACGGAAAGTGGAGTCTTGGCAATAGGGTTCCGTTTTTACCTCTTTGGTACGGAACCCTAAAAAGTCAGAAAGAACGCTAAGCGAAAACAAAGTAGGTAATAGGGCTAGCAGGTGAAACCGAGTTGCACAGCTTATCGTAAAACTGAATTTTACCACCCCAACGTAGGATGGAAGCTAGAATACATTTAAATCAATAATAATCCACAACTATCACACAACGCCGTCTAGTCCCAAGCTAAGCAGAGCTGGTGTTATGAGTACTAGACAACTGATAAACATACTTAAATATTTTTAAATACATACATATTATAAATAAATACACCCAGGCACAACAAATGATCGTGCTCATCACACAAACATTGGTCCTGGGTGGGAATCGAACCCATGACCTCCGGCATAGTAGTCAGGGCCACTAACTAACCACTAGACCAACAGGCCAGTCAAAATATAATAATAAGGTGTGACATCTCTTATTTTTATTACTGTGGTATTTGTATCATAGTCGTACCGCTGGTATACGACGGAATACACGTATTGGTAGTAGAAAAAAGTGAAAGTTAGTAGCTCTTCCCTCATTTGATGTATCATGAAGTTTCTGTGCTCCAATGTTCCATAGCATGTACCTATGGAATGCAGTTTTTCTACTTCATATACCTCCATATAGCTATAAACGGAACTTCTCGGAGAATAGGTTCTACACGCATTTTATAATCTCCATGAAATAACTTTTTTATTATGCAATTTTATTGTTCCAATACTCGCTGGGATGTCATAGAACACACTTGTATTGTTTATAACGCCAATGATGTTTGCAATCTTTGTTAGAAGCAGAGCATGAAGTTGGCCTGTTGGATATTACCCAGCGATTTTTAATGTTACTACGATATTACCTCATAGTAACGCGGTGATGGGCGAAGTCGATAGCTTAAAGCTATCGATAAAAAGAAAGTGGTTTCGTGTGATGTTTTAATTTGGATATAACGTGAGTTAAGTGGTTTCTTTTTTGAAGATTTCTAAGATCGAAATAAAGGTATGTGCATTCCAATAAATAATGGTAGGTATGTAAATATGTTTAACTCTGTCAATGTATAACTGCTATCTATATATTTTATTAGATATCCCTTATCTCTCTTATATATAAAAATATTACAATAATACCTCGATTTCCACCAACGATCCTAGTATTTCCATTAATCCATGGTTTAATCTTATCGTAAACTTGGCCACGTTATCACCACTAGGTATCGTTTACCTGCGTACTACTAAAAAACTGCGATCGGGTTAGTTTGTATATAGGTAATATCTATAGACTCTAACTAGCTTAAAAATGCTAAAAAGTTAAAGCTAATTATTAAAATAAATAATTAAAGCAGAAGAAAATACATAGGAATCGAACATCACTAGCAAAGGCGTTGCGCAGACAGGCTACTAAAATGTCGAAAGAAAGTGAACGCAATAAGCGGCGACAGCGGTCTGGCTGTTTGTTTCTGGCAGTATGCTCAGATGCCTTTGCTTCGGCGGTCGCACCAACCGTCGGGAGCGGATGACGCGCGAAATTCGATTTTTAAAACCAGTGAAATACAATAATAACAAAAATATCGAGTATGTCATGAATAAAAGTGGGGCTGAACAATAATAAATAATAAACATTAAGTGACAATTTTAGTTTATTTAAAATGGATTTGTCAGGCGAAGCTAGTAGTGGGACGCGCATTCTCACCGCTCGTCACATAAGTGCAGACAAATCGCTTCCCGAAACGAACATTGCAATCAATTCAACGCTTCTGTGCCATAGCCACAGCCTGAATCCCGACTTTGCGTCTTACTTTTCAGGTAATTTTGTGCCATTTGTTATTTTGTTGATCATATCCCGCATTTCCTAGGTGAATTTTATGTCGTTTTAAATCAAACAAAATTTCTTATTGCTTGAATTTAGAAGGACCTTAGGAGATATCAGTTCTTTAATTTTTATTTTGTTGCAAATAGAGGCCACTAAGTAAAAAAAAAAATAAAAGAAATAAAAATAGAATTATAGAATAGAATGTTTTCTTAGAATTCCTGTGACTATTTTGAATTTGGAATGTTCTTTGCCAAACTGCACTATTGAAATTGGCGTGCCTAACTAGTCACAGCATACCTGCATACCATATAAAAACAGCTCATGGGTTGGCTTCATAAACTAAATATATCTGAACTATTCTACTATTATTATTATTTATAAAAGTACCTACATATCGTTTCCTTTGTTTTTTGTAAAAAAACTTCCTGTGTAAAAATATTTTTTATCCAATCAGCTTTTGGTATTGATAAATGAAGCTTATCTCTAAGCCAAAATGATAAATAGGTAGATGATAACATGATAACCATTGTTTGCATTTATCTAAATACAATGAAAGTAAAGTAATGTAATAATGTACTTTAATGGTGGTACTTAATAAGCGTTTTCAAATAAGAATAGGAAAGTCAATAACCTCGATCTGTCAAATGTTGATTGAAAATTACGGTTTGCAAAGAAAACTTAAGTATTTGCGTATCAATTATAGTATTTTTACTGAATCTTACTTTAATCTAGGTGAAGTAAAAACGTTATTGTTTAATCTAAATATAATATTTAAGTCATATTTAGTTTTAAAAAATCTATTTTTTTTCTTATTTTCATTGTTAGGAACATTTCGCCTTCTTCTTTCATTTGCCAGTACTCAGACACTTCACACAGTGACGCAGAGATTAGCAAAATTGAAGAACTGGGTTCTGATTATTTTTTTTCTTTCATGATTCGTAAATAAATATGCTATTCAATGTTTTGTACCAAATTTATCGATTTGACAACTATGATGTCACAACATGTCGTAAAAATCGATCCTATTCTTTTTTGGATTGTACCTACTTGTTTAATTTATTATATCGGAGTCTATTTGTCGTTATTTAGCTCAGCATTTCTTTTGAAGAATCCAGTTTCCTAAAGTAAGAACATGTATTCAGAAGATCGTTTTTTAAATGGATCTTCAGGAGGAAGAATAGAAAAGAATAGAAATACGTTTATTCGGGACAGACACAGCACAACGATTATAAACACACAGTAAAAAATAACAAATGTACAAAGCAAACTGTTACCAAGATTTGAAAACGAATCTAGCTTCGACTTTAGGAGAATTGTACCATTGGAATTGTATTGTAATATGTAAACAATACAAAACAAAACAATATAAGACACAAATCTTATTTTTCCTAAAATATTTTAATCTCAAAATAAATATAGGCAAGTACCTAATTTATGCGATACCGACCTAGATTCTATGTCATAATAATAATAATAATAAGATTCCCTTGGATCAAGGGCCTGATACAGAAGGTAGTACTCCTCGATACGGCTCGCATTGTGAGGAGGTTCCTGCCTCTGGAGCCCTAACCATCGGTAGCTTGGACCCTGTTCCCGACACCGGCGGACAACTATTTTTTATATTTATAAATGTTTTTTTTATATGTTTTTTTAAGAAATATTTAAAAATGTAATAAATACGTATAAAAAATAAATAAACAGAATAATAATAAATCGTTTATTTATAATATAGGACACATTTACAATAAAGTATATTAAAAAGTTGCTTATATGCCTGAACTAGGGTGAACCTGTGCTTCAGGCGAGAGAGTGTCATGATACAAAATAATAAATTAACACTGAATATGACTATTATAAAAACTTAACTAAATTTAGAGATACGGCGAGTTTTATTTACAAACAGTAAGTAGGTCTTCTGTCTACATAAGATATGCTTAGGAAATATTGGAAAAACATCTTTTATAATCAGAACATCTTCTTTATCATTCTTCGTCTTTTTTAAGACTAAGTAGGTATAATATATAAATACTAGTACCTATCGTCGTAATGTGATATAGCTAACCACAGAAGTTTACTGTTATACCTACCTTAGCAAAATCTATAGGCTAGTAGATACCCCACCACTCATATGGGTACCTACATAAAAAAATACTTCGTAAATAAACCTATGAGACTTTTAATCAACATCAGCCAAAAACAATAATAAAAAGGTAGTGCTTCCTGACTTGCAAAGGGTTACTTGAGGTAAGACAGTTCAAGGGTATAACTTGTGACATTTCGCACGCTTAATCGTACAGAGAAACAACTCAAAAATGAGGTTTTCATAAATTGAATAGTAAAACATGATTTGCTAGCTATCCTCCGAAGTTTCACCCGCGTCTTTGGTTACTGCTCTAGTCCTATTAGTAATAGCGTGATGTTATATAGTCCATAGCTTTCCTCAATAAATGGGCTATCTAACCTTAAACGGTTTTTTCTATTTGAACTGGGTGTTGCAACGAACCAAACAATCAAAGTCTTCAGCTTTATAGTATTATGACTCGTTTTTCAAATGTCAAATTGAGTTATTTCTCTTTATGATTATGGCGGCGATTTTTGAGATATAAAATCGACTTGTTTGTTCCATATAAAAGTCCGGTTCTGCAAAGCAAAATAGACTTAAAAATAACTGCAATTGCAATACATAAAATGGTAGAGTAACTATAAATAAAAAAACGGGGCAAGTGCAAGTCGGACTCGCACACTGAGGGTTTCGTACAAACTAACTTAGGTAAATAGTTTAATTCCCGAATCAAGTCTTGAAGATTTTTCCGAATAGAAAAAAAGTTTTAGACTTAATTACAAATTTTCAATTTTCCGATTTATTCCTATACTTTGCTATAAGACCTTGCTTCATGCCAAATTACAGAGTTCTAGGTCAACGGGAAGTACCCTATGAATTTTGATTCTCTTGAGATTGTCGAAATATACGTTTTTTGCGACATAAACGGCCGTATCTTTTTTTTTCGTTAACTTAGAAGTTTGGTTTTCTCACAGCTTCAAGGGACCGCAGACTTGAGTATATATTTTTAATTTCAACTCGGTACCTTCACGCATTTTCGAGATAAAGGGTCTTGACAGACAGACACACGGAGAACAAAGCTTACCTATAAGGGTTCCGTTTTTTCCTTTTGAGGTACGGAACCCTAAAAAATAAGCCAAGACCAAGACCCAAGGCCTTGAAGAATGTAATTTCTGTTTCACAGTAAGCTATGTTTAGAGTGGCGTAAAGTTGTGCAGGTAAAGTCCATTAAGTCCAAACGTGATTAAGTTCCGTCGGTGACAGGACAGACATTACAATGAAACGTTGCATAGCTTTGTAGTTTATATGCGTTCGAATTCCTAAGTTGCTAGACACTATGTCCAGTGCCGGATTAAGCCAGCGTGGGGCCTGTAGCAACTGCTACCAATGGGGCTAAATCTTTATAGGTAGTAGATAAGTGATAACAAATTAAATCTTCTTAAACTTATTTTTCTAACAGGCCGCGGCGCTCTTATGTAATGATGGGTTTATAGACAATTCCTCCATTATCTTTGTGGCAAATGCGGAATCAGTTGATTTCATAACGCACAGGTATCTTGAACTGTTTTTGTACGTAGGTACAAGCGGGGCCCACCATAATGCGCGGGGCCCATCCCTTACTACTTACTCTTGCTGCATGGCTGATCTGCCACTGATTATTCTGATTACAAATATCAAACAGTTACGAGTAGATAGGTATTGAAGTCTTAAAAGTCATTCGTTCGTCTTTAAAAAAATATCTGGATGACGGTAAATACTTCTCCATATCTATTAGTAAAAAAGTTTTTATACTATACGACGATAAGACTTAAAACAAAAAAATACATTAAATGGTTTATGGCAGATAGTATACATATTATCGGTCAACAGGACCTTATCAAATACACAATAGAAGTGGCTTGAATACCACGATTATTACCTCGTTTTGGGCTTACTTCTAATACACATAGTTTTACACAATATTTTTAATACACATAGTTCAATAATAAGCATTTCTATATTTTCTATGTCCCTAATTGTTATTTTAAATTTTTTGAAACTAAGATATAAAAGTCTATTCAGGCACACAGGTACACTCTTTCTTTTCTTTTTTTTCTGTTCTTCATAATCTCAACTTCCTCATGTATTTTTAGGAACACTTTGATTATCTCGTTCCGAGAGGAAAATCCTACCGCTTATCATATTCTCTTCTCCTTCGTTTCCCTCCTCACTCCTTGAGTCGTTAAGGTGGATCTTATACTGTTCGTAAATTGTGCGCCTCTGGATTTCTCTTTAGGTTCGTCGTTCCCTTCGTTGTAGGTCTTCAAGAAGAATTAGGGAACGTGTCCATAAACATGTAATTATAGGATTTTATTTGTTTACATGGGTATTGTATATGTCATAATACGTATGTGTATTTATTTAGGTAAGGGTATTATTAAATATTTGTGCACTTGTGTGATACTATCGACTATCTTTTTGTAAAATGTATCTTTGACCGGGAAGGCAGGAGAACCAAGGTTGCCGACATAGCACGAAGAATCGCCAAACTTAAGTGGCAATGGGCAGGGCACATTGCTCGCAGAACGGATGGCCGTTGGGGCCGAAAGGTTCTGGAGTGGCGACCGCGTACCGGAAGACGCAGTGTTGGAAGGCCCCCTACAAGGTGGACCGATGACCTGGTGAAGGTTGCGGGAATCCGATGGATGCGAGACGCGCAGGACCGTTCTTTATGGCGACATTTGGGGGAGGCCTATGTCCAGCAGTGGACGTCTATCGGCTGAAATGATGATGATGATGATGATCTTTGACCCAGAGGTATGGTGTGAAAAACCTAAATTGTAGGTTAAGAGCTCACCTTTGCGCATCAACTATTATTTTGTTCTTTTATTGTACTTATATTATTTTTGTATGCAATTAAGAATAAGAATAAGTAATTATTACGGTAAAACTTAAAAATATTTCATGATTGTTATTTTTGGACTCAAAAAATTCATTGTTATTTAAATTTTTCTCAAGAAATTAACTTTTTTCTATTTTTGTATTAATTTGGTTCTTAATTTACGCAAATGCTTTCAAGAGAACTCTGATATATTTTCCTAGTAGATGTGTTTATCAAATGGATTACTTTGGATTTGGAGGCATATAACAGGTCTTTTTTTTTGGGTCGGAAAATCATCTTATGACAAATGCCGCTCTTGGGTGGAGCGGGACTTAGTGTCAGACTTTTACTGACTAAAAACCCACTCCTGTTCTTTCTTTGCCTTCGTCCCGGGTTTCACTTTCACACTATCCGTGGCCCCAGTAGGCTTCGTCCCTGCTGGGGCGAAAAATTAACATGGATCATTGTAGGGGACAATGATCCGTGTTAATTTTTGCTATGGACCATTTTTATGTTTTTTTATCAATTCATATTTTAACGCTAAAATCATACGTTGTGAATTATATGATTACCTAATTAATTTGGGTAGAGCATAAAAATCGCAGCTACCCACAAAAGTCAGACAAAAAAAATTAAGATACTAAAAATTCAGTTTTAAATAAAGAACATTTCACATTTTTTAAATGAGATAAATATAAGATACAATAATATACAATCTTATTGATAAACAGTAACAATTATACAACATTTATTTATTTATTTTTCAATTCATGTACCTACTCACTTATATAATAAAAGAAAAGAAGACGGAAACAGAAAAAAAGGTACATAGGTGATGCTTTTTTACATGTGGTATAATAAACGCACATCACGAAAGTACCTAGTATGTTCAGAATCGAAAGCTGAATCGAATTCAGTTTTAAAAATTGCTTAATTATTTTTTTTAAATTATAATAAGTCTATTTCCAATCATTTTAAATTCTAAAATAAAATTCTTGATAAGTCTTGATTGCGTCACTAGGGTGTTTGTGTGCGTGCGTAGATACCAATATCAAGCAATTCCGATGTAGTGTGTCGGTCGATGTTCAAATTATTTGCCTACCATGTCAAGAATTATTCATGTTCTAATTGCTATAATTTGATTTTAATGTTATATTTAATTATTTATTTTTGCTACTTATGTTGCAGTGCCCATACAGGGTCCATAACTGCCCCCCCAGCCAAGTTACGATCGTTTCGTTTGCGTCGAAAGCCTTGAGTAGGCCACACCTCCGATTCCTTTGTTCTGACTACGTGACTGAGCTTTGAGGTGACGTCAGAACAAAGGAATCGGAGGCGTGGCCTACTGGAGGCGTTCGACGCAAACGAAACGATCGTAACCTGGCTACGGGCCCGTACCTTAGCTTTAAGACTATTTATAACGTCTTTATCACAATACGGTATGAAAATAATTTCATAAACAAACACTACCTAAGTGCATTCACTAGTTACTGAATTTTGTTATTGGGGTTTTACTAATTGTATATTCATACAGTTAGATGTTGTATAAAAAAGTTCAAACGATACCCTTCCTTAGCACTTGATTGTAGTTAAGATTATGACAATCACATCATCATAAAGGAGACGTTCTTCTTTTTTTAGACAATCGTTTGTCCCTCTCGCAAAATCATGTAAATTTAAATAATTATAGGTATATCTGACACACTCTAAGGTCACTTCAAAGATTTCACGACGTGAATTAGGTACTACAGGTCAATATGATACCCAAATAAATAGCAGTGAGACCGGTATACTATATCTATGTCTACAGCCTTTGAGTAAACTTTGTTTGACCACAGCCGAAACGGATGTGAAACCAATTAGACATATTAAAACACCAAAAGTACAGATAGAACATTTAAAATTCTAGTTATTACTGCAGATGACAGTAATTTGAATGCAAATAGTGAGAGGTTCTTATAGGAATCGGTTGCCTCATGTTCTGTTTGGCAACAGTACGATCTTGCTTAAGTTTCATCTAGGTATGCTACTGTTCTTAATGGCATATTATCTGTTAGCAATTACTTCTAGTAGTGTGTCAATCAGTATATATGTCGTGGTCAGATCTTAGAAATTGATCACTTTATGATATGGCCAAGTATAACTAGCCAGATCGTTTTAAACGTTAAAGTTTGATGATATTTCAATTCTCGCTTGGCCTACTTTCTTTAGACTTTTTATTATCATAGAAATCCTACATTAATGATATGCTCAAACGAGGATTGACATATCATCAAATGTTGACGTTAAAATGATCTGGCTAGTTTTAGTTGGCCATTTCATGAAGTGATCAATTCTAAGATCTGGCCACGACATATAATAATTATAATATTCACACTTTGAAGAAAAAAAAAATGCTGAATCTGCAGAGTGCCCTTGTTCGACAATCTGTGTTTGTGTTTCATGATAGTTACAACCTGGGTGTCTTTAAGTCAAGATTGAATACATTATTTCTAGGCAACTGTGTTCAATCGTCGACGTGCTACATCATCGCTTACCACCATGTAACCACCACTTTCTCACCTGATGGTGAAATAGTGGTCTATCGTGAGCATATCAATAATAATTTAACAAAATTCTTGTAAAGCCAAATCCTTCTCGGCAAACCTGCTTTCAAAATTATAAAAAGGTTTGAAAACTCTCATTTTATTCACCCCTTTTAGTTTCGAGGTACTCGCGAATGAGTCGTGAAGTGAGTTTCGTTTGCCAAACAACCATTGCCAATCGACAAACTTAGTGACTTATCAACTATTTTGGCCAACACTATTTGTTTTCGAAGAAATCTTTAAGAATATATAAAGTTCCATCCGGTTAAGTTTTTCGCAATCATGGTGCAACATGTCCAAGAAGAATGGTGACTCAAACATTCAAAGGTCTCATGAAAATAATTATATCCTCTCCACATTCAGTTTATTTATTAAGCGACAACCCCGGGAGTCATGCAACAACCGTACTTAAAATATTAATAGAACAATCACGTAAGGCTTTGTAATTATCAAAAAGATTCCTATCGTTAATATGGTTTCACTGTCATATCAATTACTTCAACAGAAGCACGTTTACTAAGATGAAAACCAATTAGACCAATTGTAGTGTTAATTGAGACGAGATCAATTGCGTTAAAACTGAATTTAAAACAGCACGCACGTTACATACATCTCGTGTTTCAAATATTAGTATTGCTAATTCAATTATGAGTTTCCCAGCAGCCAGGAATGATGTAGTTGGTTGATAGAAAATGCCTTGCTTCTCGATATCATAGGATGTGTAATTCAGAAATACTTGTTAAATTTTTTGTTATTGTCATATTATTAGTATGCGCTTGACCGCTATCTCATCTGATATAATATAATAATAATAATATCTCACAACTATCACACAACGCCGTCTAGTCCCAAGCTAAGCAGAGCTTGTGTTATGGGTACTAGACAACTGATAAACATACTTATATATTTCTAAATACATACATATATAGATACAATTACACCCAGACACAGAACAAATAATCGTGATCATCACACAAACATTTGTCCTGGGTGGGAATCGAACCCACGACCTCCGGCACAGCAGTCAGGGCAACTAACCACTAGACCAACAGGCCAGTCCATGATGGTAAATATTAATGTGGTCGATGATGAAGCACGCTTGCCTAGAAATAACCAATGCATTCATAATTTAAAGACCCCAGGTTGTAACTATCAGGAAACTGACTGCGGCAGGGTATTCCACTCCTTAGCTGTACGCACTGAGGTTTGATTTGAATCTTTGTTTATTGACGCTCATTATAAGATTACAATTGATTTTAGTAATTATGGCTAATGAATGATTTAGTTTGTCGATTGCATAAAATCATTGATTTTAACTTTTCCATTTTCTTCTCCCTCATCCAGTATCTTTTAAGGTTTTTACCAAAACTTTTAACACCTAACAAGGTGAACATTTCCACTAAAATTAAATTCGATTCGAATAAAGGGATTTTGGATTGATGGAGTGGTTGACCTTTGATAACTTTTTTGGCATCGAATTTTTAAATTGCTTGGAAGGGCAACTACTAAGTTTTAAGCGTCGATATTTTATAAACAACAGACCTATCAAGCTAGGTAGGCTGTACTTATTTTTTATGCAGAATTAATTGGAATCGACCATCAGACAGAAATATTTTTTAATTTATTTTGAATTAAATTGTTATTTTAGATATATCATACTTAATTGGAGTTTATTCATATAAAAATTAAAGAACATCGCGGAAGTACAATCAACGAAATTAATAATGTTGAAGATTGACTGGCTCCACCAATTCAATTTTAAATAACTATGTCTGAAGGTAAAAATGTGTCCCTGTGGCTTTGTTTCGTGTGTATAATTATTTGCATGCAGACTGAAAATAATTAGCTATCTACACTACAAGTCGACATGACAGGTTCATGTTAATTCACCTATGTGGTATATTATACGGACAATTGTTTTTTATTACAAAAACAAATAATATTATATCTTATTAATATCTTTTTTTTTTTGAGACCGTGTGTACTGTTAAGCCCCTCAGGTCACCGCATGGTGGCGGGTAAACCACCAGCAACAGCATTCCCAAGGAGGGTTAGTGTCAGGCAGGCGGCTGCCTGTCAAACAGTAGCCATATCTTATGCAACATGTTGAGTTTTATTATGTATGTACATAAGCGATATATTATCTTAGTTTCAGCAGGTTTGTTCCCGACAATTATTTGACTTAAACAGTAAGCACATTTCTTCAAGACAATTATACACGGTGTCTTTGACATCGACGCACAAACGAATACCATGGATCCAGTAAGTATAATTTATCATCGGCTTTTTCCAAATGACAAAAAAAACTGTACTTTTTAAAATTTAAACAGTGTAAAATCGTTATTCTAATCAATCCCGATCACAATTTTAAATTTATAAGTATTTTTTTAATTTCTTCACTAAAATTGTTAATATAACGATTTTATACTGTGTAAGTATATAAAAAAGAAAGATTTTTTTTAATTTGGAAAAAGTCGACGAAAAATTCCACCACTGAGGGTTCAGAATCATGTACTGGATCCATGGTATTCGTTTGTGCATCTATCTCAAATCAAAGAAACCTTTTATACAACATCATTGCACGTAAAAAACTGTGAAGTAAACGCACGATCTGTAAGTAGTATGGTCAGAGTCGGCTACTGATTGATTTCAGCTATAACATAGGTAATTTTTTTTAACCATCTAATGAAGTTTCCACTTATTATTTTCGAGAAAGTGAATATAATATTAAGTAACAAATTAACAAGTAAGTAGCAGTACTATTTATTATTAGCAAGTAGCCTTGCTTCAATATGTATCTAATTCAACTATTATCATTATTATCTCATTACCTATAGCTATATCTAGTTTTCATTTTAAATCAGTGTTTCTACATTGTAAACATTACTCAATCAAACAACGCGAGTATATGCGTGGTTAACGCTAACGAAAGTAGCTATGATTTTTTTTACGCATTGTGAAATTACGTCATTACATTTCCCACACGTTCATGCGAAAAGAACATTATTTTCAACTTTTTCGGCGGTGTATCTACTACTCTGTCAAGAAAGTACCGGGAAAAGATCAATAATACACAAAATGTCTATTATTCATCCAAATTTATTTTATCACCTTCAAAGTATGCTCCTTTAGAAACGATACACTTGCGCCAACGAATAATCCATTCATCAAAACATTTTTTAAACGCTGCTTCCGGAATTGAGTTCAGTTCTCGCCGCGAATTCTCCTTTATGTCTTCTATCGATTGAAAACGGGTGCCACGAAGTGATAATTTGAGTTTAGGAAAAAGAAAAAAGTCGGCAGTAGCCATATCTGGTGAATATGGTGGTTGCTGGATGGTATTTGTTGAGTGTTTGGTCAAAAATTCGTTCACAATGATAGCCTTGTGCGAAGGCGCATTGTCGTGGTGCAAAATCCAAGAATTTTTCCACAAATCTGGCCTTTTTCATCGAATTCGCTCTCTTAAACGCCGCATAACGCTCAAATAATATTCTTTATTTACCGTTAGACCTTCCGGTAAGAATTCAGAGTGCACAACACCGCGATAGTCAAAGAAAACAGTCAACATGACTTTGACTTTTGATCGACTTTGGCGTGGTTTTTTCGGTTTCGGTTCAGTTGGAAGGCGCCACTCCGAAGCTTGTTGACTAGTTTGCATGTCAAACTCGTAAACCCACGTCTCGTCACCAGTAACAATGCGTTTCATGAATGTTGGGTCCGAACTGACTCGTTCTAGCATGTCCTCAGCGACTTTCATGCGATTGAGTTTTTGGAGAAAATTCTGATCTTTTGGGACTAGCCGAGCAGCAACATGTTTCATACCCAAATGATTAGTTAAAATGGTACGGATCGACTCGTGAGATACAGAAAGTTTGGCGGCTATCTCTCTCAGAGTTGAATGGGGATTTTCAGTCACTATTTTCTTCACTTTTGCGATGTTAACTTCAGTTGCAGACGTTGACGGCCTACCAGAGCGAGGCAAATCTTCCATCACATCTCGACCGCTTTTGAACGCTTTGAACCACTCATAAGCACGAGTTTTTGATAAAGTCGATTCAGCGTAAGCCTTTTGTAACATTTTCAGTGACTCCGAACACGAAATTCCATTGGCGATGCAAAATTTAAGACAAACTCTTTGTTCGATATTTTTGTCCATTATGAAATTCGCAATACACACTATAATATAAATAACAGATGCAACTCAAACTCCGCGCCAAAATGGAAAACAGTTGTGCCAATGTAACAACTACAAAAAAACAAAAATTTGAATTTGGAACCATAAACAAATCATCCATTCCCGATATTTTTTTGACTGAATGTACATCGACGGGCAGGCCTCATCGGGAACGAAGCTAAGTTCGGCGTCGGCTCACAAGGCGTACTGCAGAATTAAACTAGATTAGCTTAGCTCGCATAATTGGCATTTTTTTATATTTTTTTTTATTTTGTACAATATTTAAATACTAATCCATTAATAACATTTAAAGAAATCTTTTTATGAAAACGGCATCATAATTCGGTAATTAGCATTTCCAATATTATTATAAGCAAGAGTGGGAGACATGGTGGAAATGTCTCGCTGTCTTTTTTACACACGTAATCTAATAGTGTGACGTCACATTACAGTATACATATCCTTATTCTTTTATTTGACAGTTTCCCCTTCAACTTGATTTAGATGGTTTCTAACTTACCTATTAAAGAATGGATTTGAAAAAATGTTTATTTTTGGAACAAAAATAATTTAACTGCCCAGTGACATAGCAAAGCTAAAAACAAAGTTTCAGTTTCCTTTCGCTTTGATTCGTGTGTGACTTGCGCACTGCGCTTACTTAACCCTTGCTCGATGTTTCTGGGCACGGCGCGGACACATATCATTTTTCACATAATTAATTACGGAACCGTGACATTTTCAGAGGAGGGCAAATGAGTGCTAAGTGATAATAATTCATTTGTGACTTTTATGGCTTGAACATTAAAAGTAAAAATATAGGGTAGAACGGAAATCAGTTTTTAAATCATTCCATGTGCAGTCACAGGGTTATTCAGCTGCAGATGAATGATACATTTTTTATTATTATTTAGACCAATTTTCATAATATAATCCACTGCTGGGACTCAGCCCACTCTCTATGAGAAAGAGTGGGAGTGGTGTAGTGGTGCAAGCGACTCAGTCGTTTAAGGCCTTTAAAAAAGACCCGACTTCATTACACAACTGAAGTCGAAAAAGAAGACTAGAGTTTCCAGTCTTTAGTAAAAAGACTCCGTCGTTTTACTAAAGGACTAAAAGATTTAAGCGATTCGAGCTGCTTTTAATAGAACTCGCCTCTGAGTCGAATGTATAATACAGCTCAAGCTTTATGGTTAAATGCGGTGGAAAGATTCTGATTAGGTAGGTACTTTGTATTCTATAAACCCTGTGTAGATAGTCTCCAAATTAAAGCAATGAAGTAGTTAATCAGACTTTAGTAACCAAAATTAAGAAATACATAAATATTGTTCGTTCTTTAACCTTTCGAATACCGTAATTAGAGACACAATAGAAAGCGAACCCCACGCGAACGTCTGGTTCACTTGGGGTTTAATGTATTAATAACATCTAGTAGTGAGTCCATTTTGCATGTGGGATGTTATCCACCGTGCGTCCCTTAATGTCAATCAAGGGCTTTAATATGACGTGTTATAATATCAGCCTCCCTAGCCAAGTTACAACCATTTCGTTTCGATTCTCTTTTCGTTGATCGCCTCAAGTTGGCCACGCCTCCCATTTCTTTGTTCTGACCACGTGACTGAGAGTTGAGATGACAAAGAAATAGGAGGCGTGGCCTACTCGAGGCGATCAACGAACAGAGAATCGGAACGAAACGGTTGTAACTTTGCTAGGGGGCAGTCGTGCGTGCGAGAAAGAGGGATGGAGCTATACACCCATCCCTTTAACAGTTCAGTTTAGGTGTTCGTGGTAGAGCCTCAGGACATTTTCCGTCAGTTTACTCACGATTTTCTTTTAAAATTTTGAGAGCAGTGATGGTGGAGTAAATGAGACAAAGTAAAGCGCCTGTCTAGGTTCTAAACAATAATTTCACGACTCATTAGACGGAGTCCTTACCACTGGGTCAACACTACAAATGAAATGAATGAGAGGGGTTGTTAACACTTGTTTATCGCATGACCTCCTTAAGTTTAAACTGGTTGAAAAAGTTGTAATAGCAATTTAGATAAAGCATTTGGATATATTTATCTAATGGTAAAACAAATATTTTAAAGTGAAAAATTCTAATCGAATAATTTATATTCAAATTGGTTTTACATTTAAATTTATCAAAGTAAATAAAGTAAGTTGATAGATCATACCTAATACGAGATACTCAGTAAAAATTATTACTAAAAAACGCATTATGGAATGATTTGAATCAGATGGATTTATTAGCAATTGTAGATATTATCATATATAGGTAGGTTGAATTATTAATAAAGCTAGAAAAAAAAAATTGAAAAATTACAAATTGTTAGTTAGTTATTAGGGTTAGTTAAGGTTAGTTAGTTATTCTAACGAAGAGGAATATCGAAGTAAGTTCGAATCTATTATTATAATGCAATACATAGGTACGTATTGAGTAAAGGAAAGGGAAAGTTGTTTGGAACATGTTTACTTACGCAAATATTTACATAGAGGTGCGAATTTAAAAAAGTTTTACTAAAAAAAAATGGTGTGTATTCGTCAAGTTAATTTCCATCTAAAGTACCTTGGTATTTAATGGCGAAAAAAAAATCATGAAGCCATAAATAATAATAATAATAAAAACGTTTATTTCGCAACTTGCCATATTTTAAACTTAGATCTAGTGCAAGTAACATAAAGAACAAATAGTTACTTATTCCTTAGAATACCCACCCAGCTTACTGGGTGAGAAACTCCAAACCTGGGGAATGTCTATTTGACTGCGTGCAGTCGTTTCCGCCGCCCCATGATCGGAGAGTCCCACATGTCATGCGGGACAGGCCTCGCCTAGTGCAGGAAGTCTTCGGAAACCATGCTATGTTAATAAATAATAAAAACATAATACTGTAGAACTACCCACTCCCTGTAACCTAATTTTTTCTTAATAAATTATTATTATTATTAATTATTATGTCAGCCAGCGTTCTGAGAATGGTGTTGGGGCTGGCGCATACTGAGCCTATAAAGAGCGTTTAAATACCGTTCACAATATTTTTTCAGGAAGTAAGCAAGCAATGTTTAATGGAAAATCCATGCGTCACGTAGCAAAATATTTTTTATCAAGATTTTCAATGTCAATGTTGAAAAATAATATAACAAGAACAAAACAAGTACAAGTTACTTTACTTATAAACTTAATGCAGGTAATAATGGTAAAAAAATCTCACGCACGACCACGGACTTATTTTGTTCTTTAAAGCTATGGACGTGTTTTATTCAGTCAAGCTTTTGTTATTTTTTTAGTTCATTTGCTAGGCCGGGAGCTTGGAATTGAAACTAGTCTGGTTAAAAATAGCTTTTGTATCTGAAGTAGTTACATTGGTTTGGTTACTTGAGACGAGACTGATCGTAGCTCTTGAAGGGTGTTTAAAGCCTAAATAAAGGCTATCTATATCCTATATCCATGGACGCCTTGCGATACCGCTTCTTCGACAGAGATTCATAGTTTTGTATGTAAGCTTCTCGCAGGCGTACCTACACCAAGACCTGTACCATGACGTTTAAAGTAAGATTGTTTTATTCTTATTTTCAGTGTGGGTAAGAGATGGCGCTAGACAACCTGTATAGCTCTGTCTCTTACCCACACTGAAATAAGAATGAAACAATCTTACTTTGAACGTCATGGTAACCCCGCAAGTGTATAATGATGAATACGCGTCTATGAAGCTAAGCGTCCGTGGACAGTAGACCTAAATGTTAATGGTTAACGTCTCATTTATTGATAATTGTAATTATTTATTTTTCTTGCTTGTTTTATATAGCCTCTTTTTTTATAATGTGAATGTGAGAACACTGTAGACTCCGCGAATTCTTAGGTTACTTCCTATTACGACTCACTTTTTATTATGATTATTTTTTATTGTACTTTTTAGTACCTACAGTACTGACCGGACTACACTGTCCTTACATAATATCTATTTATACTGTAATATGGAAATATTGTAAGAACAACATTTTTTTTAAAAGGGTAAACATGGAGTTTCTTTTTCTTCTCCATAGGAAACGACCAATTTGGAACCGTGCACTAGCTTCTGACGTTTTATAAGTGCTCATGTACGCCTATGTAAAATAAAAAACTTTTGACTTTGAAAAAATTAATAGAAAGCAAATGATGAAAGAGAATGATACTGGTTAAGTAAAAAAAACGGGTCAAGTGCGAGTCAGATTAGCCTACGAAGAATTGCATACTATTAGGTACCTTTGTTCTTACGAAATTTTAACCTTCTTGGTCAACGGCTTCTGTTAATGTCTACTATTAACATAGTTGTTAGGTTATTATTGTACTAATATCTGTATTTGTATACTAACAAAACTTTTTATGTTGTAATTATACTAACAATTATTAATAATTAATTAATAAATTTTTCGAGTGTAAAAAATGCGAGTGAGTCCGACTCGTGCTTGACCGGTTTTTATTACTTTTTCTTATATTTTAGAGAAGAACTTTAGAAGTCCTTAAGTCAGTTATTTAATGTTTTGTGTTTTTTTACAAATGATTGAAACCAAAATAAGGCTAAAAAATGGAAAGAAAAACTCGTTTAGAGTATTTTTTTATTGTTCATTGTTATAGCGGCAATTGAAATACTTATATCTCTGTGAAAATATCAATTGTGTGCTTACGGTCCATGAGATAGACCCCGTTGACGTACAAGACGGACGGATGGACGGGCGGACAGATAGTGTAGATTTAGTAAAAAAAACATGGTTCTTCATGGGATGTACTCTTATGAGGTACATATACGTATTTGAGTAAGTATATTAGGTAAAATAAACTAGGTCCACCAGACTCATGGGTCTTTCACCGCCTGTCAAATAGGAATAATGAAGAATGTAAGCATACATCATCATCATCATCATCTTCCTGCCCTTGTCCCATCTTATTTGGAGTCGGCGCAACACGATTTTTTCTTCCATTCTATCCTGTCAACCGTCATACTATCACTAACTTCCTTTTCTTTCATATCACTGTTCACACAATCCATCCATATTTTCTTTGGCCTCCCTCTCCCTCTCCACACATCCACATGTATACTCATAACTCTTTTAGTAACATGCGTTTCTCTCCTCTTTACATGGCCATACCAAGACAAACGATTCCCCTTCAACTTTTCAGTCACTGGCGCCACTTTCAAACTTCCTCTAATATATTCATTTCTCACTTTATCCTTTTTGCAACGTGCTTTCAATTTCTATCTTCATTAACATGATCGACTTGAAAGGTCACGGTAGCTTGTTATTTATTTACTTATATAAGGATTGAAAATACTATTGGGTTAACGCATGCTTACGCATAAGGGCCCAATTGACGACGACGAATTTTATTGATCGCTGTTCTATAGATAAAAGATATTTTATTAATTCTAAAACTAGCTTTTGCCCGCGACTTCGTCCGCGTAGTAGTCGAAAATGGTTTTATTAGGTTTTTTGAGATACGAAAATATGAAATATTATTTATTATCTTCGTCGTGTGTGATAGTCTATTGAATTGTATGGCGAGCGATATTATATCTTAAGATAAAATATTATAGTATCTTAGCCGTAACCTAAGACAAACTTATTATTTGCGGTTGGTACAGTAATCGATCATCAGATCGAACCGCAAAATTAGGTTTGTTTTTTATTGTATATACTTTTCCGGGATAAAAAGTACCCAGTGTGGTGCCCAGGATATTAAAGAATAATTATACCAAGTTTCATCGTAATCGAACCGGTAGTTTTTGCGTGATGCCTGAACAAACAGACAGACAAAATTTTTTAATCACATTTTTGGGTTCGGTGTCGGTCTAGTAACACCCCCTGCCGTTTATTTTTTTGTTATTTTCAAAGTACAGAATTTTCACTTCTACAGATTTATTATAAGTATAGATATAAGTATGCAGTAGGTACAGATTGGAGTCAGTACTGCAGGATTAAAACAATGGCGTAAATGTTTTGCCGTTGGTAGTGGCGTATGAAATTACATACTATGTATGCAAATATGTACCATAAATCTAAGTATTTTATATTCTAATCGATACGAACTGATAAAGTCTACCTTAGAGCGTTTGTCTTCTCGTAGACCTTGTAAATGGTACCAATACTGCTTTTAACACATTTTCATACCTACCGTAAGCATGGGCTTCCATACGGCGAGCAATGGGTAGCTCCCCGTCCGGCCATCCGGTAGCCGTCCGGACCGAGCCCAAGTCGTCGACAGCGCGTTGTGATCTTCGCGCGCCTCAAGAAGATTTCAGCAAATCGTAGGGGCCTAGCAGAGTCGAAGCCTACTGGGGCCATAGGTTCGATTCTGAAAGAAAAACCCGGGGCCTTGGAACGAAAGGCAAAGAAGAGACGTAGCAGTGAGTTTTAGTCAGTAAAAGTCTGACACGCCCTCCCACTTCTTCTAAGTGCAGGAGAAGTCATTGGATGATTTCCTACCTAAAAAAATTACACATTTTCATGAATCCTTAGCGATTTCTGTGCAACAACACGTTTGCCTAGAAGTAACCTGTTCATCATTGAATTAAAGACTTGTAGGTTGTAGCTATCAGGTAAAATAGACTCCGGCAAGGAATTTCACTACTTAGCTGTACGCACACTGAACGTTTTCCCAAAATGCTTTGTGCCTATAGGTGGGAGGTTCACCATGTAATGTTGGTGTATCGCCGTACATCTGGTGGTCCGATAATGGAACGGGTTTGGCGAGATAAAGTTACTTGTGCAATTCTGATGCATATAGCATAATAGCATAATCAGCTCTTTAATGTTCCCGTTCCTGGGACTCGGGCTTCTTCTCTCTAGGAGTGGGTATGGGCCGTAATCCACCACGCGGGCCCAGTGCGAGTTGGTGAATGTCAAATGTCTTCGATTTTTTGGTATTAGGACATGCCGGTTTCCTCACGATGTTTTCCTTCACCGTTTTGATAGCAGTGGTGATGAAATAAATTACACAAAGTAATGCGCCTGGCTGGGTTTGAACCCGCGACAACTCTCAAGTCTGATGCACATTTTCTGAAATGCAACCGAAGCAAATGCTGCTGGGCTACAGAAAGGTCTTCGATAAATCGAAAGATCTCTAACTCCCTTAACACACTTGTTATTAAGACCCTTAGAATAGAATAAACTTTATTGTACACCAAAATAGTAACAAAACTTTTACACAAACTTAAATCTTTGGGTACAAAGGCGGTCTTATCGCTGACAGCGATATCTACCAGACAACCTACTCTTTAATACCTACCTATCTACCCTTTAATATTATATTAACCTTCTTCATCTTTCCACAGCCCTCCACCTCTACGCCTGGGTGATCTGGATTCTCGGGCTGGTGGTGCTGCTGATAATATGCTCGCTATACATCGTCACTATCCGGTCGGCACTGAAGCACTGGCGAGACAATATCAGCAATGTTGTTGTCGTCTTAAGTATTTATCCTGTAAGTTTTCCTTTTTTCATTATTGCATAGCATAGCATAGTCGGCCCTTTTTTTTTCATTATTGATAGGATCGTAATATTCCAAATCTCCACACATGGTAAACGAAGATGTGTTTTGTATTAGAGAACCTTTGCTTAGAAAATACATAATTAATTTTTTTCAAAGTCAAAAGTTTTATTTCTCAAAGGCCTACATGGGCACTTATAAAACGTCAAAATCTAGTGCACGGTTCCAAACTGATCGTTTCCTATGGAGAAGAACCGGCAAGAAACTTCTTTTTTGATTTTTTATATCCAATGTACCACGCTACCATCCTCCAGTGTATATAGATGTGACACGTAAATGCTGTTATATTGATAATTTCTTTTCTGGGAAGAGAACTACGTCCTGAAATACAGGCTCGGCCTATCTCAGGCGCAGTTGCACATTTTTATTGCTTATGCATTTGTATTAAGTCACCTTCAATTTATTGCTCAAATTTGTACAATATTTTTATGGAGAAATAAATTATTATTATTATTATATGCAGATATCAGGAAACCCCATTTCTTCTTCACGCTGTACGCACAATGTAATTATTGTTTTACGTATTCTTTCATTGACATAGATTCCTAGAATAAAGTATCTGCTTCCTCAGTTTACACAACAGTGGACAATGGCATACCATTAGTATATTGCATTCAGATCTTGAACGTCCTTAGTCTCTCTATAGATAATCTCATGGGCAAAAAGTAGTTGGAAGTAATGATCACAAAATTGGTTTTCATTGTTACGAATATTCTCATTTATGACTGAATCGATCGATGACCAGCAAAACTCCTGGTCGGTTCAATATTGGTGCAAAATAAAGTACCTATTACATCAGACTCCGAAACTATTTTCGGGGAAAACGCTGAAGGGGCAACAAGGAAGTAATTAACTTTAGTTTTATGAGCTCTGGGACATTTTTCCGCACGAAAAGCAAATATTGTATTCACCCTGACATGGCCAAGGTTACATACACATGGAACTTGTGGGGGAGTAATCTAGGGTCGCCTAAGTGGGTGGGCTTACGGCTTGATTTGTTCGACCCCTGTTATTTTTGGACCATTGTTCACATTTGCCCGAGTTTTAGTAGTTCTAAGTTATGAAATAATATTATAAACGACAGTGAATTTTACAGTAAATCGTCAGAAAAATGATACTATTTGTTGCACATATTTGCATTCAGATATGGTGTAAGTGCTAAAAGTAATCGTATTAGGTATTTTATTGCTAGTATATCATTTCGTTCTTTTGTATACATTTATTAGGTTTTTTGGCGCAATCAGACTACGGTATGACGTAGTTGAGATTGATAAATTTGAGCAAGTCATTGCTATAGATTTTTAAACTAAATTAACAACGGAATGTTTTTGGCAGCGTAATTTGTTCCGTGTTTGCTGGAGATGTAGGTAGTCAACTATGACAAATGGTAAGTCAGTCGTGGTTACAAAACGTTACGATACTTATAATTTTCGCTGTTTCCGCGATATGGTGTCAGTGTACACCGATGTTACCCAGAGGCTTCATATTTATGAAACTTTTCTGAATAAATATAACTGGAAAAATCGTACCAAAATCGCAGTCAATAAAAATAGAGACTTCATATATTCAGGTAGGTACTAATAGCGGTTTTACGTGCGCCTTTGGTTACTGCTTCGCTTCAGTCAGTCATAGCGTGATGTTTTTGATGATTTTTGATAACGTGATGTAATTCGTCATGAACCTGGCTATCCTATACCACAGTGAATTAGTCTGTAAATGGATTTTTAAGAGGTTCCCTGAAAAATAGATATGTGACACAACTCTTCGCATATGTCAATAAACATATTCGCATATGTTTATTGTGTTTCACTCTTTTATAAGTTTCAAATATTTAGACTAACTTTAAAGAACCTTCATATATAGTGGATTTATCTACACTAATATAAAGAAGTAAAGTTTTTTTTTTGTTTGTAGGAGGTAATTTCTGAAAGCACTGGTCCGATCGCTAAAATTTTTCACCGATAGAAAGCTGCTTTATTCCTGAGTCACATAGGGTATATATTAAGGAAGTACGCGGGCGAAGTCGCGGGCAAAAGCTACTTACTACTAACATTATGATTTATAAAAAAAAAAATTTGGCAAAAGCCCCCTCCGTTCTTTCCATATTTTTAGGCTATCCCAGGACTTACAGAAAGTGATTTTTCTAATCCAAAGATTAGCGAGGTTAATTTAAACACATTAAATACCTACTAGTTGTTTCCTGGGGTTTCGCCTACATATTTAGTTACTGCTCCTATTGGTATGATGTTAAATATCTTATAAATATAACCTTCCTCGATAACTGGGCTATTCATTCAACACTAAAATAATGTTTAAATTCGAACCTATAGCTCCTCAGATTAGCGCGTTCAACCAAAAAATTCTTCAGCACTGTAATAATAAAAGTCAGATATATTACCTATATAGATCTTAGTGATACCGGAGTAGTACTAGAGTCTATTATAGAAATGGCCACTACCAAAAATACTTATACTTCATGGAGTATATTAAGCTTTACTCAGATGTACCTGATAGCATTTCTAAGGAGTATATACCTACTTGTATTGTACAAAGTGGTATTGAATTACTTCGACCACTCTCCGTAATGAGTTGTCACTTTGTCAGTTATCTTCAAACCTTCAGTATGCTTTCATGACCGTGCCCATAGTCAACCGTCATTGGATCGAGTTCATTGAGTAAACATACTGATCAATTTGTCCGCTTTCAGTGGGGAAGGCCACAGAAAAATACGAACAAAAAGGTGAGCTTCCCCTAAGCTAAGTGCTTTCAATGGCTTTTATTTATGAGTGGTCTCTCGCAGGAGAATCTATGAGGTCGTCTGCGCAATTGACTCACATTCTTTTTGTAAATTTAATTGAGAAATCATGAAATAACTACTCTGTCAGACTTTGACCACTTGTGTTCCTTAAGTTGTCATTTGCGTTCCAAATTATGTGCGCAGCCCAGAAATTCCCAACATCTGTATTGTAAAATGTGTATTTTTATAAGTGTGGAATAATACGTGTAGGGGAAGTCACGGGAGCTACATATCTGTATAGGCAACGGATTGTTGTTCCGGGTCTGGGTGTTCCGGGTCTGTGGTACACAAGAGGACAAGACGTAAGTTATAGAAAGTATAAGGGAGGAGGGGGATATGTAATTGCGGAAAATATGTCACTACTTTATGACTTCCGAGAAATCTTGCCACGAACCGCCACCACATACCACAAGCTACTTGTCCTAATAAAAGGTGCTTGTGGTGTGTGTATTTATATTTGCTCTTAAATTGTAGGTATTTAACTGAGCCCATTATACATATACTGGTGTCCTGAAATACAGGCCTACGTCTAGCTTAGGCACCAGTCTCCCACAATATAATATTGTAATTGTAAAACTGCAGTTATGTATTGCTTTCTTTATACTATGTAAATGTACCTTATTTATATTGTGGTGAGAAAATAAATCTTATTATATTAAAAAAAAATAAAAAAAATATACGCCCTTGTGTGTATGTGAGTCTCAGTACCTACATGTTTGTGAACGTATCCACGATACAGGAGCAATTCCTGTTGTAAGCAAAACTTATCTTAAAAAGCAAAAATCTGCTATAGATTGATGTGTCACAAACTCCCTTCGAATTATCCAGTATTACCTGTTACCTGTTCACGTAGGGACCTAATGACAGCATCAGCGGACGGCACTGCCGTGGCCGAATACTGGGCCATACAAGGAATTTGACTAGTTTTGCCATCGATACGCTAAGAAGAAGATCCAGTATTTAGGTACACCGTCAAGGTTTTTTCTTGATTCGAATCAAGCAGTTTCCTCTACCGACAAAAATGGGGAAAAATCGAGCAAAACAACTCTGAATAAAGTAATTGTTTCACAAGTCAGTTAATAAATATCCTTTAATTTACGTAATCCAACCTTGCCATTACAATAAATATTGATACTTGACCGCTAAAATGCTAAACTTAAAGTTATTTCACTTGTGAAGTCAAATTCTCATTAAATTACGTAAAATGCGAGGCCCTTTTTATTTTATTCAGTTCTTTTTAAATAGTTGCGATCTGTTTTTTCAATAGTTAGATAGTTGAAACGTTAGGTTAGAAATTAAATGACCTCTCGCTTGCGGCTTTTGTCCAGTTCATGATCCGAGAGGGAATGGGAAGCAGTCTGCAGTAATGTAAGCGAAGGAGATGGCGGAAAGTATGAGGAGGAGGCAATCCTCACGCTGCCGTTCTACGGCCCCTGGCTTGCGGATGGCGAGTAATGGGTAGTTCCTCATCCTATAAGGACCTGACCTGAGATGTCAGCAAACGGACTGGGTCGACGAGAGATCCCCCCTAGCCAAGTTACAACCGTTTCGTTTCGATTCTCTTTTCGTCGATCGATTAGGCCGTAGGCCACGCCTCCGATTCCTTTGTTCTGACGTCATCTTAACGCTCAGTCACGTGATCAGAATAAAGAAATAGAAGGCGTGGCTGACTCGAGGCGATCAACGAAAAACTAATCGAAAAAAAACGGTTGTAACTTGGCTAGGAGGGCTGATACTTGCCGGGGCTGCAGGATTGATCGAAAGAGTTACCGCGGCCCTGGAACTGAAAACGCAACTAAAGGAACACAGGTTGGTTTTAGTCAGTAAAGGACTTACACTCCCTCTCGCATCGCCCGAAGCGCGAAATTCTTAAAAAAACTAAAGAAATTATTTCCTTTGGTGAGCTGGGTATAGGGTCCATTGACTAATAGTTTTTAAAGGCATTGTAACATATTGTCATAACAATGTAGAAAGTATTTGAAGCGTGCATATTGGTTTTAATTAGTAATTGATTAAGAAAACTTATTTCATATTCATAATAAAGTTGGTTTTGTATCCTTGGTGTAACTCATAGAAACAAAGTTCCAGTTTCCTTATTACGTTACGTAAGTGGTTGTCCTGAATATTATCGCTTATTTCTTAGTTTACGTCTTCTGTTTGCTTTTAGACTGATTACCTATATGTATTCGATAGAAACCCTGGTTTATCCGACTCACCTTAAATCCGATGAAATCAGATTAATATAATATAATAATATTCACACAACTATCACACCACCGTCTAGTCTCAAGCTAAGCAGAGCTTGTGTTATGAGTACTAGACAACTGATAAACACATTTAAATATTTCTAAAAACATACATATTATAGATAAATTACACCCAGACACAGAAAAAATGATTGTGCTCATCACACAAACATTTATCCTGGGTGGGAATCGAATCCACGACCTCCGGCATAGCAGTCAGGGCCACTAACCACTAGACCAACAGGCCAGTCAAAAGATTAACGTGCGTATAGCGATTACTTTGATCTTTTTATTTCCAATAATGGTGTTTTACATTACCATTTATTATTTTGAATTCCTTGCACTATACACTGTTTCCTAGACATTAACGCTCAAACGTGTAACATGAATCCACCACGGGTAGTTCAGTAGTAGAAGGAAGTTTTCATCGATGGTTTCCTATTTAAAACAATCTTTATTTTTTTATTTGTGTCTTAAAGTGTATATAATCTTTATTTATTCAGTCATTAATTTGCTTTTTTGTCCTGAGCATCTTAAGCTTAGCTGAGCAATAGCACCATCTTCTTTTATTTACATTGTGTTTTGTAATGAAAAAAGTAAGTTAATTACTTTTTCATTTCAAATCTCATTGAGGTTGATTAGGATAACGATTAAGTACCTACACTTTAAAATAAAAGGGTATACACAACGGGGCCTGGGTTTATATACACCTAGTTTTTAATTAGTACAAAAAAATAGGGCTCTATTCCTAAGTAGTTATCGGTTACTGATCATATTTTTGTAGTCAAAAGTAAAATAAAACGAATTCCCAAAATTATCCACAAAAATTGGTCCTAATTGATAAATTCATACTAGTAGATATCAATAATTCATAACAATTTTAACTAGAAAATACTACGCGCAGTGTTTTTTCCATTTTGATCGTTATTTATTCATTCATAATCAATATAGCCTGTACAATGTTTTCATAAATTGAGTGACATTTTGGGATATAAACATATGCTAATAACTTTGCAGTTTATGAATATTATTTATTGAGACTTTACTTCAATAATTACAAGACCTTTTCTAATATGCCCTTTAAGTCTCGTATCTACTACCTAATTAAAATTTTGTGGTGTAAACGCTGGCGTATCAGCAGGTCAACAATGAAAACCAACAACTTTTTAGTGTTCTATATTTAAATTAACTTAATCTAGTTACTGTACACTATATGTTCATATAACATAGGCATAATCAGCGTTATAATGTTCCCACTGCCGAGACACAGACCTCCTCTTCAGGAGAGGGAATGAGCCGTTTTCACCACACGGGCCCAATGCGAGTTGGCGGCTATCATATATCTTCGCATTTTTTCTTCTGAGTCAAGCCTGTCAAAGCGTGGTTTTCCATCCTCGTTTTGACCAGCAACACGAGGATATTAATTATAATTATTATAAAAAATATATATAAAAATCAATCAATCACCAGCTTTATTAATATTCTTCTGACACAAAATTATTAAATTGCACCGCTCCTGTCTAACGAACTTCATAATTTAAAATTTTCGCGCTGTTTTGGAAAACCGGTCTTTTTTTTTATTTTACATCTCGGATGTTTGTTTGGTTGGTGACAACGGGACAGGTGACTGAAAAACAGAGACGGATGACTGAGAGAAGGGATGGGCCTACAGATGGGCTCGTTCGAAACGGGACGTATGGTCGCTTGGTCACTATAGCCCGCCTTTTTTGTTAAGATATTTTCCTCAATTGCAGACTGCGGTAATATCATCTACCTATCTAACTTAGTATCTAAATATAGAAAACAGTATATAAAAACAAAGATCTGCCTAGATTAACAGAAATAAAATATGTTAATAGATCCTTGTGTCAAGTAGGGTACGATTATTTCGCATTCCGTGGCTCCGTGGGTCATTATTGCGTAAAGCCTCTTGTGTCGTAATAAGACGGCGACGAACACCGCTCTCTGATGACCGCCATGCGCACGCGCCACCGCGACACTGTTTAAAAAGTCAACTTTCTTAACACTGTTTTGCATTATCTGCTTCACCTCGCAAATATCAGAAGATAGAACAAGGATTTCACGTTTTGTGCCTTAACTTTGTCAACAACATGTATAACTACGTTAGATCACGCTAGTATTAAAAAAACGAAAGTTTGTGAGTGTAAGCTTGTTACTTCTTCACGCTGGAATGGCTGAACGGATTTGGATGAAATTTGGCACACGAGTAGATCATGTCAAGTCAAGTCAAAAGTTTTTTATTTCACATAGGCCTAACACACACGGCATTTATATAACGTCAGAAGCTAGTGCACGGTTCCAAATTGGTCGTTTTCTATGGAGAAGAACCGGCAAGAAACTCCATGACCTGGAATAGCATATAGGATACCTTTCATCCTAGGTGTATGTCCCCTTGGAAAAATTTATTCTTTCACGTAGATAAAGTCGCTGGCAGCAGCTATTATAGTCTTTCATATGACAGAATAATCTTTGTTTTACTTACTTGGGAAGCCCCTTCTATCGATACAATTTTATTAATTAGGATTTGGACATATATTTGAACCTATATGTCAAAGTTAGACTCATGTTTTACTAAATCAACCAGTGGAATACACTGGAATAAAAACCACGGGTAGTGTGAAAGCGAAACCCGGGGCCCTGGGACGAAGGCAACGAAGGAACAGGAGTGGGTTTTTAGTCAGTAAAAGTCTGACACATCTCCCGTTCCGCCCAAGTGTGGGATTTGTCATAAGATGATTTTCCCAACCAATAAAAAAAAACCACTGGAATAGAAATAATTCGGAATTCTATCTTCTTCGCTTCGGTGGCAAGATACAGTTCTCTTGTTGGCTCAAAATTTCGCTATAAGTAATAAAAAGTATCACTCATTGTGCTAGATTTAGTTGATAGAACATTTAGAAATCTTTAGGGCCGAGCATCATTGTTACATTGCTTGATGAATCGAAGATGAAAAGGTATTGTGTTGCAGATTGATCATTGTTACAGCTTCGGCGAATTGTTTGGAAACCACAAGAAGCGAATCTTGAGGAAAACGCTTGAACTATGAAGAAATAATATGAAATAATATCTTTTTTTACGCCTTTTAACTTAATTTTAGATAGTGGTATGGAAAAATCCAGTAAGTAATAAAAATAATTAAGTACTTACGTCAATAATTGGGTCAAAACCAAAATTATCAAGTTGCGAATCGCGGATTGCGACCTTCATTGTTTAAAACTTATTTACTTATTTAATTAGCTTTATAATGTTCCCACCGCTGGGGCTCAGGCCTCCTCTGTAGGTGTGGGAATGGACCGTAATCCACCACGCGGGCGAACTGTGTGTTGGTGGAAATCACATACTCGTATTTCTGAATTTTATGGTTCTAAGACATGCCGGTTTCCTTTCAATGTTTCCTTCACCGTTTTGAGAGCAGTGCTAATGCAATAAATTACACAAACGATCGCGCCTGGGTTTGAACCCACGGCCTACAACTTGTAAATCGGGGCCGTTACTACTGGGCGACCACAACTCATTTACAGCTCAGTAATAACTAATTTACTCGCTTCGCTAATTATGACAATTTCATTCTTTTAAGTATTGTGAATAAAGCAAGGATTACATGGATGGATAATTTAATTAAAAATATTTTATTTAATAGCTAACTTAGGTCCAATAACCTCTATTAGCTTAATTGTGTACAAGTATAAATAGCTGTCCTCCACGGTTTCATCCGCGTCTTTGGTTACTGTTCCGCTCTCGTGGGTCGGAGCGTGATATTATGTGGCCTATAGCCTTCCTCGATAAATGGACTATCCAACACTATATTTTTTAATTCAAACCAGTAGTTCCTGAGATTAGCGTGTTCAACCAAACAAACGAAATTTCAGCTTTATAGTATAGAGATTTTACATAATAGTTAACTTATGTCCATATAATATTTGTATGGCCTACAGATGTTCCGGGTTTTGGTGTCTTATCTATGTGAGTTTACATGTTTGTGAACGAACCTACGACACAGGAGTAATTCCCAGTGTGGCGGATCGATTCTTTTTTTCCAAAAATCAATATTCTTAATAATTGATAACAATTTAGTCTAAAACATATTTTGAATTTTTGATCATTGCTTGGCTCTTGCTTGGTCATCTCCTCACCTGATGGTAAGCGATGATGTGATCGACATTTGAGCACACTTGGCAAGAAGTAAACTATAAGCTAATCTGGCTCAACTTGCACTGGCACAGATGCGAAGCGTAGCGAGTTCGGGACGCATCATGTTCTTCGCATTTAAATAGCATATTTATCTCAATTTTACGATTATTAAGGTACAAATAACAATCGCAGATCCCAGACATTTACAGAAAATGTAAATTTATGAAAATTGTTGTGATGAATGTAAAAAGGTCCTACCTTTTTTATTTTTATTGTTTTGTCATATCCTGTCTTTTCTGATATTTCCTGTTTTCTGATTACCATCTGCATTACTTATTAGGCATGACAATAACAAAAGAAGTTTTTTTTAGTACCTACAAAACAAAAATTATATTACACCCAAAATATTATTACAAGATTAATTATAATAATGCTTTACATAAGTAGGTATATACGTTGTTTAAATCGTCAAAGATTATTAAACAGTTAACAAAAATTACAAAACAGAAATCGCAAGTTCTAAACACATTAGACCAAATGTTTAGTTATCAGTAATAAGTATGCAATAAGATATTGCATATCGAACGCTTGTAAATGAGTTTTATTGGGTGCTGCAAACTTCTATAGAGTTTCTGGCATGTCCTTTGTGTTTTAAATATTGAATGAATAAACGCTCGGAGTTTCCTTGCGTGATCACATCAGAAATAAGATATTCGCAGGAGAACCAAGGATATAGACATAGCCCGAAAAATCGCCAAACTTAAGTGGCAGTGGGCAGGGCGCATTGCTCGCAGAACAGATGGCCGATGGGTCCAAAAAGTGTTGGAGTGGCAACTGGAACCGGGAGATGCAGCTTTGGTAGGCCTCCTAAAAGAAGGACCGATAACCTGGTGAGGTCTGTAGGAATCCCATAGATGCGAGACGCACAGGACCGGCCGTTGGCGACACTTAGTGAAGCCGCAGTCCAGCAGTGGATGTCTTTTGGATGAAATGACGCTAATGATGTAATATTGAATCGCGCGTCAACGCGCAACGAACGTGACTTCGCGCGTCTTCGCTTGGTTAGATTTGGGTGGTTAAGCGCGTCGTCGTGCGTTACTCGCGCGCAGTGACGCGAAAAATATTGCTTGCAATTGTTATTCCTAATAGGAATTCCTGGCTTTTCATCAACCTATTATTAGTTTTTATACTTAATAAATTTCATTGTCAATCAATTGAGGATTTTTAGACCTCAATTGATTGACAATGGCTGTGAATAAGAATTAAAAGATTTGCAATGCTTTGTTACTTGTACTTGACCGATTTTAGATGCTCAAGCAACTTGCTGTGAGCGGTGGGAAAGCCTTGCATCGACTACTGACTAATTATACTTACGTAATTAATTTGTATACAACGATCATCGGTAAAACGAATAACGAAACGACAAGAACAACCTAACCTAACCTTTATTCAGACTCCGAAAGGGATCAATCATAACAAAAAAGTTTCATCTGATTTATACTACTCTACCTACTGTCATCTTAACTCATTTGTAACTTATATTACATATACTAGCGATTAGCCCCTACTTCGCACCGGTGTTACAAATCTTTTTACTTCTATAATATGCATGATTCATGAGGATTGGTGAAAATAGTACGAAAATCCCGTTCGATAGTTTTTGATTTTATCGCGAACAGACAGACGGACACACTCGATAGGGACTTTGTTTACTATAAACAAAGTCCCCATATGTAAGGATTTGTTTTTTAATAGTTGATAAGCTCGGTCTTGACCACTATCTCACCTGATGGAAAGCTAAAGCTAGTCGTCGATGGATCACGCTTGCCTAAAAATAACCTATTCACTCTTGACCTAAAGGTCCCCAGGTTGTAGCTATAAGGATAGATCAGATATATAAATCAGCTAAAATTTTATAAGCAAATGTTAGGTACATTATTCATTTATGTTTTTTAGTTTTTCAAACTGGAAATAAAACACACGGTTATATTTAGGTAACTATCTTGTCTAGAGTAAAAAAACAAGTAGATATTTAATTTAAAAAAATAGATAATTAAATATTATCTATTATTTAATTGTGTACACTGTAGGTACATGTATTTTATTATTAGTAACTCTATTGTCGTTAATTTATTTTCACACACCTTTGACGTATTATTTCAATTAATTCCTATGCAAAGTTTGCAAATTAAGGCTTTCATTAAAACTTGTTTAATTGTATTTTACTTAGTTAAAGATCACATACGTAGTTTCAGTATAATTTATAAACGTAAATACCATTTAAAATGTTGTTCATAATAATTGTTTTACGCCGAACTTTTGAACGCAATTCTACGTACTATACAAAATTATTTTTAGTATACGCGAAACCTGAACATAGTTTTTTCGGAATCGGTTACTGAATCGATTCCAATAATTTTACACCATGTTATATTTTTTCCCAAAAATATTTTGAAAAGGTTCAAGTTGGACACCACCGACACTAAGTACAACACAGGTCACGGTAGGTTATAGCAGGCATGAGGCACCAGTGCACAGCTGGGTCATCATCTTCCTGCCCTTATCCCGTTTTATTTGGGGTCGGCGCAACACGTTTTTTTCTTCCACTCTGCCCTGTTACTCGTCATGCTATCACTAACTTCCTTTTCTTTCATATCACTCTTCACACAATCCATCCATCTTTTCTTTGGTCTCCCTCTCCCTCTCCATCCATCCACATGTAAACTCATAACTCTTTTAGTAACATGCGTTTCATCCCTCCTCTTCACATGACCATACCAAGATAAACGATTCCCTTTCAACTTTTCAGTCACTGGCGCCACTTTTAAACTTCCCCTAATAAATTCATTTCTCACTTTATCCATTCTCGTCACACCACACATCCATCTTAACATTCTCATCTCCGCTACATGCAATCTTTTTTCATCCGTCTTTTTCACAGCCCAACATTCTGATCCATACAGTATGACAGGTCTTATCACGGAGCGGGAGCAAAATAAGAAATCAGAAACGTTTATTTCAAAGATACCAATTACAGGCACTTTTGAATTGTTAAAATGTAAGTCAGTCAAAAAAAAAGTGAAGCTAAATTGCACCTTCCAAAGCGTAGATCTCTATGGAGAAGAATGTGCAAGAAATTCCATAGACACTCTTTTAAAATAAAATAAATCATATTATGAATTACATAAATCTTGGTTACATATTTCATGTCGCTTCTAATATGTGAGCACAATGTAGATAAGTAATAATAATTACAAAAAAAATTAAAACTAAAAAAATAGAAATTGAATTAAGCCACTGGCAGCTAAGAAATAACCAGTCTCAACTGACGGCACCCATAAGTAAGCCCTCAGTCACCCGGATAGCCCGGTTACCATGTATTTGTGCGGATAATCAGTTAACGTGACAAGCTTATAACTTTGTGATTTTTTTTTGATACAGTTATGAAATTTTGTACATAGATTCTTTACATAAAAATACTAGACACGTGTTTCAGGTTTCAAATATATACTTAAACTAAAGTTGTATATAGGTATATGCATATAGGTACTATTACGTACAACTGCGCTTAAAATTTCGGTGTTAAATTAATTAATTCTACGTATATTGGTAGAAGTAATTTATTTCCTTAAGATTTTTTTTTTATACTTGCACTTTAATTATCTTTACATTAATCAACTGTAGATGCAATTGCGTCAAATCGAGTTTAGTTACTCGTTTTTCTCAAGGAACTTTTTTGTTTTTGCGTTGCCCGACCAGGAAATCTATTTAGGGAATTAAACCTAAATAGGAAAAGGTTGCGCAAATCGTAAGGAGACAAATAAATAAATCTTTGGCTTATGTTTTTAAATTATTATAATCTCAGTTCATCCATAAATACAATCCTCATAATTATTATCTGTTCATCCGTCAATACAATCTTCAGAATTATTATTCCATCTGTCTTGAAATGATCAGCAACAGTCGTTTCCCTTATCAAAAAAATAAAAAAGCTAAAAGCCTACAATTGCTATAAGATGGTGCGGGTGACAGTTGTCAGATTCATACCATGTAGCTACCTATTCTTTTGTCATCTTAAAAATGCATATTTTCGTCTCGCTGTCATTCTACCCATTCTAAGTAAAAAGACCTTATGGTGTTATTTAAAGCACATTTATATGCGCTATAGGTACTTAATTTAGACATTTTTTACTTTTTCCAGATCGTGGCTGCGACAGCTTTCATTACGTTAATAGTGCCCAGGTCCAGGGTACCCTGCGAAGCGATAGCCCAGGAGGCTGTCATGATAGCGCTGTACCACTTCTTCTGTCTCGTCGTCGCCGAATGCGGCGGATCAGATCAGTTCGTCAGGTTCGTATTCAATCAATGAATCTAGTTCCTATAGTTAATGCCTTTGTGCTTTTTGTACCAAATAAGGAAGCAATTAAATCTTTAACAATAATAACTGTGGTATTTTAAATAGGTTTTGCTATTTTTAGAGCGTGGTTAATTCTTTTTTATTAAATAATTATTGTCAAAAAAACAATATGGAATATTAAAAGGTTTGATTTCTTTTTGTTTTTGATACGAATCAACAGTCAGAAATGTCAGATGACATCATAAAGATATGACTCAGGCTTGTCGCCCTTTAGTTAGTCGACAACACCTGAATAATAATAATAAAACATTATTGTATATTATCGCTCAATTACTTAATGAAGGTACTTGCTACAGTAACTTACGCACAGACTACTGTTTTTTACGGTTTTATTTATTTATTTTATAATTTATGTAAAAGAAAAAGACAGATCAAAATGATAGAAATTTTAATAATAACCACGCACTGTTATTATTGTTATTCTGATAATTTTAGAATTGACGTTTACCTGAAATAATATTATCGATATCATATTGCCATAATATCACAAACACCAAAATAGGCCAAGAACTGATAACCCCCGAGAAAGTTTAAACTGGAGAAAAGATATCGATTTTATTTCTAGTATAAAAATATGGTTAAAAGTTCACTCGCCTCATCAGAAACTAAAACTATTTTTCCATAACAGAGCATATTAGCGTCTGGCTCATCGAAGTATTCTTTAAAGCCATCCAGGTGGTACAACGGAGTCATGCGATCATAATCCGAGTCAAATAATAATATTAAAAGAAAATTAAAGATCCTGTGTGACTTGTGCAAAGAAATCTTATGTATGTCTTATTGAAACACAGAATCGGTCATTGATGTCTTTTAGCTGTAAACCCAAGCTGTAAACATCAATAAATCAGCTGATTTATAGCTTAGAGCTGCGTAAGGACCGTACAAATGTGTAAAACACAGCTTTGGGGTCCATAAAGGTATCCGCGTAAGTTTTTGGTTATATATCAGTGTGTATACTCTATTAAATAGTTTAAAGTATTTAGTGAGACTTTAAGCTGCGTACTACCTAAGATTCCGTAAAAAATTACCTGATCTTAAGACTGACCAGGTAAGTTTTTACGGAATTGGGCAAATTATCGAAGTTTTTTTTTGTAGAATTCGTCCTATTTTATTATTACAGCCCCTTATTGACTACTGTTACAATTTGGTTCAAGATACATTTGTTGTGAATGTGAATAACTTCTATATAAAATCGAGGGGTTATATTAAAGTTAAGAAGTGAAGGGTGTGTGCGTGTTGTACTATTTGCAACTTAGACTGTTAAATTGTCCTCTGGCAAAGGCTGTCTTCATAGGGGAATGAACGCATACAGTTATCCCTCTACGGGTATTAGAGGCAGTAGATGGGACTAGTCGATGGAGCTGCCTAACAATCAGTACTTTGCATTCCGAGTAGAGTATTGCAGTGGGATACCTGTATGGTTTTTTATTTATTGCTTTAAGAATAGCTCTCAGCGTCCTCTTCGACCTGAGAAGGAATCTTACCTGCTCCGCTCCAGACAGGGATGCAGTATTGGAAAACAGACTGACACAGGGTCAAGTAGACTAGTCTTAACTTGTCTGGAGAAGTGGAGTCCCTAAGTAATTTAAATATATTTATGAGCATTCTCACTCTTGTAGTAATTGTGTCTATGTATTTTTCCCGTCTCAGTCTACTGTCCAAATACACACCCAGGTATTTAGGCACTGTCCTTACGAGTAAGTTCTAGGTACGTGGAGTTTTCATCCAGAGATTACTAGACATGGGCCTTAATAGTAAAGTTTTGTGGAGAAGAAGTGTTTTTCCTGATGGTGAAGGTCATGTGTTTTATTGATGTTAAGGGTTAATAAGTTGTGTGAGAGCCATTGCATGATAATGTCTACGGAGCATTCAGTAGTATTTTAGACGGCGGTCCAATTTGGGCCCCATACAAGGATAGCGGTGTCGTCAGCGTATGTGAATATTTTAGTATTTGGGGGGGAGATTTGGCAAAGATCATTAATTAATATGCAATAGGAAAAGAGTGGGATCAAGTTCGCTTCCTTGGGGAACGCCGCAAGTGTCCTTATCACTGAAGATAGGTAGTCTTTGAAAAATCTTGTGAATGGTACTTCTAAGACCGAGTCTTTCCAACTTAGCCAGTTGATTTTGTAAAGATCTAGAAATATACACAAGCATCTATTTTTAGTATCTAAGTTTTTAACTATACTGCTAGTTTTTGACACACATTAATTTTCTTATAAATTTATAATGGCGTATTCGCCATTCAGTGTATTTAGCCTTGTAAAAATAAAAGTTCTTTAAGTTTTATTCTTACGTAATTCCATCTTAAACCACCAATTTACTGTATAAGATAGTTATAAGTGAGTATCTGTGGAGCACAAATATACAGCTTCTATACAGCTTAGAAAGTACACATAGACCTTTATGCAGCTGTTATGCAGTTGTAATGCAGCTACTACACAGCAACTATTCTCCACTAACAATTAATGCTGTATAATTTGGGGCACTTTTTGCAGTTATAAGATAGAAAGCTGTATAAGCGCTTATATAGCTTACTATACAGTTTAGAGTGTACAGCTGAATCTTTATACAGTTCTTATACAGCTTGTTGTGCTACTTGGGCAGTTACAAAAATTAAACACATATGAACTAATCACTTTTAACTTGAAGTGAATTTTAACAATTCCAATGAATAAAGATTTCGTGTATCATATAAATTACTCAACAACTCATGAATGTTAAATGTTATGAATATATCTATTACCAATTTTGCCATGTGAACTTGTATAGCGACTGACTTTCATTTAATATATCTGTGATTTTGCTGTCATCATTAATTTCGTCGTTTGCATAGTGTCGCCGTTTAAATTCTCGTATAACATCTAAGACAATTCATTTCGTCAAGAGTTAAATATGAGGGTGATGAAAATTCAAGGTTACCTCCTTGAAAGTAACTTTTTTACCTAACCATGTGAAATGTTACTTTTTCAGGATAATACGTTTTTGTTGACCGTAAAGAAAACCATTAGCAATACCTAAGGCTTGGCCTCAAGCTCATCCCCTTTATTTTTTATTCCTTCCTTCCTTAAATCTTGCAGACAAAAATAGGAGCCTCTACATTCAACTGGGTTGTGATAACTAAGCTAGGGCAATGTCAAAACGCGGGTAGAAATTAGTATTATATCGATTTCTTGGGAAATCAAGGTAAAAAGTTAATGGGTAGCTTGCCGTCCGACCGTCCGATAACCGTCCGAACCGAACCCAAGTCTTCGAACGGTGCGTACCCACGGTGCGGGGCCCAGCAGGGTCGAAGCCTACTGGGGCCAAGGGTCTGCTTCTGAAATGAAAAGATTTAGCCTTGGTATGAAAGGCAGCGAAGGAACAGGAGTGGGTTTTTAGTCAGTAAAAGTCTGACACGGTCCCACGGTCCCACGGTCCCACGGTGTGGGGGGATGTCATTGGATGATTTTCCCACCTACAAAAAAAGGTAAAAAGTTACAACTAGGTATTTATGGTACCTATTTCATAAATACCCACTCATTAAAATGAAGTATTATATTATAACTACAAGTAGAAAATAATATCCTTACCAATAATAGGTACTCTGGAAAAATAAAAAATAATAATAAATAAAATTTTCAAAATATAAATATCATTGAAGTGTTTAGATTTTTTTATCATTAATTTCCATGATTTTTGCGTTATTCCATTTTGTATTGTTAAATTTGTATACTAAATTCCTTGAAATATACTTTTTTCATGCGAAACAATAGTTTTAGTAGACCTATTTGAAAATGAAAACTGCAGCGTTATTTTTTTGGGTTCCGTACCACAAAAGGAAAATACGGAACCTTTATAGAATCATTTTGTTGTCCTTCTGTCTGTCTGTCAAGACCGTTTATCTCGGAAAAGCGTGGAGGTACCTATTGAGTTGAAATTAAAACCATATACTCAGGTCTGTGGTCTCTTGAAGCTGTAAAAATATCAAACATCTGAGTTATCGGAAAAATCTTCGTAACTCAATTCGGGAATTCAACTGTTTTCAGAGGTAAGTTTTTTGCTCATAGCCCCACGATGAAATCGCATAGTCGTTACGTATACGGCAATCGAATAGGTTAAACATAACTTAGGCTTTATAGGTACATAACAACGACAGTATGCAAACAGACGACGCCCTATGTAAAAAGACGAATTTAACAAAACGCCTGCGACTGCCACTCATATTATCGTGAATATTGATGGTTATTAAGGAAATATGGATTGAGTGATTGAATTTGTTATTAAGAAAATTGACTGTTATTAGCGTGCGTGTAATATGTAGTCTTATAATATTAAAACAATACCCGGGATTACCAAACCTTGCGATGAGGAAGAGAGTAATGACACTCAGTATTTGGAAAGGGCAGGACTTAGAAATGAGGAAAGTTAAATACTTTATATGGCATAAGATATCAGACAGGTAAGTGTTAGACGCCATCATGGCACTTTAGGAGATGATTCATTAACTATTCAAAATTTAACAAAACAGAAGAAGTTTCTGCAAGTAGGTACTAGGCCTGACGATGTCAATGCGTTACTAGTACTGGCATGCGATTTCTCTTGCATATCTGTTACGATTTGCGCAAGCAGATAACTGTAAGCTGTAGCTATTTATGCAATTAACTTTTATCTCATTCCCACACCATGAAACACCTTATTGCTATCTCCATTGATAAATATGAAGCTGTAAGACTTAATTACTTTGATGGTAAAGGCAAAGTTTAGTTGTAGATAACAATTAAATTTTATGAATTACGCATGACCACAGAGATGATGATGATTACAGAGTAAGGAATAAAAAAATCCCAACTATATTGAGGACCTGGAACTAACTACTAGTATTTTTATGGCTTTCTGACCTAGTCCCCATTTGCGAACCCAAATACTTTGAGGGAAAAGAAAACCATCGATTCGAAAAGAAGAAGACCCAGTACCTGACTGGGTAAACTGAACCCCTTTGGAGGACTGGTGCCAAATTTCTCGGCTTCTGGCAACATTCTGATAACTGTCAAAAAAATTACTCTCGCTTTACTTCCCTACTATCTCCTCACCTTAGAGACAGAGTACCGAATAAATGGAAATATTGTAAAGTTAACATGATCTCTAGCTAGTAGTCTATGTGTTTACTACTTCATCCGTATGTTCATGTTGAAATGGAATTACCTACTCAACTCCGTTGGACTGAACTGCTGTCTTGTTGCGGATGTTGTAATAAGTAAAGTATTAATTTTGTAACATCCTGCACGACAATAATTACGCGTTGGATAAAACATTACGTCTGAAAAACACAGGTTTTTCGATTGTCAATTTCGTTACGCATGCTGTACCTTCAATTTACATTTCGAATCCCAGTTCCATTAGGTACAAAATATTTCTTTGTTCGATGACACTCATGTTCGACTGGGCCAAATTGTCAACACAAATTCCAACAGCGTCTTTTTTTGCAAGGGTTTCGATTTTGATTATCATATAAGCATCAACACGCATGTTAAACATTATGTCTGGGCTATTTAAAATAGCTCTTATAGGAAGTTAACTCGAAGTATGAGAAAGTCTCGACTTTAGAGTTGACTACCGGCGTGACCAAATAATAATAATTTTTTTGGCAGTTGTCGCATAAGTTTAGTAAAGAAGATCATGCGTTATTTGCATTGTATTTATAACGTGCGACAATCTGAATGACGCTAGCAGTATTGTTTGCATAAAGTTAACAGGAACAATCATGTGTAATGAACATAAAATAACAATTAATAAACCTGCACAATAAAATATAATAAATTATCACGAACAAATACACTTGATAAATGAGTCACGATTTTACGATAAGGAGTACTTAGTCAATAATTGAATTTAATAATACTGTAGTTTTTATATCCTACATTGCTTTTAAAAACCACGAAGGTCATTGTTGATCCTGGAGCGAGTGCTAGAACCACAGAGGCATACTGTGCAAATTATAAAATCAGGAATAGAATACGATGACCAATATACGTAGATGCTGCTGATGCTGTGTGTTAGAAGATGAGAGGCTAATGCAATGCAATGCAATGCGCAATTGCATTAAGATTATGATACTGTGTGGTAGAAGATGAGAGGATATAACCGTAATGAATCGATGACGAATGTGATGGAGATTTATGGAAGGAAGAAATATGCTGCGCTTGTGATATCAATGCAATTTTTTTTGATAACCGATAGGTTATAATAACATATTGCATTGATATGCATTAAGATGAGGCTGAGTTCTCCTTTTGTTCAAAAGACTTTTTGAAATATTTAACCCATATTTTATTTTACATTTTTTCAAAGCTTGCTTCTAGAGACTTATCTCACAGAAAACTGGATTTTTCCGGCATAGTAGCACACAGCGATAATATCCTTTCGTATTAGTGATAAAGTTATCGTAAGCGGATCATTACGTCCGGAGATTACGTTCCATTCGATAACAGATTACTTTTAGTTTCGATACAACAAAGTACGTCATAGAATCCAACTTCATAGAAGAGGATTATACTAAAGTTATCATGTAATGTTTACAGAAGCGCCGGTGGAGCTGACCTAGAGACGAGGGTGATGCCATGCTGTTGCTGGCCGTGTTGCGTTATACCGAGGCCGAAGTTTCACAAGTAAGTCGAACGTTTATGACTCAGCATTCATTTGAATGCGATTTGAGCAAAACAATTTGAAATGGTTGCTATAAAAATGCAATCCGAATAAAGATACTTTCTCGGTAGTCTTACCTGGGATGTATTATTGATACTTAATATCTGGGTTGTGGAGTAACATAAGTAGTAAAATATTAGTATTCAACTGCTAACACCAATCACAGAATAGAAAATATTTATAAGATAGAGAAAGAATATAACAGAAATTGTATACAACCCTATATAGAAGTCGGTAATGGCTGCATTAACAGCTCGGGAACGATATAATTAGAAGTTATTTAGGGAAAGGAAAGCCATCGAACAAAACGATGAAATTGTAAGATACAGTAACAGAAGGAATTATCCGTAATGCTGAACCAAGCAAGGTCCAGGAAGAGTTAATAGATGGATAGAATAGAGGAGACCGAGATCTCAGATAACTTTTCATACTAAAAAGGCATATATTTTATTTATTTATTTATTATAACTTCATGCAACACAATATAAAGGCGGACTTAATGCCTTAGGCTGCCATCTCTACCAGTCAACCAAGGCTAATGAAGAAAAAACATATTTTGAAGAGGATTATATAAAATAGTGTACCCTGAAATTTCGACCAATAGTGGAATCTAGAAGTTGTTGCGGGATTGTTTGAAAGATTTTAGCAATCGGCAACACAGGTGCGTTTTAGTCAATACAAGTCTGTCAATCCCTTTACTCTACTCTGAGCGGGAGAAGTCATTTAATGATTAACGCCCGACGCTGCGTTAAGCGGGCGCCCGCGACGGGCACCCATTGCGTGACGTCGCGTGTGTTTGTATGCTCGGGTTCCCGCCGCGGAAATCGGATTATTACCTGGCGTAGTGTCGCTAGTTTAACTTTAACGGTATGCATATAGTCGTGTCTATGGAGAACTTAATATTTATTACGTAGCAAAAAGGGGGCGCGGGGTCCGGCACACCTCGACAGATGCCCGCGCGGGTCCCCGCGACGGAGCTCTTTTGTACGGAACAGCGCGGGCGCCGGCTTAACGCTGCGCCGGCCCTTAAAAAAGAGTCTAGAATAACAAAAAAACTATCATCTATATCGCCTATAAATTATTATCTCATTGTAAAATACCTATATATATATATGATTGCCGCCTATTGCATACCTTTGTTTATTATTTCTAGTCAGTCATAAATAATATTGTATTAGGTAGGTTACGAGGTAACGGGTAATTAATATAGCTACTGCGTGATAGAATATTGATCAATGAATAGAAGTTTTTTTTTCAACTTTAATAAGCAGTTACAATGGATGTGTAATCAACTGTTTACGTGCATAAATACTTTTTATTATGAGGAGATAAAATGTGAAGAATATCGTTGTGTAATCTTGTGTCTTTTATATTATGTTTGGTTAGAGTCCTGACTTAGAGTCCTGAGACTGGCCTGGCGGTCTAGTAGTTAGTGGTCCTGACTGCTATGCCGGAGGTCGTGGGTTCGATTCCAATTCCAAACTCCACATCCAGGACAAATGTTTGTATGATGAGCACGATCATTTGTTCTGTGTCTGGGTGTAATTTATCAATAATATCTATGTATTTAGAAATACATAAGTATGTTTATCAGTTGTCTAGTACTCATAACACAAGCTCTGCTTAGCTTGGGACTGGACGGCGTTGTGTGATAGTGTTGGAATATTAGTATATTAGTATGAAGCCAAAAAGCGTTTTTCGGACCTTTCAAATATTCCCTAGAGAAGAAGCCTGAGTCTCAACAGTGGGACCGTTATTTAAGGCTGATTATGTTATGTTTGTCTCTTCTAAGTTCTCAATTTCTGAAAAAGAAAATTGACAACATAGAAATCGAAGACCTACATTTATATTGATAGATGAATTGAACGAATTTAAAAGTACTGGTTGCTTTCATAATTGAGTTATCATAAATGACCAAACCATCATAAATGTAACTACAATAACTAAATTGGCTGATTGCTAACCTTTTATTGGTTCAATAAGCAATTTTGGTAAAAGCCATTATTACTGACGACTTGCTAATGATGATGGTTCCCAATTGTAGGTACCTTTACTTATTTGTGGCGCACCCGGTTATTTCCAGTGGAGAAATTGTTATAATTTCATGCACTTATTAATTCATTTTTATAAGTGGTCGCAATGAAAGTTCTAGTGTTTCATAGTATTCTAGGTGTGTCTAAGTAAATAATTATTAGACGAATATGACAGAAAGCTTTGATTACTCGAAGTAATATGAGGGTGGGTGCAGCAGTTATTACAAAACATTTATACTTTCTTTACACGACCATAATTGCTTCATACTTAATTAATTTGTCCAACTAATAGGTGCTCCTACTTGATAGTTTACTCGGAAATTATTTAATATTATTATTATTTTAATAATGGTTTGTTAATTTTGTTTTTTTTTTTTATTTTCTTTTTTCAGGCAAACTTTGATGCGATTGCGGTATTTAGTCCTCCAGATACCGATAGTTCAAGGAATTATTTACTTCATCATCGTCATTATCTGGTCGGAAGATTACGTAAGTTCTTACAAATGTAAATATTCTATGTAAATTAATGGAATTAAAAAAGTTTTCAATAAATATTTGGCTTTTACAATTGTGATCGAACATTTCTTCTGTATCATCATTATCACAAGCCATAGCGGTCTTCTACGGGACGTTTAACCAATCCCAGACGCTAAATGTGTAAGTCCAGAACTCCCGTTCTGCTGGTACCTACCAAGCATGATACTATAATGCACTCTAGATGCTGTTGCGTGGTGACAAGACTCCCACAGCTTCCCACACTTTCAGTATTTTTTCAGTATCATCAATCATATCTTTCATTCGTCATTTCTCGTTGAAACTTTCAAATTCTGGTGGTTGCAGAGGATGACTTGCCCTCTTTTCAATAGCTTATATTACTCACATCGTCTCTCTAGTCTTTTCCCAACTAGCTTAGGGTCGGCTTCCAGTCTACAGGTTGCATTTTTGGAGAGTGCGCGCGGGAATCGCATGACTTGATTCCGCCATCTGATTTCTACCTATCCACCCTTACTTTGATCCAGATCTTCACAGTCCAGTTACTGGGCAACATTTGATAGACTGATGGTCAGACTTTCTGGCGTCTGACTATCTGTAAAGACTTTCAAAGATCTACAAAAGAAAAGCGGGACCAATGGCTTAACGTGCTTTTCGAGGCACGAGGCGTCACTTATGTACTAGATAAACTTAGTAAATTACTCACAATCCTACTTTTATTAAATTCCAGATGTTATATCACCGTAACTTCGTATACTTCCAACCGTTCATCGCAGCCTCCATCCTCTCGGGCATGTGGGGTGTGGTGATGTTAGTGCGGGCGGCCATGACAGTAGGCCGCGCGCCCAGACCCAGGTTCCTGGCAGTACAACTCGTGCTAATCATTGTGAAGCTGCAGTGCGGGCTGGCCAAGTCTTTGCCCGATGTTGTGAACTTCTCATGCGTCCTGAATCTACATCCCGCCGTATTTGTTTATAGTAAGTTGATTAAGTACAATTCTTTTACTGGTTAAAAAGTAGGTGTAGCACACTACCATATAGATACCTAAGGATCTGGCCCTTAATGTGACTGTTCATAGGTAGCCTGCGAAATTCAAATGTTCTTAAGTTTTTTTGCATTTTGCAGGTCAGTGCCTGTTTGTTTTTGTTAGTTTTGCAGGTCAGCGTCAGTACCTACTAAATGTTCATTAAAATATGATTTGCGACCGCAGCAAATATGACTTTACCGAGTTGTTATCATTAAAATCATCAATTCAACACTCAGTTCGCCTAACCCTGTTGAATGGCTGTTTCATGAAAAAGTTATTTAAGGGGATGTAACTCGACATACATTTTCACTGTTTTTCATACAACTGCTTTTACGCGATTATTACACATTTTTCGTTAGATATTTTGGTAATACAGTATCTTGTGGATATTATAGAATCTAAGATTCTATTGAAATATTTTTTTTTATTTGTGTAAATTTAATCTTGTAAAGACCTTTGAAAATCTGCTATTTTGCATGAACATTGACACTTCGAAATTTAATCAAACATTAAAAAAGTCAAAAAAGTATAAGAAAAAAATTTGCCTTGCAAATTTAATCAAGATTTTTAATGACGACAATTTCTTTCAAAAAATTTAAGGGTATTAAAAAAACACGTATTTTTGGAACAAGTTTTGTAAAATATTCGAGTAAATCACGGAATTACCGAATGCTAACAGAGTTTCAGGCGTTATCTCTTTTTTTTCGCATTGCCTTTTCGTCAAACATTGCGTTGGATTGCGTTAGATGAAGTAACAAGCTTTTAAACCATGCTCGATGTTGACGATAGGCGAGTGGAAAAAGACCCTCTTAATAGGGTTAAATGAACTGAGAGGGTTTTATTGATGATTGTAATTTCATAAATAAAATACGTGATACGATCGCAACCTAAACATAGAACCTGACACAGCAAAATATAAAAACTTAAGAAATTTTTAATATCCTTGTGCTTTTACCATAACAATTTTAAGAGAATCCTCAACTTACTTGAAGGAAACACAGAATTAATTTTCACTTTCGATAGTCCCAAGTTACCTAAGTCTACCTAAAAATTTACTCGAATAGGTAATAATAGACATTGCAGTCCGTTGAACCGAGCATGTTGGCATACTTATGTGGTTTTAAAGAATGTGGTATAAAACTTGATAAGTATTATTGATCATCATATTGTTTTCTTTACTGTTAATCTTTTTCCACTACTGGTACTGTTAATTCCAAAAGTTATTCAATGTCCAGACCCTTTAGTGTAAATAGTGCCGATATTAACATATTTTTCTTCTCTTCCAGTTGTCCACAACAGCGTCATGATGATCGAGATGCTATTGCTGTCACTCATGGCGTGGCGTATCTACAGTTCACCTCCAGGGAAGGACTTGGAGAAAGTACAGAGAGACAGAGTAGTCGTCGCAGTATTAGAAGATAGTGTTCGTTCCATTGACGTCGCGAGCGCTAGAGAAGGGATTGACAACAAGTCGTTTAACAATAATGTCATAGTTGATGGCTGAATGTTCTTCTTTAATGTATGTTGATGTCAATACGGTGTGCTTTAATATGTAGTTGATACATAGACGTATGAAGACACGAAATAAGTAAAGATATTGCACATTCTGCTTTAGGTGTTGTGTTTTCAACAAACAAGGTTTGAAAATATTACAGTGTGGTCTATGTATTCTGCATGTTATCGAAGCACATGTACCTGAATGAGCTTGTTAAAAGCTCATGTATTAGGTATATTTAAAATCATCAGGACCCAGTGTAAAAAAAATAATTTAAATTTTTATTTAAGTTACACTTTTTTACTTTTAGTATTAGGTCTTGTGTCGTCTCTATTTTTAATAATAATTCAACTTTCGATGTACCAAAAACGTTGGCGCCATTCAAGTCCATCGAATCGACGTTTATAATTAATGTGATATAATAATAATACACTTGAATTAGTCATAAATATACATTTATTCTTGATTTGTGTTTTCATTCTATAAAATTTAATAGTTTCACATGTTTTATAAATCAAATTATTTAATAAGGTGCATAGATTTTTTATACAAATCTAAATTATTATTCTTCTGGAGATTCGCTGCCATTGCTCTTGTCTTCATTTTCTTCAGACGGCGTCCCAGCTCTAGAACCTTCAGATCCGTAAATGTTATGCAATTCTTCCAATTTGTAGTGAATTTTCACGCCTTTTGAGTTTGTTTTCTTCACTTTATTTACGAGTGACTTCGTTTGTTCTTCTAAGGTTTTTAATCGTAAATCACGCGCGGCGAATCGAGCCTCATGATCAATTTCACTGGAGGTTGATGGCATGGAGTCTTCTTTATCGGAACTTGGATTATTGTCTTTTGGGTCACCAACATCGTCATCACAACTGCTACTGGGGTTTTGATGTTCATTATGAAGGGTATCAAGTTTTTCAATAATCTTGTCACCTGTACTTAGAGTATTAGCTATAGTTTTAACTACTTTTGAACAGCTGTCCTCTAAACTTTGCAGTCTTTCTTCTTTCTTTGCAAGTCTTTCATTTTGCTTTCTAACGTTTTCTAGTATAGCCTTAAAATCAGGAAGATCATTTGAAGCTTGCGAATCGTTTGCTGGAAGCGTTGTTTTAGAATCAGTGGTCGTTTGCTCCTTATTTTGATCAGTAGTTTCAGGCACTTGGTTAGATTCAGTTGGTTTTTCTGGGTTGGGGTTATCTAAACATGTATCATTATTATTTGTAACGTTAGTTGTAATATCAGACTTCGAAAGCTCCTTACTGTCTATGTCGTCAGTTTCAATGTTTGTTGTGTTCTTTTCAGATTCTTTGTTTTCATAAGTTTTCATTGAATAATCACTTGAGGTGGGCCGATTAATAAGATGGTCCAGGGTATTGCTTAATTGCTCACTTATTTCAGCCGTAGTTAGTGTCTTTTGTAACAACGCAGCGGTGCCTATTTCCAGACTATTCAATTTTCTGTCCTTAATAGCTAGTCTCTCATTTTGGAGACGAACATTCCTCAAAATTTCGGCAGGGTCAATTAGTATTTGTTCAGTTGGGGATATATCTGAAGTTGATGGCGTTATTTTCCGTTCGCTCTCTTGATTACTGATAACTGTATTGTCAATTGACTGACTAACAATAGTATCACCTGCATTGGTTTCTTCTGTACAGGAGTCATCGTGCGTTATATCTCCGACTTCATCTTCTGTTTCTTCACATATTATCCCGTTTTTAGGAAATCGTTCACTTTTACTAGGTTCCGATGTTGGATCATGGTTATCTTCACTCTCTTGAGTATCCAAAGGTAAATCAGCAACATCTAGCAGATCACTAGCGGGATCTTCTCTTTCTGCTAAGTTAAAATCTGTGCTGGAATCAGGAATTGTTTCAAATGATTTCTTCTGCTTTCTTTTGCATCTCGTCAGCTTTTCTGCTACATATTCACTTTCATCATTTGATTCGGACGACTCATCTGAAGGTCGCTCGTCGCTGTATCCACTTTCTCCTGAATTATTGAACGATGGTGATCCAGATTTCGTTTTCCTACTTGAGAATTCAGCTCTTAGTGTTTTCCAGTCTCTTTCTGACTGGGTGTTCTTTTCGCGAGCTTGTTCCCACTTCTCCCGACAGTATTCGAGTTCCTCTTTAAGTTCATTTAGAAGTTTTCTCTTTTGCTGCAATTCATATTTTAGAATTTTCTCATGAGTATGTAATTGATGATGATGCCTCCTCAGTCGGCCCACAACATGCCATGTTTTGCTCAACTCAGTAGTAACCATACACAATCTTCGTTCTTGTTCTTCTAATCGGGTCTCTAAGTGGCCATTGAGTTGTTTCATACGGTTGACCTCTTTTATCAGACCCAATTTTTCTAATATCAAATCCTGAAATAGAAATGACACTAGGCGTAAGTTTAATAACAAAGAAAATTAAATAACCGTTTACAGATTCTGAGAAAGTAGTATGTTTTGTTTTCGAAGATTACACAAAAAATTGGCTCGACACCAGAATTGAAACTGCGCATTTTTGAGTACTTACTGTAAAATAATGATCATGAAGATGTTTATTTTTACATTGTGATTTTTGACCATGACTCAGTTTATCTAGAAAATAATTATTGTTGTTGAAGCAATGAGACAATCTACCTTTAATCTGATGTACGTCTGACTAACGCTTGGCACTAACACAGGCCCCGATTTTGTCTCGACAGACTTGTAACATGTTGTCACTTTTTCTGGAGAGTTCCCGTCCGGCGCATTTTGGTGGCTGAGAAGTTCTATGAGTACTTTCCAAACTTTCGGCAGATTCTCCACTATTTCTTCGGCGGTGGTGCTCAATGGTTTTTGAGTATCTACAATTTAAAGCGGAATGAGGAATCGTAATTCAAGAAGTACCTGGAAACATTTATAGTCCTGTATATAATTGATTGTTACCTGGTAATTGTTCTGAAGTTGATGTCTCTTGTTTTGGTGATCCATCATTATCGTTAGTAGTTTTGTCATCATTGTATTTTCCAGCGTTTTCATCCACCTGACTGACTAACTCTAATAAAAGTTTGGGCAAAGCTGACGAAGCTTCTGATCCGTTTTCTTTTTCCGCCATCTGTGTTAATAAACCATGGTTGTCCTCGAGTCGCTGAACCAATGTATCCAAATCTTGTTTGGTTTTGTCTCCGAGCAGAACTTGAGAGAAAAGCTGTAAAAATAATAATCGAAAGAGAATTATAAAACATTCTTAGTAGACGTGTACTAATTTCTGCGCTAAACATAAACTATCGGTACACTTACTTTGTTTACGACAGCCATTTCGGCTTTTAATACATTTGTTTCAATTTGGCATGAAGATATTTGAGAATTTTTGGTATCGATAGTTTCAATTAAAGAATCTATTTTTGAGTCAAGTTCTTCTACTTTTGTGTTGAGGTCTTTGCACCTGGAAATGTAATAATAACATTGATTCGTTGACTGCCAGATATTTCGGCAACAAACAAAATGAGATAGATGTCCGTATGTACTTTTAATTGTTTGTATGTTTTAACTTACTTTTTGACTTCGGCTTGATAAAGTACTTTGTGTTCATCCAGCTCTCGGACCAGACGCTGTCTACTAACTTCAGCAAGTCGGGCTCTCTCTTCATACAGACTTCGAAGTGTACGAATATTCTGCAGTTGCCTCTCATATTCTTGCCTTAGATCAGCAGATAGCAGATTAGTTTCCCTATCAGCTAGAGTGCGTTCTATTTCATTTAATTTTTCTTTTAGCTGGAAAATACGAAAGTTTTTGAAGAACACATCAGGTTAATTTGTTTATTTCATTGCATCCTAAAGAATTATGTAAGAGCGTGTACACATACTATAAAAAATGTTATGCTGTCACACAGTAGAAACATACGTAACGATATACGTCAGTGAAATATCTTTATAAGAATTGAAAGCCCTATCTTATTTATTAAGGAAGGTGTGGTGAAGCTGCTATGGGAGTACATGTGGAGTTGGCACTTTGTCAAAACGTAAGACGCCAAGTAGCAGATGATGCGTCTCGCATGCGGCGAGTTCTGGCGGTCTCTGACCGGGTGCAGCATGGCTGCCTCCAGGTCGTTGGCTTGGCATTGGATTTTTGTGACAATTATGGAAATATTCATATGTTGTACTAATATTATAGATTGGAATGTTCCTCTGTTGTCCGGAATGCCTGTTGTTCTGACCGCAATACTGATGAACTGATTTTGATACAACGTAAGTAAATAAAAAAAACGAATCCCTAATAAGTGAAAAGTGGTGAATAGGTTTGAAGGGAAAAATCCCAAAAGCGACATGGATAGACTCAGCATAAATTGTTGTCTGCTGTATCTTTCATAAGAAATTGACTAATCTACTTACCTATCAAAATTGTAGTAAGAACCTAGTTATTGTGCTTTTCTTTCAGAAAATTTTAGTTATACTAACTTCGCATTAGTTATTTCGTTAAGAGCTTCATCCACATCGATACATATATGCTAGATACTTACATCACTTAATTGTTGTTCTCGTAGACTTATCATGGTTTTACTGACTGTCACAACTTCTTTTAGTGCACGAATTTGTTTCATAGATTCTGTGTTTTGAAAATTCAAATCTGCAATATCAGAGTAAGCTCCCTGTAACGCCCTATTAGTTTCGGACAGATCCTTTCTAAGTTTCAAGTTGTTTGCTTTTAAATCATCAAACTCATGTCTCATTTGCGCTAAAGCATCTGTGAGTTCACTGTTTCCTTTTAAATGCAGCATGCTATCGGGAATTTCAATATTATTCCTAGATAACAGTTCACAAAGCAACTTGTTGCTTTCGTATAATTCCAGTTTTGCTGCCTTCTCATTTAGCAGAGCTTTTTCTAATTCTTCTTTTTCTGTTCTGTGACGCGCCAGAATCTGTCTTCTTTGTTCACGTTTTATGTCGAGCTGCTTTTTGAACTCGTTCATTTCTTCTTCTTTTGCTCTAGCGCGAGATTCCTTTTCGGTCATGGTATCAGCACCAGCCATTTCAACGTTTTCATTTGTTTCATCACAGGAAATGCTTATATTGGACATTGTTTCACTTTCACTCATGACGTTACCAGCGTCGTGTTCCCTTGTTGGGGCACTACTGACAAAATTTCCCATTTTGGAATACTTTTATAAACAAGAACGCACTTTCCTTCACACATATACAGCGCGAGGATACGTGTTTTTAAAATAGGTAACGACCAATACGATTTTAATCAGACAAAGGACTGTCGACTCGGTGGACTCACGCGTATGTTCGACGGAGCAGTGGCTTCCCGAAATAGATCCCTCGTCAGGTCCAGTCGTGCGTCGGCACACACATATAGCACGTTTGGTACTGTCGATGCCGCTTGTACCTATCTCGGTTAGCATACGTTGATGTTTTTTCAACAAAATCTCCGTCAATATTTTATTTTTACCGGGAACTTTCATCAAATTCTCAGAATAGTAGGAATTCATGTTTGGATGAATCTTCTTTGGTTCGCGGAAAATTTCTTTTGAAGTATTTTACTAAATTGAGGCATTACACATATAATTAGCAAGCAAGCATTTATTTCAGTTCTTTCATAACGTTATGTTACGAAAAGTTAAACGTACCTACCTATAGTTAAAAATAAATTGGTTGGTGTAGGCATTTTTGAAAGTGTTGTAGGTGAGTCCAGTCGATAATTTAAGTTATTTCGCCTATGTACCACTTGCAGTAGTGGAACTTATAGTGGTACATATTTATTTAAACTTCATGTAGGTACAGACATGAATATTAAAAAGTACTCCTCAACCAAACTTAAATACCTTATTGCCAGAGTGCATCTCATGACAATTCTAATAATCCCCAACACGGTTAGATAATATTAATTTTAGGCTCATCATCAGACCAGTTGGATATATTCCCCCTCTTCTTTCAGTCAGTCATCGACTACACGTACAAACAAAGCAATTTTACTTGTTACGACGGTTCTGCTGTGATCCTATGAGGAGTTCTTCAATTCATAATAATTTATTTTAATAGTTTTGTCTCTTTGTTATGTAAGTTTTTTTTTTTACATGGAAGGCAGTTGTATTTTTTTGTAAAATGTTTTTTATTTTACACTTTTTAGTTATGGTACCACCACTAAAAAGTACCACTCAGCCAATCTTAAATAGATACCAGAGTGTATCTCATGATAATTCTTATAATCCCAAACACGGTTAGATTACATTAATTTATTACAGAGTTCCGGTGCCTAACTTCAGGCTATATTATCAGTTCAGTTCGATATATCGCCCCTCTTCTTCGAGATATCGACTAAACATATAAACAAAGAAATTTTTCTTGTCACGACGGTTCTGCTGTGATCCTATGAGGAGTTCTGTTCAGATCATAACAATAATTCTACGGGACTAATTTGGAAGCATACCCTATCAATTAAAAAAAAAATTCAAAATCGGTCCACAATTATTGACCGAGAAATCGGTGAACATACATAAAAAAATACATCCAGCCGAACATAGAACTTCCTTCTTTTTGAAGTCGGTTAATATGAATATTCAAGAGACGCCTGTTATTATCTTAAATATTTTTTAATTTATAAGAAAATAAAATATTTATGCTAAAAAAACGTTATTATTATTCGAAAATCATCCTGAAATAGAGCTCAAATAAGGTCATAATTGCAAAAGAATTTAAATGTATAGGTAAACATTGATGCCCTCGTTCCATCAACATTTAAATTATTTAAAACTAATTATATAATAATTTTAAACTTTTAGTTTTTTTTTTTATTATTTTGTTTTTAAGGAAAGGTCCTTAAAAACAAGAATATGGTATATACCTAGTTTATGTCACACACAGGAGTCTTCACGGGCCACTATGCCACCAACAAACAGCTCCACAACATGGGACTAGCAAGCGCCCCGACTTGCAGGATCTGTGGAGATGCAGAGGAGAATATGCTACACTTGCTGTGCGACTGTGCAGCACTAGGCTCCAAAAGACTAGAGCATCTGGGCCAATCATTTCCAAGTCCAGGCTCAGCCCCATCAAGGCCATACTGGGACTCATGAAGAAGGTGCACGGAGGGCTAGAGGTTGAGTAAACAGGAGGAGAATAGCACAAAAGATCCAGAAGGGTCGAAGTGCTCTGGCCTAGGGCCAGCCCCACAACAAGATAAGATAAGATAGTTTATGTCATGCAAAGGAGAACCAATTTTGAGCAAGATTAACTGAGCTACACCACATTGAATGCAAGAAATATCTTAAAATGGCTCTCCTGTAAAATTGCAAAAACTGCAATTGCGTCCTTGTTCTACCAAAGGTGCGAATAGATCTTTACCTATACAATTGCCATTCTGCCGAACTGGCTATTATAAGTCCACAGCATAGCATCTTCGGCCTTATAATGTTCCCACTGTTGGGACTCAGGCCTCCTTTCTAGGAGAGGGAATGGGCTGTAATCCATCACGCGGGCCCAGTGCAGGTTGGTTGGTGGATGTCACATGTTTTCGAATTTTTGGTTCTAGAACATGTCGGTTTCCTTACGATGTTATCCTTCACCGTTTTGAGAGCAGTGGTGATGTAATAAATTACACAAAGTAATGTGCCTGGCTGGGTTTGAAACCGCAACCACAACTCGTAAGTCGGGGCCGTTACCACTCGGTCACCAGTGCTCTCAATTTCAAGTCCAATAAATTATTTTTATTTTTAAAATATGGAATTCTTTTTTGAAAATTTGTCATTTGTTTAATGGTTAGCGTTCTGTTTTCATCGCAGTCGTATGTTTTTCGTCATCATGGATACGTTAAAAATTTGAGTGATTATGGAGTATAAGTACCTACCGTCGCGTCGTGGCAGCAAAGCGGCAGAAGCAGCGCGCACCATCAACAGATATGATATACGGAGCGAACACTACTAACGATCGCAAAATTTCGACCTAAGAAATGAATCCCGTGGTTTACCGAAAACTTTAGTCGACAATGATAAATTAAAGTCGATTGTGGAAGCGGATGATTCTCAATCTTCAGCTGAATTAGCAGCAGCTTTCGATGTTAGCATCAAAACAATATTGGTCCATTTGCATCGAATTGGCAAGGTAAAAAAGCTTGAAAAATGGGTGCCCCACGAATTGCTTGATCGCCAGCGCGAAGTAAGCGTCGAGTCGAGTCTTGCACTGCTCAGCAGGCACACAAACGAAGGCGATATTGAATCGTATTGTTACTTGCGACGAAAAATGGATTCTGTTCGACAATCGTAAGCGCTCAGCAAGTTGGTTAGATGCTGGTTCAGCACCTAAATAATGCCCCAAACGAAAACTGACCCCTTAAAAGTGATGGTTACTGTTTGGTGGTCTAGCGCCGGTGTCTAGCTTCTTACTAAACGGGATGAGCGCTTACTGTAGATATGTATTGTAAAGAACTGAACATAATGATGAAGTAACTCGCACATCTCCAACCAGCTTTAGTTAATCGTTCGACTTTGCTGATTCTGTATGACAACGCGCTACTTCATACTGCACAGCAGACGGTCTCCAAGTTACAAGAGCGAGCGGCGAGGAAAAAATCTATTTACGAGAGATAGATCAAAATACCTTTGAAGAATTTGTTGCCTCCCGTCTAGCAGACTTTTTAAAAAAGGGCAGCAATTAGCTACCACTAAGTTGGCAAAAATGCATTGATTGCTTGGGGAATTACTTTGATTAATAAAAAAAATATACAGAAAAAGCACGTTAGCTTATTTCATGAAAAACTGCAATTTTATAGGTAAATACCTAATCTGGGGGCAAGGTAGTGCCCCCGCCAAGACGAGCCAAGCGAAGCGCAAGGGCACTACCTACCTTTTCTTGAAGTGTTTCGTCGTTTTTTTGAACCCTCATAGAGTTGGTTTGCGATGTACCAGATAGTTCATATTCTCAGGATATGATGTCAATAATAGACTAATTAAACATACAAAGTCTCAATTGAATAGCCGTGATACTTTAGATTTTATTGATATCTAAAATACACCGATTTCGTCACTGACACACTCACTGATACGCTGACACACTGATGATGATCAAAATGTTTGGCTACTATAACTTTCGCCCCCCATCCTCTAAAATGGGGGGCTGGAAGTTTGTAGGAGACTTCAAAATGTTAGGGTATTTCCTGAAGTGCTAGAAAGCCGAAATTTGGTATGTATACAAAGTTCAGTATACAAAAAAACACTCACTACCGTGCCCCCAGATAAATTTACAACTTTCGCCCCCCATCCCCTAAAATGGGGGGAGTGGGGTGGAAGTTTGAAAATTATTTTTACTGATATGTAGAATTTGTGAAGTTAGGGTCGGTAGAGTTAGGCCGTGTAGATTCAGAAGCTTGGCTCTACATGAGATCTGACATCTTTTTCACAGGGCAAACCTATGAAGAAACCTAAAATGTTTTTGGTGGGATATTAATACTTTATCAGAGATGTGAAGAGTTCGTATCTAGTGAATTTCTCATTCCCAGCCTGGAATTTAGCGAATGCAATTTAGAGCTAACGTCAGCAATTCGAGATCTCGCGTGTTAAATCTGATGTCAAGATGGGAATTTCGAGATCTCGTTTAAAAATGAGATTACGAAAAAATAAAATGTGATCTCCATTCAAATACTACTCTTCTACTCTTCAGAATATCGATGAAACATATTGTATACATAACAAACTATTTAACTATTAATTCGCAAAAATCTTTTATTTAAGAAAAGGCAACGAAATATAATTACATGGCAAAAAACCAGACGGCATTATGGCTTATGGCGCTTCATTTAATTATTAATTAACAACGAAAACTTACTTATCTCGAAATTATGAAACTTAATACATAAAAAGTTTAAGTATACCCATATTAACTATGGTTTTGTAACTAGCTTCATATGAATCACAGAGTAGGTATACAAAACCACGTTTGATTCGCACACTCTCAGCACTCAGTCACAAAATCTCGATCGATTTTGTCGAGACCTCGGACAAAATTACAAAAACAACGATACGATCGTCGAGATTGAATATCGAAAAAAGAGTTCGCGCGGATCGAGATTACATTCCCCACTTTTTTTTTGAAGTGGTAAATTATCTAACCTTGACCTTGCCCTTTCTAGGGCGGAGAACAACATCTGTGTTCTTTAGTTGCCCTTTGTGTTCTAAGACCACCAGTAACCTTTTCAGAAACCAACCTACGGTTCTAGAGTTTTGCTGACATCTCTTTGAGGCGTGCGTAGAACACTACGCGCCGACTCCGGCTCGGTCATTGCTCGTTGTCCGCAAGCCCGCGCCTACAGTGACTGGTAGTCGGGGTCGGGGTCTCGGTGGCTGGGGTTTGAGGATGTCCATTCCATCACGCGTGCGGGCGTCTCCTTAGCAGTAATGCTTCTCAGAAGGAGGCGATCGTCACCCATTTCTACTAGCTCCGAACCCTGGCCTGAAGCAAGGCCCAGCGCGAGTGATCGCGTTATAAATATTCAGAAATAAGAGGCCCCTGCAGAGGGCTCCGTCGACCTTATCCAAGCCGGCAGTGTTTTGTAATTAGTATTTAGGTCACCGTTTTGATATTAATAGTTATATCATGGTGTATTCTTGATTGTATTGGTGTATATAGGTTATAGTACATGGTGTATAGTCATAAAAAGTTCTGCTATAAAAGATGGACCCAATCTCCACTACATAGACTTCAATCCATCTGTAATGAATGACATTTGTTAAAATCCCTAGTCTACGAAGACTAGGGATTTTTGGTATTAGTAATTTCGTTCCCATCCCGATGGGAACAAGATTACTAATACCGAAAATTTCCAATTCTTTTAATAATTAGTAATGATAATAATTTATAAAAACATGTAATTTGAGTAATTGTTAGGTACGAGAAATTTGACCCTCGCTCTCGCTAGACTCCTTTGGATGCGAGGCCGTGAGCGAGGGACCACTTCGCCCACGCCTAGCTACGGCTCTGGGTCATGGTCCTCTTGGCGTAAGGGTTACAAATTAAAACTTAAGGTTTTTTTTAGTGAAAACAACGATTTCCAGTCAAATATTTAACACGCACGTATTTTTGTTACTATTATTGAGACATATTATTTCTATATTCTATATATTATCTTTTCTCAGCATAACCACAAAACAGAAAAACAGGACATAACGAATCATAACTCAATGCCAAAACCCTAGGTTTCAAACTTTAACGTCGCACAGATAAAACAAAATTGACAATTGTCAAACGTCAGTGGTTATCGTCAGCCACATAATCGAAATTCACTTCTAAAGAATTTTCGTTTGGGAAAATCCAATTTTTACTCATATTCATATGTATAAATAACATTCCTAGTTATCTGTGTATAGTAACTTGATTATTATGAGTCATTAAACATTGGCAGCTGGCAAAAGCATAGAAAATAAGTAAATATTTCACGTTGTGTGTCAAGATTGATTTTATTTTATTTTGTTTTAACAGTGGCTTATTGGTAATAAATAGCTAATAAAATCACTTTGTGTGCCGTTGTTCAATTTATTCGACAAATCGGACGTACCATAATCTGAAATGTGAAGTAGAATTAAAAACTTGCTAAGCAATGGATGAGAGTACTAAGAATTCCCCTTGTAAGGTAAAATTTACCAATGTTTTGCTGTTTAATACTCTTCTGATTGTAGAAGTTCTAAGCTGACTTTTCTTGTGGTTGATAATTAAGTATTAATTCATTTTGCTTTAATTAGAAATGCCATTAGTGCATACAGTTGTTTTAGATTGTGACAATAGCTATACATTTTTATCTTCCAAATAGATACTTAATTATTTTTATTAACATAAGTGTAAATACTGTTGTTTTTGGAATGATTCAGAGATCAAGGGGATATACTTTTATTAATCTGTGTCATATAACATAGAAAGTTACTTGCTTGCCAATCTGGTAGATTCTTATGCCAGTTTGATGTGCAAGATTATTTTGCAATAAAATGGTAAAACTTATACAATTTATTATCTTTTTCGTCTGTAAGTAATAAGAATAATGAAATATTTTATACTTGATTAATAAAGATAGAATGCACATTGCTTCTCTTTTCTAATTTGCATTTTCCTATTACACTTTACTGAAATATTTCACTTTATAGAACTAGTTTTTGAGATGTAGTTTAATATTTATTCACTCTTTAACTATACATACATTTAGAGAAACATAAATGTGTTGGAAATATTATTTTTTTGTTGTACTAAATCATAAAATGGAAAATATCTTTTATTTTTTATAAAAACAATGCTATGGTTTAGTGTCTCAGTTATTTGTTATATTACTTATAACAAAGAATGTATCTTTGTTTTATTATTATATAAGAATTGCACAAAATAAAATACATACATGACAGAAACCTGTTTATAACATGTGATCGGTGAAACATTAGCAAATAATTCAATACCAACTATATTATTTTAAGAACCGATAAATTTCAATATATTCAAGTAAAAAATCATAATCATATTTTATTTCAATTGATTTGAATTTCTTCTAAGAATTAACTGATTCATACATACAAACAACAACTATGTTTCTCTATAGTAGGTACTTAATACATTCCACAAGTTTATCATTACCACACACTGGCTTGTTTGTTTTGATGTTGCACGAATTGCTAGGAGTGTGACGGTGATGCTGCGGGCCTGCAGGTGCATGCTGAAGTGGAACATCTGAGGCAGCACCTCGAGGAGCGGGACGCTCACATTGTAGCTCTTGAGGGCGAGTTCATCAAGAGTACCACAAGAGCCAACGAACTAGAGGAACAAGTCAGTACATGGAGGGAAAAGTATGAAAGGTACGTTGAGATTCAGACAATTATTAATCAACAACATTCTCTGGCCTTTATCCAATTATTTGGCGTCAGTACAATATGTCTTTTCTTTTACTCGCCATCACTTGCACAGTCTATCCATTAAGTCTACTGTTAATGTTAATTTTCCCAAGAGTGAGGCATCTGTAAACTTAATCATTGCCTGTCTAAACATTGAGGAAAACAATATTTAATTCCTTACAAAAAAGGTCAAGGCCAAGCATAAAAGAATTTGTTTTTAAATCTGTACCGAGTAAATTTCTAATGCCCCGTTTACACGTGGTCCCAGCCTCGGCCAATCGCCATCCCTAGCCATAGTGATTGGCTAAGGCTGGGCCCATGTGTGAACGCACCATAAAATTACTGAATTATCTATCAATATAATTGATATATTTATGATGCAATGTTTGTATTGATAGCAATTTAATGTCAAAATTCACTGATTTTGATAAAACAATAAAAATATTGTAAAACGGTTTATACTATTGGCAGGTTATATGATTCACACATTAGAGTACAGAAACTGAATCAAGTCCTTGAAGACAAGCTGCTGCAGATGGTTGACAAGATGAAGGGAGAAAAGAGTCAACTTACCAAAGACATTGCCACATTATCAGTGCGACTAGCTGAGTCTAAGCACAACTATTGTATGTTACAAAAAGAAAATGTAGGTGTAATGTTTTATATACTAAAATATATGTACTGCAAAAGATATTCTAAGTCATAATACTTATTCTGATTGCAGGAAAGATATAAAAATGACATGAATTTAGCAATACAACTGCTACAATGCAAACCAGATAATTTTGTGTCACAGAAGCTGGATAATGTAAGTAAACATTCTTTATATTAGAGATGGGCCGACTGTGGACTTGTCGAATTAAGGCCTACCCAGACTGGGACGGCGGATTTTGCCCCTAGTCAGCGCACACTAGCCATTTAGATACTGCGGCATACTAGCGCCTTGCCATGGCATGCTGCGTCATGTCGAAGTATGCCACGGTAGCTTCTACTGCCCGACAGTAGCGTTTGATAGAGTGTTGGCGGGCACTGGCGTCCTTCGGCATGCCGCCGCCTACCTTGCGCGCCACAGCATCCTGCCGCGGGAGCCCGTGACGCGTCTTTCAATACCGTGCGATAATTTTAAAGCATAGGAAATTATGTCGTATTTCTACATGGTTAAATGTCCATTGGTAAAAATTTAAATCCATTGCCATGCCGTCCTGTCTGCGTAGGTCTATAGCCGACTTAACGACGATTCGGCGCTCAAATGGACGATAGTGGGCAATATCGATCATTGGTTACGGTTAATTTCGGGCGCGTTCGGAAACCTTCGTTTCGTATCGTTAATCGTGAAAGTACGCGTTAGTATGTTAAGCATATAAGTTTCTTAGATTTCATTGTGACTAGTTGCAATAATCGTTTAATAGTAGGTAAGCACTGTTCTTGTAAGACTGGTTTTATTATTAAAAATGTAAAACGTATAGTAAGTACTGGCGATTCATTTCTTTTATTTTCTGTTTTCCTTTAGTTCGTAAGTGCCGACTAGTCGGCATCTTTTGCCGAGTAATCGCCAAATTTTTGTCGAGTATTAATGTGGGTAGTTAATTATACCTTACGGGCCTTTCCCGGCTAGTCGGTCCATCTCTAAATCTTATAATCAAGTAGTAGTAACAATTTGCTTAATATTTTTTCTCCTTTCACAGCTTCCTGTGGACACACAAGCGCGGGTGTCTCAGTACGTCATGTCCAAGACTTCAAAGCCCTCAAGCTCAACACAATCTAAGAATGGTAATGACATTGATACTTTTGACGCCAGTGAATATGAATTCAATATTTCCGCTTCTTTGATGTCCAAAATTCTTGAAGACAGTATCCAAGATACTGTTACCAAACACTGTGATACGTGCACCTGCAACAAAGCTCAAAATAAACCATTCTGCTACAATGAAACCTATTACTCTGTAGCCACACAAACTATATCGAGTGGAGAAATGAAAAACTCTCTGTGCCTCAACTGCAATGCTGATGTTAAGTCACTACATTCCAATCTCAGTATTAGAAGTATCTCACCGCATCCTGTCAAACTCATCAATGAAAAGTCTATGAATCATGGAGTTAGTCCTCTGTACATACTGCCGCAAAACACTGAACCACCCAAAGACATTCATCCACCTGTACCACCACCAGTTATTGAGCGGCCAAAAAATAATGGTATTGTTATTGATACTATCAAAATGAATGAAAAGAGTGTGCTTGAGCCAATTGTTCAAGTGGATGCTATACCTAAAGTAGATGAAATGAAGCAATATAGAAAGACTAGTGTAACTATGGAACCTGCCGTACATCACAAGCTTTGTGATCGTACAAAAACTTCAATTTCTAGCAAGAAGAGTAGTATTCAGAGTGCAGGAAATGAAGATTCGCAGCTTGCTAAAGAAATACTAAATAAAGATTTGTTAAATAAGGAATTACAAAACAAAGATATCCAAAATAAAGATATACAAAACAAGGATTTACTCAACAAGGACTTACTGAATAAGGATTTGCTAAACAAAGATATTTTAAATAAAGAAATGCTAAACAATAAAGAAGTTAAACCAATAATTGATAAAACAGATGATATCAGTCTTAGAAAGAATTCTCATAGTTCTATGGGCGCAGTCAGTAGGACGTCATCAATCGCTAAATCAACAGTAAGTACACACAGGTCTAATCACACTCAGGTGGGGCCGGGGCCTAGGTTCTGTCATTTACGTATGCAAGCAGGATCCAAAAATATTCTCCTTGATAACGCAGAACCGGACGTGCCTCCCGTACTGTATAGGCGGCAAAGTAAATGTAATGAAAACTCCATTTTTAAAGATCTCACCGACGATGTAGACAACTTCATCGAATTAGACAAAATCGAAGATAACTTAATTATTAAAGAGGATATCAAAAATGATAACATCGTAGTAGAAAGCACGCTCATTGATGTCCACGTTGACAATAACAACAAAGACACTAGCGTCGCCGCAAAGAATACAACTATTAACCCAATCTTACTAAACGTTTCTTCTTCGCCATTGCAACCTTTAAAGACTCACACATTTTCAAACAGTTCAGAAAATAATAATAACCAGTCTCAAAGCATTGCAAGTCAGCAAAACACAACTGAAGTCGATAATTTACTCAACGATTTCAATGCAGATAATAATAATACACAAAATAATAACGTGCAAAATACAAACGAAGACGAATCGAAAACAGTTGATGTTTTTACTCCCACCGATAGCCACGATGTAAAAATATTTAACTTTGATCGCTATGAACAGAACAAACTAACTAATCAATATAATAAACCTTTAAGGAAAATCGACATGTCGCAACTTCACTCCCTTGAAAATACAAAGATTTCTAAAGACCTGCCACCTCTAGGTGAAATACCAAAAATGGAGAAAAAACCAGAAGTAGCAAAGCCACCATTGCCTCCTATTGTTAACGTTTATCCAAATCTTACCCAAACTCATTTGAAGGTGAATGATAACAAAGTGTTTACGAACGAGCAAAGTACCAGTTCCCTCTCGAGTGACGATAGTGCTGCTTTACTACAGAAGCAGCAGTTGCTCAGAGTTGCGGAGTGGGTAGAGAAAAACTTGGAGCAACAGAATAATTTTAACGATCCTCTAGAGGAGGACGTTAATTTTACCAACAGAGCTCTGAGGAGAGATAGCAAGCTATCGAGGCTAACAGAAACTCTCAACGAGCTAGCGTTGAACATGCCACATCCAGTCAGCAAGTACTCAAAGTCTTATGCTAGAGACGGTCATAACGCGTGGGTTCACAATAACGTATCTTTACAAAACCAGGAGAAATTAATGAAACATGCGATGGCAATGCCAAAACTTGCCGGTCATGTGGCCAAAGAAACGATCTTTCCGGTTGAAAGTGGTGATGCTACAGTTACAGAGATAAGCGAAAACTCGAAAACCAGAGAAACTGTAGCAGACTTAGTGGCCGAAGGACTGAGAGCTAAAGGTAACCGAGAGATAACGCCGGAAGATTTGGCGCGGATGGAATACAACGTTAAGAAGTTCTTATTGAGTGGGCCTCACTGGGTGAACCCGGGCTCCGTGGCGAGGAGTCGACGCACAAGCAGTAAAACTGAGACTGATGTATAATTCCACTGTAGGTAGTCATGGTAGAGAATCAACTTGCATTCCATGTTAGGTCGAAAAGCGGTATGGTAGTCTTGCTATATAGATTCTTTTGCAGCTCTTGTGCTAATTCGCTATTTACTTGTAAAAAATCTATCAATTTTTAAGATTTATCTTTTTGTATTTTTTTTTTTGTATAACGTTCCTATATGTAGATACTTCACATTTATTTCGTAATCATAATAATATCGATGATTGTCTACAGCTCTTATTTACGGATTTATTTATACTAGTCTTTCGTACGTGGGTTTTAAATTAATTGCGCTTAAGAGATTTTAATATAATATTTGTAATGTGTACCGCGATTTAAGGCATTTATTTTATGGAACATAAACCTTAAGATATCTAAGAATGAAGTAAGATTGAAAACGCAGATGGCGGCAGCGGCGTACGCAATGATAGAAGATAGGCACAAATTATAAATATTGGGAATTCATAGCTTTTGAATTTTTGTTTGTTTATGATAGTTCTGAGAATTCAGTGTTAGTGTTGGAAGATCGATATTAATTAAAAACAAAGGCTGTCGTTTGCTAGAATAGCTTAGAATAGGGAAAAGCATCGCCAATATTAAAATAAGACGAGTGACGAGAGCTATTTGTAAACGTGTGGCATCACTTAGCGAGCACCGACTACGCGGTCATTTAATTCACATAATTCTGTGTTAGTGTGTATTTTGTAGTGGTTTTGTTTCGTATATTTCTCTCAGATTTTTACTATCACAATATTAGTACGCTTTTGAATAAATGTGATAATGCAAAGTATAAGATAGTGGTTAAATTCGCCTAACGTACAAAATATTCTAGCATTGAAATAACTCAAAGTATATCTAAAACAGGCGCAGAAATTATTTTCTTATAACTTACAAAACATTGATGTTACCGTAAAATTATATGATTAAGGGAACTTTCATTTGACGGATTTTGTGTCAAAATTGTGTACATAATTTATTTATTTTGAGCTATTGTCAAGGAAGGTAAATGGAATTTTCGTATGCAACTTTTTCCATTGATTAATTGGTTTACTCCGTAGTTTTTGTGATTGGTTGTCTTTTGTGTTTGACGTAACCAAAAGTATTACATATTTTCTTTTACTATAATATTTTACGTGTTTTATGTAAGTACCTAAATATATTTTGTCTTTCTATGAAGAGATTTACTATTGTCTATATGTGTAGATTATATTTTATGTCTAGACGTTTTTGCTTTGTCTTTCCCTTACACCTTATCCATACTAAAATATCAATAGAACTTTATCAAATATAAGAAAATACAGGGGTAACATTATCAGTATTTACTGTAGTAATATTGAAAGTGTAGTCCTTGGGAATAGTTATATAAATATACTCTCGTACTTCCTACATACACAATGTATTATCATGCCTCCGCTTACACGACATGTACAAGTTTTATATAAAATATATATGTTAATAGGTATCAAAATGGGTGTGTTTTATGCATATTTTCCTATATCAATGGAATATATTTTTTAAATATTAGTTATGGTGGATCTGTATACAGTAGTTAGGAAAAGAAATGTTAGAATGTAGATCATTCCTGTTGGTGTGATAATATGATGGATATTGTATAGTCAAGTCATGTCAAGTGTATTGAGCACAAGTTAGTGTTGTTTCGTGTTAGTGATCGTGTCATCGACGTCCGACTGCTTTTTTTTTTGGTGGGACATCATTAAATGACTTCTCCCGTTCTGGGTCGAAAGGGAGTGACTAAAACCCACCTGTGTTCCTTCAGTTGCTCTTTGCGGTTCAGGGCTGCGGTAATTCTCTCAAACAAACCCGCAGTCCTGGACGTCGCGACTACTTGCAAGCCTTTTGTGCGTCCAATTTGTATATTATTTTTTTTCATTTAAGCTGTTTTACATTTCGTATTTCAGCTAGGCGATGTTTGTAAATGTGGATCTGTGATTTTTTTTTGCAATGATCAAATGATCAGGGGTGTTATATATTTGACTTAAAGGTCCATGTGACCAGGTCATTAATATCCAAAAAAAGGTGTTATGTATCCTTTACGCATTTGGAATATGTAACTTGCCAGTATGTGATGATTATTTGTTATATTTTATAGGAAAATATAAAACTGTGAATAATAAAATAGTTTTTAGTGTGCCTTTATTTATACTGAAATACTTTTCGTATATTGAATCATTTATTATGATTTTTTTTTATTACTGTCCGAAGATACGCGCCACCTCTGATCAGATCTTTATTTATTGTATGTGTCTTATTACTTTGAAACACTCCATTGATCACGAAGCTTGTTGCTGACCCTACTATTTAAGATAGATATAGATATGCCACAGTCTAACTTCATACAGTCGGAACCTTGTACTGACGTCCCGAGCAGGCTTCTATAACCCGGGACATTCAAGTTGGCACGTTCTGTTTTCAAACGCCAGTTAAATTTCAATTTGAATAAAAAATGTCAAGAGTTATTCCCGTGGACCTACTGTATGAAGGAGATAGTCACACTGTGGTAATGCTTTCAAAACAATATTCACACGAGTGCTACGTCTGCTCTCACTGACTGTAGCTTCAGCAGCGTAAATGTAATATGTGTTTATTTATTAAACATTATGGTGAACAATCTGTGACTTTTATTTATCGCAACATTTCTTTCAAGATGTGCGTAGAACTTCATCACGCGTTCTTGGTTACAACTCTGCTCCTATGGGTCGTAGCGTGATCGTGTATAGCCTATAGCATTCCTCAATAAATGGGCTATACAACATAAAAATATTTTTTCAGTAGTTGTTGAGATTAGCACGTTCAATCAAAAAAACAAATGAACTTCAGCTATATAATATTAAATATAGATTTAGAGTTAGACATTAGGCTATACCTTAATACAAGACATATGGTGCTCGGACATGATAGGTACTAAGCATGGCTGCTTCCAAGTGTTGAGTTGCTTCCTAGAGTTTTGCCATTAGGAAATACCAAGAAATAACGCTAGCAGCCTCTGTTCCTGATGACTAATAGGCAGATAACCCTTAGGCCTTACCATGATGTAGTGTAAAATGTCAAGCGTGCGAACTAGAAAGAGGGATGGTGCTATACACCCTATTTAGCTCCCCGTTAAAGTCGTTAAATGGATCCCGTTAAGAGCTCGTGGTAGTACGTCTAAGTACTAAACTCTAAACATTTGAACATCAAATAAATTTACACATCATATTTTTGATCGCGATGATGTAAAACATAGGGTTGAGCGTGTCCATAATACCGTGAAATAGGTTATCGTTGCTAACAAGGAGGAAGGGCTTATCGTGGATCGCGACACAAGTGACCTTCGCATTTCCAAAATACTTAGCGCACCTCCATTGTATGAGTGACCTTGTGTAGCGGGCCATTGTTCAACCCGTCTTCAATTTTCGCTTTAACATACAATTTCACCTTGGATGATTAACAGGCGTAATTGTGTATTTTTATCTCAGGATGTTTGTTTGCTGTGTTTATGTAAACGACCCAGATGTCTTGTAGCAATTTATGAATTTAATGCTCCCGGTGATTTTGTTTTGTTTTGAAGTGGATTACTAGAATGCCCTGCATTTCTGATGTCCAAACGGCCATTGGGTACCTATCTCCTAATTTTGTAGGTATAAAGCACTTTGGGTTTTGGAAAGATCAGAGATCGGAATAGGTAGACTATCTATATTTGTCATGTTACTTCCTCGATCTTTAGGTAAAAATATCTATCTACTCCTCGACGCATTCCGATCTCTATTTATAATCAGCCTTTTAATGTTCCCACTGCTGGGACTCAGGCCTCCTCTCTGTAGGAGAGGGAATGGGCTGAAATCCAACACGCGGGCCCAGTGCGGATTGGTGAATGTGACATGACTTCGAATTTTTGGTTCTAGGACATGCCGGTTTCCTCACGATGTTCTTTTTCACCGTTTTGAGAGCATTGGTGATGAAATTAATTACACAAAGTAATGCGCCTGGTTAGGTTTGAACCCGCGACCTACAGCTCGTAAGTCGGTTCCGTTACCACTCGGCCACCACTGCTCTCTATTTAATATATGTATGATACTTTTCAGTCTTCTTAGTTAGGATCTCTAGATCAAACCAATCAAAAAGTGTTCGAGGTAGGTCTCTCCGGCTCTTAGTTTTTTCTAAAATATTAAGAGTCTGAGCGACCGTCATCCAAAAATGATGAATCGACGAGAATTGACAAATATACCTACGCAGCTCCACAAACCTTTATCAAAAGTCGTTAGCACAAAAAGCTTGGCATTTTGCACGATTCGCAGAGTAACAGACGTAATGGTAGCGATCATAACACCAAGCAGGTGCGAGTCGCGAGTGAACGACCGTGCGATTCGCGCCACCCACCGGGCGGTAGGCCCTAGCTAACGTCCATGCCGAACGCACAAAGGAAGGCTCCATTCCTATGAGCACGCTTCCTGAAACATCCTAGTGATTGATTGTGTAGGTCTGGACGCTTATTGGAGGTGTGTCGTCGCGGATGAGAATACAAGGCGATAATGAAATGAGAGTAACTAAAAAGATCAAGTCAATTCTATGCTATTTTCACACAAAAGGCTTATCTAATAGTCTTACCTACATAAAAGCCGATTGTGGAAGAATATTTGACATAGAAGTTTATTTGGAGCATTGCGTTCTACTTGAAAATGGTCACCTAGTTGTAGGTACAGGTAAATGTGAAATTGGGCAGTAGGCCCGGAGATGTAACTTTGGCCCAAGCACTAATCAATAGGAACTTTAGACACTTTTTACTGTGTTTCTATTGGCTGACGTGCTTGGGCCAAAGTTATACCTGAAGGCCAAAGTAGTTTTTTTGAGTTGTAAATCATCAAATAACTTCTCCCGCTCTACGTGGAGCGAGAGGGAGGGTCCCTTGTTCCTTCACTTTCCTTTTGCGTTCGCGGGCCACGGTGACTCATTTGAAATATCCTGCTGTTCTGGCAAGATATTAAATACACGTACAGATGTAGATATATCATTAAAATACTAGTTTTTTCACGCGGTTTGGCTCCCTTGGACTATACCACAGAAACTGTGTAGATTTTTTTGCTTCCGAGATATAATTTGAATAGCCTATATACACTCGAAAGATAGGTTAATTATCGTAAGTGGAGAGGATTGGAGACCTACCAGAGAAATACACTTTAAAAACAAACAATTTTACCAGATCTACCCTGACTGATGTAGTTTCGCGGTCTGATCCACATGGAATGAGAGTTTTCTTCGAAAGCAATCTATCCAAAACAAAAGCTCGGAACCAATAGCTGCGCACGGTGGATAAACCTATCTTTTGTTCGCAACAACTTGAGCGTTCAACGAAGGGGACTTTTATAATCACTTAGTTCGGAATTTACGAAAACATCGTTGGTCTACTGGAGGAGGAATCATCTTTTCAGATTTTATTTGTTGTTGTAAGAAACTAGGGCTTGACTGCGATCCCACCTGATGGTAAACAGTAATGAAATGAAACCGACCTCTGAATTTAACTCAGGACCAAAAAGATAGAACTAACCGTATTTCAATGTGCATCGACGACCTTTTTAAAATGGGTCAAATCATTACATGACTTTTCAGGCTCTAGGGTGGGGCGAGAGGGCCTTTGTTCCTTAAATTTGCACCTTGCCTTCTCCAGAGCTACGGTAACTTTTCTTAAAAATTCCCACAGCATCCTGTCCTAGTTACAGCTTTAACATAAAACAAGACCTGTTTACAAGCATTGACTCCTGACGACCCAAAATATACAGGTGTTATGGTGTCCGCAGCCACCTGGCAGCAACAAAAAGTAACAGACGAAATCATTTATTAGACACGGCTACGTCTTACACATTGTTACATGAATTTCGCACAGTAATCAATGTATGACGCACGTTATGTTGCTACAGTTATGTCAGTATGGTAATAAAATCCGGTAATATTGGCACATTGGCACGTCTTAGCTAGATACATGCAAACGTCGTCATGTTTTTGTTGGCGTAAGGACTTTTCGGCTTTCTCGGTCTTCTCACGGTCGAGTAATGCGTTTTGCAGTGACAATGAGCGAAATGTATAGAATTATGCTGCACCGTTATGCCACTTGTAACTGTCTACGGTAATATGAATTAAGTTGAGTTCAAAGTGACGAAAACACGCATGCAACGTAAACGATTTAATCGGTTGCGAGAGTACGAGTCCGTTTTTGTACGTTACGTCAATCTTGCCATGCTTTTGACGTAAAATTCTGAGTTTCGATAAATCTAGAACTACTTATTTTTTTTTCATTTATTTGCCTGAAACATGGTGGTTCAAATCTTATTATACAACAGGTACAAGGTTCTTCAAGCTCCGCCTTATATTCAGCATGCAAATTTTAATTCAACTAAATTTTGTTTCCTTTTAAAAAACAATCATTTAACTTATACAAACAATCCTACTTATAATTACATTAGACCGACGCACACGTGTAACAAGCCTGATTTGTACATAGAACGACGTCGTGTGGCGTGGATCAAGTGTAGCTACAAGTCTAGTTTCCATATAAAATTTATGGAGGCCGATGCGCTCAGATCGGCGCATGTGGCACACGTATGCGTAAATCCTACCTTATGGATTAATTCTGGCTAGACCAGGTTAAGTTTGTCGTTGCAAGCGCAGCTGTTAATTTTGAGTTCCGTCCTGGATTCAATCAGGTCCAACTCGGAAGTTGGTGGTGTAAGAATTGTGGTAGGACGGGGTGTCATGGAAATACTATGAAGATTTTTTTAATTATTGATAGGCTCGCGCTTAGCCACTATCTCACCTGATGGAAAGTGACGATTACCAAACATCGAGTTAGAGCCTCATTAGTTGAGTTCTCTATATCTGGATATTTCACTCAGATACGTAGTCGAGATAGACGTAACATTTTACCGATATCCGCAGTAAAATGCTGATTGTACATCAATAGTATGGTTGTAGTGGATCTATAACGCCACATAGAACCTGACGGCACACAAATCCTATCTCGCGCTACCAAAGTTCTCCGCGTTCAGCCCATCCGTAAGATGCCTACCACCAGACAATACCCGTCTCGTTGGAGGATCTTTCTTTATTATAAAGGTTACAGCACGACTTTCTACCCTCCAGCATAACTCTATAAATCACTTTAGGGTTAGTCGCTGAGCCGTCGTCTCTGCATGGTCGTAACATTCTCTCACAAAATTTCAGATTGCAACCCGGCAATTTTTTTCTACATAAACTGTGTACCATGGAAACGCACACATAACAAAGAGGCACGAAACTATGAGCTCCGTAAGAGCACCAACAATAGCAGAACGGTACAGTACCGCCGGCCGCTGTAAATTAGGGCCATTTGACACTGCAATTATGGGCGGAATCAATTAAGATATAATTTAAGTGCATTATCTAGTTTAAAAATGTATTGCGGCGGTGTGCATTTTGCTAATAGAGTCGAAGTCTGTATAACGATTCTACTGCAAACTCAATTTGCTTAGCCTTTTCTCAATTATATTGGGGTCAGCATCCAGTCTCATGCGATGCAGCTGAATATTTTTAATCGACATCAAAATGACTTTTTTATCTACATATTATGTTCATCGATTTCGGCCAAATGTGTACCGATTTTGCATTATGTTTTTTGCTTCCAGGAGTATAGGTAGACACACTTGAATAAGGTATCATAGAAATATTGTCATGATATGGTGATGAACTTCAAACTTTTTATAAAAAAATTAAACCGACTCGAAGTCGGTCGGACCTACTTACTCTACAGTTTCCTTGCAGGACGTCATGGTAGGACTAAAATGCAACAAATTAAGTCGTCAAATGTTCTGCCGATATTCAGTAGTTTTTGACTTAGTAGGATTTATAGATTTTTTTTTTTGTAAAATCCCAGATTTAATAATTTGAAGCCAATTTTAAAACTATTTACGGCGCGACTGTACTGAAATTTATGTTATTATCATAATTGATGCCGTAGCAGATTTTTCTTAGTAACTACCGACATTCACAGTAAAACTACTGAATATCGGTAGAACATATGGTGGCTTAATTTGTTGTATTTTAGTCCTACCATGACATCTTGCAAGGAATACGTCGAGTTATCAGTAAGCGTTTATATAATTCAGCGATTGCATATCTGACTTCCATAGCTTAAGTAATTGGGTAGGTACCTACACTTTGCAGATTGGTGTTTTTTCTGGTTTTCTAAGGTGTTCAAGTGACAGCCGCTAGCTATTCTATCACTGATTGAACCCTCGTTTTGTTAACACCGTGTATTTCAAACAGTTCTTTCTTATTTCAGTTTTATCCATTGTCGCGGCCGAAGCAATTGGAGAGTATAATTGAGCGACTACAAATAGATATTGACTGCAACCCTTTTTATATGAGTGTATGTAATTTACTTACATCGATTTCTACGATAGCAGATTTCGGTTTTTTATTTGATAGACCTGACCTGCCATGAATCACATGTACTTAGAAGTTTTTTATTTATTTGTAGATGCCTAATTTTTTGGAGTTATCTACAATATTAATATTCTTTTTAAGTTTGTTGATGATTTTCTTCAATGTTCATAGCAGGGTAGTATCACAAGTATATGTGAGAAAAAAGAACTTTACAAATAAAATAACTGAATCCAAAAAAAAAACACAACACAGTACATAAATAATTCAAAATAACTTTATTTCTCTATGTTCATGCTTGTTTTACATTTTTCTTCAAAGCACTTAGATGTAGGTAGATAATATTCACTTCACCTCATTAAGTTTACCTAGTCATTGCCATTACTTAGGTTATTTCTCACCTCTTGTTTACTAATAAATCTGCTGCAACCGACAGTGAATTGGGCCAAAATTTAGTGTGAAATAATACCTGTAGTGTTTCGCACGCTGAGCTTGCTACGTGCTTGTCACCGAACGACTGTGACCGGGTCGTCTGTGCTGACTCGCCACTTCGCTAGTCTTCTGCAAAATGCACAGTTTTCAGATCATATTGTTAATAGACTGTAAATTGAATTTCATAGTTCCAAAATTGCATTTCAGATAGACTTGTAGGTATCTATATAAACTATTGAAAAATTAACTTCCTTTATTTATGGCGTCTTCCCTCAAAGCATGTCCGCAATGTTTTGAGTGTGTGGAACTGTTAGGACACGATTTGGAAATCCCTTTTTTAAAAAAAAACGATTGTTTCAAGTTAATTGTTATATTGAGTGAAAATCACAGTTACCACGAAATTAGTAGGGAAACTTGGTCAATATTCTGACTTGCGACCTATCCGGTAGGAGTCTCAACCCGAACTTCTCTTACCGCCTGACTCATGCATTCAATGTATAAGGGAATTATGATATGGTGCTGACTAGGCATTTAAGGGTGCATTCTAGGGATGTAACAGAACGAAGCTTAGTTTCCAGTAGCATTTTGTCTCTATCAGGGGTGGCCAACTGGTCGATTGTGACCTTCACGGACTGTAGCCGGGTTTAAATTATTGTGTTGTGTCGTGTGGTGACACCTTTTGACGTACTTGATTGGCTACAAGACTCATTACGATATGACGTAATCTTGAACAGAGTCGTTTGATTAGTGCACCTTGCGCCACGACAAGATACAACACAATAATGTTAACCCGGCTTTACTTCTTGTTTGAAGAAATCGTATTCGAGGTAGTAGAGCTCACTTCAATCGTTCTATATTCTTTGATTACCCAATTTTTAAGTATAATTTGACAAAGATTTTAGTAGTAAGTAAGTAAGTAAGTAAACAGTAAATTGTGGGTCGGATCAAGTTGGCCACTCCAGCCTGGCTTATATGCCTATAAGTTTTATTTATTTATTTTTGCAGATGAAACAAATGAAAATTCCATAGGAAATATAATTATTTCGGTAGGTACTTGTATTCTAATAGGGACATATGAAACTGTTCGAAAAGTAACCTTATTTCAAAAGTTGTCAAAAATTATAAAAAAAATACTTTTATAGAATTGCTTGATATACAGTGTCATCGTGACATTGTGATCTGGTCATATTTGTTGTTCTATGTTATTTTTATTTGTGTTATCAACCCAAAATCCTAGTGCTATGTGACTAAATTGGTAAATACAATACTTGTCATTTTCCTACTTTTATTTAGACCCAAACGTCATAAATGATATTTTTTTTATGCTTTCGGGTACTTTACCACCAGAGATGAGCGAGGTCGCAAGCGCACCGCGCCAGAAAAAAAAACACCAATGCGATCGCTTCATTTTCCTAGCCTGGTTGCTGTGGTCGAGAAAGGGATAACAGAGCGGGTGGTGGATAGGAAGTAGTTGTATATACTATAGGTAAGCGAGGGATGAGGGCAAGGGACGAGACGCAAGTAATTGTGCCCACGAACTGTTAAAAAGAGTGTGCTGCGTACCCTTGCACCACTCAGCTACGCAAACTTGCACCGCGCAAGTTCCTCGCACAGCTTTGACAGAATCAATTAGGTACAAATTGTCAGTACGCGAACCCTCGCACATCTCTAGTGGAAAGCACTAGGAGGTAAAGATTATTTCGACCTTAGTTTGCATATGGTGTACGTAATTTGCTAAAACATAGGATACTTACGGTCAGAGTAAGCTATATTTACCCGACTGCAAGAAGGGTTATGTTTTTTTTAGCTGACTCTAAAAAAAATTATTCAACGTTTATTATTTTTTTCCAAGCTATATTAGTTTGGTCCCTCTAATACGTATTTGCTACATACCATTACTATACCGACTTTTAATTTATACCTGAGTAGCTTTTGCCTGCGACTGCGTCCGCGTAAAATTGCACAAATACCACGACCATATTTAAAACACTCATATAATTCAATCATTTTGTGTTTGCAATTCATTCCTATAGGATCTTATTCATTTATTTTACTTTCACGAAAATGGCTGAAGGCCAAAACAGCAAATTTATTCAGTAAAAAGGTTGCGTACGTCAAAGGGCTTCATTAGAAGTAGGGCAATGGAGAGGCTATGTTCCGAGTTTCCTTGTACGAATCAGGAATGAAGATATCCGCAGGAGAACCAAGTTTACCGACATAGCCCAAAGAATCGCCAAACTTAAGTGGTAGTGGGCTGAGCACATTGCTCGTAATGTCGACGGGGCCGAAAGATTCTGAAGTGGCAATCGCGTAACGGAAAACGTTAGAAAGCCTACCACAAGTTGGTCCGATGACTTGGTCGTCTCGCATCCGTCGAATCCCCCTCGGACTCGACGGATGCGAGACGTACAGCACAAGACCGGCCGTTGTGGCGACACTTGGGGAAGGCCATCGTCCAACTGTGGACGTCTTTCGGTTGAAATGATGAAGATGATGTATCGCAACTAACGAGCTTAACTCGCTATTAACAGCCTTGTCTTTTACTACACGCAAGTATTTGAGAATACATACATAATGCAATATTGCTGACTCCTTATAAAAAAAAAATCTGATAATTTTTAACTAAATATTGACGAGATCTTTGAGGTTAATAATGCAAACAAAATTAATAGAACCGATTCAGTCATTTTTGTGTCAATTGAAATCATCGCTCTACATTTCTATTGCTATGTTAAGATAACTGTGGATTTCATGTATGTATGTAATTTCTTTAACAAAAATTACATATAAGATTGTAGAATTGTATACAGGGTTCGACGTATTCCTTGCAGGAAGTTACAGTAAGGTTAAAATACAACAAATGAAGCCACCACATGTTCTACCGAAATTCGGTAGTTTGGAGTTAGAAAGTTTTTTATGCAAAATCCTAGATTAAATTATTTGAAGCCAATTTGAAATCTATTTACGCTGCGACTGTACTGAAATTTATGGTATTTAAGGTACCATTACTGATGCTGTTGCAGATATTTGTTACTAATTAAAAGTTCAAAAATGCTTAAAGCCTTGGGAAATATCATTAATCAAACATTTAATTTCTTATAATTTTTCGCTTTTACTTCATACAAAATATTGTCCTACAATTATTACGAAAATGTTCTTGTCTTATTAGGTATCCAAAAAGGTAATACAAAGTCATAGTATACATTGTGAAAATCGTTTTTAATTTAGTATAGAATGGCGTACGTCTCACAAAAAGGTCAGGAAATCAAATTAAATAATTTCGTGAACATTATTATTCTTTTTAATCAATATCAATTTAAAAATGTAGTTTGATGCGCTGCTCTCGGGTTCACTTCACTTATTATTCGTTGCCTGACATCGGTTTTTGTGATTCTTAATGTGTTTGTTACTCTCATTTGATCCACCGCATCTGTTATTTTCTCTTCTCTCATCTTCTTAGTTCTTCAATTGAATTTAAGGGGTTCACATAAATTAGTTCTTTTATGTGTCCTTAAACGTAAAAGTCTAGCGGCATCAGAACAGATCTTCGTGCAGACCACAGAATCGTCCACCGCTCCCTATCCATCGGTTTGGACAGTTTTCATCAGCAATTGTCGAATTGTAGTTTGTTTGTGGGCTGGAGCCCAAGTCTGCTATTTTTATGATTTCGTCATTCCAACACGATCATATTGTCATTTTGCTAAAAGTTCGTAATCTGCTAATGAGGGTGTTTAGAAAAATCCACACCACTAGTTGGCGCCACTTAGCCGTCAGGTCTTTTCCTTTGAAAACGTATACAAGTTGACGTCTAATGTTTGACGTTGATGTCTAACTAATGTCACTAACTTAAGCGTTTTGACAGGTGTCTGGACCTGACCGCTCAGTGCTGCCACCTGGTGAATGTCCTTTTAGAACACCCTCATTCATGATGATCAATCAGTAATCGGTCAATGGTCTCGTACTAGAGTTGTGGTAGAATGACAATATCGAGCTGTCAAAATTTTAGCATATTACCGCATACGTCAGATATTCGTTTGTCAATATGTACGAGATTACCATTCTATGCCACTTCTTTTCAGTGGTTGACCATTTGAAAGTCATAATGACGCCATTGTATTAGTAGATTACCAAACTTACAATTATGAAATCAATGAGAGACTATTCTGACACTGCAGACTTGGGCATCTGTCATGTTGATAAAAGTATTTTATTCTTCTTTCTTCCGGGACATCCGTAAGCAGTGCTACTATACTATATGATTACTTAGGAAATTTTTATAAAATTCCCCATTTGGTGTTCAGACTTCAGAGTAGAAAATGTGGGCCATACCAAGCTCACGCGCTGCGATGTTTGTCGATAGGTATGTTAGGGTCGTCAAAAACGTTGAAGAATCAGCTCCTTGTTCTCAGCTGCGTATCTCCGGGAACGACAACTACCAATTTGTTGGACGCTGCCAGTTTCAGATAATCATAAATCATCTAATCGCCAGCGTTACCGTCTCAAACATAGGTCACAAAGTACGTAATAGTACATTATGTCAGCGTATTCAGGACTAGAATATGTAGGCATATCCAGCACTTATGAAGGAACAGCACAACATAAGAGCAAGACACGCGGCAACAGTTAGATGAATACCAAGATAGCAAACATGAGCTTGTGCGACGTTGAGTTCATACCAACTAACGCTGACGACAGTCTCGAAATTTTACCTGCTCCCCATGAAACTCTTCTCTTTCACACATGTAAAAATATTAATAATCATACCTACTTAGCTTTTTGAAAAGCTGATAAGACGGATATTTTCCTAGCAATTTGAACATCAGGCGTTTTATTTTTTTTTGCTCTAGACAACATGTTTTTAAGAAGTACATAATGGAAAAAATTACAAAAAAAAAATATATATGTTTGATTAGTGATCTTCTTCAAAGTTTTGGTAATTTTTAAACTTTTAATAATTATTAATAAAAGATCTGCTACGGCATGAATTATGATAATAATTTAAATAATTCAGTCGTACCGTAAATCATTTTCAAATTGGTTTCAAATAAATAAATCTGGGATTTTTCATAAAAAAACTAAAAAACTTACTAACTCCACACTGAATTTCGGTAGAATATTTGGCTACTTACGAGTAATTTATTGCATTTTAACCCTACGTGATGTATACGTCGAGTTACCAGTAACCCTGAATATAGAATATAGAAGTCATCATCATCTTCCTACCCTTGTCCTTTATTGTTCCTTGTCCCTTGTCTTATTTGGGCGACCCCAAATAAGATAGAACACGTTTTTTTCTTCCATTCTATCCTGTCAACCGTCATGCTATCACTAACTTCCTTTTCTTTCATATCACTGTTCACACAATCCATCCATATTTTCTTTGGCCTCCCTCTCCCTCTCCACACATCCACATGTATACTCATAACTCTTTTAGTAACATGCGTTTCATCTCTCCTAGTACTTAGAAGATTTACGTACAATCCACGTAGTAATGTTTCGATTGCCATTGAACAAATCACGGACGCAGCAGATTAGAGTAGAAGACATTCCAAAGTAAAATCCCGAGGATTTATGCCAATTTAAATGTTAGCTGTTACATCATTTATACTTTCAGAGAGCTGTAATGACTGAAACTCCAGTTGGTGTCGTGCCTAGCACCTGCCGCAAGGCTCGCGGGTGTCCTGGGCCTATAGCCTCTATGCAAACAGTCCCTAAGCCCATTTGCTGTGTGCCACCCGGTCTTGCGCAGAATGGCCCAGGGCATAATGTTGACGGACAGAGTGGCCCTGTATGTACGAGCTCTGGGCAGTCCAGCCCTATGCCCAAAGGTGCTGGGCCCGCTGGCTGTAGGCCTCCTGGTGATCCGCAGGAAGATAATATGGTCTGCAGGCGAAAATGTGGCTGTATGCGGACCAGTGACAAGCTCAAGCAGATCCTACAAACCTTCCCTAATCCACAACCGCCTGGGGGTCTTCAGACATACATGGCAAGAAAAGTAATGTCATAGTCCTTGCATTTAAAAACCTATGACTGCTATTCAGTATGATAGATAGCGCTAGTAGAATTCATTCATAAACACTGAAATATATTAAACTTTAGCTTAGAACACTGTGTTTCAGGTATCGACGCACAAACGTGTACCATAAGGTCTAATATATTCTGCCCGGGGGGTTTGCCCAGGGGGGGGGCCCTGATGGAATATTTTTTTACAGTGTACAATATCGTTATTGTAACTGATTAGTTACAATGAGGTTGATTAACCTCAATGACATTTTCAATTTAAAAAGTAAATAATTCACTTTTTTCATTTGAATACCTGAGCTCTGCTGACCAGTTAGCTTCTTCTAGTTACGTTTACATTGTGTTTTCAGATGAAAGAAGTGAGTAAATTAATTAATTAAAAATGCCATTTAGGATGATTAGGATTTTATACAGCTTAAAATAAAAAAATAAGTTTTTTTTTTTTTAAAACCCCTTTATTGACAAGACGAAAAATTACTACTACCGGGGGGTCCAAAATCATGCACTGGATTCACGGTAAGTAACCATAAGTGTCTGCGTCGTTATCTAAGACACGGTGAATTTTAATAAGTATTCTTTAGCTTAGTCTAAATATGTTATTATTTTATGTACATTTTTATTTTGGAATTTAAATTTTCTCCTGGTTTATTTGATATTTCATTCGAAAGCAACAGTTTTTTTCGGATAAGGAACATTCACTGACGTCTTCGTAGACTGCTAAAATTAGAACTTTTTTGGACTTCGCGTACTCTATTAAAAAGAAGAGAAGATTCGTCTAATATACATATATCCGCATAAACTCAGTACTTGTGTAATAATTACCTACTTACCTAGGTTGATTGACTGTTGCTGATTTTTATTTACCAGACAGTTACATGATATTTTGATTAGAGGTGAAACGGATATCCGGTAACTATCTTTGTTTTGACTATACGTCCGGATAATAATTCAATATCCGGTCGGATTTCGGGTAGTTTATTAAAAAAAAATCTCGTTATTTTATAGGTTGCGGACGCCGTTTATTTTTATAATCGCACGTCAACAATGTTTGTTTTATTAATAAGTTAAGTAATCAAAATTTACAAATGGCAAATTGCGGTGAATGTGTACCAAATTTTCCGCATTTGTTGGTAAAAGGCGACTCCGTTTAGCTTCGTATGCCAAACCAGCTTCTGAAAACAGCCATTCACTGTAAACGCTTCTGCCAGGTGCTGAAAGATAATGCAAACCTTGACAACTACGGGTACTGTTTCAAATTAACTGACCACCAAATATATGGTCTTTAAGAATAAGTCAATCTCGTAGGCAATTGGATTTTGTTTTTCTTGATCGCGACAACCACTACTATTGTCCTTTGCTATTGAAACAGTCCCAAAAAGTGTCAAGAGTTGACAGATATGTGACGTTGGATCCAGGTTAATCTTCTTTCGTTCGCTTAGCAGGTATTGAAGACTAAAATATCTATTGGCCGGATATCCGACCCTCCGGCCTCGTAGCTTGGCGAATATCTGGTATTCGGTATCCGGCTAAACCACTATCCGTTTCGTCTCTAATTTTGATGTAAATTAAACATCGATTACTAATAAAGAACTAAAGAAATTCTTACATACTGTTGTACTTTTTTGAATAGTACGACAAGGCAAGCGGATACGGTTACGGACAGAACGGAACTACTAACAAGGACCTGGAGAGCAGTGAGAGTGCTTTTAATGAAAACATGGTAAGATGTTCCAACCTACTAAGTATTCTGAGATTCCCCGCTTTCTCTTTACAATTCCCAAGGAAGACATACACGACGTCCCGCCACCTTCTACACGGTTTGCCGTGATATTCGTAGTTAATCAACTTTTAAGTCATTTAAGCACATACACTTTGTAATGTAATATAATTCATCATTACCTAAGATGTATGTAAATAGTTAAAATCTTCCTCACGTTTATGATTTGATTAAGCAAAAACACTTGTCCATAATTTTTTATAAAGTAACTGCCGGCAATAAATAGAATTATTATTTTGTAGCCAGGAAACATGGCTATTATTATTATTTTTAGTGACTTTTATCTCATAGAGCATATCAGCCCCATTTCGCTATTATCATTTGCACAATATACATGAAGATGGAATAAAATCGCATGCTTAGTTTTTTCTTGTTATTTGAAAAGTGATTTTTCATGTAGGTTTTGCGTCCCATAGGATCCGTGTCATCGCTGCATGTTATACCGACGAAAGATGCGCCAGATGGGTGCTGAAGCGCCCAGTGAGCCAGCTGCCCCAAAGCAGGTAGGCTTAAGAAGTTTCACCTAGTCTCTAGTGCATAAGTTTTGCAGTGTCCTTTGTCGCCACACAAGGATGCCAACTCCATACCATCGTGGTACATGTATCTACTATACATGGCTGGGCTCTGAAGATGTACACACAAAATGGTTGTGTAATTGCCCTCCAGCCGAGAGCAGTGGTGACGGAGTGGTGAACCTTACTATAACGAACCAATCCTATCACAATACCGTCAAAGAAGAAATGGTGCTTTTCAAGTGTATCTTACCCCACCTAACCCGATGCTCAGACTTGAGGCCCTATCACGAGCTCTAAATGTGATACGTTTGACGACCTAAACTGAAACTGTGCTATCATCGTACCGATAGTCGTGTCAGCCACGAGCCTCGACCAATATATTGGGGGGCTCCGGTAGGAAACCGGTGAGGCAATGAAATACTAGAATAGGCTCTTAATAAACTAGTGCGCCTGACCATCAATGATCGCATCTCCGCTTACCATCAGGTGGGATCGCAGTCAAGCACTGGTTTATACCAATAAAAAAATAATTAAACTTTATTTTTTAAGAACTCTTTAATAATGTAATTTATATGTATATTTAAATGTATAAACGACATATTAGTATAGTACCAAGGAATATTTTGTTTTTTGTGAAAAAACAGTCATAGTAGTAGTTCTAGATAGCAGTTTTATTATTATTACTATGTCACTATTTAATTGTAAACTTAAATATTCAAATTTAGAACCCTTGTGGACTTAAGCTAGAACTACATTACACCGACCGACGCACACGTGTAACACGCCTGAATTGTACGTACCACGAAGTCGCGTGGCGTCTATGGGCAAAGAGCGTTTGTGGAACTTAAAGCGGGTAATCTAGTTGAAACCAAATATTAATAGACATAGTCTATGTTATAACGAAGGCATATTGTTTTGTGATATATATAGATTCACGTGGACATTGCGCACCTAAACTATTTTCTGTGACACTGGCTCTCCATGGTTCCAGTACATCTAAATATACTCCCAAGACCGAACCCCTTGGTAAGATAAAACTAACTAAAAATTGGTTCCTTCTTACATGAATTGGTTCAGTCTTACACGAATTGCTTAAGTTTGAATACTTCGCTTATAAAGTTTTATTATCTATCAATTGACTTCCAGTGTCAAAATTTAACTGACTAAAACCCAGAGTTCCTTTAGTTGCCCTTTTGCGAGTACCGCGGTAACTCGTTCGAACAATCCGCAGCTCTGGCAGACCGATTATAAGTCTAGTGTTATAATTTTTTACAGGCTTTGTCACGAAAATATGGTACCTAATAAGATTAATATTGTCTTCTGATTAAACGATACTTTCCTTTAAAATGTATAAGAAATACTCAAAAAAGTCTAGTTGTTGACAATATGTCAGGGGCCCAAGTCTGCTATTTTAATAAATTCGTCATTCCAACACGATCCCATTGTCATTTTGCTAAAAGTTCGTAATCAGATAATTCATAATGGTCGATCATTGATCGGTCAATGATCTTATGGTAGAATGACAATATCAAGCTGTCTCGAAACAAATTAAAATCAATGACTGTACAAAGACGTTCTAATGGTAGGTCACTGATCAAAGGAACTGTCATAATTTTGGCAGTTATCCGCATATGTCAAATATTCATTTATCATTATGTACGAGATTACCATTCTATGCCACTTCTTTCAATGGAGTGTCAGTGGTTGACCATTGGTAAGTCATAATGACGCCATTATATTAGTAGATTACCAAACTTGTCAAAGTCAGCAATTATGAAATCAATGATAGACCATTCTGATACTATTGTAATAGCAGACTTGAGGCCCAGTAGGAAACATCGGCTCTTGGCAGTTGGTACGCGTCGTAAAGTTGCGCACTCGAAATCACTCATACCTCGGACACCACTCTCCTAGACGAGAGCACAGATTTTGATATGTTTGCGGAAGAATGGAAAACGATACTGACAGAATGAAATTTTGTGAGATGAATGTGTGATTTTAATCATTGTTTTATATTTTATTTTGTTGTTCTGTCTGTGGAAATTGCGGCTTCGGCCGTTATTTTTAAATAAATGTCTCATCTCCGCTGGCCGAATGCAACAGATCCTCAGCACACACACATTGTTATTATTGTTTCATTTGACGGCATAAGAACATGAACCCCTACCCACTTTGGGTGGTACGTGACACCAACTTTGGGCTACCTTCCTTTACAGTTACACATGAGCCTGTCTGTTTACATAACAGTATATCAAAGGAAGGTGACGCCTTGCTTAATTAGTTATCCGATAAGATCGTCATAAGTTCGGCGTTGGCGGCGGCCGCGTCGTGAGCGGGGTGCTTGCTTCGTGCGCGCTGTATCGGCCATCGCTCCTGCTCGATGCATCGCCTGTCGTTATTCAGGAATGTCTTGCTCTTGTCTTGTTACAACACGGACACGCTGCGACCTGCCCTTTGACTAGCCGCGGAGAACCAGGAAACTGTGTAAATTGGATCTCGGATTCCTGTCCTTTCGTGTATTTTGGTTGTTTATGGGATTCTTCGTGGACTGAGGCTGCCTGATTAGGCTGTTTTTTTACTATTTTACGACCAGCACACTTCCAGAAAAGCTCTGCCTACATCTACTTCATGACTTCATTCAGTCAACATCGCCAAGAAGGTCATGTCAATGCATGCTGTTTTCAACGTCTTTTATAGATCGATGTTCAAGGGCTTACAGGCCCAACTTTCCAGGATTTCTCTTACCCTATCAAAATACGATCAGTGTAGTGATAACAATATACATAAACGTGGCGATTCGCTCGGGGTCGGTGTAGGAGTGTTGGTACGCGGTAATGGATGCTCGTGCGCGCTGATAGCATCGAGACTAGGATCGTGACGCGGCGTGGCCTGCGACAGCGCCGCTTCCCACTACAAGGTGAAATGGTAATTTTTTAATGCTTACAAAATATACTTTTTATGGGCTTCTGATTAGTTGGTTTAAGAGCCGGCACAAAGTATTTTGTAAGAGTTTTGCCCGGGTCTATGTCGATTTTGCGGCCCCGTAACAGCGATTTTATTTTTGTAAAAAAGAAGAACATAGTAACTATCCAACATTTTTGTTTTTGCCAGACCCTTTTAAAAAACATGTACTATTATTTTATGTAACTTTCAAATATTTCCGTGACGTAATCGCATTTGAATTCGTAAGTTAGGATCTGATTCGTGATTTTTTTTTATCGAAACAACTTATTTATACCATGTTTTGATTTTTGCCCAGCGGTTGGACATAATATGGTCAATTTTAATAAAATAATTTTCCATTGTTTTCCTGAAACCTGAAGAACCTGGCCTTAAGATTAGCGTTAAAACGTGAATGCCGTAGGTACGTTACGTATCTAGGATGAAATAAACAGATGATCATGAAATTAATTGATATGAAAACTGATCATTTTCAAACAAGGTTATCGTGAAACCGCATTAATCGTCGAAAGACTAGATTTTTTTTTGGTGGTAAAATCATCGAATGACATTCCCCGCTCTTGGACGGAGCGTCAGGGCGTGTCAGACTTTTACTGACGAAAAACCCATTCCTGTTCCTTCGTTGCCTTTCGTACCAGGGCCGTGTCTTCCTTTAAGAAGCAGACTCTTGGCCCCAGTAGGCTTCGACCCTGCTGGGCCCCGGTTATGTATACGGTGTATTACGGTGGGTACGGTTTGCTGACATCTCCTTGAGGCGCGCGTGGAACAGTATGCGCCATCGACGACTTGGTCTCGGTCCGGATGGTTACCGGATGACTAGATGGTTTAAGATTGGTGTCAAAACGTGCCTGCCGTATTTACATTACGTATTTAAGATGAAATGAATGAAATTAGTAGATATGAATTTTGAAAACTATTTTCAGACAGGATTATCGTGAAACCACAATAATCGTGAAATAAGATTTTAATATTGTTGCAAATAAGTTGTGGTAGTGGAAAGCCTTGCGTGCGTAGTTGGCTACGCTGCGTAGACGTATAACTGATTTTCCTTTTCCGGTAACAAGTAATATCCAGTGGATTCCATCACTTCGTTCGTGCTCTATGACATAATTTTCCGTTAGGTACGTATTTTTAATAGTAGGTAATCAGTTATTCCTACTTAAATGACTAGCTTTATCCCGCGGTTTAGCTCACGTGGTAAGGCACAGGAATAACAGTCAATATTTTTCTTAAAAAATATAAATCCGCTATAACACTTAATAATAGTGTAACTGATTTTTGGCAAAAAAGGAACCGTAGTCGGATCAGTAGGTACGCCATAATTATGGCGGTAAGTTCCCTCTTTGAGGAGTGGCTGGAAAGACATCACGGTATCCTCACCTTCCGCACGACGCAGGTCTTCACCGGACATGGTAAGTTCGGGAAGATCTGCACCGGATTCGTGCGGAAAAAACGCTCGAGTGTCACCATTGTGTGGACCGCCCGGAGGACACGGTGGAGCATACGGTGGATGTGTGCTGGTGTGATGGTGGGCTTGGGCGAAGAACCGCCATTTCTTCGTGGGGGCGATCGGCGACAACGACCTCTCGCCCCAGGTCCTGATACAAGCCATAGTCCGGAGCGAAGAGGAATATAATAGAAAGTTGCCTCCTTCTGCGAAGCAGTAATGGTAGTGAAGGAGGCGGTCGCACGCGTGAGGGAACGGACTTCTTCATGCCCCAGCCACCGGGATCCCGATCCCGATATACAGCCACCGTAGGCGTGGGCTTGCGGACGGCGAGCAATGGGCAGCTCGCCGTCCGCGCGTAGTGTTCCACGCGCACCTCAAGAAGATAAAAAGTCAGCAAAACCGTAGGGGCCCAGCAAGGTCGAAGCCTACTGGGGCCATGGCCCATGGGTTCACTTCTGAAAGGAAAACCCGGGTTATCCTGGAACGCAAGGCAAAGAAGGAACATAGGAGTGAGATTGATTGGATGATTTTCCACTTAAAAATAGTCATCGTAGGGGCCCAGCAAGGTCGAAGCCTACTGGGGTCACGGATAGTGTGAAAGTCAAACCCGGGGCCCTGGGACGAAAGCAAGGAAAACGAAGGCAACGAAGGAACAGGAGTGGGTTTTTAGTCAGTAAATGTCTGACACTATCTCCCAGATTTGTCATAAGATGATTTTCCCACCTAAAAAAAAAACCTAAGAAAAGTCAGATCTGTACTTTCTGAGCTTTTAGATACAAAAATATAAAAAAATAATCTATATACCTTTACTGACTAATACCCACCTGTATTCCTTCAGTGGCTCTTTGCGGCCGGACTGTCGGACGGCGAGCTACTCATTGCTCGTCGTCCGCAAGCCTGTACTTCCGTATTTGCCTGACACCAATTAAAGCAAAAGGATCTAAATTATTTTTTCGTTTTAAATTAAAAACCAACTTAATTATTAAAATTAAACAATACATAATATTGATAAATATTTACCGGATGATGTAGCGGATGGTCCGAAGGTTCCCGACATTAACTCGATGTACCTCCTAGTATTAAATTGATTCTTATCTTGACCATTACTGTCTGTGTTAATTCGGGGACACTATACTATATTACACATTGTTTTGTAACTTCGTGGATTTTGTTTATCTTCAAGCTTGAGTATCCTTCCGGGGTTGTGTCAGGGTCCTTATCAATAGAAAAATAAATAAACAGTTACATTATATATCACAGCAATAGGTATCACTTTAGTGTAGCCATTACAGTAAAGAAATATTTAGTTTTAGTGTTTGTAGATAAGTGTTGTGCGTAGGTGTAAATGACTACATAATTGAATAAATAAAAAGTATATTATATTCTCAGTAATACAACTCAGTAATACAAATTTTAGGTCATAAAACTAAAAGATTCGACTTTATTCCTTGACTGTACTTGTAATAAAATTAGGTTCTGGGTCCAGTCGACCCGTTCAAAATGGGACGGGGTCGAGTGATCCCTCGGGCCCATTTCAAGCGGGCTCAGTTGACCACACTCCATAACTGTTACTTTAAAAGAGGAGAAATTGTTTTTTGTTTTACTTTTTAGGGTTCCGTACAAATGGTTTAAAACCCTATTGCTGTTATTCCACTGTCTGTCTGTTTGTCACCAGGCTGTATATCATGAACCGTGATAGCTAGACAGTTGACAATTTCACAGATGATGTATTTCTGTTGTCGCTATAGCGACAAATACTAAATATAACAGAATAAAATAAATATTTAAGTGGGCTTACATACAACAAACGTAATATTTTTGCCGTTTTTTGCTACAGACGGTACGCGAGCCCGATACGCACTTGGCCGGTTTTTTTTTTTCAAATCTAACCTTTTCTGTTCCATAAAATTATTACGATTTAAGTACGAGCAAATGGTTTCGGTATTCATTGCAAACAATCAATTGCCCGGCAGAGGCTAAAAAAATAAATATAAAAAAAAACAAAATATAAATAAATATACCATAAATCATATTTATCGCTACACAATCTCCAGACCAGATTCTATTCTAGAACTGCAAAAATAAAAATGACTAAAACACTGAAATGTATAAATTACCTGTAGTTAGTTATTCAATTAACACGAAAAACTAATATAGTTGCTAATTAAAATTACCTAACTACAAAATTATTAAACAGACAAAAATTAGAAATCTACATTTCAAAGGGGAAAAGGAAACGAGTAGTTATAAAGTGTTTTATTTACTTTACGTACTAAATGAAACCTTGTTTGATGAACCCAATTGAGGTTGCAGGCGCGTAATGTTTGTTAAAGTGTAATTAAAGCGTTTGATAGTGATCTCTCTAGGTTAAGACCAAGAACAGTAAGGCGTTCGTCTGTCGACCGCTAAATTAGGCTCGTCTGGCCATTCATTCACCTTTTTTTAGGGTAGAAAATCATCTAATGATTTTGCCCGCTTTAAAGTGGAGGGCGTGTCAGACTTTTACTGACTAAAACCACAACTGTGTCCTTCAGTTGCTTTTTGCGTTCTGGGACCACAGGTTTCCTTTTCAGAAATTCCCCAGGGCCTTAGCGAGCATCGGCCCTGCTGGGCCCCTACAGTTTTATTGTCATTTCTTTCAGGCGCGCGTGGAACACTACGTGTTATCGACCTCTCGGGATCATTCCTTATTGGACGGGTGAACGACGAGCTACCCATTGCTCGTCGTGCGCAAGCCCACACCATTCGTTCACCCAAGTTAAACTTTTAACTAAAACACCTTTACACGAGCTTCACGTAAAAAAAAAACACATTAATTTTCTAATGCAAGCAAATCGGTGCTAAAGCTAATCGTTTGATCTCCTAACTGTAATGTTAATGACTAACAAATTCCGACTGAAGTCTGGCATGTTTGTCCATTGAATGGAGAATCATTTACAATCATGCAAAAATATACAGAGGTAGTCTTTAAGGAAAAAAAAAACAAGCTACGTAAATGTCACAAAGGCACGATCACGATTGTAATGGCGCTAACAATTTGTAACTGACCACGAAATCCCCACTAATATTTTAATTGTAGAATTTAAATTGTTTGTCGCTTTTTACATTTTCCTGGCTAAGTCGAAATAACTTTGTAAGCGCAGGTACTCGAAACTCAGGTCCGTGGAAAATACCACCTGAAATATAAACAATATTTTCATAGAAAATATGGTAAAATATGGCTGGAAAATTATGCTCCCGTTTTCCCATCATCATAGTGCCCGCTACATCTACAACTAGCTTCTGCCAGTGGCTTCGCTCGTAGAAAAATTGGTTATATGTTGATAAATCAATCATTGATTCCTCTCACACGCCTTTTGATAGTCTGCCCATGGTGTTTCACTGAAGAAATTGCCGTAGTTTTGCACTCCTCTTTCTTCAATTATTCTGCGAATTCGTGAATAAGCAACAAAGCCTAACGGTCTCCACTCAAATTGACGAGCGAAAGGTTTAGTCCCATTTCTATTCGTTACTTAAATTAAGTGAATATGTACAATTATATCGTAAGCCTTGTTGTGGAAGTGGTCAGATATAGGCAATAATTTAGGTAGACTTCATTCGCAAAGGTACAAGGGCGAACTTGATGCCTTCCCCATTTTGTACCATTTAACCAAGGTTGGTGAAGAGCACCGACGTATGGACTTGACGCCTTACCTATTTTCTACCAGTCCAGCAAGGGTGGTGAAGAGCATTCACGCAAGGCAGGTGCGTAGTTTAATCTGTTTATTATGATTATGAGCCTTTAGTGTCCCACTGCAGGTCCCTCCTCCTTTCCATTCTTCCACTGTTCTCTGCCATTAGCTACATCAGGCTAATCTTTTAGGTAGGAGTTCAACTCGTCACGCCAACTCCTTTTGGGCGTACTGCGTCGCTGGCTTCAGTTGTTCGAGATCCCATCTGTTTGAAGTCAAAAAAGATTTAAAATACACAAAACAATGTCAAATATTTAGCGTGAAACATGGTCTGTTTAGACCAAACTAATAGTGAATGACTGTTCTATCGCCTCTCCAAAATTATTTTTGTGTAAACAGGAAAAACGCATTCTTTTGTTGGTTTATGTGTCTATTCTAACACATTAAAAATATTAAGAGACGGTATTTTAACAAATTAGCAAAAATTTTACAGGACGCATTTTGGAGAGTGTTCGCAGGAATTGCACGACTTGATTCTACCATTGGACAGCCCGACGAACGGCGAGTATCCACCCTTACGTTTTTGTTGAAACATCCACGGTTCGGACCAAGCGTTTCGCCTCGTCGTTTATACCACGAACATCGAGGGACTGGAATAACTTGCCTGCTGCGGTCTTCCTGTCCGATTATAATTTATGTTTCTTCAAGGCTAGAGTGAATAGGCTTTTAATAAACTAGTGCGCCTCACCATCAAAGATTGCATCACTACTTACCATCAGGTGGGATCGCAGTCAAGCACTAGTTTATGACAATTAAATAAAACTTTAAGTCGATGAGGTTTAGAGACGTTTTTGTGCTAACTATTTTATCAATATCTGGCGTAAGATTCGAGGGCGACATCAGACCTGAAATAAAAATACCATACTCATTGCAAAAATATATTTTGCAATGAGTATGGTATCAACTGGTTTTTCACAAAATTGAGAATCAGAAACATTTGCAAAGATACACCTGCAAAGCAAGATCGTCTTGCAAACAGGAAGTCCTTTCAGTTGGTCTTCTTTTAGTAGGTACCTTTATCCCAACTTAGAATTTATTATTTAGTACAGCAAAGTAGCCATCAACACTAAAATAAGTTAATCTTTGTTGCTATTTTAATATCTATATTTAGTTTTTATTTCTACTTTATTTACATTATTCTCACATGATAGCGACAAGAAACATGTAACAGATATATTTGTAATTACAAAACATGATTTAAAAGAGTGTCCCATGGAGTTTCTTACACATTCTTCTCCATAGAGATCTAAGTTTTGGAATGTGCAATTAGCATCATTTTTTCTGACTGACTGACTTCTTGACATTTCAAAAGTGCCTGTAAATGGTTTATTTGAAATAAAATGCTTTGACTTTGACTTTTCACTCCGTCTTATCGTCTTCCATTCATCAGAAAACAGGTCCAAACCAACAAAATGAAGAACCGCTTTAAACACAATCATAGTAGGTAGTGTGGTTGAAAAGAATCTATTTAAAGTGGTTTCAAGAAAATTTATTCGCTTTGTGTATAGTAAATTAGTAATACTACATAGTCATTTCATAACTTCGTGAAGGTCAATACCGGGAATGGGTTCATAAGGAACATCATACTTCAAATCCTGAAATAATTTCTTCCAGAAAGAGTGTAGCGCCAGCTGTTGAGTACAAAACTCAAATGCGTTAGCGGGTGATTCGGGAGCCTGGGGTTGGGCGGCCTTGGTTTAGATGAAACTAGTAGATGATGCGATCAAATGTCCGTTACATTTAATCATAGCATAATCAACCTTATAATGTTTCCACTGCTGGGACTCAGGCGTCATCTTTAGGAAAGTGAACTGGGTCGTAATCCACCACGCGGGCCCAGTGCGGATTGGCCGATGTTACATGTCTTCGAATTTGTAGTTCTAGGACATGTTTTTTTATTTATTTATTTATTTATTATTTTTTCGGTGAGAAAATCATCTTATGACATCCCCCGCTCTTGGGCGGGGCGGGAGATAGTGTCAGACTTTTACTGACTAAAAACCCACTCCTGTTCCTTCGTTGCTTTTCGTACCGGGGCCGAGTCTTCCTTTCAGAATCAGACACTTGGCCCCAGTAGGCTTCGACCCTGCTGGGCCTCTACGTTTGCTGACATCTCCTTGAGGCGCGCGTGGAATAGTACGCGCCGTCGACAACTTGGGCTCGGTCCGGACGGTTACCGGACGGTCGGACGGCGAGCCACCCATTGCTCGCCATCTGCAAGTCCGCGCCTACGGTGGCCGGAAGTCGGGATCGGAGTCCCGGCGACGGTTGGGGCGTGAAGACCGTTGCCTCACGCGATCGGCCGCCTCCTTTGCTAGCATTAATGCTTCGCAGAAGGAGTTAAGTAAGTTAATAAGTTCTAGGACATGTTGGTTTCCTCACGATGTTTTTTTCACCGTTTTAAGAGCAGTGGTGATGAAATAAATTACAGAAAGTAATGCGCCTGGCTGGCTTGAACCTTCTATCTACAAGTCGTAATTCGTGAACATTTTCATTAGGCCACCAGTGCTCCTCAACTACTGCACAATTACCATATTTGATCGCATCTTCAAAATACAATATGTAAACAGATATACCTAGTCATACGTCAGGAATATCAAGAAGAGAATGTTTCTCTCTTTTTATTTGTTCTAAACCTATTTTTGCAGCCCAAAAAATGTCGGCAAATGGAAGCAGGCGAAGGGAAGACTACAAGCAGGTCCTGGCAGATAGTGTCGGAGCTGGTGTCCCTGGTGCAGCTGTCGGTGACGGCTACGGCGCTGGCTCTGTACTACCTCATCTACTGCTACATGCAACTCGTGTATTACACCCTCAGGAGCGCGCTGTACTTCCATAACGCGGATGGGTATGATGTTTCGAGTAATATTATCGACGGTGAAGTGCCAATAACTCCTAACTGTCGGAAGTCAAAATTATCTGTCCGAAAATGGTTAGGATGTAATACTATAAATTGACACGTTGGTTTAGTTAGGTGTTTGTTTCCACAAATTAATTTGATGCAGTTGCAACTAAATATCCGCTTCGGATATTTTACGAAGCATGCGGAAACACGCATTTAAAATATAAGCACTTTAAGTAATTTTATCGGAAAATGTCAGTTAAAAGGTATTGGCACGTCACCGTCGTTATTTATTTGTTAGACATACATACAGCTATCATTACAGACAAATCAAATGCGACAGTGTGTTCAAAAATATAAATTACTATAATAATTTCATGCCAATTAGATCCAATTCATAACATTTACAAAAAATAAAATAAAAATTAATATACCTAACGTACAATATGGTTATCATCATTATCATCTATAGCTGCCCAGCTCTAGGCATATCTAGGGTAAAAACCGGATAGTGGCCCTAGGGGTAAAAGTGCCTCGATTGTAATTACTCTAGTTTCGCTAATGAATCACATGCTATTTATTTATCTATCAATCAAGAGACTCCTCAACTACCATTAACGTGACCGTGCTACATGTCTTTGTGTGATCCTATGGAAAGGCAAAATGCGTTTAAAGTTTTTACGGCATAGACGTTTTGTTTCTCTCTCATTTAAACCGAACGCAATGTAAATGGATTTGGGGCATATCCCCTATACGAGATAGACGCCCCAAAATGTAGAGGTCCGCTAAAATCGCTAAGAGCAAACGGCTGCCGCGAGCCGTGTCGACGTTGCAATTATCACTGTCGTTGGTAACATGCTGCTTGTGTATTTAGGCTCTAATACTCCGGAAATTTATATATCTAAAAGGAGAAACTGGCTGACTGACATATCAACGCACAGCCGAAACTACTGGGACTAGGAGCGTGAAATTTTGCACAAGGGTTTCGTTTATGACGTAGGCGAGCACTAAGAGAGGATTTTTCAAAATTCACCCCCTAAGGGTATGAAATTGGGGTCCAAAGTTTTATGGAGAAATCAACTTTCACGCGAGCGAAGCCGCTGGCAGAAGCTAGTATCAAATATAATGTTTTTTACATTTTATAAATTTGTAGATGAAAACCCAAAGAGCCTGCCGGTTTACCAATTAATATATTTATCTTTTGGTTTTAAGAGCTATAAGTGATTTTAGAAACAGGGGCAACTATCCAGCTTAAAAAGCCTTAAGCCTACACAATTGCAAGACATACTCAGCAAATCTCTTTACCACCAGTATATAGTATGTTCATCATCATCTTCCTGCCCTTATCCCGTGTTATTTGGGGTCGGCGCAACACGTTTTTTTCTTCCACTCTGCCCTGTTACTCGTCATGCTATCACTAACTTCCTTTTCTTTCATATCACTCTTCACACAATCCATCCATCTTTTCTTTGGCCTCCCTCTTCCTCTCCATCCATCCACAAGTAAACTCATAACATAAGTATATAGTATGTTGCTTGCTCAAAAAAGAATTTTGAACCCAAACCCGTGTAATTTTTCATCTAGATTCCAATATTTATTAGTGTGTTATCAAAATTCAATTGAAAACCACTCTCGCATGCTCCAGCAGATGGATTTCTGATTGCAGAATGTTAACAACAGTCTCTTGAAGAAATTTTAATACATATTTAAAACGAGGGTTTTAATGATTGAAGTTAATGACATAATGTTTTTTGTGGTGGGAAATTATCGATTGGATTCTCCTGTTAAAAAAACCCACCTATTTTCCTTCATTTGCCTTTTGCCTTCTAGGGTAACGGAACCGTAGCTTCTGCTAGCGGATTTACTCACATGAAAGTAAAAAATATATGCCTATGTCCCTCAGTGATAAAGTGGCATTCCATCAGTGAAATAATTTTTAAAATCGGTTCGGTAATTTTTAAATTTATTCATTATAAAAAAAACAAATCTTTCCTTTTTAAATTAATACTAGCTTATGCCCGCGGCTTCGCCTACGTACATAAAATATAGTAGCCTATGTCGTTCAGTAATAAAGCAGCTTTCTAACGGTGAAAACAATTTTAGCAATCCGATCAGTACTTTCAGAGATTTACCTCCTACAAACAAAAAACAAAAAAATACAAAAAATACAACTTTACCTCTTTATTATATTAAGTGTAGAAGAAGAAGTATAGATTAATAGACCAGATTGACTGACCGTTGGTTGGTAGAGGTTAGTGGCCCTGACTGCTATGCCGAAAGTCGTGGGTTCGATTCCCACCCAAAACAAAAGTTTGTATGATGAGTATGATCATTTGTTCTGTGTCTGTGTGTAATTTATCTATAATAAGTATGTATTTAGAAATATACAAGTATGTTTATCAGTTGTCTAGTACTCATAACACAAGCTCTGCTTAGCTTGAGACTAGACGGCGTTGTGTGATAGTTGTGGAATATATTATATATTATTATTACTTTCTGTTACAGGCCTATGAAAATCACGATTGGTGTTGTAATGTTGACGTCGCTGATAGTCGGGTTCAACATATTGATGCGAATGGAGGGAATCATCGGAATCGTTTACTAAATTAATAATTTATTTACCAAAAAGCTCTTGATAAAATAGAAAATAAAATACTGACTAAATTAACTAAGTTAAAGTAACAAAACAAAAGTTAAAAAATATACATATAAAAAATGAAACATGGAACTTAAAAGACGTTTTGATATTATTTAACAAAATAATCAAGTCACTATACTATTTAGTGAAAGAACATGGTTTTGTAAATTAAATATGTCTTGATTAAACGTGTTTAGTTAAAGCCAAATATTTGAGTCAATTTATTGTACACAGTAATTGCCTTTGAACTTGTCAGTCGGGTCGGATTGAGCGTGACTGAGTTCGCACCTGGACATTGTTTCCTCAAATGGTTTTGGAAGTGATTAAGGCCCCCCTCGCGCTTTTGTGCGGGCTCACGGCAGCGGGAAGCATTACGCGGATGAGGAGGCACGCTGGAGGCTGAGTCGCCGACTAACACTTGATGGTCAGACACCGCGAGAGGCGGCCGCACACTACCTCCTTCCTCTGACTTCGATTGTTACGATCGACCGCGAACTTACGCACGCACAGTCACGCGGAGTGATTACCTATCAAAGCTCGAGTAGTGGCAGTGTAATAGATTCGAATGAACCAGTGTGAACCGTGAATCGCTTAGTGCAAAATGGTGCTAAGTGTCAGGTAACTAGAGTATGGAAATGCGAAACGTTTTCATGTTTTCTTTTTTTTATATGTTGTTTTTCTGTTATTCTTTGTGTGTTTAGTTAGTAACAAACCACGAACTAAGAAAATTTGTTTATAAAACATTGGAAAATGTCTAGGGCACAGCTAGGGAGATGCCTGTTTAATATTGGTAGTTCTGTTTTTTGAAGCGATATCATCAAATGACTTCTCCCGAACGAGAGGGAGAGTCACACTTTTAATAACTAAAACCCAACTGTATTTCTTCAGTTGATCTTTGCGGGGTCCACAGCCAAGGTAATTCTTTCAAATGATCCCGCAGCATTGCTAGCACTCAAATAACTGATAACAAACAACTCAACAAGAAACTTGCGTAAAAATTTTAAACATGCGTCGAAAATTGTTGTCTAGATCACAGGACACGAAACAATGTCATCCAAATTATAACGGCTGTAAAACAATTTCATTGCCAAGAATGTACAGTTGGACAAATAAATCAATAGGAATAAGTAAATTCGCGACGCTACAACAAAATTATATTTGTACTAGATCTGTGACCCGGCTACGCTTGAACGGAATAAAAGGCATAGCTTATTTGCATCGGAGCTTCTTAGAGCAATACTAAGCAGCTGCCGGCAGGTTTAAATCCGACATTTTTACCTACAGATTTGGCAGTTTACCGCAAGATAATTTATTGTGCTATTGTTCTCATTTCTTGTTAAGTTTGCATTTATTCAGGGCCTGTGATACTTTTCAAATGCAACGATTTATGACGGTTCAGGTTTTGCGAAGATTTTTAGCTGTAATGTTAAGATTTTAAATGATTGCGCTAATAAAATTTTGTGAGTAGTAGTCCAGCACCCGGGGCGTTAAAATCATCCAAATCTCGGATTCAGTGGATGAAATTTAAAAAGCAAATATGACTAAGCAAAGCATAGTATAGCCAGCCATTTAATATTCCCACTGCTGCGACTCAGGCCTCCTCTCTCTAGGAGAAGAAATGGGTCGTAATCCACCACACGGGCCCAGTGCGGGTTGGTGGATTTTCCATATCTTCGAATTTTTGGTTCTAGAACATGCCAGTTTCCTCAAGATGTTTTCCTTCACCGTTTTAAGAGAAGCAGTGGTGATAAAATAAATTACACAAAGCAATGTGCCTGGCTGGGTTTGAACCCACGATCTACAACTCGTAAGTCGGGGCCGTTACCACTCGGTCATCACTGTTCTAAATGTGATATGTACTTATAAATAAGTTTACCTATAAAAACGTGTGATCTTAATTTAAAAAAAAGATGATTTGGTACAATAGTTCAACAAGTACCTCAGGAACTACTTCTTCGAGTTGAAAGTTTCTTTCAGCGTCTTACAGCCCATTTATTGAGAAAGGCTAAAAGCTATATAACATCACGCTACGACCAATAGCAGTGGGATAGTAATCAAAGATGTGAGTGAAACCGCGGGGCTCAGCGAGTGTTGAACTGTTCCTATTTTTGTTTCTTAACACTTAAGACGAGCTTCTGAATTGAGAACTTGGATTAAAGAAATTGGCCAAGCCTACTTAAATGCTAAAATTTCATGGGTTTTCAGACTAAAGTAGAGTTTGACAAATACATTCAAATTTTGTAATTCAGTAAAAGGGAGGGGGGCGAACTATATTATTAAAATCTTAAACAAAGAGAATCTAGGAGTTCTAGTCTACTACACCTATTCCACATATTTTTATGATCAGTTATTAAGATTTACAGCCGGAATCAAGATCCATCCTTCCCCCGCAGGTCGTGTGTAGCACGTCAAACGGGGCGATATCATCAGATAGCTACATTGCTCGTGATGTTTCTTTCCGACACAGACCATAGCGCACCTGCAATGTTTTTATGGTTCCGTTTCCAAAGTGTAAAAATGGGACTCTTTTGCTAAGATTCCGCTGTCCGTCTGTCTGTCACCAGTATGTATATCATGAACCGTGATAGCTAGACAGTTGAAATGTTCAAAGATGATTTATTTCTGTTGCCATTATAACAACAAATGTGGGGCTTCCATACAACAAATGTGATTTTTTTACGGTACGGAACCCTTCGTGTACAAGTCCGACTCGAACTTGGCCGGTTTTTTTTTTACTTCAATTATTATGAGTATTCTGTCCCATAAAGTGAAAGCCTCCTACAAATGGGCATGGCTCAATGTGACTAAAGCCACTTCAGATTAATAATTTATTTATTTATTTTAGGAAACTCAACAGTTTATTTATAAAGTTACATGAGTTAAGAAGGATATATATTATATGTCAGGCAGAAGCAAGCTTATTAATAACTAGCTTTTTCCCGCGACTTCATTCGCATAAATTTCAGTTATTGCGGACGCGAAGTTGAAACCGAAACCAGATAAATAGTAGCCTATGTCCTTTCAAGCTTACTTCGTACCAAATTTAATCAAAATTGCTTCAGTAGTTTAAGCGTAAAAGTGGAAGAGACAGAGTTACCTTTATATTTATAATATTAGTATTTATTAAACAGATTGCCATGTTGCAGAATAAAAAGGAAAAAAAAAAAAAGTTACTATGAGATTCTAGGTCGTTTCTGGTAGTTTCTGCTAGTGGCTTCATTTGCATGATTGTCAGAAATTATTACAAGAGAACATAAAACATATGGCATATTCTTTTCCAGGGTGTGTGTCCATACAAGCTTAAGTGAATTGTTTTCGCTTTTAAAGATGCATCTCCTTAAAATTATTTTAAGGAGAATTCTCTTTGCTCGTGTGTATTGCAAAGAGTATTGGAACCTGTATATTGACAAGGCATTTTTTTTGTTCTACGGTCCAGTAATTTTGGACAGAAATTAGAGACTTAATAAATCATCTCTGTGCATTTCATAATTTGCCATAGCTATTTTACGGTTAGAAGGGTGCTCTCTTGAAAAGCTAAGAGCCATCAGGATACCACAAACTGACCACAACGTCTTCGCAAATCGAGCTGACCTTGCCGTGGCTTTTTATCTAGAAGCTCATTACAAAAACTTCTTTAGGTAGTGAAATGTGTACAGTCGAATAAGCGGTTTGCTTAACAAATAACAAAAAACAATCTTTCCGATAGACTGCCAACATCTTTTTTGTATTATTCATCTTTATTGAATGCGTCATAACTTTTTGATCTTACAGCGTGTAGTAAAGATCAATCATCGAACTCAGCCTATCGCAGTACACAGCTTTACCCAAGCTGTGATACAAAGTTTTTAATCAAGAAATCGTAAGAGGTTTACCCGAGTGGTCATCGGCTTTTTTATAGACATCGCTAACCGGCGATCAAAACACTTGACTACTCACATTGTTTAAAAGTAGATGTCAGTTAGCGTATAACACATCAGTATATCACAAAATCACTGCATCGGCAGCGTTTGGAGACAGTAATTTGATTTGGTCTAGTGGTCAGTGGCCCTGACTGCTATGCCAGAGGTCGTGGGTTTGATTCCCACTCAGGACAAATGTTTGTCTGATGAGCACGATCATTTGTTCTGTGTCTGGGTGTAATTTATCTATAATAAATGTATGTATTTAGAAATATATATCAGTTGATGTTTATCAGTAGTCCTGTACTCATATCACAAGCTCTGCTTAGCTTGGGACTAGACGGCATTGTGTGATAGTTGTGGCATATTATATTAATATGAATCAAAATTGTTCCACCGAAAGTGCGTTGAGTTCACAAATTCAATCACAGACGCTATTCAAAGCTGTCTGTTGTATACGTTATTTGTGTGTGTGCAGTGTGAGAAAAGGATTGCTTTTTTTAACGAAACTTGTCACTTTTCGTAGGTCTGTCATTGCCATACATTTTGTACTTAGCGTTTGGCGGGGACGCCAACAGAGAAGTTTGTCTAAGCATGCGGTCCTGTATACTAAACAGCTTGTTCGTGGGTACACAGTACATAATCAGCGACAGCGTGTACAGGTCACGGCGCCGGGTTACGGTGACGTCGTCAGGTGTTGTGGGCCGTATGTCACACCAGCCGTGTAGTAACGGTGCGTTCCGCAGGTCGCCCCCACTTAACACTCGCATGTGTGAAACCTTGCTTTACTATCACGTCTGCCACCCTTGGTTTTGGATGCTGTTTGTGTCATTGGATATTTTATTAGACATTCTTTATTTATCTTCATACAACTTTTATAAAAGAAAAAAAAAAGGTCAGTACACAAGTGAGCTTAACCCACAATTGGATTTTCTTGCAGCAAACATTATTTAAACGAGAGAGAAAATACTAAAAATATGTGTACACTTTCTTTGACACACAATACATGTGTTTTAATCGAGATCCACTCATTTCCTGGTTAGGGTACTCAGGTCAACTGGATAGACTAGACTGGATATGTACGTAGATAGACACACACACATACACACACATAGTTTCGTGTTAGGTGCATCAGGACCATCCGTGCCATAGCTTTTTTCTTTTTTTTTTGTGAACACATCACATTGACTTGTCCGAAGACCAAACAATATCTGGTTAGGACTTTAAAGGATAAATAGCTACCTATTTAATAAAGATAAATATTATCATAAAGAGGCGTTTAAGAGGGTCTTTCTACACCTACTCAACGTACAGCTATAAATTCTTTTCCTTACGTATTTTCCACAAGAGCATCGTTATCTAGCACAAATACTTATAATCGAATTAAATACCGTAATTTTTTCAGTCACCTAAATAAACTAGGTATTCGATCGATAATGCACTATCTGTCAAAACGTCAATGCTCTACGGAGCGTCAAACCATCAGTTTTGTCGATTGTCTGCAGAGCGGAGCCGGATATCTATTAAATAGCAAGAAAAAACTGGCTCGTCTGGGGTTCATCAATACTATCGCCGAGGAAGATTTAAAAGCTCAGATATATGGTTTTCAAAACAACAATTTATTTTTTAAAAGAGTAACCATGGAGTTTCTTGCCGGTTCTTATCCATAGGAATCGATCAATTTGGAACCGTGCACTAGCTTCTGACGTTTTATAAGTGCCCATGTAGGCCTATGTAAAATAAAAACTTTTGACTTTGACTTCAAGATATAAGTACCTATTATTTATTTTGGAGAATTGTATGATCCTGTGGCTTCGCTTGCATTAAACCTATTTTTCTTCCCCATAAGGGTTGAACTTTAAAAAAATCATTCTTATTCCTCGTCTACGTTTTAAAAACAACACCTGTGAAATCGTAGGCCGGCAGCACATTTTGTGTTTAATATCTTCTACACTTCCAAATACAAAACACTGATAGCGGTATCTTCTAGTTTCCATGGAAATTATTATCAGTTTAAGAGAAATTAATGTATTATTAAACGAAGTGCAGAATCATAGGATTGTAATAATATTAAATCACTAAAACAAAACAAAACTACTGCGCTTTGCGATACGTCCGCCATGATCAAAGTACCTACCTTAATTTAATTAAAACTAAAATATAAGTAAACAATGTCAATCATTATAACACAATGTTACTAATTCTCATTTCCGCTACAATAATATAGATTTTGCTTATAAATAATATTATTTCCGTAGTATATTGAAGTCATGTCTATAGTCACTATTGTATTAATTCATATAATTCTTGCAGTTCGATGGGCGGGCTATTATACTGAAAATAATTTAATAATATTTTACAGATTTCTTATTGAACAAGTAAGACAGTATAATTTCACTATTACGAAAGGATTAGAGGAAATACAGTTCCACCCACCCTATTATACACCCCTATTTTTTAATTAGTACAAAGAATGGAGCTCTATACTTATGATGGACCCGTCACTGGTCACATTTGCGTAGTATAATATTATTAACAAGTAATTGATTTGCAAACTAAAATTAAACATTAAAAAAATAGAGAATAAAATGAACAATAATAATATGTCTCACGGTTACGCCAAATAGATCCAGTTCAGCATAATGCCAGACAACTAAGTAGCAGTTTCCTGACGCTGGTTTTCAAGTGAACCTTAGAGAACAACAAGAAACAAGATATTAACAAAAAAAAAAAAAACAAACAAATATCTTGTTATTAATAATAACAAGATATTTGTACTAATTAAAAATTAGTGGTGTTACCCCAGAAAACTTATACACAAATATAATTCAGAGGTTAGGACATCATTTCTAGGAGTCTTTATGATTGTGGCAAGGTGTTCTTTTCAGATTTTCAACTTTCTCGTGGATGAAGCCGCTGTCAAAGGCTATTAATTTGGCATTTCAACCGTCCATAGAAAACAGTTGACATTATCAATTGAAAATGATATTTGCAATCTTTTAGAGAACAAGCTGTTTCTCATTTGCTTGATATTCAATAAGGCTTGTATATTATTCTACTTTTAATAGATATCAAAATAATTATCGATTCGATTGTATTTTTTATTTATGTTTGTTACCTCTAAATTCTGTCATTTATATACTGAATTGGAAAACTCTTTTTTTATTTTTTTAACGCTTCGTTTTATTTTTATCAAAATGCAGTTTAATGACGAAATTCTTTCACTTGTGATTTCCAACATAGCCCAAAGAATCGCCAAACTTAAGTGGCCAGTGGTTAGAGACATATTGCTCTCAGAACAGACGGTCGATGGCGCCGAGAGGTTCTAGAGTGCAGCGTTGGAAAGATTCCCACGAGACGCTTAGGATCGTTCGTTGTGACCACACTTGAGGGAGGCCTATGTCCAACAATGGACGTTTTTCGGCTGAAATGATCATGATGAGGTAACTTGTAGAGTTTCCTCGTAGTGATTTTGGTATAATATCATTTAATATCATAATATCATACATTTAAAAGCTATCGTTTAGTGAAGTGGAACTGAAGAAGAAGACTAAAAATGCCCAACAGAAATCAATTCGGAAGTCGGTGTTTCTGGTTTGGTAATGTCCTGTTACCCAGTTGCTGGGATTAGTCAGGGTCTGATAAGCAGCCGATCCACGTAAAATACTGGTACTCTGCCTATAAAAGGCTACACTTTTCTATTTCGATCAATTTTTATTATTATTATTTTGTTGTATGTTAGATACAATATTGACTGATCTACACTGTCCTTTCAAACGTATTAATTTTGTTCTCATCAATCTTTTTAGGGTTCCGTATCTCAAAACGAAAAAACAGATCCCTTATTGGATCACTTTGTTGTCCGTCTGTCTGTTAAGGCCCTATATATGAACGCGTGGAGATATCTCCACGCGTTCAAAATGAGAGATAAAGGGCTGAACGAAATTAAAACTCAGTCTGCCACTTTTAAGCCGACCAATCTAAAAATAAAACCTTTATACTCCGTTTAGGCGCGTATTTTAACTTTTACAAGGAAATCAAAACTTCTCGTTGACCTAGAATCCTGAAATTTGGCAAAAAGCAAGGTCTCATAGCACAGTTAAGGAAAACGTCCTTTTTCGATTGTGAAAAACTTCAAGACCCGTTTCGTAAATGAAACTACTTACATAGGTAAGTTTGTACGGAACCCTTGGTGAGCGAGCCCAACGTGCAATTGACCCGGTTTTAAAAAAGTAGCTATGGATTCAAAATGGTGAAGGAAAACATCTCATCTCATCATCACTGGGCTCGCGTGGTGTTTTATGGCCTATTCCCTCTTTTAGAGTGGAGGCCTGAGTCCCAGCAGTGGGAAAATTAAAGGGCTGATTATGCTATGCTTATGCTAACCATGGAGTTTCTTGACGTAGACTTCCATAGGAAACTACCAATTGTGACCGTGCACTAGTTTCAGACGTTTTACATGTGTCCATATAGGTAGGCTTATGTGTACCCGAGCATTCTTCCGTACGGACCCGGTGCAGGAACCACCCGAACTTACCATGTCCGGTGAGGACCTGCGTCCTGCGGAAGGTAAGAACTCCAGCCAATCCTCAAAGAGGGGACTTTCCGCCATAATTATGGGGTGCCCATTCAACATAAAGGCGACGTATAAAACTTGTTTAAAAAAAAAAGTTAATAAGCAAGCTTTATGGCGCTTGCGAGGTACTATCTAATCTTGTTTCCATGTGTATTTTAAAATAATTTAATGCCCGGTAATTAAAAACGCAGCATTGAAAGGCCTTCCACAAGGTGGAACGATGACCTAGTGAGGGTCGCGAGAATTCGATGGATGCGAGACACACAGAACGGGTCATCACAGCGACATGCGACACTTGAAAGACTTATAATTTCCAAACGTGGACGTCCTTATACCGAAATATTGAAGATGATAATGATGAATCAAATAAAGAGACGGTTGAATCCCCATCTTTTTCAACTAACCAAAGAGTTGACAGAAACATCTCAGCATGAAATTGACTAATCAAGAATTTTTTGTAGAAAATCGTATGAAATCATCCATGAAAGTCTACTTTGAGTAGCAATTGTCTAAAATTACCTGAAAATTGTTTTTATTTTTTAATTTAAATTGCCTTCCATTTTTGAAAATAATGTTCAGTGATCTGGCAGATGGTTTAGCGTCTACCTTTTCCCGCGTGTTCGCTCCCGTAGCTTCAAGGAAATCGTACAATTTTCCGGGATAAGAGTAGTCTATGGGTTTTAGTTTTAGTACAACTTTCTATCAGCAAAGGAATTTATTGTAAATGGACCAGTAAACCCACAAGTTACTTTCCGCATACAAACGAACAGTTTCAACTCATACATACCTCCTCCTTGCGTCGTACTCCTCGATGCTGAGGATCTTGACCTCTCTGCTTCATCATTTTCATTCGAACGATATTCCTCCATCTGTTTCTGTCTCTGGCGGTGTGAAGGGCATTGTATAGAGTAGAGTCAAGAGTGGTGCGGATCTGGTCAGACTAACGTATTGGGATGTGTCCATTAGGCCTTTTCCCATCTACCTTGCCGGTCACGAGGAGCTTTTCGTGGTTGCCACCGTCTTTTCTTGCAATGTGACCGAAGTATTGTAGAATCTTGTGTAGGCACTCTGACGACAACCGCGAACAGATTTTGAGTTCTCGCAATATGGATAAATTGGTCCAAAATGTTGTCCAAGGTATACGGAGCATCCTTCTTCAGCACCACATCTCAAAGGCGTCAATGCGTTTGCGGTCTGCAGGTTTTAGCGTCCAAGTCTTGGCGCCATATGAAAAGATCGAGAAGACCAGCCCCCCTAGCCAAGTTACAATCGTATCGTTCGCGCCGAACGCCTCGAGTAGGCCACGCCTCCGATTCCTTTGTTCTGACGTCATCTCAACGCTCAGTCACGTGGTCAGAAGAAAGAAATCGGAGGCGTGGTCGGAAACGATTGTAACTTGGCTAGGGAAGCAGGGTCCGTATGAGTTTAGTTTTGGTCTTTACGTAGATGCTGCGATCCCTCCAGACATAGACATAGTATAAAACAAAGTCCCTTTCCCCATATGTTTCTTTAACCGCTCAAATCCTAAACCAGATTTCACTATTAGAAAGAGTAATAAACAAGGAAAGTTTGTGTGTATAATTCGTACCCATGAAAATTCGGGAATGGTCATTAGTCATACTAAAAGGTGTGATGATCATGCAACATAATTTTTTTTAGATTCATAAATATTATCATTAAAAAACCTTTGATATTTTTATATATCCATAAAATAATTACATCAGGGTGTCACATACAGCAGCAAAGGTTTCAGGCAGGCACTTATTGTCAGTAAAATAATGATTCTGTTTTTTCGATTGATCATAGATATTTCTATATAAAAAGAAAGACAAAGTCCTGACTCACTGACACATCAAAGCTCAGCCTAAACCCTTGGACAGAATAAGAAAGGATTTTTCAAAATCTACCCCCTTCTATCTATCAGTGTGGTCTGGTTTCCGCACTTAGTCCTTGCTCACGCACAATGGTCCGCCATTGTGCGTGAGCCATGGCGGCCTTCACTTCAACCAGCCCACCTCACTCCAGAAACAGATGCATCTTTTCTGTTTGCTCAGGGCATCTCTGAGTGAATTCGGTGCTCCCAAAGTTCGTGTTCTTATTTTGTTGACGGCTGTGCACTCAAAGAGCACGTGCGCGACAGTTTCCTCTGACTCCATGCTTCCTCTGCACAGAGGACTATCCGTGATATTCATTGCGAAGAAGTGTTTGTTCAGTGAGCAGTGTCCGGTGATAGTCCCAGGCACTACACGCCAGCTACCTCTGTCCAAACGCAAGAGGTTAATCTAGCCCCTTAAGGGATGAAAGGGTGTCTAAAGTTTGTATGGAGAAAGCTATTTTCACACAGGTGAAGCCACTGGCAGAAGCTAGTAAAGCATGTTGCTAACCAATACGGAAGCGTCTTTTCAATATTGATAGGCTCGCGTTTGACCACAATCTTCATATCATCCATATCATCATCTTATCTGATGGTAAGCCATCGCTTAAGACAAGGCAAGGTTAATCGGTAAGGCAAACATACGTAGACCACATTAGTATATTATGGTCTATGTTGGAGCACGCTTGCCTAAAAGTAAGATGATGCCTCATAAAGATTTTTTTTTAGTTTCGAAAGAGTGAAGTGCCCTAACACAGGCAATTTTTGTCTTAAAGGTCACTTCAACCACAAGATGTGACTAATTTTGTGAAACGAAATAAATTATTTGTATTATTTGTATTTAGCGCAGTGGTGGCCGAGTGGTAACGGCCCCGACTTACAAGTTGTAGGTTGCGGGTTCAAACCCAGCCAGGCGTATTACTTTGTGTAATTTATTTCATCACCACTGCTCTCAAAACGGTGAAGGAAAACATCGTGAGAAAACCGGCATGTCCTAGAACCAAAAATTCAAAGACATGTGACATCCCCCAACCCGCATTGAGCCCGCGTGGTGGATTATTGCCCATTCCCTCTCCTAGAGAGGAGGCCTGAGTCCCAACAGTGGGAACATTATAAGGCCGACTATGCTATGTATTTGAAAAAACTTCTTTAACTACCTGAATTGTTCCTGGGTAATAGCCTAATATATTTTACATCATAGGGATGATCAACGTCCTTGAGCTTACATTATGACCTAGTTATAAATGAGCATCACTCACATTCACGAGTGAGGAAGCGGAAATGAGGCCATTACGATACGAGATGTAGGAAGCCCAGCGAGGTCGAGTGGTTCCGACTGTTGCCGAAGCGAGTCGTACTGAGCCGAACTCAGATTACAAGCGCGCGCGCACTTGCTGTGAAAATTATGCAATATTATATGAATTAATTTAATAGAGGAACTAAAATATTATGATATAATAAGCATCCGTTTTTGTTTCGCAATTCGACCGTCACCTTTCTGCTATGTAAGAGTTATGTGGAAAATGCAGCGTTTTTTGTTCCTATTTGTGATAGCGATTCGTCCTTGGTTGCGTTCTACAGTAATATAACTAGTCGTAGCCCAAAGGAAAATGGTCGCACACTAAACATGAGCATTAAGGGGTTCCCTTTAAAAATCATGCGTTTTTCAACTTGTGTATACAGTACCTTAAAAGGGCATCATAAAATAAATTAAAAAAATACATGCATTACTTTGATTCATGGTCTTCAATTTTGTAAAAATGTTTTTTTCATTTATTGTTCTACAAACAATTTAAAAAAAAATGTCTACTTGCGATTAATTTGTGTTTCAACTTTTTTACCTAAGCAATTACCAATACGAAATTTATACCTATTTATAGAGAGTATAATGTAAAATAGAGAGTAGATATAAATGATATTTATTTTGCAAATAGGTTTTTAAAAACACTTTTAAACATCACTTTTTTTGTCAATTTAAACTAGATGAAGGCGGTTTTTCCTAGCTGACAAAGTCTCAAAGTCGAAGTCTCTCTTAAAGTCCATACAGCAAGTTTCATCGAAATCCGTTCAGCCATTTGAGCGTGAAGGAGTAACAAACATACTCACTTACATACTTTCGGTTTTATGATATTGGTGCGATACTAATAATAAACTCATTCCATTAAAAGTAACTAAAGGGCCTCTGCGAGTTCGTTTCGGCACCTCGTACGCCTTCCAACGGTCCGGGACCTCAGGGTTCCGAGACATACTAATACATAACGTTTGGTGTTGATGTTATTCATACTAAAACTTTTTATTTCCCATAAATATGATAAGTCTAAAAATCGAATGTTCAGTGTTAACGGTTGTCAAATGTTACGCGAAGACGCGTGAACAAAAGACATCAACGACTCAAAGTGCTACGAACTCGCTACGAGACTCATTGGTATTTCTCAGTGTTCCTCCTCACAAACGCTTGGGATTTACTTTATCAATGTGATATTTTAAGACAATATTGGGATCATTTTGTTGTTATTGACAATTATTGGTGATCTTCCTTCGTACATGAAACACGAACACAAATTTATGTACACAAACACTCGAACGCGAAAAGAACAAGTACAGAGAGTAGTGTATAAAGGTGCTGCTTATTTTAAATGAAAGAGGTTGAGTAAAAAATGTAGACATTGTGTGTATAAATAAATTAGGAAACTTTAAACACACCTTATAATAACTTATCTTTGGAGGTATGCGGAACAGAGAGTAAAGCCTCACATAACTCCGTTGAAAAGGGAGGAATCTTCGACCGGACAGGTGTTATGTCTGGTGGGCAACAGCCCGATAGTACCGATAGTACTACATACCTAAAACATGCATAGTATATTAAGTAACATTTAAAAAATGTACCTACATATACATATATAAATTATATAATATAAAATACATACTTATCATATCGTCGATCAGAAATAGTTTTGAAATAAATAGTTTAGATCAATTTAAGATGAGATTTTTAAAACTCAATATTTTTCTTTATTTATTAAAGTTGTATTTTAATTATTAACTATTTGTCAGAATTCGACTTGTTCTGTAATCCTAGTTAAGTATCAGCGTAAAGTAAAAAATGGCCAAATACGAGTCGGAACGCGAACGAAGGGTTCCGTACCGTTCGTAGCAAAAAACAGCAAAAAATTACGTTTGGGGGCTCCCATACAATAAACGTAATTTTTTGCCCTTAGATATTTATTTTATTATTTTTTTTAGTATTGGCATTTTCTGTTATTACAACTATCTGAACTATCACGGTTAATGAGATACAGCCTGGTGACAGACAGACGGACAGACAGCGGAGTCTTAGTAATAAGGTCCCGTTTTACCCTTTAGGTATGGAATATAAAAAATCCGTAATTTTGACATGTTCCACTACATGTCATAAGAAACACTACATTTATATAAAATTACGGGATGGCAGAGACGATACTTTAACAAACTTTTTGAAATTGACTTTTACGATAATACAAACTTCCTTATTCACAAAAAGCATAGGATCCAATCGCATTACATCACAACCTTATCATTTTATTCGCATAAACTCAAACAGATCGTGATTGTGCTCGCAAACTTGCAATTAATCGATGACCGAACGTTGCGATCGTCGTTAGTCGAGTTATAATCGTCATAATCGCTTGATTTCGTGATCGAGAATCGAGTCCGTTATTCGTGTACGTCCAGGGGGGACATGGCGTAATACTCCGCTTTGAATGAAGCCTGCAGGGGCTAGATGACTGAAAGGCACGAAGGGTCACTCAGTCCTGGGGTTAAGAATAGCGGGATTGAGCTTAATCGAATTGGATTGCTTTAGTTTGTGAGGACGTAATCTTGTTATTTTTGCTGATTGAGCCATTGTTATTGTTAAAATATTTAGCAAAAATATTGTTTAAATGTCACTCAATTTATGGAAGTATTGTAGGTACAGGATTATTAATGAATGAATGACGATCAATATGGAAAAACACTGCGCGTTTTATTTTCTAGTAGCAATTGTTGTTAATGATTGATTCAATTATGAATTTATTAATTATGACAAATTTTCGTGGACAATTTTTGGATTTCATTTTTTTTTTTAGTTTTAACTACAAAAATATGATCAGTAACAGGTGCAGTTAGAGCCTAATTTTTTTGTATTAATTAAGAAATAGAGATGTATAAATTCATAAGCTAACTTTTACTGGTTCTTATCTTTGTGATTTGGTTTCCGCATTTACCGTTTGGGAATAGGCAAGAATTTGAAACAATTTCCATCAAAACTCGTTGTGGCATCATTTTCGCGAACTTGTACGTCGGGCTATTATGTAATATGTTGATATTCTTCTAGCATAGCATAGCATAGTCGGCCTTATAATTTTCCCACTGTTGGGACTCAGGCTTCCTCTCTAGGACCTCTCCTAGAGAGGAGGCTTGAGTCCCAACAGAATGGGTCGTTAACCACCACGCGGGCCCAGTGCGGGTTGGTGGATGTCACATGTCTTCGAATTTTTGGTTCTAGGACATGCCGGTTTCCTCACGATGTTTTCCTTCACCGTTTTGAAAGCGGCATTCTTCTAGTTATTTATTATCCTTTTTTATGTGAGATATCATCAAATAACTTCTCCCGAGCAAGAGAACGTGTCAGATTTTTACCGACTAAAATCCACCTGTGTTCGTTCAGTTGCCCCTTGCGTTCCAAGGGCATAGTTATTCTTTCGAACATTACCGCAGCCCTAGCTGAAAATTACTACACCTAAGTTTCACATAATTGACGTAGTATTTATTAAGAATGCACAAAAAGGACCTAAGGCAAGGTAAACTTCCTAGTAACTCATGTTTATTAACATTGCTGGCTTTCTTGAGAGAAAGCTCTAAGTACCTACTACTTCCAGACTTTTTACAAGAACTACAAAAGTTATTAAACTAGAATATCAAAGCTATCATTTGTATAATTCAATTACACTGGTCAAAGACTGCACATTTTTTCTCATTCCTCTGTCAAGATGGCACAGCATGATATGGTCAATGATTCATCGATTTGGATTAGTTTATCCAATCTGAAGGACACCAGAGGTCACGGTTCGATGGCTGGGTCACTGACTGGGGCACATTACTCTAATATTATTAGAACTGTAGCGATCGAAACAATAGGTAATGGTAGACAGAATAATTTGAATTTGAGTGAAGAAAACTTGGAATGTTACTGGTTATCAGAAATTATACTTCAATAACATAATACCGTTGCGTTGATTTTAATACTGCAGAGTATTGACCACCCAAGAGACAATCGTATTTATTTATTTAAACTTCATCTACATAATGGACACGTAGACAAATATAATGCCATACTCTGATAGTCAACACTCTTGTAAATTAACGGATAGAGTTCGAAGCAATATACTGAGCTCTAACACTAGGATAGTCGACGGGGCTGAAAAGGTTGCTCGACTTAAATAGGATTGGGTAGGACAGTTTGCATACTCGGCAAACTGTGGGCCAAAGTAACACAGAATTGGTGACCGGAGACAGTGAGATGGCGGGCCGACCTGGACAGATTTCACCAGAAGTAGAACGTGGAACCATGGGCTCGAGGAAGATGGAAGGACTGGAAGGAAGCCTTTGCCTAGGAGTGGAACATACATACACAACAACGGGCTAGCAAAAAGATACAATAAAATCATACACACACAACAACAGGCTAGCAAAAAGCTGTAAAATCTTCATTTTCAGCAACTACGAGTAACATAACAAAATAAATAAAAACTGTGTGTTTGTGGTATTTTCCACAAATGTTGCTTCAATATCGTTATTTCTGCCGAAAGACGTCCACTGTTGGGCGTAGACCTTCCTCAAGTGTCGCTACGATGACTAGTTCTGTGCGTCTCGCATCCGTCGGATTTCCGCAAAGTCATATTCTTCAATATACAAATCTTTAAGTCGATGCTAATTCGCGAGCATTAAACTGTCGCATAGCACATCATTTAGTTTACGAATGACGTAATATTCAACAGTTATGTGCAACGTCTTCAAAGGCAAAGCGGTTAGAATACATAATTGAATTACCATTCAGTTTATCACTGAACCCCGAATTTACAGTTCCCAATTTAATAGACTTCTTATGAACAGAGTGAACCGTAAACATCACGCAAAGATTCGTTCACCTTTAACTTTTACAGAAACCATTCATAGTCCAACATGAAACGAAAATTGAAATTGTGTAATATATAATATTTACTTCGCAAACTGTACGTGATTCAACAATTTTGTTGGCAAAGGTAATTGATATTGATTCTCTGGGATCAATCCAATCCCGAGGCCTGTCATTACTGGCCCGTGTCTTTTGACCCGTCATTAGGTGGTAGCATTACTTGGAACAATGCGCCTGCGCCGACAATATAAGCGTATCACGAATATAAGTTTAGGCGCGTTTACTTATATTTGTTTGCAAATATAAGTGATCATTAGAATGTATCACGATTCAATTCACTCTGCCCGCAACATGTTATTGAATAAATTTCTTTATTTATTTTCTTGTATCATCTATTTCGATCAAATATAAAACTACTACTGCACATGTAAGGGTATAATTTTTAATTTTGTTGCAGATTCCTGATCGTGTGCAGTTATCTTATTATGTTCAGAGTAAGTACTCATTGTATTTCTCTTTTAGTTAAACCATTCAATTTCAATATGAATCATGGGTAATGGCATTTTAAAAATCACTGACCTTATTTCTTTTCTAAGAATACTTTGTTCAAGATTAACTGGATTTAGTGTTACGGAGAGAATCTTTCTAAATTGAAAATTTCTTTGTATTTGTATCGGCTGAGGAATGAGCATCTGGTTAGTGGCGTAAGGTCAAAACCGTTTCTAATATGTAGGTTTTGTGTGTATACGTACTTTTGAATAATCGTAATTTCTTTTTATTTGATTTCCATTAATTGTATCACTATAGATTATTTCACCATTGTCGTGTATTAGTGGTTGACTTCCTTCCTTCTTACTGCTGTTGCCCCATGTAACTCGGAGTCAGCGCTGCGCTTTTTTGTGCTTCTTCCATGGCGTCAACCGTCACGCTATCGCTGATTTCTTTTTCTTACAAATGTTACTGCGTGTAGAATCCATAATACATTTTAAACATCATACATGTTAGCCCTCCAATTTGAAGTCTTAGCATTTAGCTATCACTACGCTCTGTCAATACAATTTTACATCAGATTGGTGTCGTCTACTGTAAATGTCAGCGTGAAATTGTAGAATCGGTTAGTTTACAATAAATCTCGCAAAAATTATTAAAATTATCTATTCATTAAACATTGAGAATTCTATACATTGCAACATATTTTACAATCTAACGAAGTTTACAATTATTTTTTTCTTTGACTTGATACACACTTGTGATATGCACAGTAATATACATACTACCTAGGTATGTATATCAATCATCTATGTAGTAGAATATCATTTATGTATTTTATGCAATCGGCCTGTATCCGAAAGTGTAGTTATCTACAATTAGTTGCCTGCAACTCAGATGAACAAATACAGCAATTAAATGATTTAACATGAGTTTGACAATCAGTGTTTTTTAAATTAATAAGACTTTCAACGTTGGGTGTCTGCAATGTAAATCTTTACTACAACGTAATACGATTTAGTTTCACTGAAATTTATGAAATAGCTGCTGTCGGCCCGTCCCATTTTCTCACAGGTGTTACAAATCTTTGGAATTTTCAGTTTTTCTCTGACTACAATATGCATGTAAACCTTCACCATGAATAACTGCCAGAAGAAAGAAAGAAAAACATTTTATTTGGCGGAACAAGGCGCAAATTTAGAACTAACAAATTATAAGGATTATGTGAGAAAAAAACAAAAACAACTCAGTGTAAAACCGTATGAAAATTCTTTCAGTTATTTTTGGTTTTATCGCGGACGGAGACGAAGCGGTGAGGGACTTTGTTTTATAATAAGTACGTAAGGAAGCTAAGAATTCAAAGATAACGATATTGTGCCTCGAGATTCTGAAAAGTTTAATAATATGTCTCATCTGACCTGCAGGTCCACTCGGCGTCTCAACACCTGGACTCCGCCGAGTATTCGGATTCTACGGAGGTATCGGTGGTGTCGGTGTCATCCTCAGCCTCCGCCTCGACAGAACTACACGAAGGTTCCGGCGAGGATCCTCCTGATCCTGTACTTTCTAGTAATGTGAAGGTTGGTTGATAATTTGTTAATTTGTTCTTTTTGGTGTGAGGATAAGTGCAGCTCATGCTAAGTTAATATAAGCTAATGGGGGGGGGGGGGGGGGGGCAGTTGCAGGGCTGATGACATGTTGACCATTGTTGTTGTGTAAAATCAAAGTCAAAGTCAAAGTCAAAGATTTTTATTTCACATAGGCCTACATGGGCACTTATAAAACAAATCGGGTGTTATGTACCTTTATGTTTGGCACGCCCCAATCCACGCCAAATCGCGGTGTAGTTAAAAGTAGTTACAGAGGTGCCAAGGCACCAGATTTGTGCGGAAGAAACGCTCGGGCTCGTGGGCCGATCGGTGGCAAAAACCTCTCGCGCCGGTCCCTGGTACAAGCCATGGTCCGAAGCGAGGAGGAGTGGCATGCAGTCGCCTCCTTTAGTGAAGCAGTAATGTTAGGATGCAAAAGAGGCGGCCGCACGCGCGAAGGGACGGCCCTCCCGCCCCAGCCGCCGGGATCCCAATCCCGATTTCTAGCCACCGCAGATGCAGGCTTGCGGATGGCGAGCAATGGGTAGCACGGCGTCTGATCGTCTGGTAAACGTCAAGTCGTCGACGATACGTAGTGATCCAACCGCACCTCAAGGAGATGTCAGCAAATCGTAGGGACCCAGCAGGGTCGAAGCCTACTAGGATGTCCCCAGGGTTAAGAGAAAATGAACCCCCGGGGCCCTGGAAGGCAAAGAAGGAACAAAGTAGGGGGTTTTAGTCAGTAAAAGTCTGACACGCCCTTTCACTCTGCCGAAAGCTGGGAGATGTCATTAGATGATTTCCCACCTAAAAAAAGAGGTGCCACGGTGTCCTCACTTTTCACCTGACCTAGATCCGGACACAATTGTTTTAAGAGGTTCCTGTTTCGGATTCGGTGGGATGAAAAGAAAAACACCTAGGGATGTTATTATTGTGCGGATCGCCAAGAGAACAAGGTGCAAGTCTGCCTCGCGTTAGCGACGAACTTTCGCGTCCTGCCCTGGACAGGCTGTGGTCCGGGGCGAGGGGGAATAGGAAGTCACCTGCTTCTGCAAAACAGTAATGTAAGCGAAGGAGGTAGCGGAAAACGTGAGGGAGAGGAAATGCATCGTGTCTGATAGTTATTTGATTGAATGTTTTACCTGTCGATACATCGAACTTATAATTTTTTATGATTTTCATCAGTCTCGGTAGTGCTACTTTCTTTTCATTTAGCAAGAATGTATATTGCAAAATTATTATTTATATAAAATGTATTTTTATTTACAGAATGAAACAAGAGAAGCTCTCAAGAGTGATGGGAGTGAACAGGACCCGGTGAGTTACCATTATTTTTCTTTTTTATCATGTTATTCAGAACAGACCAATTTAGCGTAAGTGGGAAATGTCTGCGTCTAAAAAGCTAGTTTAACCTTAAAAAGTAATAGCGACACAAAGTGCTTTGAAATAATTTTGTTTCTTTTAATATTTAGATAGCTTAGCTTAGCTTAGTCGGCCTTATAATGTTCCCACTGTTGGGACTCAGGCCTCCTCTCTAGGAGAGGGAATGGGCCTTAATCCACCACGCGGGCCCAGTGCGGGTTGGTGGATGTCACATGTCTTCGAATTTTTGGTTCTAGGACACGCCGGTTTCCTCACGATGTTTTCCTTCACCGTTTTGAGAGCAGTGGTGATGAAATAAATTATACAAAGTAATGCGCCTGGCTGGGTTTGAACCCGCGACGTACAACTTGTAAGTCGGGGTCGTTACCACTCGGCCACCACTGCTCCAATATTTAGATAGCGTCAATTTATTACCTGTATAGCAGAATAGGATAGTATTTAACTGTTTCTCAGTTTATTATTGTTTCCTACTACAAAATAATAATAATAATAATCATTTTTATTTGCAAACAAGTGTCACTAATTACATAACTGCTCTGTCTCCTGAACTAGGTAGTGAACCTGTATCTCAGGAGACAGTTCCTTCTTTATACATATTACGATTTGTTTACAAACAAACAATGCCAATTAAGAATAAAAAAATTAAAATGTTATAAAATAAGACACGTATATAACATAAAAAAAAATATCGTGATACTGATTACAAAAAAAATAAAAATAGTAATATAAAAATAATTGTAATAAAATGATTACTCATGTGGGCGTGTGGTGGGGTGTGTGGTGTGTTTGTGTGTGTGTGTAGATGTCTTCAAAGTACAGTCCTTTTATTTGTTTGGGTTACTGGTGACTAGATTTTCTATTTGTTCGTACTCTAATTTACTGAGCCAGTTTAGTACACAAAATATGCCTTTTTTCTACCTAAATACTAATTGTATACTAAAACATGCTTATGTGGGTGGTTTAAATAAAAATAACCACGAAGGGGATGGCTGTCCGAGTGGGAGCCCCAAGCCCTAATAGTTGTAAAATTCCATTAATAATTGGTGTATAATTGTATCTTGTATCTACGCCAAAATTATATTATAAGTTTTTCTAGTGAAGAATAAGATTACATTGAGAACTAGCTTCGTTGGAGGTTTTCAGGGGAAGAATTATAGAACATTTTTTATCAATATGACTTATATTTATGTATGTTTATAGGTATTTATTTATTGTATGTATTATGTTTATGTATAGTGTGCTGTACAGATATCTGTTTAGTATAGTTTTAAGTTAGATTTCATTTATGTGTTTAATTAAATCTAACTTAATAGTTTGTTGTACATTTAAAGTTCCTCAAAATATGTAAAATTTCTTTCTCCCTCATAAGGTTTGCTGTAAGAAAACCCAGTTGTGGGTTAAGCTCGCCAATGTACATCAACTGTCCTATTTTTATTGATTGTATATAATTGTGTGTACAATAAAGAATAAAAAAGATTTTTGATGCACACTTAAACATATCCCAACAGAAAAGTGTTTACTATTATTTGGATAATGTGCTGGGTATACGTGCTCATTAAAAGAATCGTAAAAGTATTTTGTTAAGGAAGTAAAACCTAACGTATTACCCATTCAAGTTTCACTTTCTTGAACTCACGATTCAACCTTGAAGCAGCTACATTTATTACATACTCGTATGTACAGTGAGTAGGTAATGTAGGAACGTAACCGCCTAGAACAATGAGCCTTTTCTTGATATAAAAGAATCCAAGCTCCGACCAGCCCTGTCTCTTTCATCGTGCTTAATGGCTCTGAAAATAGCCAGATTTGTTAACTACGATTTATAACTCAATTATTTACTAGATTTTTAGATTGTTGAATCTTTTGTTAGCGAAGGTAGCGTCAATTGGATCGTGGAGAGTTGAAAACGATGGTTTCATACGGTAACGAACGTTTTTGTCAATTTAACTGATGCGTTTCATTGTGAATAGGATAATAGAAAATAAACTACAGCTTCGTTTACTTTCGCGGATTACGCAGAAGAAATCAAATTGAAAGAGTTTCTGCAAATCAATATACAAAGAGCAGGTTCAAAGCCTGAAATTCGTTACGACGCACAATTTCACTATCCACTTCATTATTTATTTTCACTATTAGGACAACATTTCCCATGCTCATTTAGGACAGGCTTATTTCGGAGGCCAAAATAAAAAAAGCCACTGGTCAAATAATCTTCACACCCATCACTCAATTACTCGTAGGCATGAACACAGAAATGGGTGAAAGGTACGCCATAATAGTCACCAATTTACACCCATTTGAACGACCATTGATGGATTGATTGAAAGAATTCTTCTAAGAATACACGATTCGACACAGTCTATCTTTTCCTTTCGTTTTGCAGAATTGCTGCAGTCATTTGTGACATTGGTTTTACGGTCAATTTATAGAACGAACGAATGGTATGAAGCTCAGTTTGATATGTAAGCGGACCTACTTTTGAGGAGTGCAATTAAAATCTAACAATGCATACGCAACGGTTGCATCTTGCAGATTTTGGATTCAAAATTATTTTAATTTCACAGTAAATGTTGCTGGAAAATGGTAATTTTCTTGTTGATGAATCGAATCCCGTGAAATTAATGTTTGGTTTGATGAAAAAAGTGAATTGAAAGATCAAATGGAGTGGTTAGAGGGCTATTATTTCTGCCACGCGTGAGTGCCCGAGTGCTTCGCGTACGGTGGCAGTGGGCACGTTGCTCAACGCATGCTACTCTAGTGACCGACTGAATGGAGCACTAGGAGGCCACGCCGTCCGCAGCCTCAGGGGCTTGTGCAATATACAATATTGAAGTTGCGAAGGGCTTCACTAATCTGATTAGGTTATCATCTGTAGTTCCGTTCTTGGTTTATGATTATGTATGAGTAATTTTTGTTAGACGGAAAGCGAACTATGTTGATCTAGTACTTAAGGTGCTACCGTTGTTATAATTTAAAGATTTCGTGTTCTTCCTTATGTATTCATTTTAATTTATGAAGCATAATAAATAACGCACACTAGGCGCACACACTTGTTTATCTAATACTAGCTTCTGCCAGCAGATTCGCCCGCGTGAAAGTCGGTTTTTCCATACAAACTTTGGACCCCCGTTCCAACCTCATAGGGGTTAATTTCGAAAAATCCATTTTTAGCGGATATCTACACCCTATAAGGTAGGTACCTACCTGCCAAATTTTAAGTTTGTAGGTGCAATAGTTTCTAAGGTTTCGTGATTAATCAGTGAGTGGTATTTCGCTTTTATATGTGGTATTGAACTCCTTCGAAACGGCTTGTATTTTTTGTGTAAATTTGATAAGTTTGAGAATAGGTCGTAGGCCATTTTTTTCCCTCTTATCCCCAGCTCCATTATTTCTTTTATTATTTATGTGGCAGAACAACGTTTGTCGGGTCAGTTAGTTTACCTATAAGACTATTGATATTCAAAAAAAGAAAGTTGAAACTACAAGATCTCCTGTAAAACATATTATCAATTGTCATCTTAACCCATTAAATACAAACACGAAATAATTAACATAATCAAATTAACTAATTAAGTCGTGAGAAACTGAGTCTGCTACCGTTTCGCGCATTGTGGGCTTCTAAGAAGGTCGTATATGTGTTTGCTAAGCGATATCCATCTCTGACCCGGTGTAAGTGGCAGGTAGCTGTAGTTTGACTCACATTGCATCTAAACCATGAACGACGATGACGGTCACACACCTGTGACCTACAAACGAGAACATCCCTTGGATACGTTGATGAAGAAAAACTGTAGCGATAGATCCATTTGTAAAGATTTCTGATCAACCAGTGCCTTCAATGTGCCTATAGTCTCCTTGTAAAATAGATACCTACTTGTAGAAACAGATTTTTGATATGAGATGTAATCAAGTGGCTTTCCACTCTAGGCCGGAACGAGAGGGCGCGTCAAACTATTACTAACAAAAATCCCTTCTGTCCTTCAGTCGCCCTTTGCGTTTTAGAGACAAAGTAACTTTTTTAAACGTTTCCGCGACTTGTTCGAACAGATGAAGAGGCTTTTTATAGTTAAGCAGACAGTAATAAAAAAACTTATCAACAGTTTTACGAATCCGCAACATTCGTGGGCTGCATACTTCATGGTACTGGCTGATGGCTGATTGTCAATATTTATTTTTAATTGTAATTGTGCCGTGAAATACCAAGTCGTTACGGCTCGACCGACATTATTTAAATTGGATAACAGTTACAGGTATTCATCGAATTCTTTGTTATGTTGTTCTTCTACGAAAGTCTATTAATATATTGCTTAGAAGATTAATAAACCACATGAAAACGAATGAAAGTGTTCTCAATTCTTGGCATTTCTATTTCTACGGATAAGCTATGCCTTGACGCGCCGTGATGTGGCCCCAATGGCTTTATTTGTTGTTTTATATTGGAATCAATTTGTCAAAGTGATGTGGCGACGGCGTTTACTCCGGCACTCGACTGGCCCAATTTTATAATGCGTAGGTACTGCGGCCGGCGTGCGAACTGCCCTGGCATACTTACTGCCATTTAGGTACGTCTTTTTTGTGCAAAACTTTCAAGGGGTCGTGACTGTGAAATGGTGAATTACCGACACTGTAATTCGTTAGTTTGTTTTGAATTCTTTGGTCAGGTAATGGCTGCAATCTAGTTGCAGTGCTCGGTCACAACTCAGCTAACGGGTTTACTTTCGTGGCGCTTGTTTAAAGCTAACAGCCGTTTAAGGCGCTAATTAGCGGAGGTTGTGTTATTTGTTGAAGGCAGTCAAAAGTCGCGTGTGTCGGAAGGAGGTAGTTAGGCTTATGTTATCTCAGGGCTATCAGATTGCAAAACCTCCACGGAGTGTTACCTCCTCGAATGAAACGCTCTTCATGTAAAGAATTTTATATACAAAATGAGTCATTTCAATTAAATATTGTAACAATGTAATACAACTTAGCTGTTGCGCCAGTTTTAAACGATTTTAAGGGTCAGTTTCGCAACTTCCGAAAGATGAGCAGCGATCTATGAAGTCGAATAGTTATGTTGTTTAAACTTGCTACCAATACATTAACAGCAGTCGGAACCTACTTTTTTTTCAAATGGGATATCATCCAATGACTTCTCACGCTCTAGGGCGGAGCGCGAAGACGTATAAGACTTTTACTGACTAAAACCAAACCTGTATTCCTTCTTTGCTTAGCGTTCCAGAACCCCGGGTTTGCTTTTACAAAGCCAAGCCATGATCTCAGTAAGCTTCGGCCCTGCTGGGCCCCTACGGTTTTACTGACATCTCTTTGAAACGCGCGTGGAACACTACGCGCCGTCGACGACTCGGGCTCGGTCCGGACGGTTACCGGACGGCCGAACAGCGAGCTACCCATTGCTCCTTGTCCGCAGCCCACGCCTACGGTATTCGGAATCTACTTAGGCTTATAAAGCAATATAAGATCAGTAGATGCTCCAACTAAGCTTGAATCAAATATAGACAATCGTAGAAATGTCGGATGGTTGATGAAATAGCGGAAACTGCAGTTGACATCGCTCTAGTTGCTCACGGTTACAACTTAACAATATAATTAACCTATAAGTGGTTATTTTACACGTTAAGTCAGTTGGCTGGAATGCCTTTTGTGTCAAGGTTACAAAGAAACAGCATAAACCTAATCTAAGCAGATAATATGAAAATCAAATGGAAGATTGACGCCCTTGAGATGTGGTGCTGGTGGCGTTTACTGAGGACAAAATGGACTGCTCTGCACTAAAGTTTCCTTTCTGAAAGACCTTCGTATCAAACAAAGATTTTCATTAATTATGCAAGTGCAAATCTTTAAGGTGTTTTGGTCATATCATCCGCAAAGAAAGCTAATTGGAACGTTGACGTGGACAGACCTCATTAAATCATCTTCGAAGTGTTTCCTCGTCAAATGTACACGCAGTGCCACGAATAGATAGAGATGGAGAAATTTCGTAAAAGTCGCAAGTACTTATCAGACGCACGACCAGGAGTGTACAACTGAGAAGAAGGAGATGATAATCAGAGCTTTTGCCGTGATTTTTGATCGAAGAGAAATACCGTTTCCACTTATATTGAAAGCGCATCATTGATTATTATTATTTATCTACTACTACTACTATCTACTATTGTATCTACTAGCTTCTGTCGGTAACTTCACCCTCGTAAAAGTCAGAATTTATCAGAAAGTTTTTATAATATCATGTGCAATCGTGCATGGACAGGACATGGAAAGGCTATGCTCGGAGTTTCCTTGCGTGATCGAATCAGAAATGAACATATCCGCAGGAGAACCGAGGTTGCCGACATAGCATGAAGAATCGCCAAACTTAAGTGGCAATGGGACGGGCACATTGCTCACAGAACAGATGGCCGTTGGGGCCGAAAGGTTCTGGAGTGGCGACCGCGTACCGGAAGACGCAGTGTTGGAAGGCCTCCTACAAGGTGGACCGATGACCTGGTGAAAGTTGCGGGAATCCGATGGATGCGAGACGTGCAGGACCGTTCTTTGTGATGACATTTGGGGGAGGCCTATGTCCAACAGTGGACGTCTATCGGCTGATATGATGATGATAATGATGATGATGATGTGCAATCCAGGACATGATATACCAGTATGTTGAGTTTCAGCCAAATCCGGTCAGTCGGCCGTTAAGACGTAAACAAGTAACAAATATACAGACAGTATGGATAAAGATTTTCAATTATCGATGATTGACAATAAAAAAGGAACAAAATATTTTAGGCTATAAAGAACTCGTAGTAAAATATAAGGCAACATAATAATAGCATTCAACAGCATTCACATTAAATTATAATTTAAATTAAATGTCATTTTACATTTTGAATAAAAAGAAAGTAGTACTAGTAGTACAATTGATTATAATCAAAATATTTATATTGTGCCAGGGAATTAAATTATTTTATACCTACTAAAATATAGCAAATAATAAAAACAAGAATATTCATTTCAAAAGAAAATATTTTGGAGGTATGACATGTACACCGGTGGCGGCGTTCTCTCGCGTCCGGCTCTGCTTCAGGCCTTGAACCAGAGTGAGAAGGAATGGGAAGCGGTTACCTCCTTCTGCGAAGCAGTAATGCTTGCTATATAGATGGACTCAACCGTGAGGGTACGCACATCCTCACGTTTAGCCACCACCGAAGGAGACGCCCCGGACGTCGGAAGTCGCAGAGCGATTTACGGACACCGTAGGCGCGGGTTTGGGAACGAAGAGCAATGGGTAGCTCGCCGTCCCACCGTCCGGTACGGATTAAGCCTAAAATCGATGGCACGTAGTATTCCACGCGCGTTGCAGAGATTTGTCAGCAAAACTGAAAGCGCCCAGTAGCGCTGATGCCTGCAAGGGTTACAGAAACGTTTGATAGAGTGACCGTGGCCCTGGAACGCGAAAGGGCAACTGAAGGACACAGGTGGGTTTTAGTCAGTAAATATTTGACACACCCTCTTGTTCCACACTAGAAAAAAAATCACCCACCTCAAAAAAAAAAGTTATAAGTTAGGTAAGGTAAGGTTTGACAAAACGGATATAGGTTTGCACAAGTTTCATCTCTGTCTTAGAGCCAGTGCTGATTTGATTAAATTATTTTTATTTGGACGTGTCCAACCATTCAATAATACGAAACACTCAACTTCAAAACCTTAATTTTGAACTTACATAATATGTTACTCTTAGTTTCATCTTATTCATTCATAGTTGTAATTCCTCTGTCTAGGTGGTTTTCCTATCAGAGAAGAACGGCTACATTCCGGTGAGCATCAAGCCTCGCTCGCCTGTAGTGGACACAGCGTGGCGAGAACCGCCAGCCTGGGAGCGCGAGTATCGAAGACATCGGACCAATGGCAGTCGAGTTCAATGTGAGTTTATCTATAGACAATCTATACTTACAAATACCAGCACGAATGTTGTAATTACTCCAAGGAAATCATTTTTACTAAACTTGAGGTGGGCAAGGGCATTCAGAGCACGCGGTCTCTAGCTCTAGGTACATGAGACAGTGCCTGTCCAACATGTCTAAGCCTGTAAGCCGTATAGGCTAAGACATTTGGTGCTGGCCTCATATAGTGTAGGGTATACCTACTCCCCTAGCCAAGTTACGATCGTTTCGTTGGCGTCGAACGCCTCGAGTAGGCCATGCCTCCGGTTCCTTTGTTCTGACGTCATCTCAACGCTCAGTCACGTGGTCAGAACAAAGGAATCGGAGGCGTGGCCTACTCGAGGCGTTCGACACAAACGAAACGATCGTAACTTGGCTAGAGGGGTTAGTCTAGAAGAGCTAGAGAATATATTATTGTGCCTGTCCCGAATGACGATGTTAATGGAGGTTAGGGAATAGAATAAACTTCAACTTCGCTGATGAGGTGCCTTCGGTACGACGAATTGATAAAATTGTTGCATTTGTTCAGGTGTTTATTTGCAAATCTTATTCCTGTAAAAAAGAAAAAGAATTATGTGTATTTATGCAATTCATAAAAGTATCATATACAGCAAACATTTTCTACCTAATGTTGTGAAACCAGACAAATTGAGATGGTATCGTTCGGAGCGCGTGGCGCCGCGCTTGTGCAATCCTTTGTGCGGCTTTTTATTAGTTTTTTACTGAACTATTCACATGAGGCAGGCAGCAGGATACAGGGATTATAATGGTTATAAATCTAGATACTATTGTCCTCATAACATTACTATAGAACGCGATAGTTTTTGCTTGTGCGATTGACGTAAATGCCGGTGGTCACTTTATTTAAAACACCGGGCCAGTGCGAGTCGGACCTGCGCACTGAGGGTTCCGACGAATGAGGGTTTTCTAAAATGACGTTCACCAGGTGGCAGCACTAAACTTTTTAATAGGATGTATGGACAGCTGTAGACCACATTTAATAAAACATAGTATACTTACGCTTACGTCTCTGTATATCTTTGAAATATGTCTGTTTGTCAGGAAAAATATGTCACTTTTCCCCTTAAATAAGGATCATTACACCCAGCCTCGAAATTTGCGACACCAAAATGATCTAGCATTACCGGTTTCAAAGCTATCTATTTTCAATACAGGCCCTTATGTTATGTGTATCAAGATATATAATGAAATTCCAAAGTCCTTAAAAGAAATTAAAACACTCGATCTATTCAAAACACAATTGTTCACTTATTTGAACCAGAAGTGCTACTATACACTGAAAGAGTTTTTTGAAGAAAAAAAAAAATAAAAATAAGCGCAGATACATAATAAACTACTCAAATTCATTATTACTATTGTTATTATCATTTTTTTTTTTTTTATTTCCATTTATTTTGACATTAATATTTATTTTGACATTTAATTGATTTAATTAATTTAATTGATTTGACATTATTTTAATAGATGTAATACTAATAATTTTTGCTTTTCCTTTTTAAATGTAAATGTGTTTTTAATGTGTATTTTGAAATGTATTTATTTTATTGAAATTTATTTGTTTGTTTTTGCAGTGCCCTTACAGGGTGCATGTTTGAAACTTTTAATTTTTATTCCAACCACTGTACAACATGTTTGCAATAAACTGATTTGATTTGATTTGATTTGATTTGAGTTGTCAGATCCAGGCACCTGTCAAAACGCCTATGTTAATGACATTAGTTAAATTGACGTCAACGTCATGTATAAGTTTTCAAAAGTAGAAGACCTGTGGGCTAAGTGGCGCCAACTGGTGGTGTGCATTTTCCTGAAAACCCTCATTGGGTTACGATGACTTTTCCGAATCGCAAAAAAAGTTTTTTTTGTGGCGTAACTAAAAATTTACAGTTTTTTTCCTATAAGTACTTGTGCTGAGACCTTGCTTCATGCCAAATTTCAGGGTTCAAGGTCAACTGGAAGTACCCTATTTTCGATTCCCTTGGGTGTCAAACTATACATTTTTTGCGACATAAACGTTTTTTTCTTTTTCTTTCTTTTTTGTTGACTCTGAAGTTTGATTTTTTCACGGTGTGGACTACAATTGTTATATTTTTGTGTCACTGTTATTAATGTCTTGAATTGTCGCTGTTTGTTGTTCTACCTTATAAAAATAAAATATAAACACGGTATCACTTGGCAAGACTTAGGTTTTTCAGATTGATTGGACTTTTCAGCTTCTAATTAATACTATTCTATTAAACCGGTATCGGATATAACGACTGTCAAAGTTGTAAAAATGAAAGCCGAGGTAAAAAGTTTAACGTGCTTACATACGTACGAAAGGGTTTCAGTGTGATTGTATATCCATACAATCCAATACATGGACCGACAACCTTAGTAAGCTTAGCTTATCCCTAAAAATCGGCTCGTGCGACCTAAAATACTTATATTTCTTTTTTTTTCTTTTAAATATTCCCCGACATCAGCTACACCGGCTAAACTAGACCGGGCCGTGGCGGATTTACCAGTAGGCTGAGTAGGCTTGAGCAAATTTGGGGACCGATTTTTTTTTCTATCTCATAGAAATCAAAAAGATTTTTGCATGACGGTTTTTGATGTCTCACAGGTAGAAGTCTGCAACAAATTTTGTTGATGGCTTTCCTCTCTCACTTGTCATTGCACATTCCGAGAGTTTATTTAAAAACATATTTTAAGTGTAATTTCAACGAAATTTTTGGATTGTAAAAATAATGCAGGAGATGACAATTGTAGAGGCAAGGCGGCAAAAACTGTTTAGTCTATGCCTTGAAAATTTGTAAATCCGCCACTAAGATCAGGTTGTACCATTCTTAAGTGTCATTCAAAACCAAAGTTCGCGAGCTAATTTGTAAGAAGTTGGCAGTAGTGTCATCACAGCGTTAATGGTTTTCAAATTGTCGATTTGAACCAATTGTTTGACTTTATTGGTGTAGACATATAGGTAGATAGTTTATTAATTTGTGTATGTATTGTTGTTTGTGTATGATGTATGTATGTTATTGTATGATATTTATGTTTTATTAGTATATCTATTCTTGTTCTATTCGCCTTTTCTCTTGCTTTTATTGCACCTACCACTATTTATCTCTGCATCACCCTAACGTTGAATGATAGAAAATTCCTAAGGCATTAAGTCCGCCGCTGTACGTTTGTGCATAAAGGATTAAATAAATAAATATGACCTCTTATATATATTAATGCGTTCTTGTGCTTAACAGATATTGAAGCGGAGTGCCAAGACGACTTCATGAAGATAAGAGTCGGGTTCAACGGATCTTTCGCCGGTCTCGTTTATTCAGCAGGTGAGAATGTCTGTCTTTAAATCTTTCAAAGCCACGGATTTTTTTAAAAACCGGCCAATTGAAAATCGGACTCGCATAAGGGTTCCGTACCGTTCGTAGCAAAAAACAGCAAACAAAAATCATGGGAGCCCCACTTAAATATTTATTCTATTCCGTTTTTAGTATTTGTCGTTAAAGCGGCAACAGAAATACATCATCTGTGAAAATTTCAACTGTTTAGCTATCATAGTTCATGATCTCCGCTGTCCGTCTGTCTGCCACCAAGCTCTATCTAAAGTCTGGTGACCGTTTTTACCTTTTAGGTACAGAACCCTAAAAAATTCTAACCAAATGCCACAAACCAAAAATGCTGGGGTCTGAAAAACCAACACTTATATCATTAACACACAGATTTCTGTCGGGATTGGGTAAATTTTGTAAGGCTAAATCTTTTTTCTAATTTCTCAAACACTCGTTAACTTATTATCATATAAACCGTAGATAAAGCAATACAACGAAAAAAATAGGTACAGAAGTCAATCTGAAGCACTCGAGCAACGCACACATAGACACCGCTTACGGACACGATATCTCGACTCAATTCAGCTCAATGCGAGCTCGAGTGCTATCCGTTTGAGAAACGCGTCTGTGAACTTTTTTGTGGAAAAATGGACCAACAAAAAACCTTATTCTAAATGTTCAGTGGATGGTTGTTTAAATTTAACATTAAACAGTTAATTGACGTTTTTTAGGATACCAGTTGTTTCAGAGAGGTAAATGGATATTTGCTTGTATTTTGATGGTTTGTTTTAACGTAACACAGAACAGGCCCCGCGCCGAGAAAGAGAAGATGATTTTGTGGCCATGTAATATTTTTACAATTCAGATTAGGAAGGCATTTATCACCGCGCCTGGTCGCACTCGGACAGTTCGGCGCCACGAGCTGACCTTAGCGCGATCGCCAAGGTATGTGAAGTGTAGTGAAGTGCAGTACATATATGAGATTGACTTCTGTACCTATCTATTTTGTGGTAATACTCAGCTCGTCTATTGTCTACAAATTAAATAGTTTTTATTTTTTTAGGCGGGAAATTATCATGTGACTTCTCCATTTTAGTCTGGGAGGGAGTGAGAGGACGTGTCAGATTTTTATTGACTAAAACACACCTATGTTCCTTCATTTGCCCTGTTCTAGGGCAACGGTAATTCTTTCAAACATTCCCGCGTAAATTATAAAGGTCTAACTAACCGTTAAGTCCGTTACCTAGGGAAGTTCTGCGGTGTAATCGGTCATCAGGCTAACCCTACGTATTGTAATAGCTGGAACAATTAGGCGTGTAGACTAGACGAGTGTCATTACCGTGGTATTGTTGCTTATGTCTCGGCGTCGCCGGCGCTGTCATAACTCCCACATTGTGTCGGTATATCCTTTTGTATGTGGTTGAGGAGTAAGAACTAAATGGAGACTTCACTTCGGATGTCATTCGCTTGATTTACGAGTGAATGGTATCACATGCGAAGTACACAACTTATATGCACAGGACGCGACTTACATCGATTTTTTGTCGAATAGATACAAGTTTAGAGAGCAGTGTTGGCCAAGTGGTAACGGCTCCGACTTACGAGTTGTAGGTCGTGGGTTCAATCTCAACCAGGCGCATTACTTTGTGTAATTTATTTCATCACCACTGCTCTCAAAACGGTGAAGGAAAACATCGTGAGGAAACTGGCATGTCCTAGAACCAAAAATTCAAAGACATGTGACATTCATCAACCCGCACCGGGCTTAGAGAGGAGGCCTGAGTCCCAGGAGTGGGAACATTAAAAGGCTGATTATGCTTATATGCTAGGTACATGTTACATAATAAGGTACACATATTTAGGCCAAGTTGGGGTAAAGAATACCCCAACTTGGCCTAAATATCTTTCCACTTATCTTTAAGCCTTTTGCTTCTCAAATGATTACCACCCATTAAGCTTTAAAATACTGTAAGAGTACCCGACTGAAACTTTTTGTACAGACAGCTTCAATTACTAGGCACTCCAAATAAAGGTACCTTTAAAGAGATGGTAACTACCGAATGAAGCTGCCTCTACATTTAGGGTACTTAGTTTAGTATTGTCAATAATCGGCCCTGAGTGAGAGCTTGCAATTATCGCACGGTAGTTCCCACATTAGCACTCCATGTGCTTACTATTTTGTGTTTGTTCCACATACCTTATCGCGCTTGTCAAAGGGCATGTGCGCTGCATGAGAGATTTGATAATTTCGCGACGTGGTTATCGTTGATCAAATATACCAACACTGGAATGAAATGTTCTCATAAAGACTATGAGAACATTGTAGTCAACTGTTTTATTAATCTTTACATATAATCTGTGACTAAGAAGATAGCCTATGAAGTCTCGTCATTCACTGCACTAGCTTCTGACGTTTTTATAAGTGCCAATGTAGGCCTATGTGAAATAAAGATATTTTGAATTTAGAATTTGTAATTGAGATTGCAATAGATACCTAAATACGGGATTGTGTTCTTAATGGTTCAAAAATCTTAATGGTTTTGGGGAAAGTGAAAAAGTTGAATGGTTGTTTGGAGGGTGATGCAGCACGTCTGGCGCAGTGTTTGGGCTGCATGAAATATCACCTATAGATATTTGTTCTAGGTCTGGGTGTCCTGTATCATGTGTGCGTTCACAATCGTGTAAACTCACAATACTCACATAATTTTACATGATTTGGAACGCACTTATGATACAGGAGTACTGCCTAGTGTTTGGTAACTCTTGACCAAAAAAAGGAATAGATATGGTCCTGAAACATTTGTATCAAATTTCAAATAGAGCCATTTGTAAATCGTCAGCTGAGTGACTTTGACTGGTGTAATTAGGTACAGTCAGAGGTCAAAAGTGTAGCTGCACTCTACCAATGCTAAAGTAAAAATGTCTTTGTTGTAGAAGTTCAATGGTCAACAACTAGATTCTATGCTACAAATTAAATCTGCCATGAACCATTGACCCTCTTCTACAAAGAAATTTTAGACAATTTAGCATTTGTAGAGTGCAACTGCACTTTCAACCTTAAAAAAAGAGAACGTTCTCAATTCGGTTGCATTTTATTTTTTTTCAATTTTATTTTAATGTTTGTGACTGTACATAATACCTTTGAAATATTGATAGATACCTATTGTGTTAGGGCTATTCATTTCAAAATTATTCGATAGACAATTCAGAGGAACGTCACAACTTACTTACCTATTTATAGAGAGTATTATAACTAAATAAAACCTAAAGGCCCTATTACACTACGCGATATTCAGACTGTCTTATTTTTTGTTCCGAATAAGACCGGTCTAACCCTTATTACACTGCGCGACATCGACTAAGAGTGTCTTAATATCTAGTTATGTTTTTTTTTTCCGTGGGAAAATCATCTTATGACATCCTCCGCTCTTGGGCGGAGCGAGAGATACTGTCAGACTTTCACTGACTAAAAACCCACTCCTATTCCTTCGTCGCCTTTCGTACCGGGGCCGAGCTTTCCTTTCAGAATCAGGCCCTTGGCCCCAGTAGGCTTCGACCCTGCTGGGCCCCTACAGTCGCTGACATATCCTTGAGGCGCGCGTAAAACAGTACACGCCGTCGACGATCGAGTAGTGTAATATGGCCCTTAAATGTATCACAAAGTCACAGCCTGTGCCTAACAGGAATCATTTACCATAAACCCATAGTACGGTCAATTAGTAGGAACATAACTACATAATATTACATTGTATATGTAAAGTACTATAAGATTATATGATTTTCCTTTTATCTGCATTGTTTACGACTCGTGGGACATTCACTTAGCTGATTCACAATACCGTTAACCGTTTGAAGGAACTTCAAATGATTACTTACCGCTTTGAAAGCTTTTATTAAGGTTGCACTAGTCGTTGGCTCAAATTCGTTGATGGGCGACGTTATGCATACAATACATGCTATCTCAGCCAAATTCATATGCAACGGTTTGAAATACTTTGATAAGCAATAAGAAGCTCGAACACACATGAATACACACTCATACAACATATACATCAAATTATTTATAACGAAAAGAGCATGCTCTTTTTTAAATAAAATTTTACATGCTCGAGCATGTAAAATTTTCTAAACAGACCTTTAAACGTTTATATAGATATAAAAAATCAATTGAATTTATCTGTTCAATTTTTTTTTTGCATTTTCTTGCAAATATGGCTTGCAGAACAATATCCCCTCATGGGACAATCTCTATGTTCAGTTATGTGCAGCTGTCTGTTTCCAAAATATGCCTCCGTTTCAGTCTTCGCAATGATTCTGGAATGGTCAACTGTACTGCTAGTTGGTTTGGATGATTTGCAAGACGTGCTTTGTATTTGGAGCAGGATGATCTGATCTCTTCCTTGACTGTCTGTATCTAGATCTGTTAAATTTTTTTTTAATTATCTGTCTTGTGCGGAATCAATTTCGCCATATTCATACTCCATAAGTTACTTGTTTAACGCCTACAAATATTGATGTTTCAACGTACATAACTTCAAAGTTTTTTTTCTATTTTGCTTACTGGACTAGATAATAACGAAACAAATCGATATTATTATTTGTTTTGAATTTACACCGTGGCTACGTTTGTATAGCAGAATGACCGACTAGGGCACCCTTTAGTTACCTATTGTTTTTTTTTCGGTCTGATTGATTATAATGAGCGAATCGATTTTTATTTAATCGATATAAACCAGTGCTTGACTGCGATCCCACCTGATGGTAAGCGGAGATGCAATCATTGATGGTCAGGCGCACTAGTTTATTAAGAGCCTATTCACTCTAGCCTTGAAGATACCTAAATTATAGTTGGACGGGAAGACCGCAGCAGGCAAATTGTTCCAGCCCTTCGATGTACGCGGTATAAACGAATCTAATTAAACACACTAGAAAATATTCCTGTATCGTAGGTGCATTCACAAACATAAACTTACATACAAAAGACACCCTGACCTGGAAAAACTATTTGTAGACCATACAAATATTTGTTCCGTGCGGGATTCTAACCCGCGATACTCAGCGTAGCAGCCAATGCTCAACCACTGCGCTACCCGTCCCATCTAATTAATCAAAGTAACTGTGCAATAGTCTTCCTAAGTACTTCAACGCGCAGTAAATAACTGTTAAAAAGTAATTAAGTAAAGTCAGGTGGCACAGTTAGTGTTTTCGTGAACTATGTCACCCTTTTACCTAGATATTATGTATCTGCGTTGAGGTGGAATTTGAGTGTGGTTTCGGTTTCTAAGCACTTTCCTCAAAACGTTTATTGCTGTGGCTGGGTCAAAACTGTGTGTTATTATTACGTTTTATTTTATTTTTTAGACAAGCTTTTGTTTTTCTTTTGTTTCTGCTAGTCTTTATGTGCCTACTTCATGGGTGGTGTTAAAATCTTTAAGCGTAATTTTGTCTTAAATTGCTTGGTCAATAAAGAGACAGCCTTTTTTCCGGGTTGGTAATCCTCATGGATTGCCTCCGCCCTGAAGTGGGTGGAGGGGTCTGTCACCACTCTTACTAAATAAAAGCACCCCTGTGATTCCTCGCACACTCGTGTTTGCGGTTGCGGGAGCAGATATACTTATAACAGATTTTTGTGTAAAATAATTGCTTAGGCGTGACAGTTATTGTGACGTTAAATCATATATACTATTAACATCTCGTATAACAGTGTTTGTTGTCGAACTACTCTGAAACGGTTTCACCGATTTTTATGTTTTTTTTTGTGTATAATTGGTAAGCCTAAAAATAGGACGTAGGCTATTTTTTACCCTCTAACCTAAACTCCGCATTTTTTCTTTGATAATTTATATGGCAGAACGTTTGCCGGGTCAGCTAGTCTCGTGTCATAGTAAAGTTGTCAAAAAATTAAAAAATAAAAGGCACGTTTTAACATTTGTATTTTGACAACCAGCGACTTGTCCGGTGTAGTGTAGCTACTACTAAAATAGCTACTACTACACCGGACCCCTAATTATTATTTTATTGTTTCATTCAGTTTCATTCCAAGTGACATTCAAGGGTCTTTCTCAAGTGTCAAAACGGGACCTTTATATTTTAACGAGTCTATTTGTTATCTCACTCCTCCGAAACGGCTTGACCGATTTTTATGAATTGTTTTTATGTAGGTATATTTGATAAGTCTGAGAATTGGTCGTAGGCTATTTTTTACCACCCTAACCCCAACCCCTATTTTTTTTTCATAATATGGCAGAACAACGTTTGTCGGGTTAGCTAGTCTAATAAAACTTAAAATTTCCCTCCATTTTCGGTATACAAAATTGGCTTACTTATGAAAGCTTGTCATAGTTTCATCTATCAAAGTCATAAGATGATTTTCCCACCAAAAAAAAAATCTATCAAAGTCAAAGTCAAAAGTTTTTTATTTCACATAGGCCTACATGGGCACTTATAAAACGTCAGAAGCTAGTGCACGGTTTCAAATTGGTCGTTTCCTATGGAGAAGAACCGGCAAGAAACTTCATGGTTACTCTTTTAAAAAAAAGGTTGGTCTTACAATATCACATACACACACTAACACTCCCACTTCAGACTTGGTAAAATTTTAAGTCGATAAAAGTCTACTGATAATCGACTTATCTTTCTCTGCTAAAGTTTATGAAAACTAGACTTGCTAAATATATCTCTTTCGCAGGCTACTCATACGATCCAGACTGCATGTACATCAACGGCACTGGCAGAGATTACTACGAGTTCTACATCCAGCTCAACAGATGCGGTACGCTGGGCAGGAATGGACAGCATGACGACAGCAGGAAACATCCTACTGTGAGTAACAATAATAGATAATATTCTACAACTTTCAAACAACATATTTTTGCACGTAAATTTTAATTCAGTCAATATGTTTTTTTTTAAATATTAGTTGACGTTCCAAATTCAAATCTCATTATTTCCTAGGGCTCGCCCATACTATATTATCTCCCTAGGGACAGAATGACTTGCTTTAAGTGATGGTTGTATGGCGTGTAATCGTGCATTATCGAGCAGGTGGTGTAAAAACATACTTATATATTTCTAAATACGCACATATTGTAGATAGACAGAGTAAATAACCGTGTTCTTCACACACATTTATCTTGGGTGGGAATCGAACCCACTTCATTCAGCATAGCAGTCAGGGCCACTAACCACTCGACCAACAATAGTAGAGTAGAATAGTTAGACCCAAAATAGATGCCACTTTTAGGGTTCTGGGTACCTAAAAAAAAACAAACGGAACCCTTCTAGGATCACTTTGTTGTCTGTCAGTCTGTCTGTCTGTCAACACTCTTTAACTCGGGACCGCGTAAGTGTATCGAGTTGAAATTAAAAACCGTATCCTCAGGTCTACGGTCCCGTTAAATAGTGAAAAAAAAAACAAACTTCTGAGTTAATGAAAAAAAAAGATACGGACGTTTATGTCGCAAAAAACGTGTATTTCGACACCCAAGGGAATCAAAATTCATAGGGTACTTTCCGTTGACCTAGAATCCTGAAATTTGGCATGAAGCAAGGTCTAGCAGCACAATTATAGGAAAAAACTCTGAAAACAGTAAATTTGTGTAAAAAAATAAACGAATAATCTTCGTAACTCAATTCGGGAATTGAACTGTTTTCATATGTAAGTTTGTACGGAAGCCTCAGTGCGCGAATCCGACTCGCACTTTCCCGGTTTTTTAGGTTTTGAAATCATCAAATAACTGCTCCCGCTCTGTTTGGAACGAGATTGAGAGTCAGACTTTTACTGATTCAAAGCCACTCATGTTCCTTTACTCATGTGCCAGGTTGCAGTGTTCTAGGTTTGTGGTAATTCTTTCAAACAATCCTATTGGACGATATACGTGAATATTGACATATCTTTATGAGTGAAGTAAATACTAAGTTTAAGAGCCCAAAAATAGAGCACATTTGAATTATGACAACATGGCTTCGTTCTAGACAAGGACAAAATAAAAAAATAAAAGAAGAGACAGGTCCAATCTTTTGAGGTATGCGGAACAGAGTGTAAATTCTCGGAAATCTCAGTTATGAAGGGAGGATCCTCCGATCAGATGGGTGTTGTGTCTGGTCTCGGCAACTGTAGGATAGTTGATTTCGAACGGTTAATTATATATTATGATTTAATCGCGCGTAGAACTCTGATACATATAAGAACCTATGTGGCGACATAGTTGTCACTAAATCTCTAAGAAGAAAAGTTAAGTCTGGAATTAGGTTCAGGTGTTCGTAATGTATTTACAGTGAAAGAGATAACTGCAAAAGTCTTCAAAATAAGTAGATGATGCACCAGCGTCTTCAATCACGTAAAAGTAGGCTTCTCCATACAAACTTTGGACTCCCAGGCGTACAGGAACCTAGGTTCCGTAATTATATTTTTAATAGATGAAAAATATTTTTTTAGATTTTATTATAAATTAGATCCTGCCAGCGGCTTATCCCGCGTAAAAGCAGGTTTTTCCACACAAACTTTGGACCCCCGTTTCATCTCCTTAGGGGGTGAATTTTGGAAAAATTCTTTCTTAGTGCTCGTATACATCATAAAAGGAAGCTTTGTGCAAAATTTCACGCTCCTAGTCCCAGTAGTTTCGGCTGTGCGTTGATATGTCAGTCAGTCAGTTTCTCTTTTTATATATATAGATATATTTTTAGGTTTACCGTCACATAAACCTTATTACGTAAAAATAACTGCCTGAGCGGTTAAGTATAATAGTTGTTAGCTGCACTGTCGCATTAGGATAAGGCTAGTAAATATAACTGTATAGAGGATGGATAAATAAAAAAAACCCTAGTCCCAGTAATTTTAACTATGCATCGATATGTCACTCAGTCAGTTTCTCCTTTTATATTATAGATTTCGATGAAACTTGGTACAGGAGTAGACCATGTCCTAGAATAACAGATAAGTTTATCCCGGGAGTATGTTCTCTTGGGATAAATTTCTGCTATCACGCAGGTAAAGCCACTGAAAACTGCTAGTGCCTAAGTACATATTATATATATATATACTTCCGTTTGAACAATCGCAAAACCTAGATCCATGAGGGGGGAGAGCAGTAGACTGCTCTCAGTGTCTATTCTGATGCCGTTTTAGATGCAAGACGTAGGACTAAGCATAACAAAACATAGGTAAGCCTAGAATAATGTCAACAACTGAATAAAGACCTGCTAAGATGGCTAGCTGTGCCAGCGATCTCACGAGAATATTACAACAACCAGTACCTTATATGGAAGACAGATATAATCTCAATAGGCATTATACCTATTGCTGGGGAAACAGTTTGTATAAAATATGTACCTAGGCACTAGCAATTGGCAGTGGCTTCACCCGCGTGATAGCAGAAACTTATCCCAAGGGAACATAATCCAGGACATGGTCTACCTGTGTACCAAGTTTCATCGAAATCCGTTCAGCCGTTTGAGCGTGAAGAAGTAACAAACATACACACTCATAAACTTTCGCCTTTATATTAGTGTGGTTATTTTAATAAGTAGGCATGTAGTATAAGGTCTATGTTGCGAATAAAATAATAAAAGCACGCAACGCAGTTTCATGAGTTTCGTTATTACGATATCATCTGAGGAATCCTTAGACGGCATCCTGTGATATTAAGATTCATATAATATTCTCATGACAGTCGGGACATAAAGATAGGAAAATGACTGAATTTGTAAACAGAGTGAAGCATCTTAACATAGTAAGGTAAGTTATTTTGCTACGAGGTCTACGTGTTTCGGGTTGCGGTATTGTTTTAAATAGACACTGTGGCCCTAGAACATAAAAAGTAATGGAAAGAACACGGCTGTGTTTTAGTTAGTAAAATTCTGACATTCTGAGAAGTTATTTAAAGGTTTTCCACCATTAAAACTCGGTTGGGCAGCGTTCGGGAAGCTGCGCGGTGTCTTCTCGTCCAATATACCATAGTGTCTCAAGACCAAAGTCCTACCAGACCAGTGCGTGTTGCTAGTGATGACATATGGTTTCGAAACGTGGTCGCTCGCAGTGGGCTTCATCAGAAGGCTTAAAGTCACTCAACGAGCAATGGAAAGGTCTATGCTCGGAGTATCCTTGCGTGATCGCGTCAGAAATGAGGACATTCGCAGGAGAACCAAGGTTACGGACATAGTCCGAAGAATCGCCAAATTTAAGTGGCAGTGGGCAGGGCACATTGGTCACAGAACAGATGGTCGATGGGGACGAAAAATTCTGGAATGGCGAACACGTACCGGAAGACGCAGCGTTGGAAGGCCTACCACAAGGTGGACCGATGACCTGGTGAAGGTCACGGGAATCTGATGGATGCGAGACGCACAGGACTGGTCATTGTGGAGACATTTGGGGGAGGCCTATGTCCAACAGTGGACGTCTTTAGGCTGAAATGATGACCATTAAAACAAAGATTTTTCACTTTCATTTTTACACCACCTGCGCGATAATGCCCTTTTATATGTCATACAACCCTCATCTTACGCAAATCTTTTTATTGCCAGGGATCACATATTGTATGGGCGTTCCCTATGGAATAATATGATATGAATATCATCATCATCATCATCATCATTTCAGCCGAAAGAAGTCCACTGCTGGACATAGGCCTTCCCCAAGCGACGCCACAACGACCGATCCTGTGCGTCTCGCATCCACCGCACTCCCGCGACTCTCACCAGGTCGTCGGTCCACCTTGTGGGAGGCCTTCCAACGCTGCGTTTTCCGGTGCGCGGTCGCCATTCTAGAACCTTTCGGCCCCATCGACCGTCCGTTCTGCGAGCAATGTGCCCTGCCCACTGCCACTTTAGTTTGGCGATTCTTCGGGCTATGTCGGCGACCTTGGTTCTCCTGCGGATATCTTCATTCTTTATGCGATCACGCAAGGAAACTCCGAGCATAGCCCTTTCCATTGCCCTTTGGGTGACTGTAAGCCTTCTGATGAGGCCCATTGTAAGCGACCATGTTTCAGTACCATAAGTCATCACTGGCAACTGGATATGAATATGGAACGTCAAAACTATTTGAAAAAAAAAACATATTATTTGAATCATTATTTCATAATGTCAAGATCCAGTTACCGTTAATAATTAACCATTTTAGTTTTCTGCTAGCCTACAATTGTACGTTTACTAAAAAAGATTCAAATCAAATAACAACTCTTCCCAATATTACCAACATATTCAAGGGTATATTCTTTGCAAGATTCGTGTAAAAAAGTAGTATATTTATCATAAGCATAAGCACAATCAGCCTTGTAATATTCTCACTGCTGGGATTTAGACCTCCTCTCTAGAAGAGGCAATGGGCCGTAGTCCACCACGCAGGTCCAAAGCGGATTGGTGGATGTCACATATTATGTCCGAATATTTGGTTTTAGGACATGCCGCTTTCCTGATGATGTTTCCTTCACCGTTTGAGAGCAGTGGTGATGAAATAAATTACACAAAGTAATGCACCTGGGTTTGCCCCTACAACATGTAGCTTAGGGCAGTTACTACCGGGCCAACATTGCTCACCACATCACAATAGTTACTTTTACTTACAGATAGTGTCGAAAAAGATCAGTATATTTAGCCTTTTTACAAACATATGAATAAACAATTTGACCTCTTTACTAGCGGTGCCCGGCTTTGATCGAGCGCAAATTATATACACAAACTTTTCTTGTTCATCGTTCTTTCTATTAGTGAAAACTGTGTCAATATTTGTTGCGTGATTTAATAGTAAGCGGAGAAACCGATAGAGAAAAACAGTGGCTTTGTTTTATTATAATACAAGTTGCTGCAAGCGACATTGTCCGCATTATATTAGAAAATTATGCTAAGGGGAACATACTCTCGGGATAAAAATTATCCTATGTGTTATTCCAGGCATGGTCTAACCGTGGGCCATGTTTCATCCAAATCCATTCAACCGTTCGAGTGTGAAGAAGTAGCAAACATACACACACATTTACAAACTTTCGCTATGATATTAGTGTGATTAGCGACCCGCCCTCGCTTCACTCGGGTGCAAATTATACACATACAAACTTCCTCGTTTATCACTCTTTCTATTAGTGAAAACCGTATCAAAATCTATTGCGTGGTTTAAGAGTAAGCGGATAAACAGAAATACAGACGTGGAAAGGGACTTTTCTTATATAATTTCGATGACGACCTCCGGCATAGCAGTCAGGGTCACACACCACCACCAATACCACTACCACTAAACCAATAGGCCGGTAGAATATAAAAATAATGTGATTAATTTAAAAATGTGTATTCGTGTGACAGAAGAACCTGATGTGGAACACGATAACGGTGCAGTACAACTCGCTGATCGAGGAGGAGCTGGACGAGCACTTCAAGGTCACCTGCGAGTATGGCTACGACTTCTGGAAGACTGTCACCTTCCCTTTTTTGGACGTAGAGTAAGTATCCACTTTTTTATCGTTATTTGACAGCGCGACGTTGTGTCAGACAGTTACTGACTAAAAACCCACTCCTGTTCCTTCGTTGCCTTTCATACCAGGGCCGAGTGTTCCTTTCAGAAACAAATCCTTGGCCCCAGTAGTAGTAGTAGTCGACCTTGCTGGGCCCCTACGGTTTGCTGATATCTCATTGAGGCGCGCGTGGAACAGTAGGCGCCGTTGACGACTTGGGCTCGGTCCGGACAGTTACCGGACAGTTGCGCCCGCGCCTACGGTGGCCGGAAATTTGGAACGGGATCCCGGCGGCTTTGCTAGCATTACTGCTTCGCAGAAGTAGGCGACCGCCTACCACTCTTCCTCGCTTTTTATATTTGTAATAAGGTCACAAAGGTCGCAATCGCAACTACTTCAGTCAATAACAAAGAAATTGTATTTTGTAATTGTACTTAGTTTCTATCACTTTGCTCGCAACTTCGTTCGCTAGAAATGTTTTTAAAAAACTTGAACTCCCTTTAAACTGTACTTTGAGGGTAGTTTTGAAAGTGACCACTACGTTACTTCCGTAGGAATTTAGTGCTATTCAATTCTGAAGTTGATTATCCTTACACTTAAGTACTTATGTGAACGTCTTTTTTTGAAGTGGGAAATCGTCAAGTGACTGCTTCTGCTCTAGGGTGGAGCGAGAGCTTGTTAGGCTTTTGTCGACTCAAACCCACCTATTTCATTTACCATATGATCACGTTAACCATTGCAAACGTTCCCACAGCCCTAGCAGGTATCGGCCCTACCAGACTTAGATATGTGGATGCTGTTGCTGTTGCTCATTCATCTGTATAATTGTTTTATCTGGCCCGCTCTGGATCCGTGATCATAGCTTAGTAGTGCCGTACCTAACTAGCCTTTTATACACCCGGTGCGAGATTCCGCACCTGGAGGTGCTGCACTCCTAGAAAAAAAGTACAATACAACGAGATATAAAATTTTTGCGTAACTTCAGGGACTGCGCTCTATGCCTGGGCACCGCTAGCACCGCCCTATTTACGGCACTGTAACTTAGATTCGTTGTTTAGATTGAATTATCACAAAATATTTCTGCCATAACCATATTCAAAAGATAGTAGGTAATAAGATGTGGCACAGCTGTGGTTTATTCTAAACTATGATCTACTTTAAATCGCTAAAATGCGTGACGTTTTTTACAATTTTGTTTTCATTTTAGTTTATAACTAAAAAGTGAAAATTCTAGCATCTTAGTATTTTTATTGAAACCACAAACAAAAGGTTTGCGAACTACGAAGTAGACCAGAATGGCCGTCAAGGCGTCGCGCACGCATGATCTTATTGGCATAGATCGGAAAGCGATTATCTGTGACGACCGCTGATAAATGCTTTATCATAACCATAACGCTTGTAATCGGGGAACCGGATTACTCAACAGACCGGGATATTGGGGACTCTCGCAACCTCGCAGTGCTATGTAGGTATTGTTTTTGCCTTGGATTCTAAGTCCCTTAAACCATGTCTTCGAATATTTTGAGTTACTTTGAGTTCCATTAGAATGTGGATGTAACACATTCTGATGTGTCTGCAGTATTTGGCAACAAATTTATTTTGTCAACCTTCTCGGCAAGCTTCGCTGAGGTACCTAATCGATACTACAATAAAATTCTCAGCTCCAATTTTACCGAATGTGCACCTGTTTGAATGATTCTAGCCGTTGTGTAGACATTTGAGATACAAAACTACGCCAATTTCACATCACAATATCCGCTAGGAATCAATTTGAGAATAATTAAAACAGCCACTAATTTTCACTCGATAAAATTCTGCCAAAACTTACTAGGCAATGCGTTTCCAATATTCCAATACAGGTATTTCTCCAGATTCGCTTGTTCTTACCAACCTCAAGATCTTTAAAAGGCTATATTTGCAAAAAAATACCTTATCTTATTTATTATAATTTTATATCTTATCTCTTTTTTTATATGTAATATTTTATCTATTCTATAAAACGCAATTTTTTCGTGTTTTTTTATTTCGATAAAAAATTTACTGGTGAGTTTATCCAAATGTGATGTATTTAAGATGGAAGTTCCAAATCTTTCAGTTCACCTTAATTGAAAGAATGAATCATGTACCTAACACTATGTTTGACCTTTTCGCAATAAATAACCTTTTATTTTACTTTACCAGGGTGGCGACAGGAAACCCGGTCGTGTTTACCCTGCAACCACCTGAATGCTACATGGAAATTCGATTAGGATACGGAGCTAATGGAGCGCGAGTGTCGGGACCAGTGCGCGTCGGGGATCCACTAACTCTGCTGATTTATATGAGGAGCGCTTACGGTAAGAAAAAATATATCTATTCCATGATTTCTGAATAAGGATCCTGATAAGGGCGGAATTCACCAATAAAACTAATCGCGTTTTAACGTTTGGCTCGCATAATCGCGTTTAGCGGCTGTCACTAGTGTCACTTGTAAAAATAGAACAAAAGAAAAATACAGACAAGTGACAGTTACAGACAAGAGATACAGACACAGACAAGAGATAGTTTTATTGGTGAATTCCACCCTAAGTTGAGTAAGTATTTGTCAAAATCTACTTTAGCCTAAACCGAGTTCGAAAAGCCCTATATATCCTTTTTATAAAGTTGGTTAATGTCAACTCTAACGAACACGTCTGGAAGAGCTTGGAATGAAGTAGAGAGTATTTTTTACCGTTCACTAAAAACACGACTATCAACATCATAAAACAAAACAAAAGAGACTTCCAAGCAGTTTCGATCGATTATAAAAATTTTGTTAACTCAAACTAAATGCTCAGACACTTAGAAGTTAATCGCACAAGTTGGACTATACCGCTTTTCGACGTGGTTAACAATAATTGAACTAAAAAGCTACCTTCAAAGGAATCTCAACCGGTTCTTGTCACAATCACAAAAGTAATCGGCAGTTATTTTTACCGTAGTACAACTGAACTAAATATAACAATAACAATTATTAAATGCCATAAATGTAAGGGCGAGAATTGTAACGGTTGGACTGTTAAAGATCGCATGTCTGCGCGCAATGCAGCTCCAGAAATATTTCAATCAATTTTACTTTAATCAAGATCTTGCGTTTTTGGTAAATTTTATTATATGGAACGGTATGGGAGCAATGACGTTGGACTAATGTGTGTCAGAACTTTTATTTTAAGGTATTTTCATAAGATTTCATGAGCAAAGCCTACATCCAGTCATCAGCATCTCCCTAACCTTTTCCCAACAAGCGTGGGGTTGGCTTTCAGTCTATTCGAATACGGCTAAATACCTGTTTTACATGAAATGACTGCCTATCAGACCTCTACAACCCATTTACTGGGTAACACGATACTCTTTGGATAGACTGATGGTCTGTCTTTCTGGCGTCTGACTACTTGTAATAACGAATGCAAAGATCTACGAATGATAATTGGGATCAACGGCTTACCGTGCTTTTAAAAAAATCACATTGGTACTTGCCCAATATACGAAAATTTGAGCAGAGAAAACAGTTACAGAATAGAAGCATTGCAGCCCCCTACATCAAAGGTGGCAGTCGAGTTTTGGCGGGTTTTTTTCGAGACAAGTTCAGTGGCAGTTTTAGTTATTTGAAAATTGATTCCTAGTGGAGATTTTGATTTAAAATTGATGTAGTTTTGTATCTCAAGTATCTACACAGCTGGACCATTGAAAATCATTGAAACAGGCGCGATTTTGGAATAATGGAGTTCAGAATGTTATGTAGTCGCCCGCTTGCAAACGGTAAATATGCGACAATCAGGGAAGAGAATGGTATTATTTATTTGTTCATGCAAAGCTGCTGAAAGGTTATCAAAGTATTGACCATCTCAGAGAAGCTTGCCGAGATAGCTGAATCGATAGATTTTCTGCTAAAAACTGCAAAAACATCAGAATGTGTTACATGTGCATTCAAATGTGACTGTATACGTATAAAAAAAACGAAATACCGACTTTCTAAACTTGACACTAGCTTAATGTACAAACAGTGCGAAGCCAAAATAAAAATGGCTGTCCTTTCATTTTTTTGTATTTGGGGGACACTTTCAAATAGCACCTGGGCTTTTGGGGAAAGACCAGGGAGTGTGGGATTTTTACTTCACTAAAACCACTTGATGATCATCATCAACACCTGGAAGGGCTCTGTGATCTGAAATGGCAGTCCTATCATACACACTTACGAGTAGTTATAGAAACTCTTAAATTAGAAGGACTAACTACACTACTACTCCTACTACTACTGACACACTACTACTACTACTGTCTACTGACTACTGGCTTGCCATCTGTCATATAAATGTAATGTGTATTAAGATGTCCCATTATCTATCTTAATAGTTATCTATTTAGCTATTTTATATATTTATTTCAATGTAAATCTTGATAGACAATTTTATTACATTTTCAAAGTCAAACTATTTTCATCGACTTCGACAGTCTCAATAAATATAATATCGTAGCTTCCCTTTTAAGAAGAATCTTGCATAGCGGTGCATCTAGGTTATTATTCAACATGATTTTTTTATTTCCAGATGGATTTGACATCGTCGTGAACGACTGCTTCGCTCACAATGGAGCTACGAAGCGGATACAACTTATTGATGAATATGGGTGAGTTCAGTTTCTAATACATGGAATCGAATCAATCTGTTTAGTCTTTTCCCAATTATGTTGAGGTCTGACGCACAATGTAACTACTTAGAAGACTAGTCATAAAGTGATTGCCCATCAGACTTCTATATCCCAGTACCTAATAAGAGAACCTCATTTACTCCTCGGCAAGACTGGTTGTCAGAGTTCGCATACCAACTTTCAACCACAGACAAAACTATGCACTTTCCGAGATATGGAGAGGTCATCCATCCATGGACCGTGATACCTAACCGTAGATCAACCCATACGACTGCTACTTATAAAACCTATTAACATTCAAAATTCAAGTTTCCGAGCATAATAAGAAGTTGGCAGTAGTATCATCACAGCATTAATGTTTCTCAATTGTCGATTTGGACCAATTGTTTGTGAAACTTTATTCGTGTTAGTGGAGGCGATCGGTGGCGTTTAATTAATAAATAAAACCCCTTTCCTTGAATTGATGAAAACCCCTTTCCTTGAATTGATGATACTGATTTTACTTATCATTATTTTCCAGCTGCCCAGTTGACGATAAACTGATCTCTCGTTTCCGCGGCTCGTGGTCGGAGTCGGGCGTGTTCGAGACGCAGGTGTACGCGTACATGAAGACCTTCCGCTTCACCGGCTCGCCTGCGCTATACATCGAGTGTGATGTTAGGATGTGCCATGGAAGATGTCCAGTAAGTAAATTATTTTACAGGAAAGTTATGTTCACTAGCACCTGAACTCGATAACATAACTGATAAAAGATTTAGCTACAGATATAGGAATTTGTTGTGCTTATGTTAAAATGAATGAATTCGCCGTCTGACCGTCTGGTAACCGTCCGAACCGAACCCAAGTCGTCGACGGCGCGTTTTGCGTGGAACACACGCACGACTCAGGGAGATGTCAGCTAATCATAGGGGCCTAGCAGGGTCCAAGCTTACTGGGGCCACGGTTTAGTCAGTAAAAGTTTGACACTATCTCTTGCTCCGCCCGAGAGCGGGAGATGTCATAAGATGATTTTCCCACATAAAAAAAAGACGCGTAGGAATCAATTCTACTGACAAATACGTTATTGGGTTCGTTATTTCTAGAAATAAAAATAAAAACAGACAGGATAAGATAGCTACCAGAAGAGCTGGAAGGAGTAGGAGAAATACCACTCAACTAAAGTTTTTGAAAGGCGCAAGACCTTATCGCCTCGGAATGCAAGAAGTTGCTGCTTCTTTACAATTGATCGAGAGGCCCTACCACCTCTTACGCGATCCATTTAACGACGTAAACTGAAAAGGATGGTGCTATATGGAGTGTAAAGCTCCATCCCTCTTTCTCGCCCGCACACCTGACATTTTAAAACTTGACGTTGGCCCCAGCAGATTAATATTTCGATGGAACGTGAGAACAAAGTGGCGACAAGACATGGCCTGAACCTTACCTCGTTCAAATTTTTAAGCATAATCAGCCTTTTAATGGTCCCACTGCTGGGACTCAGGCCTCCTCTCTCTAGGAGAGGGAATGGGCCGTATCCACCACGCGGGCCATTCCCTCTCCTAGAGTGCGGGTTGGTGAATGTCACATGTCTACAAATTTTTGGTTCTAGGACATGCCAGTTTCCTAACGAAGTTTTCCTTCACCGTTTTGAGAGCAGTGGTGATGAAATAAATTACACAAAGTAATGCGCTTGGCTGGTCTTGAACCCGCGACTAGTCGGGGGGCACTCGGCAACCATTGCGCACTACATAAAGTTGCTCGTCTTTACATTCAATTAAACTAATTCTTCTCTCATTCACAGTCCCAACCCTGCCACTGGCGCAACATGAAAAGCGTGAAGCGACGTTCCATCGAGTCGAAGCCTGGCTTAGACCCGGCTTCCAGTGTAGCGCCGCGACTTTCCGAGAACATATCGCTGTTCCAGTCGCTCAGGGTGCTACAAGAGGGCGAGGAGGATTCCGAGCTTGCTGCTAGCACTGGAGGTAAGTCACTACTGGTTTTTATTCATAAAATACAATTTAAAAAAATAATTATTATAATTTCGTAAATAAATATGTGACCAGTCATATTTTAATTAACATATAGCTTTAGACTAACCTAGAAAATACAAAAACACTTAACAATATTGGACCTTAAGGGCATGTTTATCGAGCTGAAAATTATGATTTTTCCTTATCATACAAGGTTTCTTAAATTGGGCGGTTGCAGCGTTGTTAATTTATTTCGCAAGTGTCCACTATTATAGTGAAAACATAATTGTTTTTTTTTTTTCAGTTGCTCCTGAAGGCACAACCTGCATGAAGACGTCAGCACTATCCGCCATCATGGTATCATGTGGCGTGCTGATCGCCGCACTCTGTGGCGGAGTCTTAGCCGCTGCTCGTGGCTTCAGACGCGGAGAAGCAAGGACGCCACTACACGCGTATGTCCCTCATAAAGGACGGATAAAATAGATTATGTAGAATATTTTAGGTTATGTATGTTTGTTAGTTGCTGAGTGACATGACTGTTGAGACTATTTTAAGGTAGTATTGATCATTGATGATTTAAGACAAATGGTCATAGCTAGGTGTAGTGTTTATTTAATGTTGATTGCATAGAAGTTGGAACGGATGCACTTAGGTTGTGTGACAAAATCTCTTCGCCTATATTTTTTTATCGATTATTTAATTTGATTATAATAAGATTAATATTAGTAGATCTAACTAATTGTAACGTTCCGAACAATCACAGAGTAAATCAGGGCCTCAAGTCTGCTATTACAATAGTGTCAAAATGGTCTTCATAATTGTTGATTTTGACCAAGTTTGGTAATCTACTAATAATATGGCGTTATTATGACTTTCCAATGGTCAACCACTGACACTCCATTGAAAGAAATCGCATAGAATGGTAATCTCGTACATAATAATAAATGAATATTTGCCGCATGCGGATACCTGAACCTGACCATTAGAACGTCATTGTGCAGTCATTGCTTTTAATTTGTTTCGAGAGAGCTCGATATTGTCATTCTACCGCAAGATCTTTGACCGATCAGTGATCGACCATTATGAATTAGCAGATTACGAACTTGTATCAAAATGACAATGGGATCGTGTTGGAATGACGAATTTATAAAAATAGCAGACTTAGGCCCCAGGACGTTAACATACCATTCAAGAGTTAGCAATCGAATATCGTTTCAATTTACACATTTTTTAGAACGAACCAGACAAAATAAACTATGCTAAAACGTAATTATAATGAAAATAAATAACGATGGTGCCTTTTTAACGATTGAAAAAAGTCGTTTTGTATCCATACTTGGATACTTGGAAATTAAGATTCGCATTACGAATATTTAGATGTATAAATAGTAGTTATTTAATTAATTTATGCTCGTTATAATACTTGGACAAATTGTGAGGATCTATATTTTTATAAATAAAATATACCTCCTCCGTTTGTCTGGAACTATTTATGTATGCAGTTCTCAAAGTTGTGATAAAATAAGTATTAAATAGAGTTAACTACATGATAAATTAATTTGTAACGATGCTTATATTTTACGTTTAGGGAATCTTGTATTCAGTTTTGCCAACTTAAGAGTATTTACAATGAAATCTCACCTCTTTCGTGTTGTTGTGTTTGTATGTAATTGACGTTCCTTTTTTAAATACACTACCATGGGCCAATATTTTCACATTGATAATGATAGGAAACACATTTTATTTAGTACTGTTTTTATTCATTATCAAGAATACCATATCAATTTTATTTTTTATTTTTTTACAACACCATTGAAATATTTTGTATTTCATTAATTTATTTGCATAGTAACTTATTTTTAATGTGTAAATACTTAACATAAGATTTATTTAAAATAAATAGCTATATTTTTAAACTGTATTTTATACTTCCTATTATTTATATGGCGAATGAAATGTATCTACGAGTATACTTACATGTATAGGTACATTTTAAAAGGAAAAATAAATAAGTTATAAACAGAAGTTTGTTATTTCATCAATACCAGTACTTACGCTTTTACGGATGAAGTTTGAATAAGTCATACAAAAAACATCGGGTGTCCAAAGTACAAATAAGTGTTACTATTTTAATTAACCTTTAGGGATATGCGGAACAGCGTCTGAAGTCTCGCAAACCACTGCTGAAAAGGATCCTCCGTCCAGACGGATATTGTGTCTGGTCCGGGCAACGGCAGATAGTTAATTTCAGACTGTTATAATATATTAGCTTCTGCCAGAGGTTTCGCTCGCATGAATGTAGGTTTCTCCATACAAACTTTGGACACCTGTTTGGACACCCCGTATTTCGAAAAATCCTTATCGCTTGTCTACACCCTATAAGGAATCTACCTGTCAAATTTTAGTTTTGTAGGTGTTCCAGTTTCTGAGATTTCGCGATTAATCAGTGAGTGGCATTTCGCTTTTAAGTATAAAGATTCTAGATTCTAATTACGTGGAGAACTTGGATACCAAAATAAAGATTTTTTTATTTTTTATTCCTATGTGGCGACATAGATGTCGCTATAAACCAAAATACACCAGTACTTAAAAATAGGTAAAAAAAAAAATAAAGCATAAGAAACACAAATTAAGTATATTAAATAATAAGAATTGCACGCAAATCATAAGTACATTACAACTAAAAAACAATTATAAACACACAAACAATATAACAAAGAAATCCCAGCAATTGAAAATCGTTGTACGTTTTAAAATTATTTAAGAAAACTAAATTATTAATTAAATTGACAAGGTTATAAAATACTGTCATAATTTGTTCATAAGATTTTGTAGATATCTGTTAAATATATTTTTTAAATTTACAAAAACATTTTTTGATAATGGCAATCAATTATTTATCTGTCGTGAAATAACATCACAACGAGACGGAACAGTATCTGTATATTTTTATTTAAAAAACATGGTCTAACTTGTAGCCTAAACTTTTGAGACAGCAAGTGTATTTTGAACTTTAATCTGACTTGAGTATGGTTCTTTATCAAACGCGATCCAGATAAGAATAGGAACATCAATGACCTCTATCTGTCAAATGTTACTTGAAAAGTACGGTTTGCAAAGAAAATTTATTTGCGTATCATTAAAGTTTTTTTTTTTTACTTTGTTTAACCGAGTCTCAGCAAAATCTAAGTGAAGACAAAAAATAATAATTAGTAAATAAAAATTGTTTTCTTTCTTATTTTCATTATTGGCAATAATTCGCCTCGTCACTTCACTTAACACTGCAGAGAATTGAAGAACTAGATTCTGATTAAACATTTTTTGTTCATAATTCGTAAGTAAATTTAATTTCAAAATTATCTTGTTTGCTCACCCTATCTGATTCAATTTGACAACTATGACGTCACAACATGGCGCTAAGTCGATCCTATTCTTATTTGAATGTATTTGGGCTGTCATAAGAACCAAGTCTAAGTTGTAGTTTTTTTCTAAAGTCTGTGTTGGAATAAAGATCAAAACACAGTATTCGGATCTCAAAATTTGGTGTGAAGGTTGAGGGGTTGAGGTATTGAGCTGTGAGGTGTAAATGTTAGGGACTCATTTTACTACAAGTCAGGATACAAGTCTATAAATATTTTCAGAGAGCATCAGCATTATTTAGTTTTTTCTTCAGCGGCGGGTAGTTTACGTAAAATCTCTTCTAGATGTTTTATGGCACCCTGTAGTATTTGTACTTCGCATTTCTTCAGCAGCTTCACGTGTATCCTAAAACAAAGTTTCAGGTTTAATTTTTTTGTTTTAAATATTACTTTTTTAGTTTGATCTTCATCCTTCAAAGATTTTTTATTTTCTTAATAAAATATTGTGTTTTTGTTATTTTGGCCTTGTTTAGCAATCATTACATACTACTTACTCTACGTCCCCTAGACAAAATATGTTCTCAGCGATGTGTTGTTTTAAACTAGGACTAGGTACTATTTGTGGTTTTTGATAGCGACGAAGACGATGCACAATTGCACATCCACAAACACGTTACTGATCGTAAATAAAGTAAGATTGAAATAAAAAAAAAAAAAAACATTTTTAGGTCCGTCTGAGGTTTTTTCTTCTAAATAAACTTTAAAATACACGCACAATGGTCTGCAAAGGACTAAGTGCGGAAACCATAGATAGATAGAAAATTTAAATTATTATTATTGTTAATATCTCAATCTACCCTATGAATAATAAACAGAGGCCCTACCACGAGCTCTTAACGTGATCCACTTTACGACCTAAACTAATCTGTTAAAGGGAAGGAGCTATTTAGGGTATATAGTTCCATACCTCTTTCTCAGGCGACGGTCCGGCTGAACGTATGCTAGAGGGTCATGGCCATACAGATGGTGCGGGGATACAGCACGGTTTCCTGCGAAGCGGCGAGCCATGCTGGCCTGCCACCGTGGGATCTGGAGGCAACAGTCCCTGCACGCACGCACGATTTGCGCGTGGAGATGCAATGCCGAGACGAAACTCCACGAGCGGGGGATGATTTTCCCACCGAAAAAAAAAACCCTCTTTCTCACTCGCATGCCTGACAGTTTAACACGTCATGTTAAGGCCCCAGATATATCACACATGAAGCTCTAAAATACAGGCTTAGGCCTGTAAAATGGGGTGAATAGAAACGCAGGGGTGAATAGAAACAAAACTTTGGTTTGGTTTTTCATTTGATACCATATTATCGGCTTCTAACAAAGCATCGACTTTTTAGAATAACAATTCATTAATAAATTAATATAGTTAAATGCTCCAAATATATTCAAATATCGTGAGAATACCTTTTGAAGTTTTGTTTCTTGTACCCCTGAGTTTCTATTCACCCCATTTGAATGTACTTCTCAACTTAAATCGTACAAAGTAAATAGCGTTTGGATCTAATTTGTGGAGAAAAATAAAAATTTTATTACGTACCTATGCAACGAATCGTCTTCACCATCAGCTATCTCCTTGTATGAGGCAGCGAGGAGCTTGCATCGCGTTAGCAGGTACGTGTAGGCGCGCCGGTCGACATCAGCGCCCACTGCCTCGGCGCTACTCTGCTCCGAGGATACCAGGTCCCCGGGGAGGCCTTGGCTTGACCACTTTGCAAGTTCCTCTGGAAATACATGTAACTTTTTTATTATTCACCCCAATTAGAAATAACCCTTCCTGTAGTCGGGTAAAAATAAGTAACAAGCATATTATAAACACTAAAATTTTATTTAAATAGGCTTATGTAGTGTTTTTATAAGAAGTTCGTTTTTTTTTAATTGATTTAAACTAGTGCTTGACGAAGAATCGCCAAACTTAAGTGGCAATGGGCAGGGCACATTGCTCGCAGAACAGATGGTCGTTGGGGCCAAAAAATTCTGGAGTGGCGACCGCGTACCGGAAGACGCAGCGTTGGAAGGCCTCCTACAAGGTGGACCGATAACCTGATAAAGGTTGCGAGAATCCGTTGGATGCGAGACGCACAAGACCGTTCAAAGGTCTAAAAGGCTAAAATGATGATAATGATGCGTGCTTGACTGCGATCCCATCTGATGGTAAGCAGTGATGCAGTAGTCATGGTGAGGCGCACTAGTATATTAAGAGTCTATTCACTCTAGCCTTGTGCGTTTTGTGTTTTGTTTTCTTGAGTTATCCTAATAATAGTAGGCAAATAAAATGGGCATCGACGTATGTACGCACGCACACACAAATACGCAAATGACGCAATCAAGATTTATCAAAATAAATATCTATTATGGATAGTAGATCCAAAAATAATTCTCGATTATTTTTAAGAAAAAAAAAATATTTCAAATATAGCTGAAATCGATGCAGTAGTAACAAAAACACATGCTGAAAGTGGATGTTATGTTACACGTTATTTAAATACTTTTTTTACAAAACGGAGCCCCACACTAGGAATTACTCATGTATCGTGGATGCGTTTACAAACGTGTAAACTTCACATACACAATACTTGGAACAACTATTTATATTTCTATTTCGATCCACTTTTTTGTTGTTTCATTTTTCTAATTTGGTACCTACACACACATGTTTACATACACTGTATATTTTAAAAGATATTTTTTTTTAAAGAGTAACTATGGAGTTTCATGCATCTTTTAGCCATTTATGCTTTGAAATCATATTGTTTATTATCGAATTACTCATCATCTAATCTATTGTAACGCCTCCAAACAATTATCCAATTGTGTCGCAACTCGCCATTAGCATCGGTAGACAAAGGTACATGCACAAACATAATGCTTATTGACTAACAGATTCAAATACTAACATACATAATTTCGTAGGCAGTCAACGTGAGTAATATATTTTGATAAACATCAGTATTGTCTACTTATCTATGTAGGTTTCTTTTTGAATGTGTTTCCAGAAAAAACAATTTCCCATTTAATTAAGACAAAAAAAAATATCTTTATTAAACCAATTGGCTTCAACCGATTCGTTATCGTAGGCATACTTTTGTAACCTTCCTTCGCGCGTTGGGAGCAAATCAAGAGCACTCAAAAGTGCGTTAGGAACAAATCAAGAGCACTAAAAAGTACGTTAAGAATAAATCAATAGCACTCAAAAGCGAGTCGGGAACAAATAAACAGCATCCAAAAGTGCGATGGGAGCAAATCAAGAGTACTCAAAAGCGTGTTGGGGACACATCAAAAGCACTTGGAAAAGTGCTTTGAGTCGATGATATAACCAACCAGTCTTGGGAAAGAATTAGAGGTGTTGAAATGGGAAGGAGGCCTCTAGCTAGTAATGGGTGATTCCAGATTTATACAGGGTGGCGCCGGTAATACGACAATAAACTAAACGGCGTATACCTCAATATGTACCCAAGTCTGCATACCAAAATTTATTCGAATATATGCAGTAGTTTAGTCACAGGACATTATTTTACATTTTCAGCATTTTCTAAATGATGTATATGAACTGAAATGTCCACGATTATAAAAAATAAATATACCTTGGCCTACTGAAAAAAAGATCATATTCCGCGCCATAAACATAAAACCATAAACCCATAAAACAAGACAAATGATTTATCAAGTTAAAGTGACAGTTGACATATCAAGGTCACTGCCGTTATTATTTTTATTTGAAAAGTATTGTAATTACGTTTTATTTTTGCTATTATCTACTATTTTATGCTATTTAGTTTGTTTGATTTTTTTTTAGATTTCGATTTTACGTTTTCTGGACTAGTACTATGAGTGTTTTAATTTAATGTCGTGTCGTCAGCGACACGTTGTATATTGGTCAAAATTTACAGGGCCAGTTAGAGCCGCTGCCTGCCAGGGCTGCGGCTTATTCGAAGAAGTTACCGTAGCCTCCGCAAAAAGGACAACTGAAGGAACCACAGTGTTCCTAAGGAGAATTAGTCAATTAAAAGTCTGACACTCCCTCGCGCACCACCCAGGATCCCGCAGCGGATACGTAAAACTAGGACTATAATTCAACTCACCTTGATTCATATTAAATATCCTAATAAAGGCAAGTAGCTCGGCACTGATAGGGTTGTCTCCCTGGTACAGACTGAAGTGGGTGATGCCTGCCAGCCCTAATTTCGTCAGGAGTGACAGCTTGGTTTCACGGAGCGGGTCGCTTGAACTGACGCCGAGTGAGAGAGAGAGACTGTCGTGCTGGTTCTTGGGGTAGACGAATCTGGAATTAATATGAGAATATTAAACCATATACCTCATTTTTAAAGGCCCATTTATATAAAACACACCAGCGGCATCATATCCCACAACTTAGCAATATATCAGTGAAACTATTTTGGTAATTGGTTCACACACAACGCTATCTAGTCCCGAACTAAGCAGAGCTTGTGTTATGAAATAACTGATAAACATAACACGATAAATAAATAAATAAATATATTTCTAAATACATTCATAATAATTATAAGTAAATTAGACCATTGAGATCGATGACCCCAGCCAAACACAGAACAAATGATCGGATGAGTTTTTTCTTGACTGACCTGTTGGCCTAGTGGTTAGTGGCCCTGACTGCTATGCCGGAGGTCGTGGGTTCGATTCCCACCCAGGACAAATGTTTGTGTGATGAGCACGATCGTTCTGAGTCTGGCTGTAATTTATCTATACGGCGTTGTGTGATAGTTGTGGAATATTATTATATTTATTGCGAACACATTTTTGTTTTATTAAAAAATTTGTCGCATCGCCTTTTTTTTGCATTTTCAGTATTTAAACAAACAAATGTGTCTGTTTATAGAATCCATTGGAGTCACGGTTATCATCATATTTAAGTATCTAAACTAACATCTAGTATTATCAACTCCATGTCACTTAGTTCCTCGAACTTTAAATAATTATACTATTCCGACCTCTAGTAATAAATAATACATTCGAATCCAAGTCAAACAGTCTCATAGAACCGTTCCAATTTCCAGCGACAGATTTGTCAATTGAATCCTAAGTGCAAATCACCCATGTAGTACAGTACGGTAGCATGTGATATAACTAACAAACAAGTCGTAATGACTTGCGCAAGAGTTATGAATCAGGAACATCTGATAGTGTTGCATGCAGATTTGTTACTATTCCGTCTTAAATTCATGTAACATTCCTACATTGGGTTATAAAGCTAAATAAACATAATAAGGCCTACGTAATACACACAATATTGTCCACATAATATTTTTAGCTGACATGCCACAAACTGTGTTTTTTTAATTCGTACTAACCTTATATTTTTGTTTAAATAATGATTTTTATGCCAAATATTTGCACGCCCCATGCGGTAGGATGTGATGAGAATATTGATCATTATTTAATCTATACTTAATTTAATATTATAAATGTGAAAATAACTGTTTGTGCTTTCACAGATAAACTGCTGAACTGATTTTGATGAAATTTGGTACGGAGTAAACTTGATACTCAAGGAAGGACAGGCTACTTATTATCTGGTTTTGACTTAGCGTCCATAATAACCGACATTCACGCGGACAGAGCCGCTGGCAGAAGCTAGTGAACCATATTATTATTAGAATTAAATGAATATGAATAAAAGGCACTTTGTTTCTATACCTTTACTTTGATAGATAAGCTACCATATATCGTCGTAATAAGGTCTTTTATTGAATAGTAGCTTCTGCTAGCGACTTCACCTAGTTAAATTAGAAAATTATCACAAGAACAAATACCCGGAAAAAAGAATCATATGTGTTATTCCAGAGCATTTTTTTCGACACTTGTTTACTCTTGTACCTAATGACATCTAAATCCATTCAGCCACTTGAGCGTGAAGGTATAACAAATATACATACATACAAACTTTCTACATTAAGAGCAGTGGTGGCCGAGTGGTAACGGCCCCGACTTACGAGTTGTAGGTCGTGGGTTCAAACCCAGTCAGGCGCATTACTTTGTGTAATTTATTTCATCACCACTGCTCTCGAAACGGTGAAGGAAAACATCGTGAGGAAACCGGCATGTCTTAGAACCAAAAATTCGAAGACATGTGACATCCACCAACTCGCACTGGGCCCGCGTGGTGGATTACGGCCCGTTCCCTCTCCTAGAGAGGAGGCCTGAGTCCCAACAGTGGGAACATTATAAGGCCGGATCGGGACAAACTTTCACCTTTGTAATATTAGTGTGCCTATAATTATGTACATCGTATATAATAATATGGGCACCGTGACTAGATTATAAATTATTTTTGATTTTATGAGCATTTGCATCATTGTTGCGTTCATTAAAAGGTTTATGTCTAATTATGTTCTAAAGTCGATGTTTATGGGGCTCATAGAGGAGGGAAAGTAGATTCAAATGCTGGATAGAAATCTGGTTTATCAGTGTTATTCAACTATGCAAAATGAAGACTTAGGGCCGGTTCCTGAATTTATTATTTTAAGTTATGAACGTGTCAAACCCTACTTAAATGCCAAATTTTGACAGAATTTCTGGCTAAGGTAGAGTTTGAGAAATACTTAAATCAGGGTATTGGCTTATAGTTTTAAAAAAGCCTATCATTTTAAGTTTATTGTGATTATTTTTATGGTTATTTTCATATTTAATGCTCGTATATAAATCGGAAAACGCAGCGTTGGAAGGCCTCCCTCAAGGTGGACCGACGACCTGGTGAGAGTCGCGGGAGTGCGGTGGATGCGAGACGCACAGGATCGGTCGTTGTGGAGTCGCTTGGGGGAGGCCTATGTCCAACAGTGGACGTCTTTCGGTTGAAATGATGATGATGATGATATAAATCGGATTATATACCTAATTATTAAAAAGTCTTTTGTTAGTAAGCAAAATTAAAGAAAAGGAAGTTAGTGATAGCGTGTTGCGCCGACCCCAATTATAATGGAACCAGGGCAGGTAAAGACAAAATGGAGAAAAAAAACTAGCGGCGAGATGGGCAGAGGGCACCACCTGTACATCGTGAGTGCTACTTTGATAAGATTGGCTCAAGAGTGACGTGATTAGCTCAAAGAGGGACCTAGGTCCCTCTGTTAAATAAAATATAAGTATAAATAAATATAATAATTTTATTTCAGGTAACAGAACCCACAATATCATCCCAATACCATATTACATATAATGACGATTAAATAAAAGCCACAAGACACATAAATAACGTTTACCAATTTACCCATTGTGTAGAAACAGGTCTGCGTTGGGTCTCGCGCCGTAGAATATGAAGATCTGCTCGCCGGGGTTGAAGTCACGCAGCGCGAAGCACTGCCCGCGGTCCAAGTCTTGGTTGAAGTCTGTTGTTATCTGAGAATTCATATTATAGAATTTTACGTTGTTCTGCCTTATATTAAAGAAAAAATAAGGATGGGTTTTATTTTTAGGTGGAAAAACTAATGACATATCCCGCCCTTGGGCGGGGCGGGAGGTCGTGTCAGACTTTCACTGACTAAAACCCTCTCGTTTGTTCCTTCTTTGCCTTGCGTTCCAGGGCCCCGGGGTTAATTATCACTTAACCAATGGCCCCAGTAGGCTTTGACCCTGCTGGGCCCATATGATTTGCTGACATCTCCTTAAGGTGCGCGTGGAACACTACGCGCCGTCGACGACTTGGGCTCGGTCCAGACGGTTACCGAACGACCGGACGGCGTGCTACCCATTGCTCGCCGTCCTCAAGCCTGCGTCTACGGTAACTGGAAATCGGGATCGGGATCCCGGCGGCTGGGGCGTGAGAGCCGTTCCCTCACACGTGCAGTAATGTTAGCATAGGAGGCGGCCTCCTTTGCTAGCATTACTACTTCCACGGTCCACACAATGGTGGCACCCGGGCGTATTTTTCGCACGAATGCGGTACAGCAACCTCCCGAACTTACCATGTCCGATGAGGACCTGCGTCGTGGGGAAGGAAAGGTCGCCGTGAGGTCTTTCCAGCCACTCCTCAAAGTGGAGACTTACCGCCATAATTATGGCGTACCCAAAGTTTCCGACTAGTGAAAACATAATTTTCGTGCATCAACACGACGGCCAATTATAAATATTTGAAATAGACGGTAATCATTTTCTAGCAATGCTCCTAACGTAACATTACTCACGATTTTTCTTCAGTTGTTATTTCCAGCATTTGTTAATAGAAAGTCTATTAAATGCTCACTTTCAATCAATTTTCTATAAAACACTGTTATTATGTTGACATGAAGATGAAAGATTAATAGTATAGCTGACGGGTATAGCATTTATGATGGACGAGCAATATTATACGTAACTATTTTAGCGTATGAGCAGAAATAGAGAGTATTATACGGAGTAATGTTACTCGTACTTTATGCCAGTCATCGTTCAAGTACGGTCATTGCGCAAGTATAAAAAGTCTCTTCAAGAAGTTATGATGTTAAAATCAGAAATCAAAGAGTTACTCTGATGTCAGTCAATATTTTTTAATCTTACCTAGCTTGTAACCGCGGTTTTGCCCGAGTATAATGGGTTGAGAGCAGTGGTGGCCGAGTGGTACCGGCCCCGACTTACGAGTTGTAGGTCACGGGTTCAAACCCAACCAGGCGCATTACTTTGTGTAATTTATTTCATCACCACTGCTCCCAAAACGGTGACATCCACCAATCCGCACTGGGCCCGCGTGGTGGATCATGGCCCATTCCCTCTCCTAGAGATTAGGCCTGAGTCCCAACAGTGGGAAAATTATAAGGCCGACTATGCTATGCTATAATGGGTTGAATCGCTAGGGACAGTACTACAAGGATAAAAGATAAAGTGATTTAGTTCTATTTTGTTATAATTGTATTTATGCCAATGTATTTCTTTTTCTTATTAAGTTTCTATTTATGGATTGACATTGAAGTTTTGTTTATTATTTTTAATTTAATTTAATTCAGATTTTTTTTTCTCTTCTTGTAATTGTTATTCTAAGTATATATGTAGTTTTTTTTAAATTATTTATTATTATTATTATTTCTGTATACTGATACTTTTGAATTCCTTCCTGCACCTTCTCTGTATATTGTACGGTATCAGACGGAACTTTTATTTAGTCTATAACCTACTGCTAATTTAGTTTTGGGTCACCAAGATACAGTCTGTGCCTAGTTTGGGGCCCACAGCCATCTCTGTTGTGTTTTCTATTTATTTTCCTCAAATTTGTACACTTTTTTTTTCAAACTTGTGTGTGTGCTAATAAATTATTATTATTAAAAAGTAGCCCAAGTCGTAGACGCGCGCCTTAGGAGATATCAGTAAAATCGTATGGGCTCAGCTAGATCGATGTCTAATTTGTGAATAGGAAACCTGTGGTTCTAGAACGCAAAGGGCATCTGAGGTGTGTGTGTCTGGTGTGGTTTTAGTCAGTAAAAGTCTATTTCTTCTGCACGTCCTCTAGCGAAAAACTGGTAAGATTTTAACAAATGAGGAATCATAAGATTGCTCTTGACACTTGTAGTGATACTATATGAACTTTGAAACAAAATGGAGCGAAAGTGTGTCATACTTTTACTGAATTAAACAACACCGGTGTCCCTCACTTGCCCTTTGCATTCTAGAACTACGGTTTTCCTTTCAGAAAGTCCCGTGGCCCTAGCAGATACCGGCCTTGTTGAACAACCGCATCCCATTTCCTCTAGCCCCGGACCATGGCCCGGCACGAGACGTCGCCGCCGCCAATCGCCTCCATAAGGACACGCCGGTGCTCCGCCGGACATGTGGGGTTATATTTGTTAGGATGGAAAAGTATGATTTACCTTCCCATGTTCGTGGTTACACATATCCCAAAGCGGGATGAAAGCTGTGACGTCATTATCAGCCAGCTGGATGTTGTTCTGTCGCGTCATCACCGTCGACACTGCCCATCTGTAACAATGATAACAAGATGATTCTTAATTCTTTATTGTACAACAAAACAGCTATAATTTATTTTATACAGCTGCTAATAATGCTCTTTTATATGTCATACAACCATTACTTAAAGCAAGTCATTCTGTCCCTAGGGAGATAATATAGTATGGGCGATCCCTAGGGAATAATGAGATTTGAATTTGGAACGCCAAAAACCGTCAACATTAGGTGAATTAAAATTACGTGCATCAAACAAGTTTATTTAAACTGGCCACTAACAAAAAAAAATGTAAGAGCGGGAGCGTTATAATCTCAAATCGTTGAATGATCATCATCATCATCATCATCATTTCAGCCGAAAGACGTCCACTGTTGGACATAGGCCTCCCCCAAATGCCGCCACAATGACCGGTCCTGTGCGTCTCGCATCCATCGGATTCCCGCTACCCTCACCAGGTCATCGGTCCACCTTGTGGGAGGCCTTCCAACGCTGCGTCTTCCGGTACGTGGTCGCCATTCCAGAACATTTCGTCCCCATCGACCATCTGTTCTGCGAGCAATATGCCCTGCCACTTAAGTTTGGCGATTCTTCGGGCTATGTCCGTAACCTTAGTTCTCCTGCGGATATCCTCATTTCTGACGCGATCACGCAAGGAAACTCCGAGCATAGCCCTTTCCATTGCCCATTTCGTTGAATGATAGTTAAGATTAACTTGTAAATAATACTTATATTTCTCTAATATATGTTTTGTTTTGCTAAATTGGTTTTTAAATATCTCCCAGATGGTGTAAAAAGTAGAGTATCCAACAAGGGGATACAGCTGTCTTTGACATGGGCAGCTTGAATTCCTCATTTCACTCAGATTTCTTTATTAACTCCCTCGCGATGCTCGGGAGTTAATTATATATATCCGCCACTGACGTTTGGGATTAAAATTACTAACCTTCGTTTCGTTCAGAATTCAACATGCCGCCCGCAACTTAAAGACACTGCTTTATCCCCCAGTCATCTAATCTACTATTTTACACCACCTGCTCGATAATGCCCTTTTATATGTCATACTAGCAAACCCGGCGAACTCCGTTTCGCCACCAGATGGCTTCGTTTTATGTAACATTTCGTTTGGTGATTAAAAGAAGGTTTTTTTTGCTATAAACCTCACGGAGCCCAAGACCTTTCCAACGAATGCAAAACCGTGGAAATCGGTTCGTGCGTTCTGGAGTTATAGCGTCAGGAAGAAAAACCCGACTTATTTTTATATAGTAGATAACCATCACTTAAAGGAAGTCATCCTGTCTCAAGAGAGATAATGTAGTATGGGTGATCCCTAGGAAATAAATTTATGAATATTTTTTTATTTTTCGGAGTTTTGAATTTGGAACGTCAAAAACAATTATTAAAAAAAAAAAACAAACATGAGGTGAATTAAAATGTACGTGCATCAAACAAGTTTATTCAAAAATCAAACTGACCACTAACAAAAAAAAAGAATAAAACGTGATTACTGACGAGTCTCTAAAAAAAGTAATGAAAGAGCCAGCATTTTAGAAAATTAAACTATAGAATCTTAGAGTAGTGAATTTTTTTACTTTCAAATCTACATAACTGTCGAGTGATAGTTATGATTAACTTGTAAATAATACTTATATTTCTCTAATATATCATTTGTTTTTAGTAAATTGTCTTTGGAGTTATCTCACAGATCGTGTAAAAAGTAAAGTATCCAACACGACGATAAAACTGTCTTTGACTTGGGCGGCTTGAATGCTTCACTTAGGGAGTTAATTATATAAATCCCTCACTGGTGTTCGGGATTAAAACTTAGCAACCTTCGTTTCGTTCGAAATTCAACGTGCCGCCCGCGACTTAAAGTCACTGCTTTATCCTCTAGTCACATAATCTACTAATATTAACACATACAATTGTTTTAACAGGTATAGACCCAACGTAACAAATGTGGTCGCAAAATAGCTGCACAAAAATATGCCACTCATAAAGTGTTTACATACCAATTAGTGCAGGTAATTTACATACATAATCTTTTGTCAGTCTCAAGCATCGCCTTGGAGAACCGGACCAAGTTACTTAGTGAAACTTAGTGTCACCCTCTGAAATTCCGCCAATGAGCAAGTAAAGATATGTAATCGCAAAGACGCTATTAAGTGTTTCTACTGCCCGAGACACGGGTGCGAACTTAAACAGATTATATTTTAGCATACCCCGGAAGACAAAAACACATACTTTCATAATAGAGTTTATGTAATAGGCCAAGATGATGTTCTTGATTACAAACAGTGGCAAGATCAATGCAAGATTTTCAAATATTTGTAAGTACGCTTTAGCGGATGAAGTTAGACCGTGCTTAAAAGCAATTAGAAAACCCTTAAATATTTCAAAATCCCGTAACACCCCTATTTCAATGCCAGGTCTCATGTCAAAATCTGGATTTATGTCCGGTCTAAATCAATAGAGGCTCGTAAACTAACTACATCCAATGTCTTCTATCGTTCTAGGGTGGAGCCAGAGGGAGTATCAGACTATTACTGACTAAACCACACATGTGTCCTTTACTTTCTAGGACCACGGGTGTCCTTTTTTTAAATTTTCCATGGCCATAGGGGGCATCGGCCCTGCTGATATATGTCAATTAAACCATACGGGCCCCTATGGTTTAATTGACATATATCTCTATTAGGCGCGCTTGGCACTTCGCGTTGTCGTATACTACTATAGGGGACTTAATAAAACCAGCGAAGTGGGTATGGTGGGTATAAGTACGTATATTCCTGCCTAACCCTTCGGGGAATGCAGGTAAAGGCTTTTAGCACTAACGAATGTACCTACAAATAATTACGATGCTTAGTATTACGTAATCCGTAATGTCCGAAAACGTTACACGGAACCAAAAAATTCCGAGTAAATAACTAATGCGTTGAACCAATAAATCTTTATTTAAGAATTTGACGCGACCAACACCACTTTGCGGCTGGTTAAGACATATATTAGAGAAAAAGTGTAGAATTCTTCTGTAATTGCGGTATAGCTGCTTTGCTTGACTGAAAGATGTTATTTGTGATAATATCGGAATAAATCACGCTACATTGTTTGAGCCGGTAACTCACGCGAATTTCACCGGACATGCTTTTATTGATTTAATAAAATTCGGATCGGTAGTAAATATTTTATGCGTTTTATTGCGAAAGACTTCATTAAATATTACGATAGCCAAGCTATTTTGTATTGTACGTATTTTTCACCTTTTACTGTATTTGAATAGGTACACACTTTTCCGGCGGTTAAGGTTAGGTTTTGGAAGTTGCATACCATTTATGAATTTCATCATCATCATCATTTTAGCCGAAAGACTTCCATGCCTCCCCCAAATGTCGCCACAATGACCGGACCTGTGTGTCTCGCATCCCTCGGATTCCCGCGACCCTCACCAGGTCATCGGTCCACCATGTGGGAGGCCATCCAACGCTGCGTGTTCCGGTACGTGGTCGCCATTCCAGAACCTTTTGTCCCCATCGACCAACTGTTCTGCGTCCACTGAACTGCGTCGTCTGTTCTGTGTTTGCGTTCTGTTTCCACCTTTTACTGTATTTGAATACGCTTTTTTCCGGCGGTTAAGGTTACGTTTTGAAAGTTGCACACCATTTATGAATTTATTACTAACAAATATGTTTTTTTTTTTAATATCTTCATTAACGACAAAGTTATAAAGCTTCAAAGTCAGTAATTAGAAAGAGATGTCCGGCGTGGGTTCTGATATCTAAATCATACATCTGCCTTAGAAAACGATGTTATACAGAGATGAGAGAGACAGATAGATATTTGTTCAAAACTGATGATAAACAGATGACAATAATCAGATTGTTATTCGGTTTACACTGTTACTATTCTATTTTTCTGACTGAGATATCAACGCACAGCCGAAATGACTGGGTTTAGGATGTGAAATTTTGTACAAGGCTTCCTTTTATAATGTAGGCGAGCATTTAGAAGGGGTTTTAAAATTCATCTTTTAAGAGAGTAAAAAGGGGGAAATTCGTTTATATGCAAAATTTTATTCCTTAGGCCTATATTAAATTAATTAATTCCACATCGTCGCTTTCCATCAGGTGAGCTAGCGGTCAAGCGCGAACTTATCAAGAAATACAATAAAAAAAAACTTGAAACTTAGCATAAATAGTAACTGAAGTACCTAAATAAAAAGGTATTTTTTTAAATCTAGATACCTCTCGGTTTTGGGGGTGTTAATGTTTTTATGGGAGAATTTTATTCCTTGGGTTGATAAACTTGAAACTTGGCACAAATTATAATCAAAATGAGTATAAAGACTGGCATTATTAGTTTTTCAAAACTACCCTCGCTGCCTAAAGTGCTAGTTATTTATAAACTGGTTAGATAACGAATATATTTTTCATATAATATTCCTTATTGCAACTAAATGGTTAAAATTAACATAATAATTATACCGCCCTCTGAGTGAAGGTACAGGCCTCATTTTCATACATTTCCCCAGCGAGAGCAATTTCTCATTAACGAATACGTAACAATTATTTACATATGCATTGCCAGCGTAACTACAAACAATAGAAGTTGATTGAAACAGACTCTTACTTTCAGACAATTACAATTTTCACTCTTATAACAAACACCTGCTAACCTATTGTCTTAGACTGGTAGTCTATGAGAAAAGACTTTCGGGTTATCTAACTCAACATCTCCACGTACTTAAATCTTGTATTTTCACATAGAATTATATGTATTATGGGTTTTATTAGCCGGCGGATAGACGCTAGCGACTTTCACAATACAACATTGTTTGTGGTGAAGAATTTATAAACAAGCGGACGCAGAACAATGTGGAAGCCGTAGATAAAACATCCACAGCAAATGTCTAATCGTTATTTAGGGAATGTGATGTAATCATTTGTTGGTGACAGGGTTGTTTATGGGCCAAGGAATAAACAAACAAAGAATTTATTAACTACTTGCACTCGTCTATCTGAACCTGATTCTCTCAATATACTACATTATGAGAAATGAGACGTTTTAAGTCAATATATACTTACTAATTTATTATTATCAATAAATCAAATAATTACATTTTCAAGCAATAAAATTTTGCAAGAATTACTTATTGGTCTAGAAATTTTAAACGAGAATCTGAACTTTCTAATTTCTGAAACAAATGATTTGCAACAAATTACTAGCTTTATTAAGACTAATAAGAAATAATGTATTGAAACCAAACAACAAAGGAAATGACTCCTAAACCCAAGTTGTAGATAATTCCGAAGTCGATGTCAAAACGTATTAGGTACACAAGACTGCAATAGAAAATTTGCAAAATGATTTGCGGTTTACAAATTATAGGAAAACGTACCATTAAATTACAGTGTCATCTTCTAACGAAGCTGGGTTTATGTATTCAATTTGTTGCACAAACCTGTATAAACTATTGTAATAAACTAATCGAATAAATAACGTTAGTGAATAACCACATATCAAAGTAAAGAGACAGCCGTAACTAGCAAACGAGATAATAAGCGAAAGAAGTTTCCGACTCAAATAAAACAAAAGAAATCAACTATCGAACAATCCAATAGCTGATCATTGATGGACAGGTGATGATAGCCAAAAATCTGAGGCAAAGCCCAAAGATACTCTTACAATAGAACGCATATCGCGTAATATAATAAAGAAAATACAACATAATTAGCCTGTGTATTGAAAACATGTCAGTTATGAACTTACATAAAATCTAGTTTTAAGATGAAAGGATGAACTGATACTGTAATCTGCTAAATCAACGAAATGATTATAAAAAAGGTACGGATGCTTTGTTGGCTGGATTCAATGACCACGAGATACGATAAGAATGTTCTGGTTTTGTATTTTCTGGTCAATGAATTTTAGGATACAGTATCAATCATAATAAAAAGTCTGTCAGTTGACATAATATAGATTATGTCAACTGATTTAGAAACATTTTGAAACTTAGCTTTACGCCCTAGTTTTAAATTGAGTGCCTGATTTACCAATAAACAAACGTATCACTACAAAACACGCAACTTTTACAAAATTTTCTTGAAGCAATCATTTCTGCGTTTGTTAAAGAAAGCGACACACACATTAAATTGCTCATAAGTTGACTTATTTGATATGATCTATACGTGAGTAAATGCTTAACCTATCATCAAGTGAATGTGTATGATGATTCGTACGGATCGCTCGAGTTATCCGATGTAATGAGCTTTTTGTACCGTCTCAACGATCTCACTAAATCAACGGTATTATGCCAGTGATATGGAAAGTAAGAGCGGTGCGTGAGAAACCATATGACGTTAACAATGACCCATACAACGTGCCACAAGATGAGATTATGCGGATCGATAAGCTTGGGATAATGTTGATGGAAAATATGATATAGTATCAATTAATATTCATGTGACATTACTTCGTCTGTAGCCATATCGTGTATAATTTCTTCTACAACTTTATAATATGATATGTAGCTTGATTCTTTAGCCAAAATATAAATTTTCGATGCAGCTGATTTTAAATAAGAAATGCAGTTTAATTTCTTCTTTGCATTTCTTATGTCATCGAAAAACTTATGGCTAAAGATGCCAAGCCACTCCACCGATTTTTATGACAAGTCGTTTACAATTCAAGTAGTACGGCTGTGTAATGCTTTGCCCGTGTCAGTAAGGCTAGCTCAAACACTCACAATTTTAAAAAATATGATCAAGTATCACTACTTTTCCTCTTGAACGTCGTTATTAAGTACATTATTTCTTTGCTTTCATAATTATATATATATTGTATTATATGTCGTTTTTTAGTTTATGTATTGTATATACACCACGAACAACCGGCTTATCTTTTTATCCTTCTCTGTCAAAACAATCCAAAGGTTGTTGTAAAAAATCGCTTTAAACGATAAGACCGCCCATTGACACCCTATTAATTTTAAGTTCCTATTGTAATTTTTATTTTTGGTGTACAATAAAGAATACCTATAAGATTATACACAAACAACACAAATTGAATAAAATGGAACGAGACTAAGATTAGTCTCGTTCCATTTTATTCAGTTTGTCAGGGCTTTGCAGCCCATAAGGAGAAATCAACAAAAAATGGTTACGGACTAGGTACGTTTCATAAACTGCACTATTGTCACATCCAAATGCCCATTGTTTAGTTTTACACAATTTTAAGAGGTGCAAACACATCTCATGCAGAGGTAACTTCAATGCTTATAACATAACATACAAGAGAGAAGTGTCGAAACGTAATTGTGGTACATACAAAGGTGCAAACCCAACAGCACTCATCACAGTCATCACATTATCAAGACTAGTTACGTCAACTGTGTCATATCTTCTATTTGTAGTTACATAACTTTTAGCGGATTAATGCTAGAAAACAGAACGAGAGAAATGCAAGGCGTGCAAGTAGGCGTGAAAAATGCCAATTCTTACTCTGTCACGACGCTTCGCGGAACAACTAAGCAGTATAAGTAGTAAAGCATTTAGCCAAGACGTTTACTAAAGGAAATAGGTAAACAAAAACAGTTTTCGTACGACACGGAAGTCTTTACGACCGATAAAGTGTGGGCAGTAATCGTTGCAGTATACTACCGTAGGCAATTTTCTAAAATAAATAGTGTCGGACGTAAGATGCGTGTAACTACATGAAAGATGGTTTAAACGCCAATTAAATATTACGCCAGCAATTTATGTAACTTTTAATTACACTTGTGTAGTCGTGTATGAGCTTTTCCCGAAGCGTAGCTTTAATGTATTTAGGGTCTACGGTGTTTAGTTCCAAGTACTTATAAAATTATAAGGTCACGATTATAGTATTATTAAAGAACTTCTTTATTTTTATGAGTGTACTTATTATAAAACTCATCAATCGTTTGTAATTAGTAGTAGAAAATTTTACAAAGCAAAATCTCTAGTTCGTTTATAAACTTAGAAGTAATCTGAAATCCTGTTAGCTAGGTTGGGGAAAGGTAAGCTGAAATAACTGTCACAATCCTCATAACCCAAATAATCAAAATAGCTAACTTGAGCAATGTTGATCTATCACTTCGTTGCTGTTCTCCTCTTCTTCCTTTCTTGGTCCTATTATTTGGAGTCGGGTCTCCTCAGTTTCCAGCTCCAAATTGTTCGCTGATAACCCAAGACGGGTTGTCTGCTCCGGCAAACGCAACAACAGTGCTGTCGTCTACGCACCCATAGGTACCCCGGTGATCCCGGCATTAATATCTAATTGACCGGATGAGCAGCCATCAATTAACACTCGGATAGATAAAACCCTCAGGATGTCTGCAATCCAAACACGCAGACCAGTGGGTAAACCGAAGGAAGGAAGCTTACCAAAAAAGCTTTCGTGTCAGACCCTCTCACAAGTTTTCGAGATATGATGGAGATGGCAAGCGCTTTTCCCTGTGCTTCTGGATGGTCTCTTCCCAGATACCACAGGTGGAAGCCGTATTGACAATCACTAAGGATGTTTTTTAAAGATGATTATCTAGGTATGCCAGAAGCTTTCTGTTTAGCCTAGACCTAATAACAGGCAGAATCGGGTTGCGGATGGCTGAATGATGAGAGAAAACCTAAACAAATGCCAAGTATTTTTATAACCATGCATATTATTAGATGCAAGTAATTGATTAACAAACGACGCTAATTCGCGCATGTGATCGTCACGGGCGGCGCGCGCATTCCGTCGGGGAGGCGGTGCGGCGCGTGCGCACATTCCGTTTCACATAATACTGTGATTTGCCATCTTTGCCGCATGGAAATGAAGGGAGCTTGGAATCTATTAGATGATGATGGAAATAGTAATTTCAGATAATCGAACGGTTTAGTCTTGGCGGAAACTTTTGGCCTGGGTCAATTCAATCTGAAGCCTATTTTATTTGAGTTCTTAAGCGAAAATACCAACACAATTTAAAAAGAATCATCGCATAACAATTCACTTTATGATAATTTATAAATAAAAAAACCCCTTAAAACCAAAACCCCAAAAATCCCAATTTATGGTAATTTGTAACCACATATACGTAAATTATTATGAGCTGTTTGTTTATTTATTAAAAATCATGCAATACAAAAGTACAAAGGCGGACCAAATGCCTAAGGCATTCTCTACCAGTCAACCTAGGGTGCTGAAGAGAAAATAAGTAGTAAATATAGGTTTTCTCTTTCCTTAGCTACATCTGGGAAATCATTTAGGTCCCTACCTAAATGCCATAGATGTAGATGTAGTCACACGCATTACTCCACCACACACATCATCTCATCATCCATCATCATCATCATTCCCGTCGTTATTGTTGTTGTAGAAATATGTCGTCACCAAAGTGTAGATTACTAGCGGATCAACTTGATTGGCATGTGTTCAGAAATAACATAAAAATCAATTTTTACTACCACTTTTGTTAGAAAATGAATTTGATTCTGGCCAGTTTCGGAATTTTCAGTCAAGAGTACTCTAAAATATTTTGCGTTAAATGCTCGACTCTACAATACGATATAATCAATCTTCCCAAACAAATAGATGTTAAGAATTGGCACCCCGCTCAAATGCGAAATCTTTAACAAAATGGTGTGATGTGTAAACCATTCCTTGTTCTATACCATGGAGACGAGACAAATGGATATCAATCTTATGCAATATGCATATGCATATCCAAGAACACGACTTCATGGTAAAAATAACGGCGACATGCCTGAGTAGGCTTTATCATTGTTTGATCGAATATTTCAAACGCGAATAAGCAATGTTGAAAAAACACAAAATGCAGTTGTTATTGAAACACAAAAGAAAAGTAAAAATTGCAGGAGCGCATTGCCGGAGAGCTGTGCATTTGCCATCAGTAGAGTTACCACTCGAACGCGCCAAGCCACCGCGGGCAAACGTGTGCCGCTAACCGCCATCATCACTTTCACGCTTACTAATAAAAAAACGCGGGAAACTTGTACGAGAGATCTCACATTTTTCTCAAATAATAACAACCCGTCATATAATTGCCTACTTGCTATTCTATTGCCGCGACATCGGATTGTTTACAAATATTCAATCAATCATGATGTGATACTAAAACGAATTCAATTGTTCAATAGCCAGGGCCGAGTGCACGCGTTTTTGACAAATAGAGAACAGCCGCACGTGAATTTTGCGGTCTTTGTTTTCTTCTGTTTATCTCTCTTTATCTTCGACTCTTCCGTCTATTGGTTTCTGAGCTTCGTTTGATTCGTGAATCAATTGTGCCGCGACAATTGCGTGAGTTGATACAAATATTTGGAACTCGTTATTAGTGCAGTGTCTGTGCATCAATACGTGTGGACGTACCTACAGTAGCAACAGTGCATTCGGAGCTTACAGTTGCCTATTTGATATAATATGGGTATAATTTGGAGATCCACCATGCCTCTTTTGACCACGTTGGCCGCTTTGGTGATTATAGTACATTCTGCAGAGGAAGATATGGAGACGGAGTATCGACATGATTTGAGGCCGCGAGTATTGGATACTGGGACACAAAATTTCGATCAGGTAAACATTTTCATAACAAGTTTCTTGAAGACCTATATAATCCTTAGCCCTGCTGAGGGAACTGACTGCGACTCTGTTCGTAAATAATTCCTCAATTGGACGGGCAAAGGTTTGGATAAACCTTTCCCAACTTTTGGCTTTCAATTTAATCACTACCGAACAATTGGTAGATGGACTAAATATGAATAGGGATGCATTTGAAGAAGTTTTAATCTTACAAAAAGCTCTAGGAGACAATTTGACAAGTTAGGACTTAAATAAACAATTCCGTGATAGATGTGACAATTAGGATAAATTGCCTTACAATAACAACAAAACCCTTTGCTGTTGTTGTTACCTGAAATAAGTTAACACTACTATGACGGAAACTCGGAACGATTATCAGGAAATTGATTTGATTTCAAACTACCCATGCGTTCTTTTTGCTGTTGTTTCATAACAATGGCTGTTTTCTTTTCTTCTGCGTTTTCTATTTTTACACTTTGCACTACAAGGTAAAAAAAGGTGTGGCAAACACGGCTGTATTGAATTTTAGCTATAAACTTTAATATTTCAAATAGCCGATGAAAACAAACTGTATCCGTAGAAATAACATTTAGCTAAATAGTATGTGGTCACTCCTATTCACTTTTGTGCAGAAATTGTAGGACCATCTAAGCAGAAATATAACTAAAGAAAAATCACCATGGGCCAAGCAAGGAATTTAACTAGTTTTGCCATCGATACGCTAAGAAGAAGAAGATCACCACTAGGGCTCAGAGATCTTGAAATATACGTAGGAATGAATAGTAGGACCCAGCGAAGTACTGACAGTTATGTGTGAATTCATACGCCAAACCCAATAACAAAAGCAATCCAATAACATAGTTTCTGCAATTCAAACAATCAGAGCAATAAAGACTTTATAGAGAAATCTGGTTATAAAGAAGGGACAGGAAGTAAACGAAGTCTAGATCAAAAGTAAACAGGTCTAGAAACTGGTCTAGAAATCTGGGAGGTGCCTGGAGTAAGTGGAGCGTGGTCGGTTGTCTGCACATCAATTAGACAATTGATGTGTATAGATTAAGGCCAGTAGCTGTGTAGAAAAGTACCAGTACTTTCATGTCTGATAGAGGTTGATAATTGACAGATTGATTGATAGAACCAGTGATGGAAGTCACAGTATGCGTGTAGATAGACTTTTTTTTAATCGATGCTATACCAATTGAACGCGCTGCAAATCATTGCTTCCAATGCATTAGCTTTTTTGCGATCTCTTCCTATATGGTAGAAACTGCCGCTAAATAGGTACAGTTATTGGAATCGATATCTTACAGGAACAAAAAATCGTGAAAGTAACAAAATTTATTTAGTTGACACGTTATGTTTAAATATGGCGTACAAAGTTGTTCTAAGATAGAAACTTTGTCTCAGTTCAGTGTACTTTATGTTATCTCGTAAATTGGTCCAGTGGGTACGGCACGCACCCGGCCGTGATATTATGCGATCATAATTAAAATTCAGCTTTTTTACCAGCGACGTCACTGAGGCCAAGACAATTAATCGAATTAATAGCGGGTGGAGCGAAGAACACGGGTAAACAAAGGTAATCTTATTGAGAACGAACTTTGTAGCTTATTTTTCCGACTGTCAAAATTGATGGGTTTTGCTATGAGATTTTGATTGTAAAAGGTAATGGACATATAGCGCTAAGAGGTCAGGAGGTCAAACGCGTTGAACTGTTGTGGTGACCCTACACAGAAACAACATGAGCATACTTGTTACAAAAACCAGTTTATGCCATAGAGGTCGAATTACTGGCAATTACGGTGCTTACATAATTGGATAACAGTATACTCGATAGAAATAGAAAGACTAAAATGAAGATTTTAACAATATGTTAGGTTACAAGTAAAAATTAAATAAAAATAAAAATACAGCCACACACAAAACTGCAAATCAAAAAAGCTCGGCCTACATTACATCACCAATAATCCTTACAAAAAAATCCATATATCGCACTTTCTACGATTAACCATACACTTCACATACTCATAACATAATATTATATTAGCATATTACGTCTGAACGACCTCCATTAACATAAGTCACAGACAGAGGCGTAGCGTGGACTAATTTAAACGTGGACGATGGCACATCAGCGAGGCTTTTTTCTTTCATGAATTCGAGACAGCGACTGTCGCAACCCAGTGTTCGATCATATCGTCGGTTACCATCAGGTGAAATAGTAGTCAAACGCAAGCCTTATTATAAATAAAAAAACTGGGTAAATGCGAGTCGGACTCACGCACTGAGGACTTACCTATCTATGTAAATAGCTTAATTCCCGAATGGAGTTTCGAAGATTTTTCCGAACCGCAATTTTTTTTTGTGACTTATCAATAAATTTACTGTGTTTTCATATTTTTGAGGTACGGAACCCTAAAAAACCCTCGTTCTTAGAGCCCTCGCTTGCGCGAGGCCGTCGGCGAGGGCCCCCTTCGCCCACGCCTAGCTACGCTACTGGTTACAGAGCTATAGCTGTTGATCAAGTTCGCAGACCGGTACCACGCTGCTTTCAACTTTCCTTGCCGGGCCGCGGTTATAACATCGTTTTGTAACAGCTTTCTTTATTCAATGATGAGCTAACTAAATTATATTTGAACAGATGTATTTCACGATGAGCTGTGACTTTTCTAGTACATACGAACTAAGCTTAATTTGTATTCCTAAAAGAATGAGTTACACTTTTTCCGTAAGTGTCATCTGTTGCATCATCTGCACACATGAATAAACTTGAAGTGTCTGTTCGTAATGTTAAAATTACACTTTTTTACTATGTACATATGAAAGTATATTCAATACCTACCTATAAAATAATGCAATTTTGTAAATGTTCGTTTGTCGGTCGGTCTGTTAGCTGTCGGTCTGAAGGTCTGTTTGTATTTCAGTTTGTCTGTCTGTTTGTTCTAGCTAATCTCTGAAGCGGTCTTCCGATTTTTACGGGACTATCATAGGTAGCTAATTTTATAAGGAGGGTTTTACATGTATTAAAAAAAAGAATTAGGGTTCCGTGTAAAAAAGTATTTTTTTATAGTAATCTAACGCAGACTAAGTCGCGGGCACCAGTTAGTATACAAAATATGTTATGATATCTCCAACTTTGAACAAAGAAGATGTTGTGAATGAATAAGTCATTGTTAATAATTGTAAATTGAAATCCTTTCATGTCATATTCGAGCTTAATCTATTAGCACATCATGACTCAGTTGTTTTAAGACGACTATTACGGCGATGAAATCAATCTGTGACATACCGTTTTCTTGGAGTGCAGTAGCGTCTTTAATAAAAGCGTTTGACGATGAAGAGTAGATGGTAACGGTACATTTTGCATGTTAACTAGCTTTTCGATCTATTAACAACAGTTAGATTATTTACACTGCAGACAAAGATGTTAAATGTTTTATATTAAGTATAGAAGGAATGGTTTATGAAAGTGATATGAAAGAAAAGGACGTTAGTGATAGTATGACGGTTGACAGGATAGAATGGAAGAAAAAAACGTGTTGCGCCGACCCCAAATAAGATGGGACAAGGGCAGGAAAATGATGATGATAGAAGTAATGGTTTTGTGTTGTGTCTAAGCGGGATTTTCAATACATATTGACTATTTTGGTACAAACTTAAAGAATTTATCGCACACTAGCTGACACTATAAACGACGCTCTGTCAAAATCTTTTGACTGTGGCTGTAAAAAGTATCAAATCTATGGATAAATTGAAGTAGTAAAGATTATCCCTACTTTTTATTTACTTATTTATTTTCTATGCAAATATTTTAAGTTCTAGAATACAAAATACTCTTACACAAAACATTTGACATTCATCACATTGGGTTGAAATATTTAAAAACGGCTACAACTGTAATCCTAGATACAGGCTATAACCTAGTTCGGATACAGATAGTCTCTAGCTTTTACAAATGTAAGCCATTATTAAATTGTGCATTATCTTTTGCCAATGTTTTAATATTTGAATAAATTTAATATTGGTTGACTTTTTGGAAGGCATGCGAGGGGCCGAATCCAACTCACAGAGGCCCCTTAGACAATTTTCGTGGAACGTGGTACCAACCGAAGATTATCCATGTACGCACTATGCTAGTGCATCCAAGAACAACCCCGGTTTGTGAGAAACTAAAAACAATAATAAGGACTGTTTATTAATATTTATTATTTTTATTTATTACTATAAGCACTTTAAAACACAGCTTAATAAATAATAAAATACAATACAAAGAACATCTGTGTCTGAACTAGATAATAATCTGTATCTGAGACAGCAGTTAACCACAACATTGACAGCTGGGAACTGTTTGAATTTAGAAAAGGAAAATGTGGGATTTACGGTTTTCCGTGCAATTTTTCGATTTTTCTTTTTGAAGGAACCTTACTGAGACTTCAACAAATATGTAGTTTTAAAAAATATTCTTTCAAATTAGTCCACTCATTTTTTTTTACTGGTCTGTTTATCTTGTGGTTAGTGTCCATGACTGCTGTGCCGGGTGTCGTGGGTTGGATTCCCACCCAGGACAAATGTTTTTGTGATGAGCACGATCATTTGTTCTGTGTATGGGTGTAATTTATCTATAATATGTATAAATATAGAAATATATAAGTATGTTTATCAGTTGTCTAGGACTCATAACACAAGCTCTGCTTAGCTTAGGACTAGACGGCGTTGTGTGATAGGTAGTTGTGGAATATTATTATTATTTTCGAGTTTTGCACTTACCAACACATTAAGCAATCTACACCAATATTATAAAGAGGAAAAATTTGTATTTTTGTTTGTAATAAATAAACTCAAAAATTACAGGACCGATTTTAAAATTTCTTTCACCGATAGAAGGCTACTTTATCACCGAGTGGTACATACGGGCGAAGCCAATAGCAGAAGCTAGTTATTTATATAGAAGACTAGCTTGTGCCGGCGGCTTAGGCCCGGTGCCCATTATCGACATCGGCAAGCCATAGTTTCTGACAGAGTGCGCTTCCGTGTAGGGATGCCGAAGAATGCTTTTCCTTGCCGATGCCGATAATGGGCGCCGGGCCTTAGCTCGCGTGAACAAACTTTGGACCCCCGTTTTCCTTCCGTTAGGGGGTCAATCTTAGAAAATTCTTATATACTCTTATATTCTTTATTGTATATAATTTTACAATTCATAAAAAATTGGACAGCTGATGTATAAAGCCGAGTTTAGCTTAAGTGTTCGCTTACGTCATAAAAGGAAACCTTGTGCAAAATTTTACACACATAGTCCCAGTAGTTTCGGCTGTGCGTTGATATGTCAGTCAGTCAGTATCTCCTTTTATATATATAGATAGATAGAAGATCATTCAGTCAGTTAGAAATGTTGAAGCAATATTAAAATAGCAATTAGTGGTATTTAGAATGTTTTATTTTATTTGTATTCACCATAGAGTAAAGGTAAAGGACGATAACTACACAGCCTCTTAATCCCCTTTATTAAAGGATTTCATATAGTAAATTCCTACATAGTTTGCCTGATAAACAGTCTCGAGTCAATTCGTAGAGCCTTAAAAGTATACGGACTGTACTTTCAACAGCGAATGATAATTTCAGGCGTTAAGAAGGTACCAGGTTTAGTAAAATACCAATACATATGAATTATCCTTCAGTTTCCTTTAAAGGAATTTAACATTAAATTAACAGGCTATTATGAATATGTATTTATGTATATGAATAACTAGCTTTTGCCAGCGGCTTCGCCCTCGTAAAAGTCGACTTCTTCATACAAAATTCCAACCCTCCTTTTACCCCTTTAGGGGTGGACTTTCGTAAGATTCGTTCTTAGCGGATGTCTACACCCTATAAGGAACCTACCTGCCAAATTTTTAGTTTGTAGGTGTTATAGTTTCTGAGATTTCGAGATTAATCAGTGAGTGGTATTTTGTTTTTATATATGTAGATAATAAGTTGTCTGGTTAAAGAGAATTAATTTAGCTTGTGTTGCAAAAGTATGATCTAGTTTAATTATATTTTAAAATCAAGCTCTGGATTAGTGGCAGTAACGTTAGTGAATTAATTGGATGTTTAAAACATTTAAGATTTTTTATCTATACCCTATTCAGGGAGCCATGAGATAAAAGGTAAACAAACCATTTTTAATACTAATAAATTATAGAACACAGATACTGCAAACATTTTACATAAAAATGTGACGTTTTGTCATCGGGCGGGTTATAATCCGCCATCTTTTTCACTATCGAACAACTTGTTGATACGAGATATTTTCGTTGAATTAATGTTATTCGCCGAAGATAAAGCGTGCAAAGAAAACACCAATGCATTCAACAGAAAAGGATCATGTTATTAATGTATTCGAACACGTCGAAGATACCTACATTATTTTCTTTGTTTACATTTTGTCTCAAGCTCAGATAAAAAGGGTATAGGATAGTTACCGACTGCTTATTGCTACCTAATTATAACTATTCCGTTCTCTCAATAGAATTTTAGATATAACAACTCAAATGTAAAAAAACTGTTGAGTAATTATGCATTTTTTTGACTTTTTGTTTTGCGTTTCCGTGTTTCGTTTCGTTTAATCCTTACAAATTACAATAAAAAAAAGTCCTCCACCGCGTCTGTCTGTCTGAAAGTCAAGAATTTCATAGATCTGTAACAGCAGTATGAAACTGGGACTTCCCTTCCCAGCTTGCTGGACGCTGGAAGTTGGGACGGGTTACTAGGAATACATAAATAGTTTTACATAAATTTTCTGCCAAACTGTAGTACAGTTTGTCGCAATCAAAATAAAAAAGCAATCGGCTTTAGTGTGTATTTCTTTTTTGGAAAATGTTTTTATTTTATTTTAAAAAGTTTAGCTGTTTTAAACCTCAGCCAAACTTAAATAGTGTGCAAGTTCTACAGTAAAGTACATACTTATACGTAGAATGTAAGCATTAAAACCACTTACAGCCAGAGTACCTAAATCTCATGACAATTCCAAAAATCCTAGACACGGTTAGCATACATTGTTTTATTACGAACTTTCCGTGCCTACCTTCCATCATCAAATCAGTTCAATAATACCTTATAGCCAGAGTGCATTTCCTGACAATTCTAATAAGCACAAATACGGTTAGGATACATTGATTTATTACGGAATCCTAGTGCCTACTTTTCGGCTTCATCATCAGTTAGTTCGTTGTACACGTACCCCTCTTCCTTTAGTCAGTCATCAACTACACGTATAAATAAAGCAACTCGATACGACAGTTTTGCTATGATTCTATAAGGAGTTCTGTTGTCCGAAGTTCCAAACACATTGTGACAATATTTCTATGGGATCAATTCGGGAGTATACTCAATAAAACAAAAAAAAAAATAGAATTTGTTCCACTATTGACTGACATTTCTGCATTGACAACTGTGCAAGTGCGAGTCAGACTCCCGCCCTGAGGGTTCCGTACAAACTTGCCTATGTAAATAGTTCAATTCTATTCGAGAGAATGGAATCGCGAAGATTTTTCCGAATCGCAATTTCTTTTTTGTGACGTCTATTCCTATTGGCAAACAATGTACCTATTACAACTATTTTTAATCTGTGGATAATGCAGTTGGCTGCAACATTATCACCTACTGAGTGAGCGTATTATACGCATGAGCTTTATGTTGTAGCTGTTTGTTATCCCTCAATAAATAAAATAAAATGTAGTTCTACCTGTACTCACCAGTGTTCCTTCGATTTCCCTTTGTATTCCAAGGCCGCGGCGACTCTTTTAAACTATCCCAAAACTAGGGCTGCCATCCGTCCGGGTTTCTACAGATTTGTCCTAGTTTGAGGGCATCCGGGGGACTACCGGACGGTGAGTGTTTTACAATTAACCCTGTATATACTTAGTGTTTAATTTTATTGCTAAAAATGTCTATTGATTGTTGCGGTTACAACAAAACATACCAGACGAACATAAACCATGACCGATTATTAAAATATAAGACCCAATAAACCCTCAATAATTTATAATTATAATACCACTAATCACAATTCTTATATGAGCTACAGAAGAATAAGCAATTAATGATTTAATATCTAATACCTAATTCGATTTTATTAACAACTTTTATAAAAAACTAAAACGATTTTTTTATTTTTATTGCAAAAAAAAAAAATATTTTTCCCGACGTGTCCGGAAAAAAAAACCATATTTCGCCCAAATGTCCGGGATTTTTTGCCTTGTTTGTCCGGCGTCGGCAAATTAGGCGATGGCCGCCCTACCCAAAACCCACAATTTGATTACCTTATTAACAGATAGCAGCTACTGTATCGCTGTAGGTATCTAAAATTCTATGAGCCAGAATCACCTAAAACCGGAATCTCTAAGCATATTTTTAATCAAACGATGCGACTAATTAGCATAAAATTACAATAAGCGTAAATAGAAAACACGTCTAGCCGGATGAACGATAAATCAGACAAGTTTGACAAATCGTTATTTAAGTAGTTACATCTTCACTAGCATCTATTCGGTCATTCGACCTACATAACCAGCCTAAGATGAAATGTAGTTAACATTCTACATACCTATTCATTTAATCTTTTTATTCTCCACTAACACGGAAGACTATTACATAAAGAGAAAAAGCAAACAAAAATCCAAGAGTAAATCTTTATTCGCTCTTACTAAGGAAACATTTAATCAATTATAGCGGAAAATAACCTATAGTTTAAGTGAATTGATGGTTCAGTGAATTGATGGATAAGCTGCGCGATGGAGGTGTAATCAGAGACACTTTCTACGTGTTTATTGTATAGTGTAGGTAGTGGTAGGTACACTACACGCGATGCATCGCCTGATCAATCAACATCGATGGTTGACAAAATAAACAGTTAAGTACAGTCATCTATACATCTGTAGAAGTGAAAATTCTGTACATTGAAAATATCAAAAAAATAAATGGCAGGTGTTACTAGACCGACACTGAACCCAAAAATGTGATAAAAAACATTTTTGTCTGTTTGTTCAGGCATCACGCAAAAACTACCGGTTCGATTACGATGAAACTTGGTATAATTATTCTTTAATATCCTGGGCACCGCACTGGGTACTTTTTATCCCGGAAAAGTATATACAATAAAAAACAAATTTAATATTGCGGTTCGATCCCTAGACCCGATTACTGTACCGACCGCAAATAATAAGTTTGTCGTAGTTTACGTCACCCGCAGTGGAGTTCACTAAGGGGCGCTGCACACGGCTAAGATACTATAATATTTTATCTTAAGATACAATATCGCTCGCCATACAATTCAATGGACTATCACACACGACGAAGATAATAAATAATATTTCATATTTTCGTATCTCAAAAAACCTAATAAAACCATTTTCGACTTCTACGCGGACAAAGTCGCGGGCAAAAGCTAGTAGTAAAAATAAGTTCTGTTAAGATATACACCACTAATTTTGAATTAGTACAAATACTTAAAGGGCTTATTAGAAAAGGTCTTGTTATTATTTAAGTAAAGTCTCAATAAATAATATTCATAAACAGCAATGTTATTAACGTTTGTTTATATCCTAAAATGTCACTCAATTTATGGAAATATTGTACAGGCTATTGATTATGAATGAATAAATGACGATCAAAACGGAAAAACACTGCGCGTATTTTCTAGTAGCAATTGTTATGAATGATTGATACTATTATGAATTTACCAATCATGACCAATTTTCGTGGACAATTTTAGGATTTGGTTTTTTTTTACTTTTGACTACAAAAATATGATCAGTAACGGGTACGGATAGAGCCCCATTTTTTTTGTACTAATTAAAAAATAGGGGTGTATTTTTTAATTAGTACAAAAAAAAAAAATTGTTCTACTCATAATAGAATCTGATTTACTCCTCAACCATCTCAGTATTGTCAAAATGACAATACTGAGACGGACAATGTAACAGAATGACACTCAGTCAGCTAATTAAAAAGTATGGCAATGTTGATAAAATACAGGTACTTATACTTATGTGATTTAATTCACCTTTTCTCTCATAAAACTGCTAGTGAATTATAGAAGTTTTAGTTTTGTGTCAGTTTTTAAGAGTAGTTTTCTATACTCGCAGTGCCTTAGTTTCAAAAGTTCCCGAGTTGTCGACGGCGCGTAGTGTTTCATGCGCACCTCAAAGAAATGTCAACAAAACCGTAGGGGGGGGGGGGGGTTTGCTGATGCCTACTAGAGCCATGGGTTGACTTCTGAAAGAGGTCCTAAAACGCAAAAGGCAACTGAAGGAATATAGGTATGGTTTTAGTCAATAAAAGCCCGCAAAGTCCTCCCGCTCCGTCCTAGCCCTCCGAGAGAAATCATTAGATGATTTCCCAACACAACAAAAAAAGCTCCAAAATGTTACTAGACAAAAGAAAGAATTTAAGAACTGAAGAAGATATAAACGACTGGACTGTACAAACCAACGTAACGATTGTTTTTATCGAATAAAAATCCATACATATTCTTCTTCAGTTTCACACGAGATTCATCTTTTTTTTTCACCACTTATCAAACGCATTATTTAGAGCACGAAGAGTCGCACCGTCTAAAATTTACGTAATTCGTTATGCGTGTGAGCACCCATAAGAAATTGTGTTAAAATTAAAATAAAAATTAGCTTTATGATTTTATATAATGTTGTACAGAGCAATTATTTTACAACTCCTAACCCAATTTCTTAGGTTTAACAACTTTAATGACCATATTTACTAAGATAGCGTTCAAAGTTGAATATAAAGGAATTTATTATGTTATTTCATCATCACGGTATCATCATAAGTAGGCTGTAGTAAATAAATGAGTAAATAAATACTCATTTCCTTTTATAAGTAATCGTGTAGCGATATCTATGACATCATTAGGAAAAGTACAAAATCCTGCATTTATTTTTTCTATACTGACACTAGCACGTGCACTTGCTTCTGACGTTTTATAAGTACCTACCCATGTAGGCCTATGTGAAATAAAAAACTTTTTTTTCGGTGAGAAAACCATCTTATGACATCCCCCGCTCTTGGGCGGAGCGCGAGATAGTGGCAGACTTTTACTGATCAAAAACCCACTCCTGTTCCTTCGTTGCCTTTCGTACCAGGGCCGAGACTTCCTTTCAAAAATCCTGCATTGCGGTATTAAAGTTCTCCGCGCGATTAGAACATATACAACAGTCCGAAATCAACTATCGAGCAGTTCCCCGGGTCAGACAACACATCCGCCTGGTTGGAGAATCCTTCCTTTCCAATGGAGGTACTCCTATGTGGGGCTTTACCGTCTAAAATCGTACAAAGCGTTTTGGGAACACATTCATAATGCGTACAGCTAAGGAGTGGAATTCCCTGCCGGAGTCCGTGTTTCCTGATAGCTACAACCTAGAGGTCTTTAAGTCAACAGTGAATAGGTTACTTCTAGGCAAGCGTGCTCCATCGTCGGCCACATCATCGCTTACCATCAGGTGAGATAGTGGTCAAAAGCGCGAGCCTATCAATAATAAAAAAAAATCGCAACAAAATACAGCTAAATCAATCAAATCGTTCAATCACACAAGATCTGACACTGTGATAAACAAAACCAAAGATAATGTTCGATCTTCACTCACGTAGAGAGTTGAATGAATGATACAACAAAGTCATTCACCTTCAACCTATCTACTGACATTTCACTACTGTGGTTTCCAATCGCAGAACGAGGCAGCTACCAATGAAACTGGTTGAACAATGATAATTATCGAGCAAAACAAAAACAAGCGCATTTGTATCGAAATTATTGTAATTTGTAATTTAATTCATAAGCAATAACGATAATATGAACGGGCATGTGCGAGCCGTGATTCCGTATATATAACATATTCTTTAGCTTAATTTTTTTTTACACCACCTTCTCTATAGTGCCCTTTTATATGTCATACATACAATCCTCAATTCTGTATCTAGGGATCTAATGTTGTATGGGCGTTCCTAAAGGAGTAACGAGATTTGAATTTAGAACCAAAAAGCCATTGGAAAAAAAAATAAGCTACGTACATCAAACGAGTTTAATCAAGAATCAAACTGGCCACTAACCAAACAAAGGATAAAATGTGGTTACTTGGTACTAGTGTGTGTATAAAAACATAAAAGAGATGCGTTATAGAAATTGAAAACTATAGTTCGATTTAGTAGTGAATTTTGTTTGTTTCAAATCTCAAAACTTGTCGAGTGAGTTAAGATTAACTTGTATACAATACTTATATTTCTCTAATATATAATTTGTTTCTGTATAACTATTGTCTTCTAATTATTTCACAGAAGATGTAAAAAATAGAGTATCCAACACGGGGATCACACACTCACTCATGTTTTTATATTTATTCCCTCGCAGTGCTCGGGAGTTAATTATATAAATCCCTTACTAGAGTTCGGGATTAATACTTAGCGACCTTCGTTTCGTTCGGAATTCAACATGCCGCCCGCGACTTTAAGGCACTACTTTATCCCCTAGTCATATAATCTACTATTTTATCTTTTGACCAATGAACGTATTGCTATTAAGGGGTCAGATATACAGTCGTTTCATGTGAAATGCTGGTATTTAACAGCATCCAGTTAAAACTTAAAGCCGTGGTGCCGGCCTACCTTATTGTCGACATCAAGAATAAAAATTGCTATCTAGCCTCGAAAATTGAGGTTTGATGTCACATATTACGCCCGACAATCATACTTTAATTAACACACAACTTGACATTGATCTGCGAAATGCAAAAAATTACAAAAAATTCAAATTTTCTTAGAGCATTCACCTTAAGGTTATACATAGTATATTTCTAATATAATATTATAAATACCTGACCTAAAAACGCAAGGCCGAGTTTCCTTAGCATATTTCTTTACGGAACACTGAAAGCATTGGCAATGTAATGAAATGTCTTTAAATTTGTAAATGGATACAAGTTTTTTTTTATAAAGTTACGAATCACTGAAACAAAAATACATAAATGTGAATTGCTTGGTATAATTATAGGTAGTCGGTTTTAGGAAGATAGAAACTATGGGTCATTCTTAAGGAAGCGTATTTCGTCCACTCATATTAGGCACCCAATTTAAAGGCCTTTTTTGAGGTCTGAAATTATCAGATGACTTCTCCCACTCTAGGGAAGAGCGATTGACTCGCTCGCGTCTCGCAGATGTGTTTTAATCAGTAAAAGTCCGGCTTTCCCGGCTACCGACTAAAACCCTCCTGTCCTTTGCGTTCTACAGCCACTTACTCGAACATTGGCGCAGCCCTAGCAGGCATCGACTTTTCTAAGCCCATTCAGTTTTCTTAACATTTCTTTAAGGCGCGCTTAGAACACAATACACAATCGACTCGGTTTTGGTTCTTAATGGGAAGCCGGGCGAGAAGCTACCCATTGCTCATCGTATGTAAGGCCGCGTCACCCGCCGGGGCGTCTCCTACAGCGGCAGATGAGGCGTGAGGATGTCTGCTCCCTTTCGGTTGCGTCCATCTCCTTTGGTCGCATTACTGCTTCGCAGAAGGAGGTGACCGCTTCCCATCCTCTCGCTTCGAACCATGGCCAGACGTGAGATGTCGCCGACACCGATCGTCTCTATGAGGGCACGGCGGTGCTACGCCCAAGTGGGCAAACTTCCTCCGCCGTGTCTCGGCCGCCTTTAGGACCAGCCGATCGGCATAATGGTGACACCCGGTCGTTTCTTCTGTCTGCCTAATCCGAAAGAGGAACCTCCAGAAATTCCCATGTCCAGTAAGAACCCGCGTCGGACAGCAAGCGAGGTCTCTAGTTATTTTTCAGAGTGGAGACTTGATATAAAACCACTAACTATGCATTTTAATAAAATTAAAGAAAATTCAGAAACAAAATTTTCAAGCGTAAATACGATATCCACATTTAAGAAGACTGTCATGTATATTGTCAGTAAAAAGAACAACGTTTCATATATCTAAATGAAAGATATTTAGAATTTAATTGCAATTTACATTAAAGTCTAAAATAAAACCGCGGGAAGATGGTGAGAGAGAAATTATTAACAAATTTTATTTTATCATTTTCAGCCATGGAGAGCAATGGAAGCAGACTCACCGGTGCAAGAACAACGTAATACAGAAAATTGGGAAAAAAATATATCTGACGAAGTTCCTAAACGCCGCCGACCTGGACGTAAACGAAAACGTCGTCCACAAACAGATTTCGACGAAGCGCTCACTCCACAAGAGAGATTTGTATATCCTGATGAACCACATCGACCCTTCTTCGATTTAGATATCGAGAACACCCACCAAACTACAGAAATGCCTAAAAGAAGGCGGAAGAAACCAGAAAGTAGACCCATACGTTGGACCGACGACGTTTTGGACTTAGGAAGACCAGTGAGAAGAAGAGGTCAACGGAGGAAGCGACCTTCACTCGAAACATGGCCTGAATTAAGTGATTTCACAGACACCACACAAGAACCAGTAGAGACAAAAACAGAATCGATTCACCAAGACAATAACGAAGATGTTAGAGAGGACATTCCACAAGATGTTGTGCTTTATGAAGATAAACACCAATTAGCAGAACAAATACCTACAAAGCTGAAATTAGATTTACACCAGCACGCATCAAATGCCGAATCGCGTCACATAAATGATCCAGAAATAAACATTGAACATAAGACAGTTGAAGATGAATCTTTATCGGAGTCTTCATCGGAAGTTTTCAACAAAGCAGCTCACAAACGAAGCAGCTATAACAATAATAACACATCTTTTGTAAACGCGGAATTCAAGAAAGCACAGGTATATATTTTAATATTATAAACAACTATTCTCAATAATTCTGATAATTAAAAGTAAGTGCGTATTTATTTTTTACTTTAAATGAAAAACAAGAGCATATAAACAAAATATTGCTCTTTAACTAATATCTTAATAAGTTACATTTCATTTCAATGAAACACTAGCCTCTACATATTTGTTGTACGTTACTTTTGACATGATACCATTATATTGTTATTATTTTATAGGATAAAACTTTGGTACAGTATCATAAAAAACCAAAAAGAAAACCTAAAAAAAATAATAAATTAGTTAAATCCACAACACAAAGTACCACCACTTTAATTTTGAAAAAAGAACAAAATAACCCACATCATAATATTAGTAATGTGACAACGCCGCACTCGATAGAACAAGAAAAAGCTTATGAGAAGGTCAAACAACTGATTAGTGCTGAAAATTTGACTACGCAAAACATATTACATAATTCCACAACACCACGTACTACTACTACATTAGTAACGAAAAAAGTTAACATTAGCATGGTAACAGTGCCGCGCACGCTAGAACAAGAAAAAGCTTATGAGAAGGTTAAAGAAACGATCAGCGATGAAACATTATCAGCGCTTAACAAAACACAAACCAATCTGCTCATAAGAAAATGTAATGATAAACTTCGACGCCATAAGACACGGTCGTTAGAAGAATTTCAACCAATGTTGTGGATGGATGCAATTATCACGGTACTGATAGACATGAATTAATAGCCTTGTCTTAACTGCTTCTAAAATGTAGCAGTGAATAACAAATAATACCGTGTACTTAATAGATGACTGTCTTGTAAACTAATTTAAATTGACCAATTTGCTGCGTAGTATTCTTGAAATCGTGGTAACACATAAAATATTAACATTAATCGGTCTTAAATTAATAAAACGTATCGTAATAAATTGTGTCGTTCTTATCAAAAAAATATAGTTATTACTGCTTTTAATTTTCAGGATAGTTATCTCATGGATCCACTGACGTTGAAAGATATATTGAAGAGATCTAATGGAACAAGTTTGAGCGAAATACTGCAACAGCATAATCTATCGTTGACGGATTTGCTTCATGGGAAACATCACGCAGTGTCAATATTTAAACCACATGATCCACTACAAGATAAAAATAGGAATCCATCGGAACCTAGAAACGATATATCCGAGGTAAGACAGGATATACAAGATAAAGAATCAGAAGAGCAAAGTTTTATCAATTTGGAAACAAATTATGCTACTGAACCTGCAGCAGAATACCCTACACCGGTTGAAATTCAAACTGAAGACAATATTAAAGATGTTGAAATTCAAACCGAAGACAACATAAAAGATGTTGAATCTACAACTACCGTTAAACCTGAGGAAAAGAGTCCTAAAATATTGACTAGACCCCGTTTTCCAATTGGAGCGCGTAAAAAACTACGAATGCGACCCATGTTAAACAACACATATAAAGGGCAATTAAGTAGAGATTTAGTGACTCTGAATTCGAGAAAGTATTCACATCATAGAAGAAATATGACTAAATCTAAAGAGTGGAGGGATGTAATCCCATCTATGGTGCAGAATAACACACATGTCGAAAAGAACAGCAGTGTTGAGCATGAAACAACGACCACAGCTTTTAAACCAGAAGAAACAACCATCACAGTTCAAATTGCTCAAAATAACACCTCATCTGAGGCAATTAATTTAGAGGACGAGGATCCACACGGCAAACTTGATGACATTAATATGGACCAAGCCGAAACTACAGTTATTTCTGTAAAAGATATCACCACCGAAATTCCGAAACCAGCAACAGAAAAACCAGCAGTAGTCTCTATGGTGAGACCAACTGCGAATTCATCAGGTCTGAGACGACAAGCATTCAACAATAGACTGAAACGGAAACGTCTAAAGCATAAAAATGCTACGACTGAGCCTCCACAAGATGACCTTATAAAACACCTGTTAGGACTGGGTAGCTTAGTATCCTCTTCGGAGTTTATTGCTAAAACGCCACAACCTCAGTCCACCGAAGACGATGCTACTGATTCAACTACACTGGAAGACTTCATAACGACGGAAAGTACGCGCAGAACAGAAAGTAGTCCTGAACAGTCTACAGCGAAAGTTACAAAATCTGCGCCAATAATACCCAGTGCAACAGAAGAATCTGCTAAAATAGAGATCGAAGAAATTCTTAATGACACACGAAGTAAGTATACCGAAGTCATGTAAACAAGTTTTATTTATTTATTTATATTTTTTTTGCACTAATGACACAAAGGCGGACTTAATGCCTAAGGCATTTTCTACCAGTCGACCTGAGATAAGTCTCATTGATTTCTCGTTGTAAGTGACAAGCATAGCCAAAGTCAATATTAAGAACTTTAAACCGGTCAGCGCGCGCGCTTCGTTAGCGTCGAGCGTGTGTTAGACTGCGTGCGCGTCTTTAATTCTAAATAATGGCGTCTAATGTAGTGAAATGCCCAGGTTGTAACCTGGTAATTTGTGAAGTATTGGCTTTTGTGAAAAACAAACTTGATGTGATGGACGAGGACAGTTTGAGTAGAATATGTGTGACGGCGTTTTCGTCCGAAGAAATCCTCAGTGCAAAGAAGTTACTGTTCGACTCGGTTCCGTCGGGTCAGCCATTGAGGACTCGCAAAGGTGATAAGAAATCGCAGCGGGACATCGATGATATCATTACGCTTCTGAAGCAGACTGATCCTGAGATGGTTCCAGTTTTTGTGGCCCGTGACCTTCAGAAATTGCCGCCGATCACATTCGACCACGTAGATGTGACACGACTCCTCAAGGATATTCTGGTGCTGAGAGAAGAACTGAAGGCAGTGAAAGACAGCTATGTCACAGTAGAAACATTCAAAGCATTGCAAAAAAATGTAGATATCATAAAAACATCAACTTTAAGTTTCAATGACGAATATTGCAACGTTAATTTGAAAAGAGGCGGTTATCGTCAAAACGAGTATCATTGTGACAGCGGACCGATGGGACTACATCATTTTTCCCAATCTAGTCCTAATAATAACAATAGTCAAGTGATAAATACTATGGTATCACCAAATGCAACGTTTGTTAATTCAAATCGCGAAAAAATAATTCAAGATGTCGGTATGTCTAACGGACAAAAAAATGTAAACAACTTCGGTGTGCCGTCAACACCACGAATGTTGAAACAGGTGATTAGTACAGTGAATGCGATGACTAATGAGGCGACTGACATTCCAAGTAATGCGCATACAAAACCACCTTTGTTCCGTAGTAGTCCTTTTGTGCGCGTAAAATCGCCGATGTTGCAAAAGGACTCTGGTTCTGCGCAGTTAAAACAACAAATATGCCAGCTGGAATCCCGAGCGACTTTGGCAGACGTAGTTAAGGCTCCTGGCGAATGGAAAACCGGAAATACAACGGAAGAATGGAAATTGGTTCAGAGGAAAAGGCTGAGAAACAGAATTGTAGGAAGAAAAGGTGCCGCAGCATCAGAACCGCAAGGCAATTTTAAGGCGGCTGACATAAACATACCGTTGTTTATATACAATGTCAACAAGTCTGCTACTCCTCAGGATATAAGTGCACATGTGTACAATAAGTCTCAAGTGCAAGTGCAGGTAAATAAACTAGTTATGAAAAGTGACAAAGGTTATGACGCATACAAAGTGTTTGTACCTAAACAGAAACTAGACATATTTCTAAATGAAAACTTTTGGCCTGAGGGTGTATTGTTTAGGCGTTTTGTGGATTTCTCGAAACCCAAAGTGAAAGGCAAGGAAGAACAAGACCCAAAAAATGGATAGTGCAGTTATAAACAGGTACTGTAATTTTTTAAGTTTTAACTGTAAGAGTCTTGCGCGCTCAATGGAGTGTGTGAGGAATCTATGTAAGTCGGCGGATATCATTGCACTCCAAGAGACTTGGTTACTACATCATGACATTCCAGTGCTGGGAACAATAGACTCGGAATTTTCATACACCGGTAATACGGCTGTCGACCTTTCATTGGGAGTCCTGCGTGGCCGGCCACACGGTGGTGTCGCGCTTCTATGGCGTAGGAGTTTGTTTCCATGTGTCTCCATAATCCAGTGCAAAAGTGTACGTCTGACGGGTATTAGGGTTACAATGAGTGATCGATCTATGATTGTACTATCAGTGTATATGCCTAATGATGAACATGAAAATTTTGGCGAGTACTCTTCATGTCTGGGCGAAATGTGTGCGATTATTGAGAGTGAAGATGTGGACTTGGTTTACTTGTTGGGTGATTTTAATGCGCACCCTGGCATGCCCTTTTATAACGAGCTTAAGCAATATTGTAGTGAACAAAATCTGTGTATAGCGGACACTGAACTTTTGCCTGTAGACTCGTATTCCTATGTTAGCGATAGTCACGGATGTAGGAGGTGGCTTGATCACTGTGTGACCTCTTTGGCGGCTAGGAAGACTGTTGAAAGTGCAAGGATTCACTACAATGTATTTTGGTCTGATCATTTGCCCTTGGAAATTGTAATTAACTTAGGCAATTCCACCTCTAAGAGACAAATAAATAGTTGTATTAATAGCAATGACATAATAATAGGTGTTATGTGGGGGGAAAGGGATCAGTTGCAGATAGAAAAGTACCATAAAATATGTCAAAATAAATTAAAATATATTGATTTTCCTGAGCCATTAAACTCTTGTGCAGATAGGTTATGTCATAATATTGAGCATAGAGATGTGATTGATGGGTTGTACAGGGATGTTGTAACTGTGCTTGTGGAGGCCTCGGTATCCAGTCACAAAAGCAAACCTGTGAGGGGGCGCCACATAACGGGTTGGAATAAGCATGTTCGGAATGCACATCAAAAGGCTAGGTTCCATTTCCAGGAATGGTGTTTGTATGGTAAGCCTAAGTCGGGTAGGCTCTATGAGGCCATGCATAGCTCTAGAAAAGATTTTAAAGCCAAGCTGAAATACTGCCTTAATCATAAAGATCAAATAAAGATGGACATAATTGCCGAACATCATAAGTCTAAAAATTTCAGTCAGTTTTGGAAGTCTACAAACAAACTTAAGCCAAAGTTGAGTCTCCCAGCCAGTGTGGAAGGGATTAGTGCTCCCCGTGATGTGGCTAACCTGTTTAGAGACCACTTTAGAGTAAAGCCCCTTTTGGAGATGGATGACGGCGAAATGATGCTTGATGCTGGGAAACTGGGTACCGGTGACCCCCCAGTTAAAATATCTTATGCGGAGGTTGATAAGGTTATTAAGCAGATGACCAGAGGGAAGTCACCGGGGCATGATGGTCTCAACATTGAGCATCTGCAGCATGCAGGTGTCCATCTACCCAGAGTCCTATCTATGTTGTTTACTTTCTGTCTTCGTCATAACTACCTACCAGACGATCTTATGAAAACCATAGTGGTACCTATAATAAAAAATAAGACTGGTGACGCATCGGAAAAGGGAAATTATAGACCTATATCTCTGGCCACGACCCTGGGTAAGGTGCTGGACGGTGTGCTTAACAGACATTTGAGCCGACATGTCTCTCTGCATGACGCTCAGTTTGGTTTCCGACCTGGGTTGTCCACAGAATCTGCAGTACTGTGTCTTAAGCAGACTGTCCAGTACTATACTGACAGGGGAACACCAGTGTATGCCTGTTTCCTGGACCTGTCAAAAGCGTTTGACATGGTGTCATACAATGTTCTGTGGAGGAAGATGAGGCTTAACACCAGGCTGCCTGTTGAGGTCATCAATTTATTTAGATATTGGTATGATAACCATAGCAATTTTGTAAGATGGATGGGCGAATGCTCTGATGAATATAGGATGGAGTGTGGAGTAAGGCAAGGGGGATTAACTTCACCTACTCTATTTAATTTATATGTAAATGGACTGATTGAGGAGCTCAGCAGTGCTGGTGTCGGTTGTTCGGTAGATGGTGTTTTTATAAATAATATTAGCTATGCAGACGACATGGTACTGCTGGGCCCATCAATCAATTCTGTGAGGTCACTATTGGCCATATGTGAACGGTATGCATTGACCCATGGGCTCAGGTACAATGTTCAGAAGAGTGAGCTGTTGGTTTTTAAGGCTGGGACTAAAACTTACCCTGTTCCTCCCATCAAACTAAATGGAACCATTCTAAAGCAAGTATCCGAATTTAAGTACTTGGGTCACTGGGTCAATGACAAACTTAAGGATGATATGGACATGGATAGGGAGCGCAGAGCATTGGCGGTAAGAGGTAATATGCTATCTCGTAGGTTTGCGCGTTGCTCACGTGACGTTAAAATCACACTATTTAAAAGTTATTGCCAAACATTATACACGTGCAACCTGTGGAGCAATTACACTAAAAAAGCCTACAGTGCTCTGCGCGTCCAGTATAACAACGCGTTCAGGGGTCTGTTGGGGCTTCCATGGCGGTGCAGTGCCTCCGGCATGTTCGTCAACCACAGCACGGATGGCTTTCAGGCTGTACTTCGCAAGAGAACGGCCTCCCTGTGGTCTCGAATAAAGAGGAGCACCAACACGCTTCTGGAGGTGGTGTCGGACAGAGTGGACAGCCAAATCCTGAGGCAGTGGTCGCTCATGCACGTCCAAGATAATAATAATTTTAAATTTTACTAACATAGTTATAAGTTTGTACTAACAAAATATGGACTTGTGTCATTACTCGGTCTGAAATAAATATTTTCAATTTCAATTTCAATTTCAATAAACCGCCAAAGGATTTTTTTTTATTACGCACACATTAATTTGGTTGATTTTTATTATAGAACGTACATGTTATTAATTTACATATTTCTTTTCAGCGAGTGCCAAACTATCCAAGATATTGATGGAACGAAACATGACACTAAATGAATTAGTAGAACACAGGGAGCGCGGATCCAGTCATGTGCACCTTGCTGACATATTCCACAACGCATCCCGGGAACCCAATCCACCCGAGCCGTTCTTATCTAAGTCTCTTTTAGAACCGATATCGAAAGAGACTTATCCATTAAGGGCTCTATTAGACGCTAATTTGCATGATCCAAGAGTAACAACAGATGAACCAAGTATGATAAACAATGTTAACATTCCTGTAGTAATGGATTTCCGTAACAATGTTAACGAAAATGCAGAGAACATGGGTATAATGTCTCTGTTCAATAACTTTACTAAACCAGCTAATGGCAGTACTTTATTGAAAGACTCTGAAGGAAGGGCTTACAAGACATCTATACTTGCCGTAACTGTTACAAATGAAACTAGCACAAATGAAACTAATACGAGTGAAACGGTTAGAGAAAGCCGAGTTTTAAACGAAAGTCCAGACGATGTTGTCAGTTGGAATGAAATATTCTCGTTGATGGGAAGGAATCAAAATAATGATTCATCATCAAGTAATATAGAAGGTAAGAAACATTCATTATTTAAATCCTCACACACTCAATACTATTTCAAGCACTAAAACATATATTTGTATTTTCAGGGCAACCTTTGAAACCATTTAAGACAATCAGTTTAGACGAAGATGCGGACGGCGACGGTTTAATAGTACTGGAAGATCTGCAACACCTCAAAGATTTTGAAAACAACATCGCTTCAGGTTCCGAGGAGAAAATAGAAGTGAATACATACGAAAATAAAGCGCCAACACCTGCATCAGGTATTCTCGATAAAATACCCAGCCAAACTAAATCTGTGACAGTAGCTACGGCCAGCATTGCAGGTTTAGCGATGATATTATTTTTATTAACTTATGCAGCATTTAAATGGAAACAGCAGAGATCCACGATTAGAAAAAAACGTAGTTTCGGTGACGAACGGATTCCAACACCGGTATTCGAAAATAGAAAAGGTCACAAGAATAACTGTAGTACTCGCAGTATTAGTCCAATGTTGCAAACATCAAATATTTACACACTAAATACATTAGACTCACAAAATGGTAAAGATTCACCAGATTACATGTGGGATAGTCTGAGGAAACCATTCCAATAGGCATTACTTATGTTATTGGCCGATTTTTGAAAAATTGGTAAATTAGTTTAATTAAAATGTAATTATATTTAGTTAAATGGGTGTTTTCTGCAATAAAATACTATGTATTATATGATTTATTTAAATCGGAAATTGTGGAAAGGGCTTCATAATTTAAACTAGTGACCTGATATTGATTAAGATTTTTATAAAATAGATCAATATTAATAGAAACACAATTGACTCCACAATGCTGTACCAGAGACATAACTTACTATATTTCAAGTTTCCTCACTTTGTCTCATGAATACAAATACAGTGTATTTCATTATTACTGCTACACAAAATTTATCTTTAATGTATTCCTTATTTAAAATGTTTTCCTTGCTCTATAATTGGTACTTAAAAAATATGTATTTATGTGTGTCGAATACAATCTAATTTATTTGTTTTATTTCAGTATTATGCTAAGTGCAATGTGACATATCAAAGACATATTGAGTGTTTCTTATTTTTTATAGTCTGTCTTAAAAATTAAAAAGTAAGATTAAACACATATTTTTATTTTTCTTACCTGTAGCTATCAAAAGTAAATACGTCCTGTAGTTTCTTTAACACTGGTATGTCCAAGGAGTGGATTTTGTTGTAAAAGTAGGCATATTGCCTCGCAATACTTCTGTAGAGTTTAAGTGCTGATTCAAAGACTGGCGATGGCTGAAAATGATTTAATACAAATTAACAAACAACATGACAGAACAACAGAAAAGTAAAATACATTTTGCAAGTTATCAAATGACATTAGAATTAACATGGGATGTTGTTCTGTAGTTCTATCCATCAAACTGCTCTTTACCCACATGGTGGGTTATGTTCCATTCCCTCTCCTAGAAAGGATGCCTGAGTCTCAGAAGGGGTAACATTATATGGATAATATAAAAAAAAATGTCCATGAAGATATGATTAAAATTGACATGAAACATAAATAGACAAAGTACACAAACATACATATCATTGCCATTTTACAGCATTCCCACTGCATACATTAAATAATCACATTAACAATAGCATAGACAAAAAAGCAATAAATGTCAATTACAGCCATGTCATTAATTACCTTGAGTTCTGCTAGCTCTTCCAAGGTGAAATACAGAATAGTAGAATATTTCTCAGGTAATATATCAATGTATGGCTTCCAAAATGATTCTGAAAACAGTTTAAAAATAAATTAGTTGTTTTGTAATTAATTTGTAGTAAATAATTTTGTAGAATGTTTATATTTAAGGGAAAATGGTAAAGGCTAAAGGGTTAAAACCTATTGCTAAGACTCCGCTATCGTTTATCTGTCACAAGGCTGTATCTCATGAACCGTGAGAGCTAGACAGTTCAAATTTGAACTGTCTAAGTTCAAATTTTCTCAGATGATGTATTTTTAACAACAAATATTAAATACAGAATAAAAGAAATATTTAAGTGGGACTCCCATTTAACAAACGTGTATTTTTGCTAGTTTTGCTAAGGACGGTACGGAACCCTTTGTGCGCGATTTTGACTCGTACTTGGACGTTTTGTTTCTTAATATAATATGTATTTTTATTAGAAAAATCGGCAGTAAATTGGTGCAAGAAACCTGCACTAATTTATAAGCATCAGGCAATTAAGAAGCATGTATCACTTTTCTTACTTTTTATAGGCTTGGTATAGTGAGTGTGAATGTTGCATAATTTCAGGGTGAGTCATCTGTACTCCATTCGAAATAAGATCATTTAAACAAATGTTTTTTACAGTCCGATCAACCAATTTTCAATTTTATTTTGTACTTATAAGGATGGCATTAAAAGTAAGAAAGTGGATACAATACCAACTATTTACTGCAGGTTTCATTTATCATGCCACCAATGCAATAAAAGTCAAAATCTGTAGAACGGACAGATGTTATGACTACCTACTGTGTTAGTCCTATTCAGAAAATCAATGGAAAGTTTAGCAATTGTAAAGCAGCTACTTAATTCTGAATTAACTATGGAGAATTTAATCATTTGTATCACAGGTGCCCATTAGTTCTGAGATTTTAAGAATAAAACTTACTCAGATGCAGCCATAGGTCATGATCATGCTTAATCAAAATTAAAAAAAAATAAAGTTCCATTTTCAAATAGAGGGTATTTGAAACATATTTTAAAATATAAAACACCCTTTTTTGACCTAGATCTCTTTATGGTTAATTATGCTATTATAAAACAGTGCTTATTTACCAGGATTATGTTTTTCTAGCAGCAGGAACATTGCCAGTGTTATATTCGGCATGCTTTGCAACAGCGGATCAACAGTTATGAAGCTTCCCAACTCGGACTCCTTTGCATTCTTCTCGGTCATCATCACTTTTGTTGGGACAGTCAGGATAAGAGAACCTTCTTTGAATTCTTTAGTTGCTTTCAGACCCATCTCATAACCTTTGAACTCCGAAATTTCAATACCTGTAAAATTATAAAAGAAAACTGTGAGATTTTCAATTTATGCAATATTTTAATTTCTCCATTATTATTTTAAAAAGTATAAACCAACACCATCTTGGAAATATGTTATGCACCAATACAAATTGTTTGTAATCAAACAATCTTTAGAATTTTCTTTGTGAATAAACTGTGACTCATAGATTTCACTAAGGTATTCCAAAACAAAGTTTTATGATTATTTATGTCTTACCATCAAGTTGAACATCATTCTGACTTAGCCATTTAATATACTTGTCGATATTCGACTGCCTTTGGTTCTGGCCACTTTTAGGCTGTGGACCTTCAAGATTCAGTATTTCCTTGATCAAAGCGTCGATTTCTAAATGATGCTCCCAACTTTTTAACACACTGTTAGAAGCCTGGAATATACCCGTCAGTCTCAACACCTTATCCACCAAAACCGCCAGTTCTTTTCTTTTTTGCTGTATGAACTTGTTGTTTTCCTTTCCTGCATTCTTCTTAGGATTTTGTTTTGATTGCGACTTGCGACCCATTTCGTATTTTAAAGTTACACTTCAAAGGTAAAAACCAACTAAAAATACATAAAGTAACTTAATCTAAAACGTGGGAAAATGCTAAAAATAGGTCTCCAAAATTTTGAAACCAATGTTTTCCTTTCAAAAGTCACAAGCAAGTGAAAGATCAGTGAAGTGACATAAAGTCTGGTTTACACTACATCCTGCATCCCGCCCGGATTTACCTTAAGCAGTGTCACTTCTATTTTATTTTGTCAACGTTGAATGTTAAAATCTTATTTCAAATTCAATGGTTGATGGATCTATCTTATAAGCGCGCAGTCATGATGGCAATAATTGATTGAAGATAATTTAACATAGCGAGTTATGTCTTCCAAAATAATTAATTAGGTTCCTACGTTAAACATAAAACTTGGTAATTATTATATTTGCTACGCAAATAATAAAATTACCGACATTAAAGGAGTTACAAATATTGTAAAATCTAAATATCATCATCTTCCTGCCCTTGTCCCATCTTATTTGGGGTCGGCGCAACACGTTTTTTTCTTCCATTCTATCCTGTCAACCGTCATACTATCACTAACTTCCTTTTCTTTCATATCACTGTTCACACAATCCATCCATCTTTTCTTTGGCCTCCCTCTCCCTCTCCATCCATTCACATGTATACTCATAACTCTTTTACTAACATGTGTTTCATCTCTCCTTTTTACATGACCATACCAAGACAAACGATTCCCCTTCAACTTTTCAGTCACTGGCGCCACTTTCAAACTTCCTCTAATATATTCATTTCTTACTTTATCCATTCTCGTCACACCACACATCCATCTCAACATTCTCATCTCCGCTACATGCAATCTTTTTTCATCCGTCTTTTTCACAGCCCAACATTCTGATCCAAACAGTATGACAGGTCTTATCACGGACTTGTAGATTTTACCCTTCAACTTGAGGGGCATCCGTGGGTCACAAATTGTTCTTCCAGTGACCTGTCGCCATTTCATCCATCCTGTATTGATCCGATGTGATACGTCTCGGTCTACCGTAAAAATCTAAATATAATATAAATTATTAAATGACACACTTTTTTATATTAGTGAAAAATCTTCCATCTGAATTTAAAAATAAATATATTTCTATAACCTTTTCTAAATACAGATATCAAAAAACAAGCTAATATTTTATTCATGTCACACATTTGATTATCTAACTTTGCATGATACTTTTATAATTTTGTATATTTCTAGTGTAGACCTTGCTTTGCAAAGTGTTCCATATTCCGTCAAACTTCATTTGTCATATATTTTTAGCATTGTATTGGCGAGAGTATATTTTATTTTGCACTAATCTTTATTTTTATTACGTTTTAAAAAGGCTGCTTAATTAATTTAAATTAACTATCTACTTCCTAATTTACAAATTTATAATTTTCAATTTATTTTAAACGTGAAAAATATTGTGAATGATTCAATCGATGCACTGTGAGCGAAACGAAACGCACTTAATGGCGGTAATTTGAAAAACTTTTGCGCTATGCTACCTATCCCTTGTGTGAAAATCTGTGAAAGTGGTTGAAATTTTATAGAATTGCTACCAATGGATGGTAGATTTAAAAAAAAAAATTAATCGTATTAATAGGTTTTGTAAGAAGAGAAAAGAAGAAGCGTTTTCGTACAAATAGGTAGGTATAGTAGGTACTTTTAAGTTGATTACAAAGGATCATCAACATATAAAACTCTTTGTCATCATCATTACCTACATCCGAAAGACTTCTGCTGCTATCCAGATGATAAAGCTTTGTAAAGCATGAAGAGAAATTCTGATTTTCTAGAACTATAATTCTAAAATCATACTTTTTATTGGTCACCATCTTTCTTCATCAATTTCAGTTTCTCTCAAAATGTAGATCATCATTTTCGAGAGGAAAAAGAAAAAGAGAAAAGAAGATTCTACAATTTAAGAAAAAACAAAGTACTTACTTATTAGTAGTTTCGAACTATCTATAGTCCAGTCAAATTAGACCAAAAAAATAAGGATAAGGTTAAAATAATTCACACCCACCTAAAGAAAGTTGTAAAATTTGTATTTTTATTGTATTTATCACATAGATGGGCAAGTATATGGCCAAGAATAGGCGATTCCCTTTATAGGATTGTTAAAAACACCATCATAAATGAAATCTAAAAAGTCCTAAACTAAATAAATAATCGGGGTCAAAGATCACAAAACGAGTTTTTCGCGATTTTCAGCAAAACGGTAAGTTTTATCACAAAATTAGCCAAGACAAAAATTGTAGATAAAATAAAATTATCTACAAAAATATCACAACAATTTTTTTCATAGAAGCCACCGTTTTTGAGATAAAATGATTCAATAGTTGAAAGAGTCCCTCTTTCATTCTTTTTCTATTATTCGTCATATTATGCACACGTTTTCACGCCACCTTTGAGGTAGTGTACTTACCTCAAAAGGAAAAAACGGAACCCTTATAGGATCACTTTTTTGTCAGTCTGTTTGTCTGTCTATCTGTCAAGACTCTTTATCTCTGGAACGCGTGGAGGTGTCGAGTTGAAATTAAAACCATAGGTAAACAATGCGTTTTACGCCATGCGACATCATACTGTCAAATCAAAGAAATTGGGTAGGGAGAGCAAAACATTTAAAAAAATTAATAAATTCGTAAACGAAAAAAGTTTAGTCAGAATCCAGTTCTTAAATTTTGCTCATCTCTGCGTCACTGTGTGAAGTGTCTGAGTAGCGGCAAATAGAAGAAGGCGAATTGTTCCCAACAATTAAAATAAGAAAGAAAATAGTTATTTTTTAACTAATTACGACTTAAACAATATATTTAACTAATTTAGATGAAACAATAACGTTTTGACATCACCTACATTTAACTAAGACTCAGTAATACAAAGCAAAAAAAAACCATTATTGATACCCAAATAAGTTTTCTTTGCAAACCGTACTTTTTAATCAGCATTTGACAGATCGAGGTTATTGGCTTTCCTATTCTTATTTGGAACGCATATTACTCAGGTCTGCTGTCCCTTGAAGCTGTAAAAAAATCAAACATGTAAGTTAGCGAAAAAAAAAGATATGGCCGTTTATGTGTACCTTAACCTTAAATACTTTACCATGACGTGTCTGGCGTGCGAGCGAGAAATAGGGATGGAGCTATACACCCTATATATCCATCCTTTTAACAGTTCAGTTTAGGTCGTCAAATGGATCGCGTTAAGAGCTCGTAGGGCCTCTGTATTGTAACTGAAGGCGGCAGAGACATGGATTAAGTATATAGGTATCAGGATACAGGACTCGATACTCAGGTACTCAGTAAGTTTCACTACCCTTTAATGGAGTGGATTTCCTTAGAGACCTTTGAAAAACTGAGATGAAGGCGAAGATAGGTGAGAAAAAATGATATTGTTTGTTTGTTGGGGGTAGTTACCCAGTTGGGTTAGGTTATTTAAAGGATCCCGAAACGATTACTTACCTAATTTTGATTGACAATGTTTATGTGAATGACAATGACAATGTATTAACGATTGCCTTAATTCATTAAACCCCAAGCGAACGCACCGGTTCGCTCTCTCAATGTCTTTCTAATGTGTCTCTAATTCCGGTATTCAAAAGGTTAAATGTTTAAAGTAAACGATCAATTTTTGCATTAATTAGCATCAATCACATAAATAATGACAATCGCAATTGACCGTTTCGGAGACCCTTAAAATTGATAGTAGATATTCACGATTGCATAAAAGTTTATAGCGTGGGGTGTGAAAAATGGACAACTGTGTTACTGTTTCAGTAGTCAATGCTCTGTAACTGATAACGACCACTATGTTACTTTAAAAAAATACTTGTTTACGAATAAAACTATTTATAGACCAACATAAGTAGTGATAACGGTAAGGCGAGTGCATCATTGGAGTTAGGAAATCCAATCCCGCAAACGTGGGATCCTGCAACTCTCTTGCGGGATCAGAATTGCGGGATTACCAAATTTGAGTTTTTTAATACATAATAAGAACTGATTATTTAAACCGATTATTTAAACCGGTGAATGTAGGGTTAGTGAGAATTGTCAGTATGGATGAAGTCAGAATAGCAGTAAGTGGAATGAAGAATGGTAAGGCTATTGGTCCAGATGGAAAACCAGCTGAAGTGTAGAAGTTATTGCGGGTGTATGGATGGACCTGGTTAGCTTTGTTCTTCAATAAGTTTTTGCGCAAAGAAGCCATACCTGATGATTGGTGCAACAGTTTTTTGGTGCTCACCTTTAAAAACAAAGGTGATGTTCTTGAGTGCAACAATTATAGAGAAATAAAGCTAATGTCACATACTATAAAAGCCTGGGAGAAAGTTATTGAGAGGCGGTTGAGAGAAGAGAGTGAAATTTTACAGAAACTATTCGGTTTTATACCTGGTCGCTGGACAACGGATGTCAATTTGGCTATACGCCAGCTGAGAAATACAGAGGTGCGCATAAAAACTTGCACATGGTATTCATTGACCTCGAAAAGGCATACGACCGGGTACCTCGTGAGGTTTTGTGGTGGGCCCTTAAGGAGAAAGTCGTGCCTGGGACGTACTCGTATGTGTAGTTGATACGAGCGATGTACAGTCGATGCAGTACCCAAGTCCGGTCTGGTCAGTGGGCACCACTGGTAGCTTCAATGTGTGTGTTGGTTTACATCAAGGGTCGGCTCTCAGCCCTTACCTCTTCCTGATGATATGGATGCTTCGGAGATTCAGGAAGAGGCTCCCTGGTTTATGATGTTTGCCGATGACATTGTGTTAGATGCCAAAGGTCTAGAACAGATTAGAGGTGTGGTGATACTGACTGGAGAGTGTTGACCTGAAATTGAGTAGAACCAAAACGGAGTACTTGTTCTGCGATTTCGGCGGTCTTTCCAATCCAGTGCCTTTAAGTCTCGCCGGAACGCCCATACCGATCTGCTCCAACTTTCGGTACCTCGGGTCGTTCGTCCAAGGGGATGGTGAGGTAGACTGAGATGTAACTATCAAAACAACCCCGAATGGATGAAATGGCGACAGGTCACGGAAACAACTTGTGAGCCACGGATGCCCCTCAAGTGCAAGGGTAAAATTTACAAGTCCGTGATAAGACCTATGTTGGGCAGTAAAAAAAATGGATGAAAAAAGATTACATGTAGCGGAGATGAGAATGTTGAGATGGATGTGTGGTGTGACGAGAATGGATAAAGTGAAAAATGAGTATATTAGAGGAAGTTTGAAATTGGCGCCAGTGACTGCAAAGTTGAAAGGCAATCGATGGCCTTGGTATGGTCATGTGAAGAGGAGTAATGAAAAGCATGTTACTAAAAAAGTTCTGAGTATACATGTAGGTGAATGGAGAGGGAGAGGGTTGATATGAAAGGAAAGGGAGTTAGTGATAGTGTGATGGACAGAATGGAAGAAAAAAACGTGTTGCGCCGTCCTCAAGTAATATGGAATAAGGAAACGAAGAAGAAGAAGAACTGATTACTTATTAGACCCAAAACAGACTTAAATAGTAAGTGATTTAACAACTTGAATTTATATGGAAAATAATTTTTTACAAGTTTTTACTTCACAGCCAAATAACTTTTGTATTTACATTTGGTATTGTATGAATTCTGTATGGGACTAGTGACACAGGACATGAAGGGGCATGAAGTGCGACGTGCAATTGACCAGTGTGGAGCGGTTCTGATCTGCCCATCTTTTTGAACTGCAGCCTCTTACTTGTTTGCCATCAACTACTTATTCAGTTACGACGATGAGCTGTTCAAGGTTGTGCGATGTTATTGTAGTTGTATGTAAGTATCTGTTTTTATAATTAGAGTTATAAGTTACTCTAAGTAAAGAAATAATTTAATTTAATCTAAAAGCATACAAACCTTTGAATTTTTTAATAATTTTTACTTTTTTATTATTTTTGTATGTACTTCCCTGGTAACTGTCGCCAAATAAAAAGATGAAACGTAAATTATATTATTATATTGTTCTTTAAAAGAAGCTGATTTTTATGCGTCAAAAATAATTATACTTAAGGGGCCCTTCTTCCGAAAGTTTAGGCATTTTACGCACCGAGACGGCTTGCGTCCGCGTTGCTCAGGAGCCGTCGCGATATGAACTCCAGTGACCTATGGCGGCGGGCGAGCACGCCACAGTATAGATAAATAAATCAGTATTTCAAATATTATTGGCGTGCTAGTAATAATAGCTTGTTTTGCAACAAAAACGTATAGCTTGATGTGCTGTCCACTGCACTATTGACTGTAAACACTAATACACTTAGGTATATTGTTATAAATGTATAACTTTTTTTTATTGCTTGGTAAAATCATCAAATGAGTCCTGCCGCTCTGGATGGAGCGGACTGTCAGACTTGTACTGACTAAAATCCACCCTGTTCCTTCGGTTGCCCTTTGCATTCCAGGGCCACGGTATTCTGATAAGACAGTCTCGTGAATGAAAAGGCAGGCGATGATCATTCTGTTGAACTTAAAGAATGGTTGTAGAAGATTTGGTGAGTAATATAATGAAAGACAAATATGATTAATTACACTGGTCTACAAAAATTTACTTTTTTTTTGCCACAAGAGTTTTTTTTGCTATATATGGTTTTATTTTGACTCCCTTTTGTAGGAAATAGATATCGAATAAAATTGTTAGCCATCGTTTTTTTGTGACAGCAGTGACTGTCCATACAAGATACAAGTGTGTATTTGTCATGAAAAATATTGATACTTTACTTACAATTAAATTAAAAAATACGTCTTTTTAAACCATATATTATGATTTTCTGGAATATTTAGCTTGAGGCTGGTCTACCACAAGTATCCAACCAAAAATTGCTAATATTCAAGGACTCCATTTGCACTGGTACGGGTTTTTCATGATGAAAATGACCTGCCGCAACCTTTCTCCTTTGTGTTGGGCATTGGATCCCAGATTTTTGGTACGGAAGCCAAAATGTGATTGTAAGTGTATTTAGAGAGACAAATTATAACTCTATGCTTGATATGTTTTAATTAGGTCCTCTATGAGATCTGTGTAGTCATTTGTTTCGTAATATATAAAAAATAGATCATTTTTTTAAGTTTGTTATAAATCACCAAAAAGATGATTGAGGAACACTAATAACTGACTCAAACTAGATTAGTTTGTGTCAGTTATTAATGTTCCTCTCTTATTGGGTATAAAAGCTAAATCATGAATTTTATTTGCAGTTACAATACACGTAGTTAGTAAATCATGGTATTAGTTCCTGCGCAATGTTTTATTTGGCATTGCAGGTATTGCTATAGCAACACTATCAGAAAGCGTTTGTATTGCAGAACGCACACTTACATATTTTACAGTGTATGCGTTATATTTATCACTTTTGCCATATAAGTCTGGCAAAACGACCACAGACACGTAGTGTGTCTGTGGTCTTTAGGATCCTGTTCAAAACATAGGGTTTCCGAAGCCATTAAGCGCAGTCCTTTTGTCGAATTTGTAAAAATCTTTACTCTTGTTGTAGATCTCATATGAAGCACTCACTTTACTTTGAGGAGCCACGGAAAAACCAAAATTATCACGATAACACCATTTTACCCAAGTCAGCAAAATTTCTTCATTCACTTTTAGAATTTGGTTCACCACATACCTACTCGGCAGAAACTGTGAGGGTAAATGAAACCCACATCTTCTTTATGTGTTAAGAAACCAACAACGAGTAGCTTATGCATGACAAACTCACAATTGAGCACTACATTTGTTGCAATTCGAGCGCATTTAGTGGAAAGTTCGGTAAAATTTTAAGTGGCAGTCACAAAAAATCTGAGGCTAATAAAAACAAAGTATGTAGTGTTTTATGATGAGGGTAGATACTTTAGTAAAAATAAGTAAACACAATCTCTGTGGGAAAAACCTTGTCGACCAGTGTTATAATATAATAAAATAAAATATATAGTACCAGCATAAAAATTAATATTCATAAAAAATAAAATTCATAAAAATTTTGTGGTCGTGTGCTAGGTCCAGGTTCATTTTCATCGACCGATATATTCCTCAATGCTGGGCGCGAGTCTCTTCTAAGAGGGTCAAAGCCACAGTCCTCATGGCACTCCCCTCCGCGTTGGGAACTAGGACCTGATAGCAAATCAGGATTGTTTTGCGTTAGAGATTCCTCATTTTCCTTATTTTCGGATTATTTGTTCTCTTCAAGTGTCAGATTTCTTATGCCCATACCACGCGTATGTCAGGGGTTCACGATTTCAGGAAGTAGGCATTATATAGCATTATATATAGGTTCAACGTTATAGTAATCATCTTCCTCTTCTTGATTTTCAGCTTTAATGGAATCATCTTTGTCTTTTCTAGTTGTCCTTTGAAATTTGTCTTCTTCATTTTTAGCTTCAACAATAATGGAATTATCTTCGTCATCCCTAGTTTTTCTGCAACAATGGAATGTCATTAACGTTATGAAACGGAAGTTTCAAAGTCACCGAAATAAACTTTAACAAAAAATCATTTACTGCCATGTTACATCCCATTATAGGATACATAAGACATGTGATAAGTAAGAAAACTAAAGCGCGACGGGAGATAACGTCAAACTTGTAGCGAATGAATAAAACTGCTCCGCCACAGTATATAATGTAATATGTACATAATGTACTTACGTATACTGTCCCTCTTTAGAGTGCCCATCGGTACTTTTTTTGGACATCAAAGTACCTTTTCCGGTACGTGGTCTCAGAGCACTGGAATGGAATAAATTTCATTACATATTTTCAAAAAAATCAAATTAACAAACACTAATTACTAGAGTTTAAATAAAACCTGATACATATATAAAAATCTCGTGTCTTGACCAGTTTTTTGTATATATTTGGTAGGTTTGAGAATAGGTCATAGGCTATTTCTATAGCGGCCGGCCGATTTCTACCTACTAAACGCAGCGCGACCATAAACCGTGCTCTAGGTACTTACCTAGTGAGTACAAGTAGTGACCGATAGCCATTGTTCAATATCTTTCAAATCTTCATAAACATAATAAAAGAATGTAATAATAATAATAAACTTTTTACTTTACTTTTTATAAGTGTATCGCAACTAAAAAGTGTGAAATAAATAACTATTTACAAAAAAATATTTTTTTGTAAAAAGTTTCTAAAGTGCATCTTATTACAATTCTGATAAGTCCAAACACGGCTAGGTTACATTGATTTATTACGGAGTTCCAGTGCCTACATTCCGGCTTCATCATCATCATCAGATCACTTTGATGATACCATTTTCAACACTATTCAGAGCCATTAATTTATTTGTATTATCATAGTCGCTTAACTATCTCCATAGTGATATCTATGCGAGTATGAAGATCCGTTGACCATTTCTGGTCTTCTTCATCAGTTCCATTTCATCAAATGTTACTTTTCGACTGTAAATGCTTAATTTCTCGATAAAAATACCAAAATCATATTACAGTTGGCTATAATATTTGAGGAGTTCCCTCGATTTCACCAAGATTCCATCATCAGATCCCGATTTGGTGACTATGGGACCATTTGGGAAATATACCCTTTCCAACAAAAAAAGAATTTTTCAAATTGGTTGGCAGCGACGAAGTTATGCGCGAACAAACATTAAAAAAATCATACAAACATCCGAATTGAGAACCTCCTCCTTTTTTAGAAGTCGGTTAAAAAAAAAAAACAACAAACCTAGGTACTTACATCTCCTTGAATTTGATCAGGATGCAAAACTGCACTTTTTAAAGGTTTAAGAATGTTTCCATGATAGATTTAAAATTCTAGTCACACTGACTTCGCTGGTCTGTGTAGAGGAGTAATTATATTGTGACGTATTTATAGAATAAATACTTACGCAATACACTTTCGGATTTTCTTCACTTCAGATACCCTTTTTTTCTTAATTTTGTTTTTTCTATTCGCGATTGCAATTACTTATAATAAAACACGTTTATTTACGCGCGCGGCAACGAAAATGTATGGTCGCGAGCAAAACTTGCATAGATCCTCCCTCGATGACGTCCGGCAGGACAATGGCGCGGTGCGCGCGTGCCGTTTTCACGTATTTATTTTATATTAAAAAAAATAAGTGCCATATTATAAATTTATCCAAAAATATCCCTGTCAAACCCGATTAGTAAATGAAATGTAAAATTTCCATAAAAGTTGCGTTCCCCCAAGTCTCATAAAACTTAAAATACTTTCAAAATCGACTTTATTTCAGATTTTTTTTTTATCGAGTGGAATGTTAAATAATGTGTTTTTAACCAAAAAAGTCACTAGATTAAAGATGTATCTGTACTATATATTTTTTTCCGGATTTAAATATGATGATTTCTCTGAAAACAACTCGATCTAGAAACGTAAATTTCGAAAAAGGGGCCCTTAATGAATTGTTAATTAGTGATGCCCATTATCTCTACTTAGGTACATCATTTTAAAATGTTTTTTTTTTTATAATTATTAAATGGGATTTATCATTGTTATTTTAATAATAACTTTTTGAAACAAAAAAAAAACTGGATTGATGAATTCGACCCCACAGGCCTGCATTTCCGACGTCTGGCTCCCAAACTAAATCGGACTGGGGCTGCGCTCTCGCGGCTCCTGCCCAACCTTGGGGGTCCAGACGCCTCCTGCCGGAGGCTCTACGCGGGGATCGTTCGGTCCATGGCCCTTTATGGCGCGCCGGTGTGGGCGCCGGGGCTGCGGAAGCAGCCGGCGGCCCGGCTGAACGCGTGCCAGAGGGTCATGGCCATACGGATGGTACGAGGATACCGGACGATTTCCCGCGAAGCGGCGAGCCTTCTTGCTTGCCAGCGACCATGGGAACTGGAGGCAACAGTCCTTGCACTCATGCACGAACGGCGCATGGAGATGCAACGCCGGGGCGAAACTCCGCTGCCGCAACAAGTCGCGGCATGGCGGACAGAGTTCCGGCGAGTTCTCATGGTGAAATGGCGACAGCGACTGTCGCGACCCCGTGCTGGGCACGCCACAATTATGGCGGTAAGTCCCCTCTTTGAGGCGTGGTTGGAAAGACCTCACGGCGTCCTCACATTCCGCATGACGCAGGTCCTCACCGGACACGGTAAGTTCGGGAGGTTCCTGCACCGGATTCGTGCGGAAACGACGCCCGGGTGTCGCCACTGTGTGGCCCACCCGGAGGACACGGTGGAGCACACGGTGGAGGTGTGCCCCGCTTGGGCAGAGCAACGCCGTGACCTCGTGAGGGCAATCGGCGGCGGTGATCTCTCGCGCCGGGCCTTGGTTCAGGCCATGCTCCGGAGCGAGGAGGAGTGGCAGGCGGTCGCCTCTTTCTGCGAAGCAGTAATGCTAGCTAAGGAGGCGGCCGATCGCGTGAGGCAACGGTCCTTACGCTCCAACCGCCGCCGGGATTCCGATCCCGATTTCCGGCCACCGTAGGCGCGGGCTTGCAGACGGCGAGCAATGGGTGGCTCGCCGTCTGACCGTCCGGTAACCGTCCGGACCAAGCCCAAGTCGTCGACGGCGCGTTTTGTTCCACGCGCGCCTCAAGGAGATGTCAGCAAATCGTAGGGGCCCAGCAGGGTCGAAGCCTACTGGGGCCACGGGTAGTGTGAAAGCGGAACCCGGGGCCCTGGGACGAAGGCAACGAAGGAACAGGAGTGGGTTTTTAGTCAGTAAGAGTCTGACACTATCTCCCGCTCCGCCCAAGAGCGGGGATGTCATTAGGATGATTTTCCCACCCAATAAAAAAAAAAAAAAAAAAAAACCCCACAGGCCTGCGAAACAGCGATTTTAAAGCGGGATTTGATTCCCTAATTGCAATATTATTTGTGAAATCAAATAATTTAATTTACTTATTTATTTTATTTTGAGGACAAGAAACCTGCCATGAATTTTAAAACGAACCAACAAATTTTTTGGTGGTAGTGTTCACCATAAAATACAAAAAAAAAACATTATTATCGCTGAGTGCAAAACCACAAGCAAAATTGAGTGTATAAAAAAATATTTAAAGCTGTCGAATACGACTGACAGCTAATTAGCTGCCTAATTAGGCATCGAGGCAATTTTACTGCTTTGTGTACTTACAGAAATCACAATGACTGTCTTACACAAAGGTTAGTTTAAAACCGAACTAATAACATCTTAATATTTTGTGGAAGCACTGGGTCTTGCTACAGTTCCCAAGTTTACGGCTTGAATTATTTGATTGTGGGCTCATTATCAGTTCCTGCTATCTTACATGGTCTAAATAGTGAAATCTGAAATGCCGCTCGTGGTCAATAACTTGATGATTGAAGGTCTAAAGTTAAAAAAAAAGTTCTAATTAGCCTAAGTATTTATATATTGTTCCTCTGCAGGGCAAAGTCCTTTCCCACAGATCCAATACTGTTCTATTTATTTGTATCCTCTCTCCTTTCCACTTAATACGGTTCACTCTTACGAGCATACGATCCAAAAAGACCAACTCCCAGGTTCATGCGCTTTATTGCTCGTTGGCAATTGTTTGTCATGAAATCATGACGTCAGAACAAAGGAATCGGAGGCGTGGCCGAATCGAGGCGATCGATGAAAGAGAATCGAAACGAAACGGTCGTAATTTGGCTAGGCCTTCTGATTGGTTAAGACCTTGGAGCGGACAAATTGGAGCGCCGAACGTAATAAATGTGTCGATTGCGTTAACGTAAAAACAACTCGGACTCAGCGTAATGATCATGATAGTGATGCAACGAAAGTGCCTTAACGGAAGCAGAAACAGAAACAGATGTCAAAAGTAAATCTTTGCAGAAGCGGAGCCGGAAGCGAAAGTGATAATACTATGAATAAAATAATACTTTACTTGATTACAGTAGGTATTCGAAATTAAACAGAGGTAAATTATATTTAATAAAAAGTCATTTGGCCGCTTTTACACCTTTGAGTCTGTTTCGGTGTTTCACATCATATTATATTAAACCAGTTCCGCTAAATATTACTGCTCACTGGTTACACTGCTGGAGGGGGGGGGGGGATTGATTGGCATACCTATTATTGCCAACACAAGAACAAAACAAACAACAAACATAAGAAAAATACAACAGAAGTTTTACGTGCTTACGCTAAACGTGATGCGCAGAATGAACAAACAAAATCCTCCCTTCCACGCCTTTTTCGTCGTGTCCAATCGTCTACGAGCCCCGCATCCCCACGCTCCTCGTTGTATTCTTGATCTCGTACTTGATACCAAGCTTGAGATCCTGATCGTATTAATAAACGAGATACACAAACCCAAGCTCAAGCTCAAGCCCGAGCTCAAGTTTCAGCTCAGGCGTCATCAGCTGAGTGTTGACTGATTAATAAACGAAACTCAACACTTAAGTTTACAACAATTTGTGTACTTAAGATGCCAGATCATGAGTGCAGACCGACCGGGATTTGAGGTCGTGATTAGCGTAGTGCGAAACATTGAGTTTGTAAATATTTTAAGTTAAATTATTACGATAAAATAGAGTAGAATTTGCGATATTGATGCCTCAAATCCTTTTGAATGGGCAAGTGTAAATTTCAAAAAAAGATTCGTATTTGTTGGAGATTCAGTGTTTTTACATATTAGACTCATTAATAAGACCCATTAGTGAAATAAAATACGTAAAAAACTATTTGAAGACATACCATCGATATTCTTATTTTATTTATATTTTTTATAGTTTGTAAAAATGTATTGTTTTAGGTACCTATTTAGTCTATATATTATTACGGTAATTAATCTATGATATAGCAGTAATCTAACGTGACGAATTTTGTTTTAAACTTCGGTCAAAATGACGTAATCGTTCACGTGCGGAACTTGAGTACATCGCATTGAGGAGCTGATTTTGGTAACTGAGATTCTGTACTCATGTATTTATTAATTAGCAATAATCTTGAGCTTCTGACATCGTATAATTGTGGATCAAATGATATTGCACTTGAGGACGGAGTTGAGCACCGTTTATTAATACGGGCCTAATCATGAGTGGTGTCATGTCCAGTCGTGTCCAGTGGTCATGTCAGAGATTGTAAATGGAGTCGAGGTGTCGTCACTGTCTATAACGTGTCTGATGCTAGGGGAATATATGCCTCAGCAAATTCGACCTAATTGTATTACAATGTCTAGAGAAAGAATAGCTTATGGTGGGTTAACTTTCAATATTGTCGAATGTACCAATAAGAATAAAAAGGGTGTTTAATTATTCGATTCGATTTTTGTATCTCAAGTGTCTGCAAAACTGGACAATATTGAAACAGGCGCGATCTCGGTAAAATGGAACTGTGAAATTTATTGTATTGTTGACTACCTCAGCGAAGTTTACCGAGATGGTTGACTTGATACATTTGCTGAAAATGTTACAATAACATTAGAATGTGTAAATCTAAATTGTAATGGTAAACAAATTAACTCATTATATGAAGACATCGACTTAAAGGACTTTGTATCCAGGTCAAATAAAAAAAATAATAATAATAAGAACAAAAAAGATACATAAATGATACAAATTATTAGAATAGAATACATACATATTTTATTCACAAAAATATTATAGTCCAAAGATTTGAAAAAAAAAACAAAGCCAATTTAATATAACGCCACGGTCGATTAGGCATTGATAACTAAACTTTGCCTGGCAATGACAGTGGTGCACCGAGCATTTGGCACCCGACCGGCTAGTTCCCAGAAAAGTTATTTGAAACCGCCCCACTTTTGGGGCCAGAGAAAGAATTGTTCAGCATATTAATCGAGTTGCAGAATGTGGCATAGTTGCAATGAAATATTAAATTCATAGCTGTAGTTGTCACATGAAAGAGTTCCAAAATAGTTTTATGGAAGGTATCGTCACCTGTTCTATTGGACAATGTGTGATACATCCATGTATTACGTAGTTATTAACTTTTCCCGCGGGTTTGCCCCTGTGCTATTCCTATATATATACATAATCGGAAACTACCTTTTCCGGGAAAAATAAAGCCGAAGTTACTCAACAATAGTACATATATGTAGGTATTTATCTGTCTATCATTGAAAGAGTTTTTGTAATAGCACCAATTCTTTTTTCCTTTCACCTTATACCTTAAATTAAACAGTTTTACTTTTCTTTTAATAGAGAGAATAATTTATAAAACAAATCAGCCTAATTTCTTATACCGTTAAACGGGGTGAATAGGAATGCAGGGGTGAATAGGAACAAAATTTTGGTTACGTTTTTCACATTGGTTTATATTAATATAATTGATTTCTATCAAAGTATCCGTTTTTATTACAATTAATGAACAAATAGGAGTACTGAAATGCTGGGAAAAACTGTTAATTAACGCGAAAATCCCCTTCAAACTTTTGTTCCTATTCACCCCTGCGTTCCTCTTCACCCCGTTTGACTGTACCTAAAAAACTTTTATTAAAATTATAGAAACACGCATTAGGTACTGTCGAACTAAGTAGATGAATAGCAACCGTCAGAATAAGCTGACTTCCGTGGAGGATTTTCCATCACCGACCGTTAGATAATATGGTCCAAACAGTAAAAAATATTTAGAACTAGCTTTTGCCAGCGGCTTCGCTCACATACATAAAATATAGGAAGCCTATGTCACTCAGGAATAAAGCCGCTTTCTATCGGACTTAAAACTGCTAATGAATAGGATGTTTATTTTGGTTTAAATCACTTTCAATTGGGAAATTTTATCTAACGAATAACTTTCCAACAAAATTTCCTAAACGAAAACTATTAAACCAAGAACACAAAGTTTTTTTGTTAAAAGAAAGTCATAGGTATAAGTCATTGATATGGCTTGCCCTTTGAAATGCATAGTTTCTACGCTGGTAACGTTGATATGAAAAAACTTTTTTTTATTACCTTTCATGATTGTAAGTACTGCAATATTACAGAAAATACAAAATACAAAGAAACCAATAAATACCTAATTTCGAAAAGAATAACGTACCTTTAATATAACGTTTATTTGAACTTATAATTCACCCATTTAAAAAAACGCAAATACGTATATAATGTAGAAGTGTAAATATAAAATTCCTCGGTATGCTGCATTGGTCGATTACCTATTCTAGAAAACCTTTGGCAGCATCAAATAATTTGAAATATTTAATTTCCTTACGAAACAACAAATATAATCGACCTAGGTGTATGCTACTTCGAAATATATACGCTCATTCAATTTAGATATTCAATATAATAAATATCTAATAGTAATATTTTTCATCAGCAAACTTAAAGATCTATTAGGTTAGAAACAATATTCTTATCCTATGTTAGAAATAGTGACAGTATATATTCCATAAGTGCACTTACAAAGGCTATCTTGGCTTCCGGCTACAACATGCCGATTGCTGTTGGGGCTGTCAGGGAGTCTGTTCAGCATTAAGGCCGTTTTCTTTCGAAGCACAGTGTCAAAACTGTTAGTGCGAGTCTCGTCAAACATTGTTGACACGCTGCAGAACCAAGGCAGACGCAAAAGCGCTTTAAATGTATTACTCTTTTGGATCCGCAACGCACTGTAAGACTTTTAGGTGTGATTAAACCACAGGCCTCGCGAGTAAATGAAGTGCACTAAGCTTTAAAAAGCTTCACCTTGAGTGCCGCTGTACAGCGAGAGACAAGGTGAGGCTGCATAATAACTCGAACTGCGTTCCCTTTCCATATCTGCATCGACTTTCATCTCATTTATCACCAGTTGCCCCAGGTGCCCCAATCGTATTAAATAATGTGGCTTTTATGTATAAAAGCCACATTATTTAGTACAATTGGAGGAATGGGTGTCGGGACTCTCGGTACTGGATCTGAAGACCATGTATTTGATAACGAAAGTGATGCTTTACCAAAGCCACGTTCAGCAAGAATTTAAAAAGTTTTAGGTACAAATGGATTTTTGCCAGTTTCTTCGCACGTCACGGAGACTAATATGGAGGCCAACACGTTATATTGCATCTGCTAATAGATGTCATATTTCTGCCTTCATCTTAATTTATTAGGGGTTTTCTCCCGATCTCTCTTTCGGTAACTCTTTCTAACAATCCTGCAGCCCTAGTGAGCTCCGTTTGTTTGCTGACATCTCTTTGAGGTGCGCGTGGGACACCGACCTGGATCTAGTTCTGATCGAATGGCGAGAGACCCATCAGTCACCATTCACAACTATCTTTTCTTTTTTTTTTTATTGGAATCTACCTACCTGTGGTAATTGTGCACTTGTAACGTAATAATTATCTACATGCATTGGAGTTTATGCCCAACTAGCATAATATGCTGTAAAAAGTCAGAAACATGTTTCTATTTCAGCTACTGATGGTGAAACGGATCTTTAAAAAGTTAAGTAAATGATTTGTGTACGTTCTCATGTTGGGCGCACTTATCCCTGCTTTAAATGATGTAAACATCGTAAGATTATAACAGCCGAAGAGTCGAAAAAATATCGAGTAATCGTAACTCAAATGTTACTAGTATTACCTATTATAAACATCAGAATGCCATTATTCCACGCATCAACTTTTTCCAAGTCGATAGAAGCTCTTTTATTCGACTTATTTATTGTAATATAGCAGTGCGGTTGCAAAAAGTTGTATTATATGGATAGAAATAAGAACAAATGTAATATGGTGAACTTGGAAAGGCACAGGTAAATTTTCCAGTGAATCCTTGAGTATACCTGCCTACATTAAACTAGGAAACCAATAAAATAAGAAAATACAAGTACATTATATATAGATACTGCAACAAAACGATGTATCTTTAAAGTTCCCTGTTCAAGAACAGATATATTTATGAGATTTGTGAAAATCGGTTGAATCTACTCGTACCATCCTACGCAAACAATGATGGATGGCTTCCGAACTAAATGCTAAAGCTTTATAGGTATGTTGGTAGTTATTCATAGCCAATGACATATTGCCTATTCAGTGTGTGTAATTGTTCTCAGTAAATAATTTATTATAATCTAACTGCAACTTTTTATGTTTGAAGCACTGAGATACTAAATGACCGGGTCCAGTGAAGCGTTATAGGCTCCCTTCTTAAATCTGTGGTTATAGGACATCTCGCTCATTCTCATCCTTAATGTAGGTACAACTATTTGTACTATTTCCTCAGGAAGGTGGTATAATGCCACATTGTGTGGCTGTGTTGTGTGTTTAGTGTGAGGTCTAAAAAATTGGTACCAAGAAATTATATGAAACTAGTTAATTTTGTACTGTTTACCTTATTATCTTTTTACCCGACTGCAAGAAGGGTTATGTTTTTCGCACGTATCTTGTATGTATGAATGTATGTATGTTTGTATGTTATATTCTTTATAACCACATATCTTCCAAACCGTGGAACGGATTTATATAATTAAGATATCGTTAGATTCGTGTTCTTTAAAAAAAACACAATTTAAAACCTTAATTCCGGTGGTCGGAGGGACATCCTGAATGGATCTCCTCTGACCCGCAGAACGGAACTAAGTAAGAAAAAACTAACGGAATTAAGCCCCGTACCCGCGAGAATATAAAAAGTAGCTTAAGGTACTCATTATAATATTAGCTATATCCCAATGAAAGTTCCATTAAAAAAGCCCAAGTTACTCCTTGTAAAATCAGCTATCCCTCAGTGAAAGTCCCTCAAAGTTTGTCCAGCCGTTTCGAAGATGTTCTGTATTCCCGGGAATTAAGATGAACTACCGAAGATGCCTGCCCTCGAGAAATAAGTCTCATCCCGCGGAAATATAAAAATTAGATTAAATTACTCATTATAACATTAGCTAAGTATATCCAATAAAAAGTAGCTTATGTAACTACTTGTAACATTTGCTATCTGTCAGTGAATGTCCTGTCAAAATCGGTCTAGCCGTATCGGATTTTAGCCGGAACAAACTGATAACTAATTAAAATTTTCTAAGTTCACGTTTTAGTTATAGGTGTTACACTTTGATATACATTTAGTAAACAAATGTTTTTTAGGAACATATTCATTGCAACAGTCGGGACCCATTAAAATAATCTAGACTAAAATCATTCCATGTAATATGGTTCCCGACTGTTGCAATCTAATTGTTTCGTATTAGGATTTATTATTTGTTTTATTTTATGTGTTAAAATTAATGCAATTAAATTGGTTTCTACGCTACTGGACTGAACTTGTTTTTTTCTTTTCAGTTTTTATTTAAAGATATTTTTTCGAAGCCTGGTTTTTTTATTATTATTTTATTAGCTGTCCCCCACTGTTTCACCCGCATCTTTAGTTACTGTTCCGCTCCTATTGGTCGTTGCGTGATTTTATATAGCCTATAACCTTCCTCGATACATGATTACAACTTTTTTTTTCTTGAAAAAAAAGGTTTTATTTATTTAATTTAACTCATCAATATTTACAATTAGCTCTTTCAACGACATAACCAAAAAAAAATCTTTAGCTTTTTAATGTTAGTATATTATTATGTATGAATCTAGAACGAATGTTCCTGTGCTTGTTCTTCGCCGGCGTGGATCTCTTGTTGACACATATCAAGAAAATTCTAGTCTCAGATTACGTAGATTTTCTACAGTATTCTTATAACTTTAGTCGAATTGCGTCCATCTTTATATTGTACGTAATAAATCAATTATCATTTTCTTATCTATGTAGCGTGGAACCACCCAAGAGGAGGAGAGTTGACCTAACTTATACTAAGCTTCAATATCTTTTGGTTAATATTGAATAATAGCTATAAATAAAATTTTGACATCATCTTACTCATACCTAATCATATCTACTCGTTGGTAATAATATATCAAATGTTGTATAAATGTTCTTAAGTATATTATGTTTTGCCAATGTGTGCGAATATCTTCGATACCTACCAACGTAAGTACATGTGTTTGTTAATATTGAAGATAATGAATCATTAATTATTAGGTATAATTATCTCCTTAAAGGAACATAAATAAAGCTCAAATGGTTTGAATGGTATAATTATTGCGAATATGTCTTTATCTTAATTATGATAGGAATTGTTAGTGTCTGAGAAAAAAATGTACTATATATTTATGGAAGTTTGAGTTGAAAGCATTTAATAAGAGTATTTTTTACATTAGACTTATAACAGCATTAGACGCAGAAACACAAAACTAAAAAAAATATTTTTTTAAACATATGAATTTCTAAACCTGAGTTTTATCAGCACTTAGATAGATAGTAGATATATTCTTTATTTTACCCCAAAAATACAAATTATATTAGGAACTTAAAATTAATAGAGTGTCACAAGGCGGTCTTATCGCTAAAAGCGATTTTTTACAGACAACCTTTGGACGAATTTGACAGAGAAGGAGAAAAAAGATACGTAGATAGTACCTATATGCACTATCCTTACCAAATAATAAATAATACCATCGCTAGTTATCATCTCTTTGATCAATAACAATAAAGATAAGTAAGCTGGTACTTCTGGTTTTGTTTCTTCGTTTTGACTGCCGAAATAAAAGCTATTTTCCAATGTTCATCCAAGACGAGTATTTTTTTGGTAAAAAGTATTTTAATTTTTTTGTGAAATTAGAGTGTACCAGGGCAAAATGTAAGTATACATCTGCATTCTTCTTCAGAGCGTACCGGCGATGTTATAAACTGGTGGAAAAAAACACAGACATAATATAATCACAGCAATCGTGGGTCTCTCTTAGTTTTGGGAGAGTTCCATGGTCTGTCTTCGGAGATCTATATTAGATCCATTAGATTCTAATATATTATAAACCAAACCTTTTTCTCAAAAATACGCCTTCAAACAACGAAAATCTCATTTAAATCGGATTAGTAGTTTTTGAGAAAATCGCGGTCAATATAATAAATACATAAAAAACTTCACAAAATGAGGTTCCTCATTTTTTACCAATTTATTTTTAACTTCCCTTTTTTTTCAAGAAAAAGGGAAGACGATGATGTTGATAATAATTCCGGTGGTTAAGGAGACTTTTGGGTTTCTAAATAGAGAGACTTTAAAGACTGTAATTTCATTTGATTAATCATTCTTACATATTGTAAAACAAAAGCCCATCGCGTATGTCTGTCTGTATGGTCGTGATAAACTACTGGACCGACTTTAATACGATTTTCACCAATAGACAAAGTGATTCATGAGGAAGGTTTAAATGTAAAGTTACTGTGGCCCTGGAACGCAAAGAGCAACAGCCCCCCTAGCCAAATTACGATCGTTTCGTTTGCGTCGAACGCCTCGAGTAGGCCACGCCTCCGATTCCTTTGTTCTGACGTCATCTCAACGCTCAGTTACGTGGTCAGAACAAAGGAATCAGAGGTGTGGCCTACTCGAGTCGTTCGACGCAAACAAAACGATCGTATCGGCTGAAAGAAAACAGATGGGTTTTTCAGCTAAAATTTGTCTGTCACTTCCTCTCGTTCCGCCCAAAACGGGAGAGGAAATTTGATGCTTTTCCTACTAAAAAAATACATTGAAAATAATAAACCCTATCTAACATGACATCAGATAATGCAATTTACTGCAGGACTGGCACAAAACAATGAAATTATTATTAATGACCTACAAATATTTCTCGGAACGCGTATTGTTTATCATGTTAAGTTATTCTAATCTATTCCTTCAAGGAGTTATTAAACATCAGCTGTCAACATGAGAAGTTAAAATAGATACTGCATGCTCAAGATCTTAGTGATGACCATAAATAATTTAAAACTTGTAATAGCAATATACCTTGTTTACATATCTAATAAAGGCAATTTACAATTGTACAACCTTTAGTACCGGTCCATCTTCTTCTACTTAAAGCATTACATAGCATATTATAAGCATATATTATAAGCATAATCAAGATTTAAATTCAACGGTCCGGACTAAGCGTTTCGCTTCGTCGTTTATACCGCGTACATCGAAGGACTGGAACAATTTGCCTGCTGCGGTCTTCCCGTCCAACTATGATTTAGGTGTCTTCAAGGCTAGAGTGAATAGGCTCTTAATAAACTAGTGCGCCTCACCATCAATGATTGCATCACTGCTTACCATCAGGTGGGATCGCAGTTAAGCACTGGTTTATATCAATTAGAAAAAAAAAGACATCATATTTCCGCGGGCCTCCGGTTTTTTTTTTAAGTGCGAAATCATGATACAACATTTTGGGAACACAGTTATTGTGCGTACAGCTTTAGAGTAGAATTCCTTGCCGGTGTCTCTGTTTCCTGATAGCTACAACCTAGGGGTTTTTAAGACAAGAGTGAATAAGTTATTTCTTAGGCAAGCGTGATCCGTCGTCGACCTATACCGATATCATCGCTTACCATCAGTGGTCAAATGCGAGCCTATCCACAATAAAATTAATAATTTCTGCCACTCTAAGGTAGAGTGAAAGAGCGTGTCAAACTTTAACTGACTATAACCCACCTGTGTTCTTTCATTTGTAAAGCTACTAATTTTATTTGCCTTTCGAATATCCGACAAGTCATACCACTTTCTTACGTGAAACTGCTGCACTACAATCTTCACTCTGTTAAAGATGGTGGAACAGTAATCCACATCATCATCATTTCTGCTGACAGACGTCCACTGTTGTACATAGGCCTCCCCAAGCGTCTCCACAACGATCGATCCTGTGCGTCTCGCATCCACCCTATTCCCGCGACTCACCAGATCGTCGGTCCACCTTGTGGGAGACCTTCCAACGCTGAGTTTTCCGGTGCGCGGTTGCCACTCTAGAACCTTTGTTTGGATGTCACATACCTTAAAATTTTCAGTTTTAGAAAAATAGAAAAAAGCGTGATGAAATTTTATAAAAAATAAATTTTAAAAGAAATTTTGCTGTTGCCATGTTTTTTGGTCTGTCTCTTGTCTTTTCAAAAAAGAACTTTTAGCAATTCTTATTTTTAAATCAATGGTTTCCTTTCTTGTGCTAAATGCTCTTAAATAGTTTGAATATATCTAATATAGGTCGGTTTTATCCATCACTAAACATGGCAAAATAGGGGAATATAGACCCCCTCCCACACGCTTGTGCCGTGCTCCTGACCAGACTATGGCTCAATTACTAGAATGGCCGAAGTGTCCCTACATCTACACTCTGGAGGACCTTAAAAACGCCAATGATGCCGCTATAAACATAAAGTTATTGTGCCCAAATATTTTGAGAGAAAAAACACCATCGATTCGAAAATAAGAATCGCTACATTTTATTTTTCAGACTCAGTCTACAGCAGGATTAGGTCTTAAAAAACGCCAAGACTCATGTCTCATGTAGCAGAAATTGGTTGTTTGTCTTATAGCACATTGGCTTACATTAGTCACGCTCGCCATGCTTACATCCTTGTGTAAACGTACAAAAAATAAAGAACACGACTTGACAAAAGTTAGATCATCTTATCGTTTATTTTTTACGTCCCAGATGATCCTATTATTAAGGTTTTAAGTCGTACGACCTCCGATTATGGTATTAGTCATCAATTTATCATTGGCAAGGTCTTAGTTCTAATTTCCATTTCAACTAGAATCAGCTGTAGAGGATCACGTCATTTTGAAAAATTGGTTTACAGTTGATAGATAAATATCCTTCATGATGGCTCTTATTTTTAAGAGACTAAATCTGTAGTCAGGGGCGTAGCTACCGCCGTATCAGCCGTATCAATTATATAGGGCCCCCAAGCTACAGGGGCCTCGACATGTGTAAAAATTCGTAACATATTATCCAAAAACTTCAATCCCTTATTGATGAGAGGTGCGTGGTTAATAAATAATTACTAAATTATAGGATGATCCACTTTTAATGCTCCGTTCGTTCTAGCATTCTCTACATAAAATTATAACAAAATACTTAATTATTACTTAATTAAAATACTTAATAGAAGACTATTCCAGAATACTCCAATAAACGAGGTCTGCCATGCCATGTGGATGGAAGAAATCTATAAAGTTAGTCTGGTTATCTCTGTCGTGGCCTATCGCGACTCCATCTCAGTCTGTGTGATAGCCAGGCCTACGTTGTAAAAAAAAAACCTCGATAACTTTTGATATACCTAAACAGTGGCGCTTCCAAAGCCCCCCCCCCCCTTTGGAACTAGCTGCGCCACTGTCTGTAGCTGTAAGCTATCTAGCTTATGAGCTTCAGGATTCAATGGAAAGGAGTCTGCCCAGTATTCAGATATTACGAGTATCATACTCGTCCATAAAGATTTCAGTGATCGTATTGTGAGGACTGAAGATAATGAAAGGGTTTATGCGCGTTAACTGTAAGGGTGTTTTTAATATCGTGCGGATTTCATCACGCATGCGGGGTTGTTGCGCATGCAAAAAATTCAAAAAGCAACAAAACTCGTCCCGTGTGCGTATTCCACGCATTACAATAAATACTTGTAAGAAATGGATATTTGCGGAGGCTACGCGTATGGATGAAACGATACGAGTTAATACAAGTACATATTCGATACTTTTCTTCCGATACCAAGTAGTTTTAGTATCGATACTTTGAAATTAAGTATCGAGTAGGTATCGGTTAAAAGTACTCATATGCCAATGTCACTATTTCATTTTAACATTGATAAAATAAATTTGTACTTCTTAAATTCTTAAACTCTTCTTCTTAACGGTCTGTTACTCACTCTGTCAGTCTCTTCTTTTGTACTGTTTGCCTGCTTGGGGTGGCGCCTGCAAAACATACTTTCTGAAATTAGAAAGAGCTCAAAGAGCAGTTCTCAAAGTCATGTTCTGCAAGCCCTATAGACACTCCACTTCTGAACTTTTTAGGGAGTGCAAGGTTCTGTCGGTGAGAAGGTTATATGTGTTACAATGTGTTCTAAGGAAACATCGACTGCCTTTCACAGTAAGTACTAAACGTCGAGCTGATATTATCCTCCCACCAGTCAGACACAAAACTGCCTTCGCCAAACACCAATTCACCTACCTTAGCTACATTTTATATAATAATGTCAATAAGTGTCTTAGTATCCATAGTTTAAATAATCACCACTGCAAAAACACAGTTAGGAAATGGTTGTTCGAGAAGTCGTATGAAGAAACTGAAAAACTACTTTTCCCATATGCTTAAGTTAGATCTCTCCTCATTCAATGAACACACACTAACACACCATCACTAACTCACACACTAACACACCATAACACATACTCATTTTTGGACATTCACAACAGAGTCGGTTCCTAAAACATGTGACATTGTTTTATTTTTCTTTTTAAACTATAATGCTTCATTATATGTTATTGTTATGTTGATCATGTTGCTGGTGAAAACAGATTTCCGCTATTGCTATTACCCTCATGGAATCACTGGCCCCCAAGTCACAGGCTATAAACCTAGTTTGGGGACCAGGTGATAATACTTCCTGCAAATTATATCTTTGTTATCTTATTACTGAACCTTTGTGTGCAATTTATTGAAATAAAGTTATTATTATTATTATTTTTTTTTTAAATTGAAGTTTTTAATCGCATCCATTTTTCGCTTCTCATTTTTACTGTCTTAGTTTTCTGTAGTAGTCAAGCTTGATTGTATACGCCCAAAAAAAAAAGAGTAAGCCGGCGCCGTCATATTTTGTCATTGAAACAGTAGTAAGTGCTAGTTTTCTTTTCGCAGCATTTTAATGTTTAGAAGTTATTGACAAAGGAGCCTCCGAAGTCTAAATAATTTTGTTGTTATAAAATAAAGAATACCAATACTTTTTTGGATTTTTATTCTAAATTTTCCAAAAACTATTCGATACTTTTCAATCGATACCGAGTAACTATCGATACTTGACGACAAATACTATGCTATACCACGATGTCGATGCCGTGGTATGTATATATACCATGTTTTTATTAGAAATAAATATTCTTTAAACCTAAGACTTATTCCTTATAATAGAAATGTAATAATACACTTCTGGACACATCTATTGGCCCACCTTAGAGTTTAGGTTTCGATGGCCCCTACCGAAATATGATTGCTAGATTGAACAAAAACTGTTGATGCAGTTTTAAACCCGATATATTTTACCATCTTTTTCGATCGTATTGTTTTAAATTTGAATTATTGTTTTAAATTAATTAATTTAATAACGCGTGTTGCCTCCATGGGCATCTACCACAGCTCTCATACGATTAGGCATAGAGTTTATCAACCGCTCTATGAAATTTTGAGGGATCATCTCCCATTCCTCTTCTATGGCAGTTTTCAACTCCTGCATCGTCTGGGCAACTAGCTGACGAGCCCTAACACGTCTTTTTAGCTCGTCCCACATGTGCTCAATGGGGTTCATGTCTGGATTTCTGGCTGGCCAGTCCATAACTGTGATGTTCACATCTCGAAGATATTCCCTGACGATGCCGGCCGCATGGGCTCATGCATTATCATGCATAAAAAGGAAATTTGGGCCCACATAGTCCGCGTATGGTATCACGTGAGGTTCTAAGCACTCACGAATGTACCTTTCAGCATTTAATGTGGGCAGCCGTGGTCCTGTAACAACCTCAAGTTGAGTTTTGCCGCTCGCGGATATACCGCCCCAGACAGTCCATGAGCCACCGCCATAAGCAACCCTCTCTTCAAAGCAGCATTGTGTGAAACGCTCTCCCTTACGTTGGTAGACCTTCTTCCTTCCATCATTGCCATGTTACACAATTTTAGACTCATCAGAAAAGAGTACACGGCTCCAATCTTGCTGTGTCCAATTTAAATGACTGCGTGCGAAATGAAGGCGCGCTGTTCGGTGGGCTCGCGTTAGTTTGGGCCCATTAGCTGGCTTGAGTGGTACGATATCGCGTTCTTTTAACCTTCTCCGAACTGTTCGAGCGCTCACAGATACTCCGTGGAAGTCGCGAAGTTGGTTTTGTATCTCAATGGAGGTAAGGTGACGATTTCTCAAGCTGGTCGTCACGATGAATCGATCCTGCCTTTCAGTTGTGACCCGAGATCGTGGCCTTCCTTGGCGACGAACAAAGCCGCCAGTCTCTAGGTACCTCCGATAAACATTTCGGACCGCAGATCGACTTAAATTAAGTTGAGCACTCACGTTTCTTTGGCTGTGTCCGGCCTGAATAAGTGCCACAGCTTGGGCGGCGACTTCAGGTGAAGTATCCATAGATTATTGATAGAACCTCACCTTAATGTTAAGAATAAGTAATGTTTGTTGCAAAACCAAAGATATCAATCACTTTTTCAAGAATTAAATCCAAGTAAACCAATAAAACCAAGTTTTCTTAGTATTCGATTGTTTGATATCAACAAACAGGCTCCAAATTGTCTTTTGTTTCTTTAAATTCTGTGTTCGAAATTCAAAAAAAGACTATTGAATGAAATTGTTAATGTGCCAGGTTCAAAACTGCATAAAAACTTTTTGCTCGACCTAATATAAAATTTTAGCTAGGACCAAACGAAACTGAAAATATAAGGTGGGCCAATAGATGTGTCCAGAAGTGTATATTCTATTATACATTAAAATGTCAAAATACTTCTCCCATGTTATTAGCATAATCCTAATTTCCTCTGACCATATTGTCTTTTGAAAATTCGAATTAGTGTTTATTTCTTTTATTTATTTTGTGCTAGTTCTAAACTCTTTAAACAGGTACAATGCGTTCCATATAAGAATAGGATCGTTTGCCATGCTGTGACGTCACGTCATACTGTCAAATCGCAAGAAATTGAGCAAAATTAAAGAACTCAGAGATGAGCAAAATTGAAGAACTGGATTCTGATTAAACTATTTTCGTACACAGTTCGTAAATAAATTAAATTTTAAAAATTTATTGTTTTGCTCACCATAATAATTCTTCGATTTGACAGTATGACGTGACATCACAACATGGCAATCGATCCTATTCTTATTTGGAACGCTTTGTACTGATGAAAGAGGTTTAATAGAATTATCTGTGAAACATACTCGTGTCGTCCGCGTGTCTTATTCGACCCTGTGTTCTCGGTTGTACTGTACCTAGTTGTTCGTTTCCTAGGAAGAAGAGAGACGAATGAATATTTTATTAAGAAAATTATTTTCTACCCCTATGAAGTTTAAAAAGTTTTATTTACTTTACGTACAACGGTCCTTAAGGGGCCATTTATTTATTACGTAAGACGATTTAGGGAAGCCCTTCCCCTTCCGGTTGAGCATGTCTTATTTTTTCTTATTCAAGTGGGAGCGGGTCAAAAACTAGTAAAAATCATCTTACATAGTAAATGAATGGCCCCTAACGGGCTTAATCGGGAAATCACATGCGGTTGTAGTCCGTATTCATACAATGTCACGTTTCATGCACGTCATGTATCGGCACCGGAAAAATATAACGCTACGGTGTTGTTTGGAGACCTATGCCCATTACACCGTACCATTCCAGCGTGAAGCTATGTGTCATACGACACAATACAAAAAAAAAAAAAAATATTTTGGAAGAGTAACCATGGTCTTGAAACGCATTTGGGAACTGAAGTATACCTGGTTTTAGTCAGTAAAAGTCTGACACGCCTTCTAGCTCCACCCTAAAGTAGGGGAAACCATTTGATGACTTCCCACCTCAAAAAATAAGCCTGAAACTTTCCTAGTACGGTCATTGTACTATCATAGACTACTTTAAGTACTTTAAGAAAATCTCAAACCTATATTAATAGGTTTGAGATTTTCTTAACATCTAGACTCTACTTAGAAACTCGCCAATAGACACCCGATAGAGGTGGTTCAGATCTGAAGGCGGATAATGTACATTGCGTACATTGCCACTTTGTGTAAATTCCTGTAGATCTACTGTGATCTTAGGTACTGCTTACTTAAAGCAGTCTATGATAGTACAATTACCGTACTAGGAAAGTTTGCTTGGACAGGTTTTCAGGCTAATGTAGAATTTGAGAAATACTCAACTGTAAATGCTTAAATTAGAAATCCGGAGTTTAACCATATTTCTACGGTTAGTGGCCTTACCATGCGTGTCATGCGTGCGAGCGAGAAATAGTGATAGATTTATACACAACCTATATTGGTCTTTACCTTTAACAGTTCAGTTTAGGTCGCGAAATGGATCGCGTTAAGGTCATGGTAGGGACTCAGGAACTCGAGACAGCTGTTGTTGAGTCGGTTATCTATAGTTGGAGTCACCTCATTATCATCATCATCATTTCAGCCAATAGATGTCCACTGCTGGACATAGACCTCCCCCAAATGTCACTACAAAAAACGGTCATGTGCGTCTCGTATCCATCGGATTCCCGCAACCTTCACCAGGTCTTCGGTCCACCTTGTAGGGGACCTTCCAACACTGCGTCTTCCAGTATGCGGTCGCCACTTCAGAACCTTTCGGCCCCAACGGCCATCTGTTCTGCGAGTAATGTGCCCTGCCCATTGCCACCTAAGTTTGGCGATTCTTTGTGTTTCGTGCGTGGAATTACCTAGTACGACGAAAAATGTATTTATAAAAACTTTGAAATGAAATGTCGATTTAGCCTATTTTATTTATAAGTAATGACTATAGTCATATCTAAATTCGACCAACACCAAATTCTGATCAAATGTCGAGCGGCCGCGCCTTAAAGTAGCCGTTAGCGAATCTGGTACATCCAGTTTAAGATAAGTGTCACTGGTTGCACCTGAGTCTGGCTTGCTCCACAAACTTTGATTTAACTCAGGATCTCCAACTTTTTTTTTTGAGGAGGGTAATCCAACAAATAACTCCTTCCGCTCTGGGTGGAGCAAGAGAGAGTGTTAGACAGACCTTTGCTCATTAAAACGCACCTGTGTTCCTTCAGTTGCCCTCCGCGATTCAGGTCCAAGGTAACTTTTTCGAACAATCCCGGAAAGAGTCCATCTACTTGAAATTCTGACATTCTTAACTGCACGGATAGTCAGAAAGCGAAACCCGGGGACGAAAGCAACGAAGGAACAGGAGTGGGTTTTTAGTCAGAAAAAGTCTGACACTATCTCTCGCTCCGCCCAAGAGCGGGGGATGTCATAAGATGAATTTCCCACCTTAAAAAAAACCTTTCTTAACTGAACCCAGAAAAATCTGTAATATTTTACCAAGGGTACTTCTTGCCCTTTAAAACGATGTCGTAGTCTTTATTCTACCTGAGCGTAGGCGATTACAAAACCGTTTAAAAATGAATAAGTAAGTACCCTTTTTAGTACCGAAACCTATGTTCAACATAAATTATAGACACCAAAGGTTACTAATACCTACTAATACGTAGTTTGCATTCAAATCTCAATTAGCATAGGTTGACGCTTACAATAATTGTAGAGTTTCTATCGGAATTCCTGTGCGACACACCTTTCATTACGGAGTCAGCACTAGACCTAGGTTCTGTTCGAAAGTTACTCGCTCTAGTCTAATGTGTATAATACAGTCGAAACATTTATGTTGATTGAGAATTCTAATAAAGGCTATGAGCTCAGCGATCGTGGAATACATTAGCGAAGCGTGAACTTTATGCAAAGCTCTGTGCGTACCGTTTAAACGACTTTAACTGTTTAATTTATAATAGCTATCCTGATTTTCAATTAGCCTTAATCTCCACCTTATCACGCACTTATTATCTAAGCAAATTGAATTTTGTGACTAGCCCCGTCGCTTGGGGCGCTTTGAATATGGTCTTTAGGGTCCTAGCGTATATTTAGACATGATGTCAGACTGTTAACATGTTAAATATTAAATAACTTGCGGTAGTACGGGTTTTTCTGGATTAGCAAACAAGTAGGTGTATTATACAAGCGATTGAAGGAAAGAAAACAACCGTTGAATATTCTAAAACCATGACATCTATCTAACCTACCCGCATATCTAAATTTGTAGAAATAAATTAGGTAATAAACCTCACCCGGGTTTAAAATCAAGATCTGAAAATGGTTACCACAAGTTGGTTTTACCACAATTAGGTTTTTACTACCTAAGTATCTTAATATGCTTATAAAGGCCAGAAACCAGTGGAATTTAAACATCAATAGACAATGTAATTTTGTCTAAATTTTCTAATTACAGAGGAGAATACTGTTCTCTTTTGACTACGGATGCCAAGGTTACCAACATAGCCCAAAGATCGCCAAACTTAAGTAGCAGTAGTCGAGAGTGCCGAAACATTCTTAAGTGGTGACCGCGAACTGGACAACGCAAGATTGAAAGGCCTTTCACAAGGTAGCCCATGATTTGTTTAGGGTCGCGGAAATCCGATGGATGCGAGACAAAGAGGAGCGATCGTTGGGGTAACACTTGAGGGAGGCCTGTGTCCAACAGTGAACGGCTGTCGGCTAAAATGGAAATAAAGATAACGGAGATTAATTAACTAAATTAATTATGAGCGTCGTGAGATTTAATTTATTTTTGACTCGGAAGATCAAACAGTTAATTAGTGTGCCTTGGCATTTTACGAAGATGTCCCGAACATCATATTTATTCGTTAATAAATAATGTAATGCGGAACTTCTAAAAATGTAATGACGCGTCTCTAAAACGCGCATAAAATGACAAACATCGTTTATTTATACAAGTCGGCTTATGCATATGCGTAGCAAGGAAACTATAATTCATAATTTAATCGATCACTGATTCATTAAGGCTTTATTAATTACGGTTACACTGTCGGGTTGCATTTATTTCATTAATAAATCCGCCTTCTGCTCACTGTCATTACGTCCAAGTTTGAGTGTATAAGTAAATTTTAATGGGTGTAGAGCAATGGTTCTCAACCTTTTTTTGACCAGGTTTCTCTTTGTTCTCTTTATGGAAAGCAGGAACTAGAAGTCCAGAAAAAAACTTAACTATTTTAATACTTAAGAAAAACTAATTCCACTGATATCACAGAGGCGAAAATGTTTGAGTGTATTTACTACTCCTTTTCGCTATAACTGCTGAAAAGATGTGTTTGAAATTTAGCACACGGATAAACCATGTCCTGAAGTAACACATAGCATGGTTTTTTCTCAGGAGTATATTCCTTTGGGATGATTTTCTATTATCACGCGGGTGAACCTACTGGCAACAGCTAGTATATCATAAATTCAAAATTTAGAGTACGCCTACTTAAAAATCAAAACTTAGGCCCCTCGCCCACGACAACTTTTTGTAGCGATGCTGTCGCACTTACGAGCTGCGCGACAGCATCGCTACTAACGCGCGTTAAGGGCTATGTATCTGATCGTTCTGTTTCTTTCTTTTACATGACATTGGCATATGTTGCTCTCTTCTTGTGTGACGGTACATAGACTAAGACTGTCTGAATAACGAGTAGTGTAATAGACCCTTTAGTGGCATTTGCAAGCGTTATAGAAAAAATGCCAACGCGCTACTAACGCGCTTCAGCATCGCGACTGTATCAATGCGAGCGCGCTACAGCATCGCTACAAAAAGTTACCGTGAGCGAGGAGCCTAATGAGCATAAACGTTATGTTTTCTATATCAATAAAATATTTTTGCATCAATTTAACTTTTCAGTCAGCAAGTTCGGACTTTTAAGATCTTTCGCGCCTCGTGACATAATTTTGGCTCTTGCGGACCACAGATTGGGAACCACTGATGTAGAACAATAACTCAAGCGACAGGTTGCATGATGCGTCCACTGCATAGCAATTAGTTAATGACACTGTGTTTTCTATTGTGGAATTTAATGTTGTGTTTCAGCGGTTTTATATTTTTAACTAAACTCATTGGGCCAAGGTCGTGTATGTCGTAAATATAATTTTATGAGGTAATAATAAACTGCTGGTAACTCTATACCTAAGTATAATAATGCTTAGTGCAACTAGAACCTATTTTCCCTTTGAGAACTTACCTACGAATGTTGTTCTAAAATTTTTCCGCTCAGCGCGTCAACAAGGGTCGAGGACTCACACATTTCTGCCGAGCGGAGTTACGCACGTTGATCTACGTATTTAATACAATATAACTCACTTTCCATGTCATCTCCATTCGGTAACAGTCGTGATGTCACGAGTGACGAATGCTCATTACATCTGACGTGCTAACTCTGCGGTTAGCGATAAAGTGATGTACGACCCTTCTGTAACTTGCCGATATCGAGTTTCTCGTATGTTCTATGCTCAAGACTCATCATATGCTTACATGTGTATTATGACTCAAAGCTGCGCTCTAGGTAATTGGTGTTAGTAATCACTTGTTACAATCCCGTCTGTCTTCTTAACGATACGGTCTCGGGTTTCAGGTGAGTCGATTTATCAGTTATCTGAATTAACATCGGAGGAATCTGCAATCATGCTAGGTATTGTCTGTAATATTAATAGTTTTGACTTATTCTACTAAATAAAATGATAGTAAAAATAAGTTTTCATCAGCTATAAAGAGGAATATCGCGAATTTTCGAAATACCTACTGACTTGTTATTATGTCAAAACGTTTTGGCAAACCTTGTATCGCCTAGAAGTTTCGACAACATCCCATGAACGAAGGACATAAACACACACATGACCTGGTTTTACAACTAGGAGGGCCAAAAGTCACAACAATTTGGCGATAAAATCTAATGTACATAGTAAATCTGTTCGCAAATCTCGTAGACAATCAAATTGCACGTACCTATAAGGTTTCATAATCATGATCCTAAGTACTTGGGTACTCTATTGTCATCAACAACTGACACTAATGGAAGTATCGTCAATAGAAAATGTGTTTTTAATTAGCGAAGATTGACATAACTATACTAGCCGATGCAAGAAATTTCATATTCTTCTTTTACATGAACGAAGAAAAATTGTAGATCTTGCTTACCTATTGATGAAATGAAATGAACGGGTCTATTGACGTACCTACCCCCCTAGCCAAGTTACGATCGTATCGTTGACGCCGAACGCCTTGAGTAGGCCACGCCTCCGATTCATTTGTTCTGACGTCATCTCAATGCTCAGTCACGTGATCAGAACAAAGGAATCGGAGGCGTGGGCTACTCGAGGCGTTCGGCGCGAACGAAACGATTGTAACTTGGCTAGGGGGGCTGAGCTGGTGGTCAAGATTGGACTGCGTGTGCCGTCTTTGTTTCTGCGAAGACCTGATCTCCTGCACGTAACTATCGTGAAAACTGTCTACAGACAAAACTTATACATATAAAGAGTATGTCGAATGTTTAACAGTGTGCCGAGATGTTGCTTGATTTATTTGCAAATAGTGTCCAGAAACTTAAGAAAATGTTCAGTAACTTTTTCTTTGAAGCTTGATTTTGTTTTGTAATGTATCGTATTTTTGTTTCTTTTCTTCTGACATTTCTATGTTTAACGTTCACCCTATTGTTTATTTTGTTTATAAGTTTATATAATTGGAAACTTGTAATTAGCCTTCTTTTGCATATAATGTTTTTACTGTAATATATTAGCTATAAGTTTTCTGAAAATTATTAAAATAAAAATAAAATATTTGAAATGGTGTCCAATTTTCCGAGGCAAGAGCGTAATGCACCTGAAACTTGAGAAGCGACTCTGTACGTGACTGAAAACTATGGTGGAAGGATGACATCGAACGATAATGATACCTGTAATAAAATTGGCTTACAGAGGCCGCTTCGGAAACCTGGGAAGACCATTTCTTAACCAAGACTAAATGCAGGTATCTATAGAAGACTATCTTTGCGGCTCACACAGATGGCTGCGGGATTGTACGAAGGACTCGCCGCTCTGGAAAGAAAAGGGGAAATAAAGGAACACCCGTGTTCCTTTATTTTTAGACGTTAAAAGTCTGACACTCGCTCTCGCTCCCGCACCCAGAGCGGGAGTAGGAACCTAGTTATTTGGTGATTTCCCATTCCAAAAAGGCTTACTCAAGTACACGTCAATTTAATAAATTTGGCAACTCTGCAAAGGAGAAGACCACGAGAAGATCAGGGAATATGGTAAAACTCTTTCCGGAGAAAAAATAATCTTCGTCACTGAAATCAATATTCTAAGGACAAAAAACATTCGAAGGACTAAAAACTATCGATAAATTATCGACCCGCGTCCAACCACTATACAAACGAATCATCGAATCAATTACGAAGGCTTACATCATCGAAGGATTGAGTCATGGTCACGACCTGTTCCGACCAGGTCCTTTTGTCCGTGGGTTGGGTCCTTAGTCATCACGTGACTACATCCAGCTCACTACTGACCGATGGCGTTGTTGTGAACACTCATGTTTGTGTGCTATGACGTCCACGTTTATAAGTGATTGTAAAGTTGGGCTGCATTCATGTTAGGCCGGAACACTGCCCCCGCATATCTGGGTAGTGTGTCGTTCACGATGTTGAGTAGTGTTTGGTTAATTTTAGCTATTCAATTGAATAGACCTAGTTGCCAAATATCGGAGCAACTTACAGCTTCGGACTTCACCAAGTTCTTATACATATAATATAATATTCCACAACTATCACACAACGCTGTCCAGTCCCAAGCTAAGCAGAGCTTGTGTTATGGGTACTAGACAACTGATAAATATACTTTAATATTTCTAAATAAATACATACTATAGATAAATTACACCCAGACACAGAACAAATGATCGTGCCCATCACATAAACATTTGTCCTGGGTGGGAATCGAACCCACGACCTCCGGCATAACAGTCAGGGCCACTAGCCACTAGACCAACAGGCCAGTCAATAATATAATATTCCACAACTATCACACGATTATTATATTATATTACTAGCTTTTGCCCGCGATTTCGTCCGCGTAGAAGTCGAAAATGGTTTTATTAGGTTTTTTGAGATACGAAAATATGAAATATTATTTATTATCTTCGTCGTGTGTGACAGTCCATTGAATTGTATGTATCTTAAGATAAAATATTATAGTATCTTAGCCGTATGCAGTGCCCCTTGTAAACTCCACTGCGGGTGACGTAACCTACGACAAACTTATTAAGTATTTGCGGTTGGTGCAGTAATCGGGTCTAGGGATCGAACCGCAAAATTAAGTTTGTTTTTTATTGTATATACTTTTCCGGAATAAAAAGTACCCAGTGTGGTGCCCAGGATATTAAAGAATAATTATACCAAGTTTCAACGTAATCGAACCGGTAGTTTTTGCATGATGCCTGAACAAACAGACATACAAAAAAGTTTTAATCACATTTTTGGGTTCGGTGTCGGTCTAGTAACACCCCTTGCCATTTCTTTTTTGATATTTTCAATGTACAGAATTTTCACTTCTACAGATTTATTAGAAGTATAGATATTATACTCAATTCGCTTTAAGATTGCACATTTAAACATTTAAAATCTGTTGAATGCACAACAAAAAAGGTTTGTTTAAAAATCTTAATGCGAATGGAGTATAGTGATCGAGAAAAACCGTTCATAATTTTAAAAGGAGTTACGATTTACAGTTGTAAGAAGGTGATTGGAAGGACAGAAGCAAGTAGACTTATTCAAGAGATTTAGGATTTAAAACCTGCGGCTGGATGGAAAATTCAAAATTATTTTGAAATGTCGAATTTTTAAGTAGTTGTAAGAATTCCTACCTACGATTCGTCTCTTTTATCTATGTTGGTGACTATAAACTCTTAACAAGCTTCTGTATTTGTAGGTGGTTTGATTTGACTACCAGTTTTTGAATAATTTTGTGTACCGATGTCATCGACAAATTTGATACTTTATTTATTATGATGTATACACGGTGCCTTTGACATCGATGCACGAACGAATGCCACGGATCCAGTACATGATTCTGGACCCCAAGTGGTAGAATTTTTCGTCAGCTTTTTCATAATAAAAAAAAATAAAACTGTACTTTTTTCATTTTAAACTGTGTAAAATCGTTATCTTAACCAACGCCAATGATATTTTTAGTAAAAAGAAAAATAAATAAAAATGAATTAATTAAAAAGTCATCGGGCTAGATAAAATCGTTATTCTAATCAATTCTGATGACATTTTATTTTAAAAGTAATTCAATTATTTTATTCACTAAAAATGTGAGGACCTGCGCACACTTGAGACAAGACTGTCTTAGACAGACGTCACAGACTTGTCTACGACACCGCAAACTTGTCTGACGACAAGACTATTTTAGAAGTCCAGTGTTGCCACTAGAGTCAACTTTTAAAACTACCAGAAAACCACTAACAAAAAATTATGCCACACACAAAATCCCAAAATTCCCCACAAAAAAAATTGTGTTGTACAAAATAAAATAAGTAAGCATATAGGTTTTTGTTTCTTTTAATAATAAATGATAAAAATTAACAATCAGTTGATCAAAATACCATTTGTAGGTAAATTAACATTAGTAGGTAAATCAACATACAAATTATTCAATAACAGCTATGTATTAATTCGTCTTCAGACGAATCATTTTTGTTTGCACCATCATCGTCGGTATCTGATTGATAATTATGGATTCTATGGTGCTGATTTACACTCGAGTGATTCTTGTTTGAATTGAAAAATTGTTTTAGGATCGTGTCTCACTGGAATGCCATAGCGGTGCTGCCAATTCGCGCATACAAGAAAATGTATGGAACTCTATGGTGTATAGGTACCTCATGTGGCAATTGTTGGTATCAAGGAAGACTATATGCTACATAAAATCACGTTACGACCCACGGTTGAGGAGTAGTAACCACGCGGGTGAACCCACGGGGGACAACTAGTTTCTTCTCTATTTATTATTATCGTTATTTAATCCCTGTCGAAAGGCTAACATAATAATATTCTTATTTAAAGATATAAAACTTACATTAAATACCTAATTAAGTAATATTCCGTATTCAAGACCGATCAAGTAATGTGATAGCACACAACTCAAAGAGCTTTGTATTTACTTTATTGAATTGAAGGCTCTTATAGTGCATGCTTAACATTGAAGTCTGCACGAAGTGTTAGACAATATATTTTTTCAAACTTGGAGATCCGTTTTAAGATTTTTCATCATATTTTTCATTTAAGTTACGTAGTATTATGCCTGTACGTAATTATATTACTCGACGTTATGCAGATGTTACCATGTAATAGACACATTACGAAAGTTATTTTTAGTCCTAATATTTTACCTAATATTCGGAGGTAAGTCAACTAAGGAAGAAGAATTAGGGAACATTTTTTATCAACATGACCCATATATATGTATGTTTATAGGTATTTATTTATTGTATATATAATGTTTATGTATAGTGTGCTGTATACATATCTGTTTATTATATTTTTAATTTTAAGTTAGATTTAATTTATGATTAATTTTTTGTTGTACATTTAAAGTTCCTCAAAATTTGTTAATTTTCTTTCTAAATCGTATGGTTTGCTGTAAGAAAACCCAGTTGTGGGTTAAGCTCGCCTATGTACATCAACTGTCCTATTTTTTGTTGTTCGTATAAAATTTTGTGTACAATAAAGAATAAAGAATAAAGAAGGAATCTAGACCCTGGACATCCAATAGATAACTTTTCCCTGATCGGCGAATCTTACTCAAGACCGAGACAGTTTCTAAACTTAAATTGGATAATAAAGTAATACATTTAGGTACTACTTACTAAGTCCATATAGTCATATTAATAAGCATTTTATGGACCAACATCAAATATTTTGTACAAAAGCAATAAAGTTTTAGTTTTGTAGTAAATACATAGCTTTTAGACATGTTTCACGAATTCTGGGTCAGTTCAGTGTCCGCCACATTATTGTTTTACAAATTTCGTGACAAATTTGAAGTGCTGTCCGCTATATCTCCTAGAGACAGGAGAACATAGGTGCACTTAAACTGTAAGTCATAAATTCCTTTGATTGAACCAAGTAGAGCATTTAAATGTAAGTATCTTAATAGATACTTGTTGAACTGTCTATCTCTCCGGGGCCTATTAATAAATATGACATCATAATAATCTCGTGTTTATGTATTGTGCAGATTTTATTATAACTAATCTATCAAGTGTTCGGCGCCACTAATGATATCATCTCCTTATAGGTATTAAAGGTCAATTTTTGAAAAAAAAAAATCATTTCATCTCCAGCTGAGTTTGAATTTGAAAATCGCCCTGACGCGTCACATATTTTCTGATAGCTAAAATTATTATTTTTTCAGATTTTATAGAAAGATTTACAGTTTTTACAGTTATTTACTGTTAAATAATGGGAAAAATGAAATGGAAAGGAAATTACGAAAACTCGAAAAGAAAATCACTAAATTAGAACAGGTGAGTTTGACGACATGGCGTCAGTTATCTTTTGACTTTTACTTTTCAGCCCTTTAGCACAGGTACTGATATCTCTGCAAAAATTATGTAAGTAACACAATTTATTTTAAAGCATTTGAAATATCAGGCACATAATGAGATTTCACAGGTAATTGGATATTTTCCTGTACCTAGTTATTTTTGTAATGGTGGGTGTACGCTAGACGAGTCGAGCACGAGCCGAGTTATCATGTAGTGTGGACCGACTCTAGATGGGCCGAGCACAAGTGAACGCACGAGACACTATACGAATTTAAGCTCGGCTCGTACTCTTCTCCTACTCGACTCCTCCAGCGTAGACCAACCTTAAAATATATTACACTACAACATTAAAATAAATATGTTACTGAAAAAATTATCAAAATTGCTTAATATATGAAGCAGAAATTTGCAGTTTAAATATTGGTATAAAAAAGAGTTGAGGCGTGGTGGAATACCTCGCTATCTCTATTGTTCGCGCATAACCTAATAGATGTGACGTCACATTTCAGTTTATGGATCCTTTTTTGTTATTTGACAGTTTCCACCAGATTTGAATTTGAAATCTTTCCATTTTAGATTTTGAAAATTGAGTCAACTAACCATTTATGAAAACAGATAAATTTCATCGTTTTTTAAATGACTTCGTCGTTTCGAAGTTGTATTGGATACGCCTGTATGTCCGGCGTATTCTAAAAAACTACTAATCCAGTTTGGATAGAATTTTAAAGATAAAAGTTTGTAGCGTTAGGCTCCGGCCTATGACTGTGGCTACGACGATCCGAAACGAAACAAAACACAACAACACAAAACGTGCATAACTGAATTCTACCGAAAGTTTATTTAGGGAATAACTCATAAGTATATATTTTATCTAATATTGAAATCGTGTAAAGTTAATGTACTTAATTATTTTTTCAAAACTACTCCCCGATGGAAATTTAGGAAGTGTTCAAGTTTGTATGACAGAAACTTAACCTACGATTGGTTCGATAACTGGACCTATTTAGGCGCAGTCATGAGGCACACTATTCTTGCTGTTTTCTCATGTTTATACCTGCCCCTCTAGCCAAGTTACGATCGTTTCGTTTGCGTCGAACGCCTCGAGTAGGCCACGCCTCCGATTCCTTTGTTCTGACCACCTGACTGATCGTTGAGATGACGTTCGACGACTTGGTTGTTGTTTTTTTACTCTTTGTGCCAAACAAATCTATTTTCTTTCAAAACAACCCTTTAAACGAGGTAGTTGAATTTGATCACCCTCTGTTCAAATTTGAATAGGAAGTAGAAGTACTGAAGTACTTTCCTATTCAAATAACAACATAACAAACCTATACCTCTATATACCTCTATACCTCCACCAACCCGTGACTTCGTCCGTAAAGTTTCAAGTTTAAAGTTTCGGACGAAGTCACGGGTAAAATGCTAGTTATAAATAAGCCAATGACGTAGGTACCTGTTAATAATATCATCTGTCATTTGGTCACACATTAATTTTGATCTTCTAGGCGTATCTTATTACAGATTATTAATAAAAACCCTTGAAACTTGACTTAAACATCAATCAATTACTAACCTTTCTAATTCTAAATAGCAGTTGTTTAAGTATCATTAATTATAGTAGCTGCTTAAAGGACACTGCGTAGGCGTTAATTTTGTCCACGATTAACATACTTAATAATAATAAAAAAATGTTAAAACGTTCATTTTTTCTTAGATTACTAAATCAACATAAAGATCCTGCTCGATATAGCATAGCATAGTCGGCCTTATAATGTTTCCACTGTTGGGACTCAGGCCTCTTCTCTAGGAGAGAGAATGGGCCGTTATTCACCACGCGGGCCATGTGCGGGTTGGTGGATGTGCACATATCTTCAAATTTTTGGTTCTAGGACATGCTGGTTTCCTCACTATGTTTTCCAACACCGTTTTGAGAGCAGTGGTGATGAAATAAATTACACAAAGAAATGCGCCTGGCTGAGTTTGAACCCGCAGCCTACAACTCGTAAGTCAGGGCCGTTACCACTCGGCCACCACTGCTCTCCTGCTCGATAGCTTGCGTATAATATCTTAGCTTTCCTTGGGAGGTAAACTTACTTACTACAGACTTACTATCAATTGTAGAATCCGATCTGGTCCAGATCAAGCGTTTTTGCCTCGTCAGTTATACTCCGTACATCGAAGGATTGGAACAATTTGCCTGCTGCGGTCTTTCCGTCCGATTATAATTTAGATGTTTTCAAGGCTAAGTGAGTAGGCTCTTAATAAACTAGTGCTCTTTACCAATCAACGATTGCATCACTGCCTACCATCACGTAGGATCGCAGCCAAGCACTAGTTTATATAATTTAAAAAATATATATTAAAATTTATATATTTGTCAATCTCTACTATCGCTTTAAAACCTGTAAAAGATAAAGGCATTAAAGTATCTAGTGTTTAACATATTCACTTCAAATTCTCAATTCAGAAACCAACACTACATAATATATGTTGTACCTAACATACTAAAGTTGTCAAAAAAAAAGGCCAGTTTTGACATTTGAGAAAAACCCTAGAATGTAACTCGGAACGAAACTGAAAGAAACAATAAAATAATAATTAGCAGTCCAGTGTAGTAGTAGCTATTTTAGTAGTATCTACCTACACTACACCGGACAAGCCGCTAGTTAGTCAAAATACAAATGTCAAAACGGGCCTGTTATTTTTTGTCAACTTTACAAAGCTTAGACATTATAGCTATAAACTGTGTATATAGGTAGGGCCCTACTTACCTGCATAGCTAATGTCTGCATAGTCATATTAGTCATCTCCAAACTGTGATGGGGTCGGTATTTAACATGAAGCGACTACGTATCTGCCCTCCACCGCCCAATAATTGGATACCCCGATACCAAGGGGTAAGAGTGTTGTAAGATCCTGACTTCTATGATTCCTTAACAACTGTCAAAGATCTACAATGACAAATGGGACCAACAGCTTTTTTGGGGGGAAAAATCTAATAAATTCTCCCACTCTTGGTGCAGCGAGAAGGTTAGAGGGAATGCCCGACTTTATTGACTAAAACCCACCTGTGTTCCTTCATTGCCCTTTGAGTTCCAGGGCTTTATCGAATCCCGAACGGAACGGTTTAACTAGCCTAACGTGCTTTCCGAGGCACGGAGTATTTTTTATTATTAATAATAGGCGGGCGCTTGACCACTATCTCGCTTGATGGAAAGTAACGATGTGGTCAACGATAGAGCACAGTTGCCTAGAAGTAATTTATTTTCTCTTGGCCTGAAGATCCCCAGGTTGTATCTATCAGGAAAAATAGACTCCGGCAAGGGAAATCCACTCGATATCTGTACGCCCAATGAATGTGTTCCCAAAACGTTTAGTACCTACTGGTGGCACATCTCAAAATATATAAGTACCTATACTTATACATAAATATATCTAGTACCTATCTACATAATTTTATGATTATACTTAAGCCAAGTGCTCCGTCGACAATATAAATATGTACCTAAGTACCTACAATATTTATTTATGTTTTTTATTTAGTTTCGTAATTTCTTAAACGGCTTATTGGATTTCAATAATCGGTTTAACACACGTTACAATCCTGTTTAGCCGTGCCTACCACGAACCTAATGTGTCGTATCTTCGTTCACTTTTAAATGCCAAGGCTTAACGTGTTGAAAAATCATTTACAAGGTAATGCTTGACTGAAAGTACAAGCTTAGTTCCTTAATTCGTGGCAAATTACTTATTGATTGCTGAATGCAGTGACTAAGTTGTTTGTGGGAAGTGAGATTGCATGATTTTTAAGAATAACAGTGTTATTCTGTTACTCGCTATCAGACTTACTTTTCTGAATGAAATAAAATGGAGCTATTTTTTTTTAATCATAATAAACACTTTGTTTCAACAGTAACAATGTTCTTATAAACTAGTGTTAGTGATACTTAAAACTACCTGTTGTGGGTAGTTTTAAGTATCACTAACACTAACAACTAACACTAACAAAACATGTAAAAATAACAAACAATCACTATTGCGCCATTCCATGACAAATGGCGGAACAATAAGTGATGTAGCCACAGTTCAGCCGATTAAGAGAAGTTTTCCCCCTCTCTGGGAATTACTCCTCTGTCGTGGGTGCGCTCAAAAACATGTAAACACCCATACATAAGACACCCAAACCCGGAAGAACTATCTGTAGGTCACAAAAATAGTTGTTCCGTGCGGAAAACGAATCCAAGATCCGCAACCCAGTTGCTCTTGCAGTAACCATTCGTTCAACCTCTACGCCAACCGTGCCATCAGATCAGACAAAGTAACACTTTACTAGCGATAAAATTTGTCAAGAAGTCCAAATGTCATTGGAATGTTATTTAATTGGATGTATGTTATGAGACAGACATAGGTAACTGCCGACCGATAAGCCTTATGCCTTGTTTTTATAAATTATTTGCGTCGTGTTTACTCGATAAAATATCGTCAAAAATCTATTCATTCCAGCCGATGGAACAGGCATTGTTCAGAAAGGGATTCAGCACTACTGATCATATTCATGCCATAGATCAAGTTATTTAAAAATATCTGGAATACCAAAAGCCACTCTATATAGCTTTTATTAATTTCAAAAAAGTTTTTGACTCTATCTCTCATAACAGCATCTGGGAGGCATTAGATAAACAAAATATCAATGCAAAATATATATTTATATATTTCATCAAAAACATCTATTCAAAAAGTTCAAGTCGGGTCAGGCTAGATAGAGTCAATGATTAAATTAATGTTAACAGAAGAGTCCGGCAAGGTGATCCTATCTCTCCTAAATTATTTATTTCTGTCTTACAAAATATAGCAGACCTTCCTTGGTCAAAGCAGGGCATTATTATTAATGGAAAACATCTTAACCACTTACGGTTTGCCGGTGACATTGTTATACTATCAGAAAATGCCGAGGAACTCAATGTTATGGTCAACGATTTACAAGCAGTGAGCGGGTATGTGGGCTTAGTGATGAATCTCAGTAAAACAAAAGTGATGACCAACAAGCTTAGAGATGAAATGCCGCTCGAATATGTCAAAGATTATATCTATTTAAGCAAAGAAATTTCATTTAAGAAAATCAGGAATATAGATGAAATAGACCGAAGGATAGCTATAACGTGGAAAAAATATTGGGCGCATAAAGAGATATTTAAATCAAAACTTCCTATTAAAATGAAATAATCAGTACTAGATACAGCAATCTTACCATGTCTCACTTATTGCTGCCAGACCTGGATATTTGATTCCAAAGCAAGAAATAAAATTCAAACAACACAAAGAGAAATGGAGAGAAGCTGCTTACATATCAAATTAAGTGATAGAATAAGAAACACTGATATTCGCCTTAAAACTAAAGTAACTGATGCTCTCACATTCTCACAAAGCCTGACATGGAGGTGGGCCGGACACATTGCAAGATATACTGATGATCGCTGGACAATAAGGGCAAATAAATGGAAAGGTCCAAAAGGATCCACATGCAAAGATCGGCCGTGCGCTCGTTGGCAAGACGAGATTGTAGAGAATGCTGGTCAAGAATGGACTGTTACCGCTTTAGATAGAGAAGCATGGAATTCTTAGGAGGAGGGTTTTACCCGAAGGGAGTTCACACTTAAAATTATTAATATAGATGATAATTTGTAACTACTACAATATTTTTTTACTAATTGATATTATGAGCACTAAATATTTCATTAATCATAATGAATTATTTTTACTATAAATAATTTTAATGCTATTCAACCATTTTATTATACAATTAATTATTTATTTTAATCAATTGTATGTAAATTAATTTTATTTTAATCAATTCAGATATCATTATTATACTATTCCATTTTAATCAATTGAAATTACATTTTTATTTTTATCGATTGATATAGTACTATTTAATTTATTTATTTTTATTGAATGTGATCTATACGATTTAAATTATTCTAATTGTTATTCTATTTTTTATTCGTTATGTTAAAATTGTATGGAATGAATAAAGATTTATTATTATAAGAGCTTCAATTGTAGCCAATAAATGTTAAATTAAAAGAAAGAAGCATTTATTTCCTTATAAAAACAAAGTCTTTAACAACATTATTTTAAGTCTACGGTCACTATCATGACAAGAAAAAATATACATCCAGAGAAAAATATACGTCTACCACGACCTCTTAACGCGATCCATTTGACGACATAAACTGAACTGTTGTAGGGGGGTAAGTAATATTTGGTACAATTACAAAATCTGTAATATTTACAAGATATAACAACTGCATCTATCATTTTATTTGATTTACCAATCAGTTAATATAAGTTTATTATATTAACTGATTGATATAATTTTAAAACAACAAATTTTTATAAGTATAACGTACATTGATTATAAAATCTTTATATAAACCACTCAAAAGACATAAAACTTATTTAGTCTGATATGAAAGAACGAAAGCTTTTTATAAAGCATAATAGCTTTTCTATATGAATCATAATCTTTTTCATTAGAAGGGGATCTTAAATGGTCACTATTCTAACCTAACCTTACCCACATGATTGCTTCTTTCGCTTGATATCGCGTTTTAATGGTCACAATCTTAAGCTGATCTAATCCAGGAGCGATTTTTAACTTAACCTAACCCAAATGAGCTGTCGCTAGGCGGCCGCTGCCGCAGCACGCTCGCTTTGCTCGGTCACCTTTGCGCTTTTATGGTCATTGTTCTAACCTAACCTAACCCACATGATCCCTTCGTTCGCTCGCCATCGCGTTCTAATGGTCACTATTGTAACCTGACCTAATCCACCCGCGAGGCTCTGCAGCCGCATTATATTACAGTAACGTTTATCAATACGCCGCGCCAACTTGTAATACTAACAGTGTGTTAAAAGTTACAGCTGTGAAAAATATATATTTTAAACGATAGAGACCTAATGATTTTCGATGAAATAAACTTTATATCCAATAATGTTATACGAAATATGCTTTAGAGTATATAAATTTTATATGTAAAGAAATTATATCAACAGTTGGTATATCTCACGTTTATTATATCTTGTGAATGTTATTGAAATAAAAATATACCAAATAACTTTATATGATATGAGACGCAGCCTGTAGAAGGAATGGAGCTATATAGGGTGTATATCTCATCCCTCTTTCTTCTTAAGATTACAGATGAACACCTTTTTCCTTTCTTAGTGAAAATGTGCACAAATTCCATTTTGATGAACGATAAATTGCGACAACATAGTGCTCATTTGGTCAATAGGTACATCCAAGACGTCGCATTCGGTGTAATTTGCACGGAGTAGCCAGAACACTCCACACCACATGGACAGCATACCACCAAAATTCACATGGATTACATGGGTTGAACTCGGGAGATGCGTTACACACTCAAAAAAACAAACTGCATAAAATACTGCAGTTTCACGAATTTATGTGTTTAAGAAATCGTTAAACAAATATTTTTTGTGACCCGGTGTTAATTTATATATAAAATTTAATATATTAATATTATGCGGTACAATAATATTTACAGCACTAATAATAATTCGTATGACTTCCGTGTAACGTCAAAAGCAAATAGGTTTGTTGATTGATTTGCTTAATTGAGTTAAGTAGGTAAACGATTAGCAAATTTTTTTAATATTGACTTACCTCATTTGAAACACTTTCAAGGACTTACAATTGTTGCTTATGATTGATTGATTAACTACCCTATATGTTTTGATCGGAAGATTTTATTATCTGTTTGACTAATGGATGATGATAACAGATAACACAAACGACATCAAAATTACCTGTAGCCCCCTCTTTTTTAATGTGGTGGGAAATCATTACGTGTCAAGCTTTTACTGACTAGAACTTCCAGTAAAAGTCTGACACGCCTTCTCGCTCCACCCTAGAGCGCGAAGTGTCATTAGACAGTTTCCCACCTCAGAACTAAAAAAAACCAATGTTCCTTCAGTCTCCCTTTGCGTTCCAGGGCTTTGGTCGGGCTTTCGAACATTCCCGCAGGAGCCCAAGTCTGCTATTTTTATACAAATCATCATTCCAACGTTCCAACGCGACCCCATTGTGCTAAAAGTTCGTAATCTGATAATTCATAATGGTCCATCATTGATCGGTCAATGATCTTGTGGTAGAATGACAATATCGGGCTGTCTCGAAACAAATTAAAAGCAATGACTGCACAATGACGTTCTAATAGTAGGTCACTGATCAAAGGAACTGTCAAAATATTCATTTGTACGAGATTACCATTCTATGCCATTTCTTTCAATGGAGTTTCTGTGGTTGACCATTGGAAAGTCATAATAATAATGACACCATTATGTTAGTAGATGACCAAACTTGTCAAAATCAACAATTATGAAGTCAATGATAGACCATTCTGGCACTATCGTAATAGCAGACTTGTGGCCCTGGTCTATGGTTTCCTGGGTCACGCTTGCTTTGTAGGTATAATGTAACGTAGAATCCAGAAGTTCTGTCGCATTTCTTTTTTGAGTGGCAGTAATGCTAGCAAAGGAGGAGGCCGCACGCGTGAGGCAACGGTCCTCACGCCCCAACCGCCCGGCCCTGGTACGAAAGGCATCGAAGGAACAGGAGTGGGGTTTTAGTCAGTACAGGTCTGACGCTATCTCCCGCTCCGCCCAAGGATGGGAGAAAAAAAACACCAGTTTTGCTAAGTACTACTGTTACCCAGTTACTGGGTTATGGTGGCCAGATAGGTAGTTGCTCCATGTAAAATACTGAGATCCTGCTGCATCCGACTTGAGTGGAAACAATACAGTTGAAAAAACGCTGGGCAGGCATTGAGGATAAAGACTAAAAAAAGTACCAACAGTTATTACTAATGTAGGATTCTCGTGGCTTCCATGGTTATTTACAAACACAATCAAGTCTATGATTGTGTTAGCAATTAACTACGAATATGAACATCTATCTCAGAATTTATATACTCATATCAGTCAGTTATTCAGGGGCGGCAGCTTTGATCAGTAATTAAGTATTAAGATACATATATTTTATCCTTACCTACTATACGAACTCCCTCACCAAGTCTGTCTGTCTGTATGCTCGCGATAAACTCAAATATCACAGAGTGATTCATGAGAAACGTTTAGGTTTATAATACTACATGAATATGATAGAAAGGAAAATCGGATAATTTCAAAGATTTGTGACGAGTACCTAGTCACACTAATATTATATAGGCAAAAGTTTGTGTGTATGTTTGTTACTTCTTCCCGCTCGGACGGCTTAACGGATTTGGATGAAATTTGGCACAAGGATAGACCATGGTCTGTCTTTCTCTTCTTATCTTCTAGAAGATTTCCCTATACAAACTATCGACATCCGTTTGATGAATTTTTAAAAACCCTTTCTTAGTGCTCGCCTACATTATAAAAGGAACCCTTGTGTAAAATTTCACGTTCCTAGACTCAGTAGTTTTATCTGTGCGTTGATATGGCAGTCAGTCATTTTCCTCCTTTTATCTACACTAATATTATAAAGAGGAAAACTTTGTTTGTTTGATTGTAATGAATAGGCTCAAAAACTACTGGACTGATTTTAAAAATTCTTTCACCATTCGAAAGCTATATTACCCACGAGTAACATAGGCTATATTTTATTTTAGAAAAAAATAGGGTTCCGTAAGATAGTTGAGTTTTTCGGTAAACAGCCAACTAGAAAAGTTACTTATTTTGCGTACGCTGCCTAAACTATAAAAGATAGAACCATAAAATGTTCTAATTAATTGTAGATCTTATAAATATCTACAAAAAAGTCCGCGACACACTATACCTATCTATGTCGAGTGAGGCACAACAACCGTTTTTTTATTTAAAAATCTTGATTTTTTTTTGGACTATATTTAAACGCGTTTATTTTATTCATGCTAATAATCCTTATCAAAATAAATTATTTCATCACTGAGTACAGTTTATGAAGATAATATTTGATTTTTGAATGATTAAAATTGGACGTTTACTTTTGAAGTTATGGCAAAATTAAAATATTACGATTTCTGCTGCACGGCCCGTATACCAGATTACTGGCATTTTTTGCTCTCTGTAATGAAGATGAATTTGCGAAAAATCTTCTGTATCATGAGGTCCCGCAATACTATACATGGGCAAATAATAAATTCACTAGAAGGAGGCGTGCTGAAGATGTAGTTGGACATCCGGGGATAAAAAAAGATGCCGCTTTAGGTAGAGTCTACGGGATACATCCACCCCAATCATAGTGTTTTTATCTTAGGATTCTTCTGCACCACGTACGCGGTCCGACCTCATTTGCATACCCTAAAACTGTAAACAGTATTGTCAAAGAGACGTATCAAGCAGCTTGCCGTGACCGAGGTTTACTTGAAAACGATGACCATTGGGGTAACACTTTAACTGAAGCTTCGTTATCACATTTTCCAAAAAACTAAGGGAGTTGTTCGTAGTCATAATTTTATTTTGTCAACCATCGGAACTATTTAAGTTATGGGATACTTCCAAAGATCAGTTCTGTGAAGATATTAGACATCGTATCAGACAACAAAATCAGGATATGAATGATTAATTGAAATCGAAAACCAACTTCTAGAATTAAACGACAAAAATTAAAGTGATTTTGGATTACCTTCTCCCGTTCGTACCCAGAATAATACTATTGACACAATGGTACATCAGTATAACAGAAATGATCTAACAGCGTTTGTTAGTGACAATGTGCCAAAATTAGTACCAGATCAAAGACATGCTTATGAGACTATAATTATGGACAGCGTGAACAATACCATGGGGAGATTAGATTATTTTTTTGGACGCACCAGGAGGCACCGGAAAGACTTTTTTCGCAAATTTGATACTTGCTAAGATACGGAAATCAGGGAAGATAGCGATTGCAATTGCTTCGTCAGGAATTGCTGCAACTCTCTTGAACGAAGCACTCTACGTTTAATTTCCCGCTATCCGTATATTTAGATCAACGGTCTACGTGCTCTATTCGGAAAAATGGGCCTCTTGGTAAGTTTCTGCAAGACGCGTCGTTGGTAATATGGGATGAATGCACCATGAGTCATAGAGCTCATGTGGAAGCCGTGGACCGTACTTTAAAAGACCTCCGAAGCTCTGCTAATGTCATGGGTGGTAACACTTTTGTATTTGCTGTAGATTTCTGACAAACGCTTCCAGTCGTCAACAAGGTACGCGAGCAGATATTATGAAGGCATGTTTAAAATCGTCTCACCTTTGGACATCTGTGCAACATTTGAATTTGCGCACCAATATGAGAGCTCATCTACATGGAAATACATATAGCAATTTTCCACAGCTGCTGAAACTAGGAGAAGGAATTTTTCCATCTTTAAATTTGGGCACCAATTATGTGGTTACTTTGGATGAGTCTCTAGGCCAAATAGTCCATAATTTAGATAGTCTGATAGATGCTATATATTCTGACATCGTAAACTTACTTCAAAATGATTTTGGTTGGCTGTGTTGTAGAGCAATAGCTTCTCCCAGGAATGAAACAGTCAACGAAATAAACAATTTAATTATGCAGAAAGTACCGGGTGAAGTTAAGTGCTATAAATCTATAGACACCGTCACTAACATCGAGGACGCAGTGCACTACACCCAGGAATTTTTAAATTCTCTAAACCCCGCTGCACTACCACCTCATGAACTATCGCACGAGACTTCTTATAAAGGAGCTAAAAGATAATTTAATAGTAGCGAAGATTATCACCGGCCCTGCAGCTGGTGAATTAGCTCATATACCAAGAATACCCATGATCCCTACTGATTTGCCCATACCCTTCAAAAGGCTCCAATTTCCAGTAAAAATTTCTTTCGCACTAACGATAAACAAATCCCAGGGCCAAACATTCAAATTAGTAGGAATTGATTTACGAAAAGAATGTTTTACGCAAGGGCAACTTTACGTTGCTCTATCACGGGTCGGGGCTCCCGACCATCAGTATATTTTGGTACCCGAAAATAATTTAACGTCAAATGTTGTTTATAGAGAAGCTCTACAATAATCGCTTTAGTTATCTATTCTGAAACAACGGGTTGTACTCCGGGACTGCCGGTAGAAGTGATTATTTAAATATTTCCATCATTGATGGATGTTAAATTTAATGTTAAAGTTGTTCTTTGTCTTGGTAGTCTTTCCTGGGTAGGTTTTTTGCAGCGGTAACTGACATCCACGCGGGCGGAGCCGCGGGCGACCGCTAGTATATATATATATATGTAAATTTTGCATTTTTGCCCCAGGAGTATGTTCCGTTGGGATAATTTTCTTATTTAACGCGGACGAAGCCGCTGACAGAAGCTAGCAATATATAAAACCAAGGTTCTGATCAATAGTAACGTAGTTATCTCAAGTTTATTACGAGTGAGGCTAAGTGCTTAGAATTAATTATATAAGCTTATGGTTTGCTCATGGTGTATTTTACTATCGAAGTTAATTGATAGCTCTTAGTGATTATTAGATTTAGAGTTTATTGATTCGGTAATTACATTTGATATACTTATCTATGAGAAGTTTATCTAGAGTTTTTTGGGTCATGGATCAGTGAAAGGAAGACTCTACCTAGCTGTGTTGTATCCTCGTGGAGGCGATCGGTGGTGGCGACCTCTGGCACCCAACTCTGGTTCAGGCCATGGTCCAGAGCTAGAGGAAGTGGTCACCTAGCTCCTTTTGCGAAACCGAGTCCCGCCGTGTCCTCATGGAGGCGATCAGTAGCGGCTACCTTTAGCACCCAGCCCTAATTCAGGTCATGGTCCGGAGCGAAAGGGAATAGGACGCGGTCACTTTTCTCCTTCGAAGCAGTAATGAGAGTAAATATGATGGCCGAAGGGAAAGGGATTTTTCATCAATCTGCTTAGCCTTCTCTTAACTTTTTTTTTTAAATTTGGTATAAACTAGAGATTGACTGTCCCACCTGATGGTAAGCAGTGATGCAATCGTTGATGGTGAGGCGCACTAGTTTATTAAGAGCCTCTAGCCTTGAAGACACCCAAATTATAATCCCAATTCCCGCGCACACTCTCTAAAATGCAATCTGTAAAACACCGAAAGGCTGGCAACCCTAAGCTTGTAACAAGGCTTCGAAGACTGGATTGGACTAATTTTATCGAGGCTTCCAGTCTAACTGGATGCAGCAGAATACCTGTATATACAATATACATAGAGTGAATACCTATCTGGCCTCTGCAATCCAGTAATTGAATAACACAATACCCCTTGCTAAAACACGTGTCATATTTCTTGACTTCTGACTATATTACTTGGCAGCCATGTTGGTGAGGAATTAGATGACTGGATTCCGCCATCACCTTTCTGCCATCGGACAACCCGACGTACAACGAGGGACCACCATTTCATTGTTAAAATCTCTACGATCCAAACTGAGGATTAAAGGATTAGAGAAATTTGCCTGCAGTGGTCTTCCTGTCCGATTATAATTTAGGTGTCTTCAAGGTTAGAGTGAATAGGCTCTTAATAAACTAGTGCTATTCACCATCAACGATTGCATCATTGCTTACCATCAGGTGGGATCGCAGTCAAGCAGTAGTTTATTATCATTAAAAACTGTAAAGACTGTCATAGATCTATAAATGACTGCAAATCTAGGAAACAATTTCTATTATCTGTTTATTGGGCAAACCTACCATAGTATTGTCTTTTTAACCCAAAGGTTGACGTGTAGAGTACCTTGTTGCATTAAGTCCGCCTATGTACCACTACTGTACATGAAGTTTAAAAAAATAAATAAATAAGTCCGGGGAGTGTGGGATTTTTACCTCACTAAAACCACCCCAGTGATCAACATCAGCACGTATAGAAGGAGCTCCGTTGCCTCTTAAAAGACCATTCCGGAACCCCCTATGTGCAACGCCTTTTTGGGCACATCCCTAAGGAGACTGTACAACGGTTTCCCCTGAGCCTCTTTGTGCACGGCAGCACGTGATAACTGTGCCACCGTCTTCCTTGGAATCACTCGTGGGCGGGCAGAGTCCCCACTCAGCATGCTCGTGGTTCCAAAGTCCCGTCTGCATTGGATTATGCAAGAGGGGTTTCGGCGTGTTAGACATAGTGGCGGTTGCCTCCCCGACGCCTTTTTTTCTGAGCGGGATTAGCCCTCTCACGGTCCCGCTCAGCCGCCTTCTGGACCATTACGGTCTCACAGAAGGAGGCTGGTAGAGACAGATCCTGCCCGATCCTGGCAACCAGGACTCGTTGCTTAGTGGTCCACGCTGGACAGTCTTCCAGCGTGTGCTGTGCAGAATCCATTCTGATGCCCCTACAATTTTGCTGACATCTCAATGAGGCGCAGGTGGAACATCACGCACCCTTGACAACCTGGGTTCCTTCCTTACCGGACAGTCGGACGGCGAGCTACCGATAAAATACCTACAAAGTGATTTTGAAGACTACATGCACCTGCAAGACTTCAAAGTCACCGACGCTATAAGTCATAAATAATTATGAAGGCGCATTAAAACGCCCGTATCTTATAATTATTTCATATTATCTTAACATTCAGTCACACATAAACAAGTTGCTCGCACACTGTAGATCATCTTACTCGTCAATACGTCTGGAGGCGTGGCCTAAAATTACTCACACAGGGAAATGCGTATTTTAAATATGAATACATAAGTACTACATACTAACAATCCACGAATTTAGCTAGATAATTATTTTCGAGGAATGTTCGTAAGTTTGTAGTGAAAATACCAATTATAAACTAATTTTAATCCCTTAACTTTTAGGATAATATAATAACAGATAATTCAAACAGAAAAAAATAAAATAAAAAATAAGTTATATAAAATAATAAACCATTACTGTTTGTAGCGGAAATAAGGATCGATACCACACTAATATTATAATGGCAAACGTTTGTATGTCTGTATGCTTCTTATTTCTTCACGATACTTTTTATTCCGAGAGTAGGTATGTTCTCTTGCGACAATTTTCCACTTTCACTCGCGCAAAGCTACTGACAGAAGTTAGTAATAAAATAAAGGTAGGCAAGTAATTAATATTGATAGATAAACTACCTATAAAACAAACAGGCTATTTTAAACTAATAAATTTCAAAAAAACTTGGGCCTTCCATCACTGTCATTGTAGAAATATGTCTACAAAACGGAAGTTTCCATAGATATGACTTCTTCGAAACCTGTCCCTTCCAGGTCAAAAGGTTGAACACATCATCTCAAATGTCACAACAGTCGCAGACACTCAATCAATAAGTGTTAATTTCTTCACGATTACCGCAGTTTAACGTGTAAGCTAAATCTACCATTAATCAAAAAAAAAAACCACTTTATCTTGATATATCACAGCAGAGCTACTTGTAAAGGCGATGGTCAAATATCTCTCAGATATTGTTTGGTACAAAATTTTACTGTCTGTCAAGTTAAACTGGTCATCTTGAAGACAATAAGCCTTGGTATACAGAAAAAAATTAACACCTTCACAGACGAAGGTTAAGAAACTTGGATCATTTTGTCATACAGAACAAGTTTTTATTTTTAAGGTGTGAAGATTTGATTAGGTGATTAACGGGAAAACATAATACTTTTATCGTATTACAAGTGTAAATTAATCATTGCATTATAAAATTGTAGGTGCTTTGACCTGATTTCGTTTTGTGGGGCAATTCTGGGTGTAGATTAAAATTATCTAAGGAATTACAGAACTTGATTGTCATAGTTATATATTTTAGCTATATACATATTATTTTTGCTATTATAGCAACGTAAAGGTTATATATATACTCGTATAGAGTTCACCAAAATTAATACAATATGAACAATAATTAAATGGAACTAGGTCTTGTGCGCTGAAAGCGAGTTGTTTTTACGTTAGCACGATGGAAACGTTTACCGCGAAATGCTCTCTTATTGGTTAAGTGCTTGGAGCGGCCGAGCGGGCCAATCGAAGCAACGGACGTCATTAAAATCATGACGTCATTAACGTGTCGATCGTGATAACGTTTAACAAACTCGCACCAAGTACTCTGTATTTCGGTATACAACACCAGACCTTTGAAAAAACAAAAAAGTTTAGCTAAGACGACATGCAAAAAAATATCAATGAATAAATTGATTTATTATTTATATTTTAAAAACTAAAACGAAATTAAGAAAAAAAATATGTTAGTGTAATTTTGTGCAAGTGTAGGGTAGAGAAAGATCATCATCATCATCATCATTTCAGCCGATAGACGTGCACTGCTGGACATAGGCGAAGGCCTCTGTCCAGCAGTGGACGTTCGCACAGCAATCGTTCATTGTGGCAACATTTGGGGGAGCCCAAATGTCGCCACAATTAACGGTCCTGTGCGTGTCGCATCCATCGGATTCCAGCAAACTTCACCAGGTCATCGGTCCACCTTGTAGGGGGCCTTCCAACACTGCATCTTCCGGTACGCGGTCGCCACTCCAAAACCTTTCGGCCCCAACGGCCATCTGTTCTGCGAGCAATATGCCCTGCCCATTGCCACTTAAGTTTGGCGATTCTTCATACTATGTCGGCAACCTTGGTTCTCCTGCAGATATCTTCATTTCTGATTCGATCACGCAAGGAAACAATTTAAAAAGAGACAAATACAGAGAAAGGTACAATTTAGAAAATAAATCAACTTTGAACTACAAACCTACCACACTACACGTACTTACAACTCTTGAAAGCTAGAATCAATTCAATAGTGGCGTTCATCAGAAAAACGCCGAAGCTATAATGCTTGATGAGAGAAACTATCCAACTTTCATCGTTCTCGTCATTCTAAAGAAAAGAATAGTGGAGTAAGAAAGACGTAATGAAGAACAAGAACTGAACTTAAAGAAGAATGTTAGAATAACAAAACTGAAACGGAAAGAAAGGTCCACAGCGTTCTTTTCCATTGCCCTTTTCCTTTCCATTAAAACCTGCAATACAATCAAGCTTAGTCATCTTCAGCCTAATATACCTAATTATCTTTATGAATCTCTGTTATATTTGAGTACTAGCTATTATATATATAGTAATATCTACCACAGTTTAGGCAGTCTTTTTTAACCCAAGTGTAGAGGTAGAATGCCTTGTTGCATTAAGTTCGCCTAGTTACCACTACTGTTCATACAATTAAATAATTAAAACTGTGTTGGGGTCGACTTCCAGAATAGTTGAATCCAGCTGAATTCTAGAATTTTACATGAAGCATCTACCAGTCTGATCTCTTAAACCTTTCATTGTCAATTGTTGCAATCTGTTGTGACTGATGTTGTACAGTCATAATACCAACAACAAGGCATTATACAAAGTAACAACTCCTTTTATTAATGTGATCTTTTTGTGGTTACTAAGTTTATAACCAATTTAGGTAGGAAAGGTGAAGTTAAGGGTCTATTACACTACGCGATAATCAGCACACGATATTCAGTCTTATTTTTTATTCCGAGTAAGACCGGTCTAACCCTTATTACAATAAGCGACATCGACTGAGACTGTCTGAATATCGAGTAGTATAATAGGCCCTTTAGAAATTTCTGTGGTTTCCATAATTAGTTGTAGCAGGTGTAGAGGCAGGTGATATAACAATAATGTTAGAGTTCCAAGAGAAATTATGTATTAGACACCTGCTTCCTTTTCGATCAATGATAAAGTGGCGATGGATGTTCCTAAAAAGGGAATTATGGCGAACAACTTCCAAGTTCCAACGCAAGTAAAAATACAGTATAACGTGCATCTAAAATTACGTTTAATTTAAGTCTGCATGCATATGTTTTATATTACTGCTTCAGTTTCAAGGTTGGAACATTGCATTTTAAGTAGTTCAAACTTCACAAAATGGCAAATTAAGGTATATTATATGTCGCACTCGCAGCCGTCTAGCTTAATTAAATATTCAGATAACAGTCTAGCATTTTCACTAAGCGGCGCCATTGAACCAGTCACTTGAATGATATTAGCACCGAGTACGTGAACTTACACACACAAAAACCAACCCGCCCTGGTAACATAGAAAAACTATAAACGAATTGATTCACTCTAACTTTTAATTTTGATCGAATCAAGATTGAAGATATCCGCAGGAGAACCAAGGTTACCGACATAGCCTGAAGATGCATCAAACTTAGGTATAAGTCCATGGGGCCTGAAAGGTACTGGAGTAGCGACCGCGTACCAGAAGATATAGAGTTGGAAGGCCTCCACAAAGAAGACCGAAGCTTGTTGATGATCCGCGGGAATCCGATGGTTGCGGGACGCACACTAATCGTTATGGCGACACTTGAGGAAGGCTTATATCCAGCATTGGAATTCTTTCGGCTGAAATGATGATTATGCCGAATTGACAATAATTAAGTCGGAAAAATAAGTTTAACTTAAGTAGGTATAAATCTCGCAGAAAAAAATATTGTAATCGGTTATCATTATCTCTGTTGATTGTGTCTAATGTTTATTTATTTATATAACCATTTATGTACACAGAGTAATAAAGAAAAGAAGAAGGAAACAGAAGAATAGTATAAAGGTGATGCTTATTTCTAAAGAAATTTCTTCCAGTATACCTGTGAAAGGAGAGTTGAAGAAAATAGAGATGTAGTCACTGTGTGTATAAGTAAAAGGAAAATTGGTACACATAATATACATAGCTAACAATGAAATAATATAACATCGAAAAATAAATAATAAAATATATACAATGAGAACAACAACGATACAGTTACAATAGATTCAAGAAACTATGTGTACTTAGATCATCATCATCATTTTCATTTATGCGAAAGATGTCTATACTATACATATAATAAATCTGTAGAAGTTTTTAGTTGTGTGAGCATCACGTAAAGTGTACGAAATCGATGTAGATAACTTTTTTAAATTAAAAAAGTGTGTGTAATTTGATATATTATTTAGGCTTTATTTCATCGCAATCGGTTGACTATATCGAAAGATACAGGTACATTCATTGACTGTTAGGCGGTATGAAGTTCGCCGGTTCAGCTAGTTGTAAAATAAATTTTATCCTAGACATCATCTAGAAAAGTCAAACAAAGACAGTTCTCCGAACACATTTCATGTTCACACCAACAAAATTGATTGCTCAGTTGTTTCTGAAAACTTCATTACAAAAATCATTAATAACTCTCACATTTTCAGTGGCATCGTTACTCTAAAATGGCAGCTACTCATTAATATTTTCAAACACCATATAATCTTAATGTGTCCCCATTATCAGTGTTGCACGTGTTATGGTTCCAGTGAGGAATTCTCTATGTCTACTGTCGGCCAAAGAAAAAGGGGCGCATCTGCCCGTTAATGCAAAACCGAGTTAATTATAAATTCGAAATTATTAAAACAACTTGCATCTACTTAATGTTCCCAACACCGGGGCACGGGTCTCTATGAGAGGGAATGAGTCGTTGGTAATTTACTCTGTGGGTCCAGTGAAAGCGGATATCAAATGTCTTCGAATTTTTTGTTGAAAGACGTGACTATTTTGAAAGCAGTTGTAATTGTAAAATTAAAATGCCTGCCTGGATTTCAATCCACAACGTATACGTCTCGTAAGCAGTGGTGGTCCAGTGGTAACGGTAACCACTGGACCACTACTGCTTCTACTTCATCATAATTTTAATTGTTCTTACTTATCTAATATAGTAAAGAGATATTTTATATTTGTTTATAATATTGAAAAAGGTTTGTAAAGAATAATCTCTGAAAGTATACGATTACGAGAATTGATTTACTTAGAAAATTAATATAGCTTTTAAATAGTGCTTTTCAAAGTGTACCTTTTATTTCTGTAGTATTTAAAACTAAACAATGTCTGTGGTGTAGCGCATGGGAGTGAAACCACGGGGTGAAACTACTATTACTACTATTCTCTAGTTATACTTGTAAAAAGACAAAATTTCATACAAAAGTATTTTAATTTCGAATTTTGATTTTCAGTTTTAGCCAGATGTACCTCTTTTACTTGACGGCAATATAAACGACGGCCGCAGGAGTCAACCCTCTGTCTGCGCCAGATTTACTACTACAGAACAAAGGACATCAATTTTAATAGTGACATGTGAACTATGGGGCTCGAGTGATGTGGCTCTTTGAGGAAATGGTGGAGACGTGAGAATAGAATGGACGATACCAGAGAATTCGTAAAATGTTTAAATACTTTCGCAAACTCCATTCAGTGATAATTGGATGAATGAATTTTTGCATACAATTACAGATTTAATTTAATCTGGTAAAAAATATTATATTTTTTTCTTAAATTTTATTTGAAACATTTTACACATTTTATGACAAGCTGTCGTGAATTCGTCAAGAAGGAATTGTTTGTTTATGAATTATATGTATATATATCTTATTTTTATTATCTTTTATTTTTTTGTACATTATTTATGTTGTTGTACACTGACAGCCCCAAATCTTTTCCTTTCGTTTCAGTCCATCCAAAGGTTGCCTGGTAGAAATTGCCCTGTGCAATAAGACCACCTATTGTGCACTTATTTTTTATAAATATCTGTCCTGTAATAAGTTAAGAAGTGCAATAAAGAAATAAATAAATGTGGACAATACAAGGGAGACTAAGTTCCAAGATTGTTCGAAAGAGTTACCGCTGCCCTAGAATGCAAAGGGCAACAGAAGGAACTTGAGTTGACACTCCCTCTCGCTCCACAACTTAAAAAATAGGATACCTAAAGTAAAACCTAAGAAATTATGGTCTTGATTATGAGAAAGATAACCATGTATTGAAAGGAGGTGACTATCGAGATGACGACAAATAGTGGAAGAAGAAACGCTGCGTAAATGCTATCGGCAATCTTCACAATCGTAGTGGTCCTATATCCGGGGGTTCATAATAAAAAAAATTACCAACTTCTAACCTAACCTGTCCATGTCGGGGTGCCCTAAAATTACGTCACCTCCTTCCATGGTCTCATCTTTTACAAACATTGATTTTAAGTAATAGAACATGTTTCATTGGCCCGTCATTTTATAGATAGGCCGGTTAATTTCTATACATATAAGAAATCTGTTGAAGTTTTTAGTTGTGTGCGCATCACGTAAAATGTACGAAATCGATGTAGATAGCTTTTATACATTAAAATTATGTGTAACTTTATACTTTACTTTGGCTTTGTTTTACCGCTACTTATTACTTCGATATAGTCAACCGATTTAACTATATCGATATACTACTGGTACTACATTCATTTGCCATTCCATTGAATGTTAGACGGTACGAAGTTCGCCGGGTCAGCTAGTTGGTAAATATAGACCAAAATCAATTCATCTATTTTTATTTTATTTAAATCTATTTTTTTTTTGTTTATTTAGTTTATACGGTTGTGTGAGTCACGAAGAAATGTTTTTTCTTTCTTTCTTTTATTTATTTTACACATTGCCGGTGGAACAGCCCGTACTATACAATTCCTAGGAATTGTATGCATTACCCAGGTAAAATATGTACCTAATCAACAATAATAATCATAATATTTCATACACTGCCTGGACGCCCCAGGTATTCAATACATTGCCTAGGTATTGTATACAATAGCTGAATTATACAGATTGCCGGTAACAAATACTCTAACTAAAATAATAAATTTCAAAAAGAACAGAAGGATAACGATAATTTGTATTGTTATGCATATTTGTCAATGTTTAAATTTAGAACAGTTATTTACATTTCCTGGATACCTAGAAGAAAACGAATATAACCGTAAACCAAATTCATATTTGATCCAATTTTCAATACACAAGCACACAACAAGCAACAACACACAATACACAACAAGCAACAAGAATTACAGCAATAATTTTAATGTCTATCAAAACCGAAATTCTTGCTGTGTTTCAGCTGTTTACATAGCATAGCAAGGATAGTCAGTTTAAAAAATTCCTAACTAATGAGTATGGATACTACAGCGGGTAACCTACCTACAAACAAGTATTTTCCTTAGTTGACACATACTGTAGTAAGTTTGTTTGTCATGACATTGAAAATTTAATTACGTAAGTATGTTTGTTTCATGGTAAGGAAAATATTAATAAAAACATTATAATTTTAAGTTTTTTGAACTTCTTTTCTCTCCTTTTCTCACGGCGCCAAAATGGCGGCGTCGAGGGTTGTCAGGACCCAGGGTTTTTTTTTAATTATTTTTATTTGGTGGGAATATCGTCATAGTGTCAGACTTTTACTGACTAAAAACCCACTCCTGTTCCTACTTTGCCTTCGTCGCAGGGCTCCTGGTTTCACTTTCACACTGCCCGTGGCCCCAGTAGTCTTCGAACCTGCTGGGCCCCGGAACAGTACGCGCCGTCGAAGACTTGAGCTCGGTCCGGACGGTTATTGGTGGGTCGCCCCACGGTACTTCGAAAGAGTTATAATAACTTTGCGTTCCAGGGTCACAATAATTGTGACCCCGGAACGCATAGGGAAACTGAAAGAACACACATGTGTGTTAGTCAGTAAAAGTCTGACACCCTCTCTCGTTTCCTAGAGCGCGAGGGGTTATTCGATGAATTCCCAATATAAAAAGGGCTATCAGTTGTTTCTCCTTCTTAAGAAGCTACATTATACTGGTCCAGTACCACCAAATCAAAAAAGGTTGTTCTACGGCATTTTTTGCTTGTTTTTTTTTTTATTCTTGATAGGTTCACTCTTGACCGCTATCTCATCTGATGGAAAGCGACGATGCGGTCGACGATGGAGCGCGCATCGGTTTGAATTAGAATTTTAAATAATTTTTCTTAGGCTGGGCTAAGGCCCTACCACAAAATCTTCGTCATAGTTAGGCCCTTGTTCTTCTTATCAATTTTGGTTTTACTTTTTGGTGGATTACTTGGCCATCAGCATTCTATGTACTCGATACTATCACACCAACGGATTGGGCACGCCACAATTATGGCGGTAAGTCCCCTCTTTGAGGCGTGGTTGGAAAGACCTCACGGCGTCCTCACATTCCGCATGACGCAGGTCCTCACCGGACACGGTAAGTTCGGGAGGTTCCTGCACCGGATTCGTGCGGAAACGACGCCCGGGTGTCGCCACTGTGTGGCCCACCCGGAGGACACGGTGGAGCACACGGTGGAGGTGTGCCCCGCTTGGGCAGAGCAACGCCGTGACCTCGTGAGGGCAATCGGCGGCGGTGATCTCTCGCGCCGGGCCTTGGTTCAGGCCATGCTCCGGAGCGAGGAGGAGTGGCAGGCGGTCGCCTCCTTCTGCGAAGCAGTAATGCTAGCTAAGGAGGCGGCCGATCGCGTGAGGCAACGGTCCTTACGCTCCAACCGCCGCCGGGATTCCGATCCCGATTTCCGGCCACCGTAGGCGCGGGCTTGTAGACGGCGAGCGATGGGTGGCTCGCCGTCTGACCGTCCGGTAACCGTCCGGACCGAGCCCAAGTCGTCGACGGCGCGTTTTGTTCCACGCGCGCCTCAAGGAGATGTCAGCAAATCGTAGGGGCCCAGCAGGGTCGAAGCCTACTGGGGCCACGGGTAGTGTGAAAGCGGAACCCGGGGTCCTGGGACGAAGGCAACGAAGGAACAGGAGTGGGTTTTTAGTCAGTAAGAGTCTGACACTATCTCCCGCTCCGCCCAAGAGCGGGGATGTCATTAGGATGATTTTCCCACCCAATATAAAAAAAAAAAAAAAAAAAAATCACACCAACGGATTAAGTACCAACTCAATATCAGGGATTACTTCTGTATCGTGGGTGTAATTGATTATTATGTAATAATAATGAAAATATAAAATAAATGATTTGTTACGTCTTGTTATTTTATGAGCTAGCAACTAGATAGCAGAAGTGAAATTGAAGCTAATTTTATTTGGAGGTGTGGTCGAGAAATTTGGTTTATTTCAACCCACGTCGGTATATAACAGTCTAGCTTATCTTAAAAAAGTAACATAGAAGTGGTAGGTTCGCTGTATTTTCTCAGTACATTTTTCCTAATATGAAATAGACCCACTGACTCCCGAATTCTTATTTCAGCATTTGAAGGTAAGCATTTCTCAAACACTACCCCGAAAACCTGTCAAAAGGCGTTACCGGCGGTACCTGTCAAGAAGTCTGGTTTGAGACCTCAAAATACTCAATTCACAGACCCGCCCTCAGAATATCACTAAATAGCCCACCGTCAAAGAGTCACTGAATATTATTATTGACGAACGAAACAAATTTATAACCACATTCAAACATGCAGTATAATTTGCTCCTTTAACACGCCCACTTTTGTTCACACAATTATATCTACAACTTTTATTGAGCCAGCATTTTTTTCTAATCCACAAACAAACACTACACCACCGAGTGACTTGATGTATCATCAAAATTTTGACATTCGTCCACCCACATACCACATTTTCAACACACGGAAGAATAGCAACACTATTCTCTCTTGCGTCGTTCGTTGCGGTAGATAAATTACGGACATGCGCCATCTCTTTGTCCTGTCAATATGTCAAGTGTGGGCCTCCTCACTTCTTCGGGCGCTGACATAATAATACCTTTTACTTTGAGCTTTAATTACGACACGAGAATTCGGTCATTCACATTCTTGTTGGGATTGAAAGGGTGATTTGTTTTGGAGACGTTCTAACTTCTGGTGTTGTAAAAGCACATCAAATTGTTTTACAGGTATATGATCCGTAGAAAAATTTCTAACAAGAATGGTTATCACATCGACGTCGCACCGTGTCTTTTTGCCGGCGGTTGGAAGTCGCCAACTAGAATCCGGCTCGAATAACCGTATGGTCTCACTGTCTTTTGAAACCTATTTGAGAAGATGTATTACCTATCGAGTAATAAAAGTAGTTTGAAAATTATCTTCCTAAACCTAGAGACTATTCGTCGCACTATCGTCTTTACTTAGGTACCTAATTATACTGTAGTAATGTCTGTAATTATTGACTACTATGTGAATGGATTTTACTATGTTGTTCACAATAGGTTTTGTGATGAGTCAAGTGATATAGACTGTAGTTCAGAAAATTGTATTACGTATCATTTTGCATAACGGAAATCTATTCTGGGAATCAATTGAATTTCCTATGAATGTATATGGAAATACAATAATAAAGGAGGAAAACATTAATTATACTCGAACTTATATAATTAAGGAAGTACTGAAACTACTCGTAGGTACTCAAAACTGCTGAAAGATTTTAGTGTTTTTTTTTTCTAAAATGAATTATATTGTTAAAAAGTCACGAGCAGTAATGGGTTACATACAAAGGATCAGTTAATCACCTAAGTGGATTATTTCTAGACATTATCATGAAACAAGACACGACATTTCCGTCGTCGAGAACAAAAAGTTTGCTCACTAAAGCACTATACATAATCGAAGGTTAGATAAATTTAAACACGACATATAAAATGAATCATCTAATGCAGTTATTGTTGGCAAAAACCACTGTGTAAATAACTTCATTAGAGTCTTGACACCCAACGTCCTATGCGTATGACAAATGTGTTTTGAAAATAAATTGAATGATCTTTCTAGGTGGTCTGCTAGCCACTCGCAAGGTATACGTTAAGATTCCACTGCCTTCTGGCTTGCGATTGAACCTCCAGCCATCTAGGAAGACGCTTTGCATCAACGTTCATTTCCTTGAGCAACACATGTATTTATTTTTAATAAGCATGAATAATTCTTCTTATAATGTTCCCGTTGCTGGGAATCGCCAAACTTAAGTGGCAGTGGGCAGGACACATTGCTTGCAGAACAGATGATCGATGGGGACGAAAGGTTCTGGAATGGCGACCACGTACCGGAAGACGCAGCGCGAGCGTTGGAATGCCTCTCACAAGGTGTACCAATGACCTGGTGAGGGTCGCGGGAATCCGATGGATGCGAGATGCACAGGACTGGTCATTGTGGCGTCATTTGGGGGAGGCCTATATCCAACAGTGGACGTCTTTTGGCTGAAATGATGATGATAATGATGATTGCTGGGACTTAGGCCTACTCTCGAAAAACGAACAGGCCGTACTCTATCGCGGGCCCAGTGCAGTTTGGTGGAAAAGGTTGGTTTCCAATAAGATCTAAACAAAATAATGAGATGATCATACATATTTATTGTGTTTTCATACTTATTAGGTGTGTACATATAGAAAAAAGTTATGTTTGGTACTCTTTACTCTGTTCTTTGTCATATTTGCTTTTTCTAAATAACTGTTCGATTCTAATAAATGAAATTCAATACTTTCAAATAAAAAACTATTATTAAAATCGGTTCACGAAATCCAAAATTACCAACGAAAACCCGACATGCATAATCCGTCTAGTTTGTATAAATTAGTAACCCAATTACCCGAGAGATGGCACTGTACTTTGTGTTACTTCGCGCTGTTAAGATTTTTCCTGAGTTGATGGGGTCGGGACGGGTATGAGCTATTATATTGTCGAATTGTTCGGTTGGTCTCTCGTTGGAATTGGTAGTATTTGTTCTTGCTCGTTGTCTGTCGTTCACTAACTCTTAAGTGGGGACACTTATTGTGACGGACAGGAAACTACGGAACCCTACATTGAGCGTGGCCCGACACGCTCTTGGCGGGTTTTTTTAATGTACTTAATATCAGGGAATAGAATGAATTTTCAAGGTTAATAAACCGTCATTCAGATGTTAATAAACCAAAACAGATGCCCAACCTGGAAGTTCAAAATGAGGACGCTTCTCATTCATGAGGATCTGTAGATGTCCATCACAGGATTCGATAATTCTGATAAAACGGCGAAGGATTTGCGCTCTCGCAACGACCAGAAGGCGTTGTCAAAAATATGCCTTACGGTAGACGAAGGTGCATTTTCAACAATATTCCAATTACCAGACTAACAATTGGGCAGTTGACAATTTTTTTTTTCTCTTACTTTACCCAAAAACGCAAACCGAAAGAGTTTTTTAAATTTGTTTAACATAAGGAAGAGACCTTCTAACTGTGGAAAGAAAACTGACAAGTAATAGAATAAGAATGTAAACACTGAAATGTGTCGTCAACGTTTGAAATAGAGAGATGTTTCCACCACGCCCCCACTGTTTCTTATATTTAAAATGCTAATTGCTGCTTCAAGTGAAGCAAAAAACAACACCAAAATTAGTCATTAAATAATAAATAATTTTGATTTTGTTTTCAGAATAAAAAAAATATTTTGGTGTTTTTATTTTATTTTTCTACGATATTTTATAATAACATAATAATTATTGTTAAGTAGATATAAGACGTCGTACAAAGATAGATAAAGCAAAATACCAAAATGGACGACGCGTGTTGTGGTACAATGAATTCTGTTACAGTTTACTGAAAATGAGAAAATCTATTTCTGAGTTTATTTAAATTTAATATTATTGATACGCTCGCGAAATTAGTGATAGCATGACGAGTGACAGGGCAGAGTGGAAGAAAAAAACGTGTTGCGCCGACCCCAAATAACACGGGACAAGGGCAGGAAAATGATGATTATTGATACGCTCGCGCTTGACGACTATTTGACCTAATGGTAAGCAATGACGTGGTCAATGGTAGAGCACGTTTGCCTAGAAGTAACTTATTCTCTCTTGACTTAAAGACTTCCAGAAAGAAGTTGTAGCTAACTGGAATTACAGACTCCGGCAGAGAATTCCGCTCCTTAGCTGTACGCACAGTGAATAAGTTCCCGAAATATTTTGTGCTTAGGTATGGGTGGGATGTCCTCCATTACACTAGTGGTGTTTCGCTGTATTTCCGGTAGTCCGATGATGATACGGGGTTGGCGGAATTAAGTTTCAAATAATTCTTACGGCCCGTTCACGAGCTTGCCGCTGTGAGCGGTAGCGACCGGTAAGATCAAAAGTATGAAAATGTTTAAAGCCAGCCACGAGACGCCGCACATAGCGCCGCGTGTCAGTGTATCGATGTCGCACCGCTCGCCGCGCCGCTCGCCGCTAAGACCGAAGTCGTGAACAGGCCGTAACGCACACTCCCCTAGATATAAAGAAAACTGACAGGTAAAAGGTCTTGAATTTCTAACAAGCAACGTTAAAGTGGTTAAAATGCACTTACTATTCGATAGGTACCTTAATACTTTACTTGTTTTATTCACCAATAAAGATCTTATCTATTCCTAGAAAATTCAATCTGATCTCCTTGATACGTTATAGGAAGGTACTAAGTGATACCGATTCTTGTAATACCTCTTGTTGTAAGGTAACGAAATTTTATAAACGATTTTTTAGTCAATTATACAGGGAAAACGCTGATTGAATAATCGAATTCATACACCCTTCAAAAAAATCAAAATTATGAATCACCTAATGTAAACGCAAGATCAAACGTAACAACAATTAAGTCGCCAGTTTTCCTACACCTCAATACTTGGAATAAGATAAAAGCAGGATAACTTAAGAAATCTGTTAATAGGTAATTTTGTATGATCATTGTTAGATTTTGTGGTAATTCCTATTTAGGTAGGTAGATACGTACTGTTCGTCATCATCTGTAGCGCTTCTATCCTGTAGAACATAGTAGCCTAGCACATGTAACATAGATTTCGTATTTATGCTTATCATTTTCTTACTCGATGTAATATTCTGTTGTAGTTATAATCGTTAATATTTAATTAATCTGCTTTTTTCCCATTTGGGGACGTCTTCCAGTCTATTCGCTATAAGTATATATAATTCCACCATAAACATAAAAGTGAAAATGGGAGCCAAGTTCAATATTATTAAGTTATTATAATTTTGGTGTGATATTCGACATCACTGATAAGTTACACTGCACTGCACTGCTGATGCTAAGTTCTGTAGACCATCCTGAAATTTAATTATAAAAGACTTTTAACCTTTACATTTAGCCTTTGTACTTTTCCAGGGCATGGTCGTGTACAAAGTTTCATCGAAATCCGTTCGAGCGTGAAGAAGTTTCGGCTCTATTTTATAAGTATGATTATTATTATTATTAGTTACTTGAGCACGTCTTTGGGAAACCGAGGCTTTTGTCTGTGTAATTATAAATAATAATAATAAAATATAATCGGGTCTCTAATAAAATACTACAGATTACACACCCCAAAAGTGTAAAGATTAAGAGAGATAATATAATTATGTAATAATTAATTGAATTAATAAATAGGTTAACAGTATTTTTAGAGTTCATTAACACCATTTATAAACATAACAAATCTAAATTATTGTTTAAAAAATGTATTTGCTATACTGATACATTATCACAATGAATTAAAATAATTTAATAAAATAAAGTATAAAAAGTGGGTATAATAACAAAACTAAAATTTAGGTACTGATGTATAAATAAACATAAACGAAGGCAAAGGAAGTGGGTATGTAATGATCATAGCGGATTCTGATGAGTGAACTGTAATAAGTGGCAATCCACTTGAAAGTTATAAAAAGGAAATAATTTGAAAAACTAAAACTATAACTTGAGTTACAATTTACAATAATTATTCATTTTATAAGGCAGTGTTTCAAGTCACTAAAGGTAATAATTAAATTAAGTAGTGAATAGGGTAACTGTACTTACACTAACAATTTATAACTTTGAATAGTAATTGTTAGCCTGTTTGATGTAATAACTGGCTATTAAACTGTCAACAAGTTTAATGAACGGTTATTTTTTCAATGTCTTTGTTAATATTGACTGGGGAAAATGGGGTAGTTGACTTTATATATAAGTTTGAAAAAAATATCTGAAACAAAAAATCCACATATTGAGGGTGTTTTCATCATCATTTCAGCCGAAAGACGTCCACTGTTGGACATAGGCTTCACCCAAGCATCACCACAATGACCGATCCTGTGCGTTTCGCATCCACCGCATTCCCGCGACTCTCGCCAGATTGTCGGTCCACCTTGTGGGAGACCTTCCAACACTGCATTTTCCGGTGCGCGGTCGCCACTTTAGATCCTTTCGGCCCCATCGACCATTCGTTCTATGAGCAATGCCACTTAATTTTGGCAATTCTTCAGGCTATGTCGGCGACCTTGGTTCTCCTGCGGATATCTTCATCCCTTATGCCATCCGGCAAGGAAACTCCGAGCATAGCCCTTTTCATTGCCATTTGGGTGACTGTAAGCCTTCTGATGAGACCCATTGTAAGCGACCATGTTTCAGTGCCATATGCCATCACTGGCAACACGCACTGGTCATAGAGATTTTGTCTTGAGACAATATGGTATTTCGGCGAGAAGATACCGCGCAGCTTCCCGAACGCTGCCCAGCCGATTCGGATTCGACGATCGACCACTTTCTCAAAGTTAGACCTACCCAAATGGATCTTCTGTCCCAGGTAAACGTAATCGTCTACAACCACTACAACTTCGAGTGTAGATTCTCCGATCTTAATTGGAGTGGTTATTTACCATAATTTTGGTTTTGTCCATGTTCATTTTAAGACCCACTCTTTCAGAAGCTCTACTAAGGTCATCGAGCATTGTACTTAGTTCCTCCGTAGTTTCAGCCATGATTATGACAAGAGGGTGTTTTAATAAGAATAAAAACTGTTATTCGATCCTGAAGCGGATCTTTGCGGTTAGTTACGAATTGATGAGTACCTACAAAACATATAGGTAAATAGCAAACCGATGAGATGATCTGCAAAAACGATAAACCTTTAGCGAATTTTTTAAGCCTAAATAATTACGATACTGATACTATGCATGTTTCTTTTTACACGAACTAAATGTACTCTAAAAAGAAAATTGGTGTTTTAAGCTTTCAAGAGCAGAAATTATATTAAGAAAAAGGTAAAGTATATAAGTGTATTATATTTAAGCCATTTCAGGGGTCCGTCATTGTTAACCGAAAAATACTATAAACACAAATAGGCCAACGTCTACGTCCAATGAAAGTGTAAGAAAATCTAACATGACATGTGTATATTCACCACACATCGTAAGTTTTTTGATAAGATTGTTATGACTTAGATATTTACGTAAGTGATCGAATCCGTGTCGAATTTATAAAAAAGCGAAACAAAAACACTTATAAAAAGCGGAACTTTATTTTGATTGGTTGATCAAATAATTTTGTTATGAAATATCTCTGAGATTATTGTGGTTAATACCAATAAACGACAAACGTGTGTAATCGATTTAGATTTAGTTCCTTTCCGATAAGGAGATACCTACAGGGAATAAATAAACTTATCTGAACAATATTAGAGAGCATATCGGTCTGAAATCAATACTTAAAGATGCGGCCATCATTATCTATTTTCGCATTGATGATGACCGAATACACTAAATCACAGAATTTTTATTAATAAAATCATTAATCTTAATCGCTATTCCAAAAATTAGCACTCACTTATGTCGATATTGAATAATGTCCACCTGCCCTACGCAGACTATACGTACGTAGAGTGACACTAGACGATAGAAATTTAAATTACTTTAAACGCAACCCTACGCGTTTAAAGTAATTTAAATTTCTATCGTCTAGTGTCACTCTTACATGTATAGGAGCACTATCCGATTGCGGGACTAGGGGTCGATTTTTCCGCATCCTCTGGACAGCTTGAACAATAATGCGCTCATTAGTCGGACAAACTTGGGTGTTTCCATACCTCTCTTGGTATATCCGTATTTCTGTGAAACTCCCCTTAAACGAGGCATGATAATTCAAAAATAAAACATAATGACCTTGATATGTCAACGGTCACTTTGACTTGATTAATCATTAACTGTTTTAAGTTTTTAAGCTTAGGTTTTAAGGTTTTATGTTTACATTGCACCGAGTATGTTTTTTTCTCAGTTGCCAAAGATTTTTTTTTTGTAATCGTGAACTTCATCATGTAGAAAATGCTGAAAATGAAAAATAATGTCCTGTGACTAAACTACTGGATATATTCAAATAATTTTTGGTATGCAGACTGGATACATAATGAGGTATACGCAGTTTAATTCATTGTTGTATTGTCGGCCCACGTTGTATTTGGGAGCCTTTAGAAAACCCAACAGAAGAAGGATCAAGACCACAGAATAAGTAATTATCAACACTGAATATTATGGTGGTAGTTTAGAAATTTGTTGATGACGTACAATATCCTGAAATGAAGCTAGTTTGGCTTAGCTCTACGAAGCAGAGGCAAATATTAAAACTTTAGGTCTTACTAAAACAAAACTATAAATTATAATAAAACACAGTTTGTCATTTATTGAAATTTAATTATTTTCTTTCAAGCTTGTAGCCTTGCCTTGTCTTGTCTGTTAATGTACTACACCTGATCGTGACTATGAATAATCCGCCCATCATATCTTATGAGAGTGTATTCATTGACAAACTGAATACTATTATTGTATTAGGTACTGTTTAATGTTCCTATGTCTTCAGTTTCGTATTTTGTAATTTAAAGCATATAGATAAATACTTACTAAATAATTTGTTAATTTTTAACATTTGCAGTTGTCTACTATAAGGACCGTGTAGAAACTGCATCCTGCATTATTGTACGTTCAAGCTTTTTTATCATATCTATTATTCAAATCGACTTTAATAACAGCTCACAATTTAGGACCCATAATAGTGTTAATTTTAATCCGTGTTGCTGGGCAATTAGATGTACACTACATGTAATGTCCCTTTGTGCCTTTTGTCCTAAATTTTTCTATCTCCTGCTTGATAAAAAGAGAAATAGAAATTATGTTTTTCTTACGCTTCCGCTGTTCTATTCTGATTGATTTTGTTTCTCCAGGACTCAGTAAGATTATAGATATATTAGAATTACTTGGTGCATTACTGGTACTCACCACTTCTTGTACGCTTTAAGGAGCCCGCATGTCAAAATTTATAACTTAACTAGGCATAAGTCTTCATTTTTTACGCGTTTCTGTGTTTAAATCTTCAGTTAGACTATAGAAGCAGATTACTTCTACTGTTTCTGAAAATGACCTGTGTAATTTTCATTTCAGTGAAACCAACGAGCTTATAGTTACACCGCTGTTAATTATTCATTTTTGACATAATTAACTAGAATTAATATTCTATAAAGAAATCGGATTTGACACAAATAACCCGAATAATTATGTTTTTCAAAGTTCCAGCGTCCCAAATAGTCAATATATTCCAATTGATTCGTTAGATTACGTTTTTAAAAAGTCTAGGAATCAAGTTCGATTTTAGTTACAAAAAAAATCAAAAATAAATTTATGATTGTTCAAACATGTCAAACAAGAAAAAAGAATTTATATCTTTTTTGTTTTTACTCTACTCTTAATCATCATGTGGAAAACGCGTAGGGTCGATCCCCTTACAGAATCAACTCATTTTAAAGGCACGGCGTATGCTGCTGCACATAGGCCTTCACGGCGCTTCAACGTAAAGATGAGCTTGATAAAAAATCAAAAAATTTCCAGCTATCACGAAGAAAACCTTTTAAAAGTAGTTTTATTAACTGTTAGAATAAGAAATTGGATCCTTTGTATTTTTTGTCCATCTCATATTACCGTAACTTAGCGAGGAACCAAATCCACCCAGTTTAATCCAGAAAACACTTTGTTACCATCAGAAAAAGTTTCAATAGTATTTTTTTGCAATGTGTGCCAAGTCAATTGCTATGAAAAGAAGTCTTACACGTGTTTCAAAAACGTGCTACGAAGAATTCTTTACATTTCTTGGTTGATTTCTTTTTACTTATTAAATGACTGTATCAAAACGTGCACGAACTTCATGCTAAGACACCGCAAAAAGACCTATAGTTTTGTTACGGTTAAAGAAAATAGCATTTCTATTGTTCTGAGACGCAAAATTCGATGTTACAAATTTAAATTACAAGTTACAAAAGCTCACGGAACCAAACACAGAGTTAATAGTCCTTCAACATTTAAAGCTGCGCACGCATACACACACAATAGTCATAATAATCTATTGGCCACTACACCATTACATAAGATTTTAAGATCCCTCTGCTTTTTGAATATCAACTCTATGTCTAAGCTTCAGAGATTCTTTTCCATCACTATTCACGAGTAAAGACGGGTGATCGTGACCCCTGATTTCAATATACAAGCAAAACATTGTTTCTACGTGTGTATTGCTCCAAACTTGATTCCAAACCATTAATGAAATAAAGCGCCATAAATTTTTATTTGGTTTTGTATAGGAATAAGCATAAAACTTTGAATGGATAAACTTGAAATATTGTAGAGCACAAGAAATAGGTATAATTAAACCGATTAAATGTGGAAATTGCTATAATTTTAAATGCTGTTCGAAAAAATTCTATCCACGTCTAGAATTTTCTGAAACAAAAATATTTTTACTCGACGACAATATCAGATCCGTAATCTAAAACAGAGTAGGAAGTGGGTAACGATTATTTTGTTTCAAATTCGCGCCAAAACGTATTGCGTTGAGAGTTTTCGCGCAGGTGCTCTCTGATCTCTAGCCTCGCAGTCATCCAAGTGAACCAAAATATTTTTTTGATTTCAAAGATTACGTTGATAATTCCAACCGTTAAGATTTCATATCACTTAAGTTTTATCAAAAACTTTCAGTTAATCGCGAATTGAAACGCCTTGTGGTAGCCAATCTATCAATGGAGGCTCAACCGATCAGAAGTTAGTATGGCGTGATGGAGCTGGCATGTGATTGGTGGGAGTTGACGCGACATCTATTTCTGTCTGGAGTGAGAATGCGCGCGCTGTGGCTGGTGCGCAAGTGTGCGAGCGATACGTGCGCGGTGGATGTGTGCGTGTGTTGTGAGGCGCGCTCTGTGTTTACAGCGCTTTGGTGCGGCCGGCGAACGCACGCGTGCGACACTGTTTAACGTGCGAAATCGAGTTTTCCGGCGGCTCTCGAGCTGCATTAGCGTCTATGGTGTTTTCCTCACAGTTTACTGGTGCTAATACATGTCGGACGTAAATAAAACATTCGGGATCCGAGTCAATACTCAATTCCGAGCGTACTTTCAGTGCAGCTCATAAAAATTATACGTGTTTTCGGCGGATGCGATGAATAAATTTTGCAAATCGAGTCTGTGTGTCGAAAAGGTTCGTGAGAGCTATGTTTTGATCGGTCGGCGTGTAGTGGAAGTGCCGGGCGGTGCGGACGCGATACGACTCGCGCTCCTGATCCTGATCTCAGTGAAACTGAGGCTGTGCTGCAGGTTGTCCTCGCTACGGGACCTGGGACTGGGAGGAAGTGTCGCCAGGAACATCCAGAGGGACTTACTGGAGTACACAGTGCCTGGCACGTGCTGAGGTAGGCTCAACAACGCGTGACCTTGGCATTTTCGCTTCGCTTAAAACGTCAAATTGTACGAGATCAAGATGCTAATGTATTAATTTTTCTTTTCGTCTTATCTACTAACCGCTTCAAAGCTATCCTCTTTTGATTAGCACTGCTGTGGTACACCACGTATGTTCCTTCGCACGTTGCTGCTAATCGTTTATATTTGTTGATCATTAAAGTACACAAACATTTTAGTTCGTACATATGGGACTTTCCGGGAACATATGATTTGATTACATAATTTTACTCACTGCTTATAACATGTTTGATGTCTGTCTAGGTTAAGCAGATGTCTTTTTCTCCGGTGGTGTCTCTACATTTGGCTTTAGATTGTCAGTAATTGTCTCTACATCCTAGACTGTTACTTCAAGTCTTGTATTTTGGGGTTAACGAAAATTGGGACTTTTAACATGAATTTTTTTAAGAAGTCATAATATATGCATCCCTTATGCATAATATAAAATCTCTTTTTTATTATTGTTCAAATTTTGAGGCAATTCTGACCTGTGTTTTGTTATAGTGCTGTACAGAAAGCATTTGCCTAAAACTAGATAACGACGGATAAATTCGTCAAATACTACTTGATAACAATTGTCACATTCCGAAAATTTTTGCAAACACATGGCATACCATTGATATCGAAAGAATGTGTAAATTGCATATACAACACCATGTTTTATTGTAGCTAGCCCCTCAGTTGATAAATTTTTACACGCATTGTTGGTTTCATTTCTATTATTTGCTAGTCTTTACATTATGTATTGTTAATTTGTTTAAGAATGCTATAGCTAGTCTTGAATAAGAGATCTTTAAATTCTTATAAGAATCTTATATCAAGAAAATCTTAAAACATGACAACATAACTTTTTAGCATTTGAACAAAAATATTTTGTGTTTGTGAGATTTGTATAAAAACAGTTTATACAATTGTGAAGAAATTTTCACTAGGAGATACTGCTACTAAGGAACCCGATAAATTTGAACATGATAATGTTAATATTTCAAGAAATAAGCCAAGAAATTAACCGTTATTAACGTTAATTAAGCCTAAAACACAAGTTAAGACAGAAAAAATTTTAGCGTGCCGTCGGCAATTTAAAGCCTAAAACAATACATTAAATAAGTCAATAAAATGCTGCTAGATATGCTTTTAACATTTTAACCAAACCAAGGAAATACATGAAACAACGAAATTTAAGAAAACTATTAGATAAATCTATTGAATATACTAGAAGGTATACATATATGTCACAACCTTCTGCCAGTGGGTTAACCCACGTAATAGTAGATTTAAGAATTATCCCAATGGAACATACTCCTGGGATAAAAAAATATCCTGTGTAAATAGTCTATCTGTTTGCCAAATTCCAACCATATCCGTAATCGTTTGAGCGTGAAGATGTAAACTCACTCATAAACTGTCGCCTTTATAATAGTAGTGCGATAGTTCGTTTACTTCTTTTATTAAAAAAACGCAGCTTAAAACATATATCAGTTCAGTTTAGGTCGTCAAAGGATCGCGTTAAGGGCTTGTAGAGCTCTGTATCGTGGTTGAGTTCACAAACATGTCAACTTGCATATGTTGTGACCAGATCATAGAAATTGATCACTTCATGATATGGCCAACAAAATTGGCCAGATCGTTTTAATCGTTAAAGTTTGATGATATTTCTATCTTCCTTTGGCTTATTTTCTTTAGACCTTTTATTTCCATAGAAATCCTACAACAATGATATGACCAAACAAGGATTGACATATCATCAAATGTTAACGTTTAAACGATCTGCAAGTTTTAGTTGGCCATTTCATGAAATAATCAATTTCTATGACCTGGCCACGACACATACCCAAGACACCCAAATCCAGAATAACTACTAGTAACCCATACAAAATTATTTGTTCCATGCGGGAATTGAACCCGCAACACATATTGCAGCATTCAATCACTTTTATCTCATCCAATTCGCACTTTATTACTGAATTAGGTAGTTGGAACTAAGGAAAATGTACGGATTTGGGTGAGTCCCAAAAATTTAACCAAAACTTTTCCGATTATTAATTTGACATGATTAATACTTCATTGAATGGAAATTAATTATTTCTATGAAATTCTAACTTTGCGGTTTATGACTAAATTTATTGGAATTTATTCATTTTGCTGCAGCAAAACTTCTAAACAGGGTTTAAAATAATCGAAAAACTAAATTAAATTAAAGATATACAAAGGATTATTCATATTTTTCCTCAGTTTTCGCCTTTGCTGAAGAATAATATGGCCCTTCAACCTAAAGATTGTATCAGACATTGAAAAGGTAATGAGCATTAATTTACCTCCACTTTACGATTTCGCAATTTTTGGGCATAAACTTATTTCGTAGGATCGTTTCGTAGTTAACCATATTTATCGATCCTTAAGTTACCCTAATATCAAGTTGCGACGCGTACTTACTGGCGCCTAGCCGGCGACGGAACAATACCCCAGAGAACAATGGAGGAATTAACGAATTTTCAACTGATGAATTACATAAGGACATGTACAAATGTCAATACAACATGCCTAAATGTTTTATAGTCTATACATTAGTTATATCGCATGAATTTCAGATGAAGGCAATGCAACACTTTGAACTCCTTGGCAAGCAATACATCTTGTTGTTCTAGGAAATCATTTATAACATTCATTAAATCAAATTATATTTCTTAGTGCGCACAATTCATATTGAATTTCAGTTTTATGATCACCTTTAGGTGTGTTATTGATGTGGTAACGATTTACCTGGATTATACTTATTGTACACTGCACATAATGTCTACTATTTAATCGGTATGATCAAACAAGTTTAATAGCATAGCCATCAAAAAGCAAATAAACGTCTCGATGAATGAAATATGTATGTACAAACAAATAACTCATTACATTATTACATAAAAACTCGATAATATTATGGAACATAAGATTATAAATAATAAATTATGAATTTTATGCATGTGCATTGCAAAACTTTGCCATTTAAAATGTTTTGACACTGAAGGCTGAAACATGAATGAACGCAACAAATGGAGTGAAACGTACAAGTACCAGTTAAAAATAAGTTGATTAATTAAACCCAAAAGTAACTTGAAGTCTCATTCACAAGAAGAAATGCAACGAAAAACATATAAGTGGGTGGGGAATTTATAACTTTTAAAATTTGCGTGAATCCAAACAAGGCATCCAATAAAAGACTACCATACAAATAGATATATTGACGTATTTAACATTAAGAATCTATTCTCCATATACAGGTGATGAAGTCACATAATCATAATATTGTTTTCTAATACGGAAATAATAACGCTTAGCTTAATAAAGAAAGCACCAAATATGTATCAGCAAAAAGTTATTTGGGAACCAATGAAATAATGTTATTAGGGCAAGATAAAAGCGTTCACATTCGAAACGCGAAGCAATTTAAAAGATAATACGGAGAGTCCTCGAGATAATTAGAGGAGAAAGATATAGCACAACGTCCAGACTCAAACATTATTTCTCACATACGCAGCCTGGTTCCCGCCGCTCGTCGAGATCGTAAAGACAGTTTGTATTACATAATTCATATACACTATATTATGGGCTATCCTTCCGTCAATATCTCAAAATGTTATCAACATCTGTCCCTTTTCTTCTCGATCTTTCTTCTTGATCATCTATGTATGCGTTGTAAAACTCGGCTTAACAATATTGTCGACCACGAACATTATGTAATATTTTCGGACACTGTTGAACAATACGATGTAATCATTATCTCGTTTTACCACAGCTATAACATAAACACATGATATAGACGCATAAGTGCTATTACAAAACTGGACTCATGAATGGTCCTCCGCCCACGCGCCTAGTGATTTTTTTTGTAGCGACCGTTCATCGAAAATAATCGTTTTAACAATGCCCCATCCTCAAAAGAGGTCACTAGATCTGTTTTATCTTCCATTTCATTGGACAATGCTAGAGACTAGTTTAATAAGAGAGCCCAACAAATATATGGATATATCCGAAAACAAGATTGTTGTGACACAATTTCGGAACAAAGGAAAACATAGCTACGTAGTTGGAATGAAATATTCGATGTTAAAACTTATTTCTAAGCAACAATACGGTGACTTGAATACCATATTGCACTTAACGCTAAGAGTGCACACATCCGTGATAAGAACATTCAAGTAGCACACATGAATCAACGTGGCCTCCACACATCTGAATGGATGTTAATTAGTACGTTTGTTTTAACACTTCAATATTCAAAGTGCACACAGACACACATGCACGTGCTGTACTCGCACCATGTATAATGAACCTTCGCATTAAACTGCTGCTGATTGGAAAATACGTAAACAAATTAGACAAATGAATGATGAAAAATGTTTCTCACATACTCGTACCGGTGACGATAATGAGCCATCACACTTTCCACAAGATGGCCAGACAAATGAACAAGTTGGGAGCTAGCGGCAAGAAATATTGATCTACACTTAGCTATAAAGTTTATTTTACCTTCACACATATATATTTGGTTGGTGCTATTTGATCGTGAGAATAGTATGTTCAAACTTTTGTTATTTTTTACATCGCAACAGTACTTAATCACTTCCTACAGCTCAAAGGGCGGAAGTCATGCGTTTACAAAAATAATAAATTAACACCTTTGGTGTTTCAATTCGATGTTTCTTTAGTTTGCCCTTGGCAGAAGGTCGATTCGGCTTCTACGTTTGGGAGGAGCACTGTTGCGACACCCGCATTAAAACTTTAACATGACTCTGTTTGTTTTTGTTTTGTGTATTCGGTAATTTTCGAGTGGACGTCGATCACTTGAAGTGGGCAACGAAGGACGAGCGTCGACACCTACGCATATTAATACATCAACAACGTCAAATTCTTGATTGAAGCGTCTGACGTTAATAGTTATCATTAAGTAATATTGTTAGGAGAGACGTAATGAATGTTGATGTTATTACTACTCAGATGGAATACAGCTTATAAGAAGTAGTAATTCTGGTATACAGAGTTATATAGAAATACTGAATTTGTCTGCAGTTCCCCTACAAGTTTAAGGTTAAATCCATATACTAGAACTAGCTTCTGCCAGCGGCTTCATCCGAATGAAAGTAGGTTTTTCCATACAAATTTTGCACCTCCGTTTCATCGCCCTAAGAGATGAATTTTGCAAAATCCTCTCTTAGTGCTCGCCTACGTCAAAAAAAAAAGCATTGTGCAGAATTTCATGTTCCTAGTCCCAGTAGTTTCAGCTGTGCTTTGATATGTCAATCAGTCAGTTTCTCCTTTTATATATATATAACTTTTTTTTTAAATAGTCACTACTAGACTTGGCTATAATTATAACTTTGCTAAATATAGCAGCCATACAATATCATTCCATCTTCCTATAATTGTGTGTTAAATAAAACATGAAGTCGTATTAAATATTTATTGAAATAACATTGGACTTCTTCTTAAGGAAAAATTGTGATCGTCTTAGACACAAAGCCCATCTTGATGTAGTTAAAAAATTATAAATTGTGCTTTGATTAAACCCTTATAAAGCAAATTCAATAAACAATCATTCCGTGACTCATCCATAAAGGTAATGGTTGTTAAAGTTAATTATCATTTATTTTCATTACAGGCAACGATTTATAGTCAATGCCTGTAGGATAGGAATAAATTAAACAAACAACTATGAATAATTTCAGACGTGGGCAGAGAAATGGTAACTAAAGATCTTTCGATTTTTATCGATAATATAATCTTGATTGATGAATTAAAGCTTATACTCGTATTATAGCTAACTAAATAAATATTTGATTCGTGATGTTATTCATGACGATGTTATGCAGGTCGAAGGGCTGCCTACATCGTAACTTTTTATGGTGACTCGTATTATAAAATTATCGTTATTTATTAGTCGCTATATTGGTTGTGTTGCCCAATATTATTGTACTCAAATATCATTATACTTGTCTACGCAGGCTATAATTATCATAAACCACTTCGACTCACCATTTTTTTTAATGGAATAAAAAAATAATTGAAATAAATAAACACATTATAATTAATTTAAAATTAATAAATTTATGATAGTAATTTAAACACCCATTTCTTTTTTTTAGTATGTGCAGCAGTAATGGCATATGCATCCGAACGTACAATATCATCATTACAAATACGCTTGATTGACAGCAAATTTTCTTTTCTCTTTCCCTATCATACTTGTAAACAGTTTATCCACCGCATAACACATAATATTCATATCTTCGTTTTTGATTTGAAAAACCTTGAAGTAAGCTATTCTAGGATCACTCGGCCTTAAATACACACATTTATAAACTTCTTGCTTGATCAAACAGAATTGAATACTCTTTTTAATTAACGTCCGGTACTGTATACATAAGTATAAAGCCAGTGGGAGCACGTACCCCTATATGTAGAGCCAAGTAAACGGACGCACGGATAAGATTGTTTGCACGAAGCCAATATTTGACATCTCACAAGCGGGTCAGGCGAAGACGACTCGGACGGCCATTTGCAATTGCAAATTTTCCGAGATAAAAATAATCTAGGAGGGCTTAATTAAGATTAAGTGATAAAGATACTACCAATAAATTAACTGCTTCATGCTAACTGAAGGTTTTATGCATGTACTTAATGGTATGATACATATATGTAAACTAATATTGGAAAAAAGATTCGAAAATAATACGCTTTAATCGATTTTATCTTTTTTTTTTTTTTTTTTTTTTTTAATTGATATAAACCAGTGCTTGACTGCGATCCCACCTGATGGTAAGCGGGGATGCAATCATTGATGGTCAGGCGCACCAGTTTATTAAGAGCCGAACAGAATTATGATGAGATTTTTATCACGATTTGATAATCGAGCCCAATCGCTCCAAGATTAGCTTAGCCCAATCAATGGCTTGGTAGTATTTCTAATAACATATATATCAAGATATAAATTATCCGTACCGAGACGGCAATAACATCGGTTACTTTACATTTTGTGCAAACTGCCATCAAGAAGTATCTTTTTGTAATGAGACAACAATGGCACACTAACCGAAGAAACACTTTTTGGAACTCCATTAATCATTGTTTACGTTTACAACCAGTACGTTATTTCCACCATTACGACTGCGGAACGATGTTGGTTCGCCGGCAGATGTGACTGGCGCAAACAAACAACACCACTTTAATTTTGCCTCTAGCGCGTAATATAGCACGCGTGTACATTGAATATAACGTCTTAAATTTTTTTTTGCTCTTTTATCCAAACTTATTTGCATTTTATGGTAATTTGAGTGTACGAGCCAGCTTGTATGGTGATCAGTTTCAATTTATTGATTAAACCACTAACCTAAACTAAGTATGCTACTGTTCGGAAAATGATATCACTAAACATTTCCTTAGCAAATAACGTGAAGAGGGCGTAAAGTAAAATCAGTACTGCTTGTTTATATTAAAAGTGTGAGCATCAAAGACACCGCATAGATAAAGGAAGAAGTGTCATTGCCACGCGACCCGAGACTGTATACACAGTAATCAGGTTACAGGTCGCTCTAGGAATGTCTGCTTCTTATTGACGCCTTTAATATACTGCAACACATTAACCTTGCGTGCTATTTAGGCGTTCCATTTTTGCCTCGCAGATTATACCCAACTGTTTCTAATGAAAAACGAGGCCCTATTTGCTAAGTGGATATTTGCAACGTAAATAAAAAACAGGGCAAACTGAAGGTCCAATTAGAGTGATTAATGCCGCTTATGGATATCTGGAACGAGCGGACTCTATGCGTTTAGTTAGATCCTAATATCATTCAACAGTTGGTAGTTGTGAAATTTTTTTGAAACCTTTCGATTGCACAGGTTAAAACCTTATTTATTAAGATATATTTTGTACCTTGGTTTCATGAAATCAAAAATTCTGAAATCTCATTTTAGTTTTGGTGTTTGCTAAAAATTAAACACAATCAAATTGCTTAGTTCTCTTCAAGGTTGGGTACTTGTGAATTAGTGCAGCGTTGTGTATCACAACTGGGTCGATCGATAGCGCACTCTTAATTGCGATAAAAACTGCTTCTCTGTATCAGGCCATTAATTCTGTAATTATCGCGCCATCCGCACATCAAACGCGCCGACGACGCACGCCGCGACAAATTTGTACAGACTCTTATAGAATGTCGCTAATGAGGTGAATATTACAGACTTGTAGATGCTTGTAGACTTTGACATATTACAACCTGCAGTCGAGTGTTTTGTTTGCATAGAACAATGTTTTGTTTCAGAACATGAACTGAATTGTTTATTACAAGTGTTATCAGAAATGTTTTATTTTTATGCCCCGTGATAATTTTAACGAGGGACTTAAAACTATCACGATAACTAGTTGAACTTAGAATTAAACGTTTAAGATGCTTTTCTGTCGTGTTGTAGATGTATAAGTGTTGTAAAATGTAGGTCAGTGGAAGCATCGTCAAAGCGTCCATTGTTTTAGAGCGAGTCATGTCCATTAGGCTTCGTGTTGACTTTTGTGTCAAATGGGTTTTAATTGGAAAGTTTACGGGTAGGTATATTTGGGACGATAAGAAAGCTCCTTGTATTGACCGTAGGGTCGCGGTATCGCACCGAGTACGGCTCAATAACAATTTGTCAGAGAACGTCGGCCACCGGTGAATGATAGCGATAACGACGTCGTTTTCCAACTAAACTTGAGTCGAAGGAAACCGTTTGAACCTGTTAACCTTGTGATACAGATACCATTTGTCAGGATGTTGGGTTTTGAGTTTTAAGACAAAGAATATACAACAAGTTTTGAAGTTGGGATACATGGTTATGGTTATATCTATTTGTGTAGAAAATATATCGCAACTAAAGAAAAGTATAAACTCAGTGTTTGATGCTTGTATTTACAATGCGCAGACATTCCCGAAATCTTTAAAAAATATTTTCTTCTTTGAATCCACCTTAGCTACAGTTCTGACAAGCCATAAATTACAATCATATAAACGATTTTCTTTAAAAAAATTAAGTAATGTTAGGCGTAACAAATTTTTAACAACGAAGCGTGGAACGAAAACCATTTATCCATTGTTGCTAACGATCATTAGAACAAAATGACGTGCAGACGTCACTCAAGAATGGAGTAAAAAATATAAGATTAGGCAGTTTGGCACTTGAAGTTAACGCTGTGTAGGTAACCTCAAATCGTGTGAGGTCGAAAATCTTCAACTGATTGATAACTACTTAACAAATGATTAAGTTATTTAGAGGCACATAAATTAGGAATATATTCATAAAAAGTTGACTGCTGTCCTCAACCTCTTGCCGCAGGTGTGGCCAATCACGAGCTGGCCTCATTTGCTAAGGCATTCACACATGTGTTATTACATGAACCGTTTAATTTGCTAACGTGTATCTTGCTGCGATTTATGATATCCTGGTACCAATGATTTCTATAATTTTGTGACTTGAATTGACTTTGCGGTTTAATTAAGCTTACCTACATGAAAAACATTAACTAATCAATAATTCTAACTGTCGATGCAAACTATACATAAAAACCTAGTTTGAGTTTTCATACATAGGAGAACTGAAATACTGAAATTTAGTTATCCAACAGCATCGCGCAAACAGAATTAAATACATGGAAAATTTATTAAATTACCTGAAATTCAGCGGTTATAGCTGCAGCAAAAACACGGCTAATGATGACATTGATTTGACGAATAAAAAAATTCCTTCTCACGTTATTTAATGCTCACACCCTAATTTACATTTACACATAACAAATCATCTGTCTGATAAAGTTGAAGTGCGTATAATTTCAGTCCCAGCTGATTTGCGAAGGTTATTAAGAACACGTTTGAATTCAGTTTGAAAGTGTTTGAGCTGGTCTAGCTATTAGTGATGTGAAGGTTGCGAGTGGGCAGACATATTGTTTTTATGGATCTTCTCATTTTGCTTGTTGCTGTTGATTCAGAGGCTGGAATAGGTGGCGACTGAAAATAAGAAATGAATTAAAATTCGTAATGTTTACTGTATATAGTGATAATAATTTAAATGTGTATTGTTGCAGACTAGATAGCTCTGAAAACAATGTCAACTTTCCTCAAATAAATGTCCTGAATTATTTCGGCATCTTTGATTTAAAAAGATTAATAACGGAAAGCTAAGTCGTCAAATCCACTTACCTAGCAGAACTTGAACAGTTTTTACCTTTATCCTTGTAAATTACGGTAAAGTCGTAAAGAACAATTAATTGAATCCCAGTTCATGCAATAGAAATAAATCCTTAATCCGCACTAATCCTTAATACCCGTTACAATAAACTTTTGTCATTTCAATTAATAACTATCACTCATAATGAAATGTAATTTAGTGAATGATGATTGAATACAACAAATCTATTGAAATTATAGCTTTGTCGTCGTTCCGTCGAGATATATTGGATATAAAACTAGGCGCGCCCTACCGTAAGACCATTATATTTTATATTTAGTCCGTAACTGTTCCATTAGGATGAAAATAATGACCACAATGTGGGTATTCGAGAGCTTAAGTTATTCTTATGGTCACTAAAACATAAAATATGCAAATTTTTTCTTGTATTGAGCAGTTTTTACGTGAGTTATGAAGTGTGGAACATGTCAATTAATTAGAAAAAAATATTTTTTAATTTAGTAAATTTGTACAACTGCTTTTATGCTTAGCCGGTAAATTTATGAAATGTTAATACAAATGTTGTATCTTTGGTAAAAGGAAAAATTGTGTTAGTGTTTCCTTCTTTTTGTTTTTTATTTTACCACTGAATTTTGGTTTTTCCATCGATTAATTTATTGACTAATGTTAATGTGGTTAGCCACAACTTGATCAAATAATTTTTTTTCAAACCAATATTGCTCAACTTCTTCGAAATGAAAATTCGCTGTTGCCTTTTCATGATAATTCTTCTAAAACAGTTTTTGTAATCTTATTTTAAAACATGATCTCTTCTTCTTTTCGATTCGATGGTAAACTCGTCAAACCTTTTGGGCCCAATAGGCGGCCACACTAATAGCAGCATCGGTAGCACTCATCAAATCCTCCAAAGTGCAGGTATACGGACACCTGGGGCATTCCAACATGTGGCTCATGTTTTGAACAGGAGCTCCGCACTCACATTGAGTATTCGATGGGTCTATAAAACCCCATTTTGCCAAGTTGTGTTTGCAGCGGCCTACCTGGGTTCGCAACCGATTTAGTGCCTTCCATACCGGCCACTGCAAATCGCATCCAGGCGGGAGATGCTCTTGGGGTCTCAAAAAGTCGGATGGTGGCAGGTGATGCTCTTCCCAAAGCTTCAATCTTTCGTTAGGTGGTGGGTCATTAATGGCCTGTGTGCTACGCAGGAAGCTCTTCCGGCTCTTAAGCCTACTTGGGGCTGTTTTGTGTTCGAAGAGGGGATGTCGGGAATCGGATTCTTGAGATTTCTTTTCAATCGCGCATGCGACATCCCTACGTACAGCAGGTGGAGCAATACCAGCCAACGGATATAGCTTATTAAGCGGAGTCGGTTTAAGGCATCCCGATATAATTCGACACGTCTCGGTCAGGGCGATGTCTACTTGTTTTGCGTGTACTGATCGGTGCCACACGGGGCACGCGAATTCACCTGCAGAGAAGCATATAGACATGCCAGTTGTGCGAAGAACATCGGGTGCTGCTCCACAACACATGATACCTACATGTCACACAGAACGTTAACACTGCCAATTTAAAACAAATGTTTTTTTTTTTTTTTTTTTAATTGATAAGGCGTCAGGAAAGTAATGGCATGTCACTTTCTATTTTTATTGTCGTTTATGTGTGCCACTGTTTTTGCAAATGATTTTGGAGTGGGTGTGGTTTCTGACATATGCCTGACTCAATTATAGAAACAAAAATTTGAAGGGTTTTTTTACGTTACTTATATGTACTGTTTAGAGCATTTAACTACATCAATTTATTAATGAATTGTAATTTATAAAAAATAAAGATGCTTTGTTTGAAACCAATAACTGTTTTTATTCACCCCTGCATCTCTATTCACGCTGTTTCTAAATATGTTAAGAATTAAATATATTTATTAAGAACTGAAACTGAAGAGTAAGGCCTCAAATAAAAATCAATTTACATAACCACATTTTATGAAATGAAAAAAATGCTCGTCATATATTTTCTAGGTGAGAGAAAGAGCAGGAAAATAGAAAATTAGGTCGATTTTTATTAAAAATGTATTTCAGCCTTAGTTATGACAGCTAACGAGCCCAATTCATTACCATCCGTCTCTAGGGAGAGCCGGCGGCCTTTGAGTTAGTAGATACAAACACGCTATTATTTGCCATACTAATTACTCGTCATTAATTCCCATTTGTTTATAGGGAATTATATTTGCAATTAAACAGAAACGCTGGTACGAAAAATTGTGAAAACTGTGTCGTGACAACAATGTTTTTTTTTCATGTTACAATTGAACATCATAGTGCTGCCATATCTTTATCAACATTAGACTAAATAATTAAGATAATGAGTTGGAACGACACTGTTGTTAGTTTTCTTAGTTTACTGGAGAGTTGACAAGAAGTGGCTAATAAATGAAAATGTGGTGGAACTGTATTGAACGATCGTTTGCTCTGACATCTGCGGATATAGGTTAATACCATGGATCGCATCCTCATAAATATGTCATGGTTTCCTTGCTATTGTACGATGAAACACTTCGTGGAATCAACAAAATATGCCGTAAAGCACACAGCACAGTGCACAGATTTTATTGCTCCAAATTACATGTTCCGAAACGTTGAACTCATTAACTAAATGTTACGTAATCATAGGCCGCCCACAACACATTCTGAAAAACTTCAATAGAATAAATGTTTCAATGAATGAATTCAAATTGGAGCATTCGTAAAATATAATACTGTTGAACCATGTCATAACATGTCAGCATAAACCTATGCTAAATAATTTACGCGACGAATTAAAAATCTTGCGCCAACGAAAACGCCAAGATGTCAATTTAAATTATTTTCGGCGGTATCGAATAATTGTTAATTTTTTTATTTTGTGTCCGCAAGTCTTTATTGCCTCGACCTTTAAACTTGGCTATAAAAATCCTATTTCACACTCAAGATGTGTCATGTAGGTTGCGGCATTGTTCGACACAGTTAGATAAGGCGGTAGTTGGAACGGAAAGGGTGAAGGAAACACAGGTGGGTTTTAGTCAGCAAAAGTTCTGACATTCCCTGTCGTCCCACCCAGAGCGGGAGGTGTTATTTGATGACCCGTTAATTCTTTTCTTAGGTAAAGTTTTTAATTTTTTTTATTTCTTTGTTTGTAGGAGGTAATATCTGAAAGTACTGGTTCGATTGCTAAAATTTTTTCATCGATAGAAAGCTGTTTTATTCCTGAGTAACATAGGCTATATTATGTACGCGGGCGAAGCTGCGGGAAAAAGCTAGTTTTTATTAAAACAGCTATCAGGAGTCGCACGAGTGCCTAAATTAAAATAAAACAGGTGGATACAGTAGGAGCGGTCAAACAAATTGGGTGTTCTTTATATAATATAGAACAGGGAGTTTGTCTAGGCGGAACGCACAATCAAATCGTTTGATACCTAACGATGCTTCTAAATCACAGCCTTTTCTTTCTAATTAAATACTTAATCAATCACCCGGTTCTATTTAGAGTCGGATAATGCGACGGCGTGATGAATATGTGACCTAAGGATTCTAACACATGCTGCGGATGGCAAGTTGCCTGCTGGTGTGAACTGCGAATAAAAACCCTGATCAACGTTTGGCGGAAAGCTGCCGTTGTATTAAAACGAAAATAACGGTAGGCCTTGAGCTATTATTTAATTTTAATGTGTATATTGGGTGTGAACGCTACTCGTGACACGCACATGCGCCCATACACTGGTTATTGCTTATGTACTCAGAAATAGCGAAAATTTTGCTAAATTGTGGCTTTGCCAGTGCTGCTTAAGCATGTCTAAAAATAAATGTTTCAACATCAGCAAAAATAATTTGTAGTATAAAAAGTCTTTGATCTACGATTACAACTTGAGACTAGACATGTATTTACGGATCCTTTTTCGCACTAGTCTGAAAACTTTAGGCTTCCGTAATGATTTCTGCTGCTAATTACATAAACACACACCTAGATAGTAACAATTATGCAATGAACTACAGCCACAAATAAGTCTGATGTCTTCAGGGGACGTCAGAATCGTAAAAGTCTATTTTTCATTCTCAACTAATTCATTATTTCAAAAATTATTGTACTACGTAATCTTCCTTTTCGTTGTGTTGTACTTTCTCACTTAGCAAAACACTGACTTTTGGCACACTGCCAAGTGTCAAGCTCAGGTTGATTTAAAAAAATATATCTACTCGTGTACAATGTAATACACGCAATATAAACAGTTTGGTTTGTTTATATTATAGTAGACAATACATAAACTGTTTTTTTTTTTACTTCGTTGCTTTAAATGGAGTTTGCTGACATGAGATACAAATGAAGCACACATAGCAAATTTTTATCCAATATAAATATGTTCCCCAACATGTAATATTTTCTAGATAAGATTTTTTTTTCGATTCATTCATATTTTTTTTACTTTGCGGCTCTCTTACCGCACACTCTTGTTACAAAATACATAAGTAAAACATATCTGATTCACAGATCATGATTCAACTGATAAATATATATATGTATCTATATTATGTATATTTTATTAAGATCCTGGTACGCAGCCATAGTAACATTTTCATAAGGGATTTGATTTGTTGCAGGCTTAAATATTTAGATAAATATTTATAAAATCTCCAAATATTTACGTATCAGCTACCGAATCTCGTAGCTGTCTTGATAAATCTTCGATAAATTGTTCTAAAAACACATGTTTTCTGGGATTATTTTATATCTTTGTGTAAAGTACAAAAGTATTACAATTTTACAGTTTGTTTGGTCGTAGTAAACGAAATTATTATATGGTTGGAATGTAATGAAATGTTTTCAAGATGTTTTATTAAGTGCAAGATTAAGTAAAGAACTAACCTAACGGTCTGTTGTACGTAAAAGGACAATACTTGACAGTCCAGACTAGTTAATTAAAAAACAAACTTATCTGAAGAGCAGTCCTGTCAATCCAGCCTTGTAGCCTGTCTGTCAGACTGTCGGGAGCTGTGCAAACCTTTCATCAGTTCAAGATAGTGGCTTCAAATGCTTTCAAAGCAAAGTAACCTGAAACCATACTGTCAAATATTTTCCTTGACATGAAAATAAAAAGCTTTGAATGTTCGACTTCACAAAATCATATCGGTTTATTATAGGTAGGCAATCATATTATAAATAATTTAGATAATCTTCTGATCAGATTTTTCATATTGAATACAGACATATCCGATCATAAATTATCGGTTTTTGGCAGTGTCCCATATTCAACAACGTAACAGCAAATGTGTATAAAATTATAATAAATTTATACTTGCCAGGGACCCATCGAGAAGAACAGAACGATTCCTATGAAACATACACACCTCGACCATATTAGCATGATATTAGAAGTTCAATGATCATAAAGCGTCAGATAGTTTGGGTGGTCCTGTTTGGCGTACGGCCAATTAGTTAAGGTGCGAACGAGCATAGCGTTCGAATATGAAGAATTGAGACGCCAGTTAGACAGATTGATAAAATATTTATTCCAGACGTATGAGGAGGAAAAATATGAACTACATGACATAGATAAATTAAGGACAGAATTGCTACTCCTAAGGTCACGGCATTCCAAAAGTAAATTTGTGAGACATGGAAAATAGAAGCAACGCGCCAAGATTTGGCAAAGTAAACAAAAGTCGGTGTGATTTTGAAAGGACGATACATAAATAAAACTGACTTACATAGGTTGATGCTTATTTGTTTCGACAGGAAACATTTGTTAAGAAAAAAGCAAAGAATAGCAACGGATCAGTAAAAATTAGGTCAGACTATAACAGATGAAGTTGATATTCTGAAAATAAAAGACAACATCATAAACCACTGAGTATTGTAGAAACTACAAAGGAACAATAAAAATGAAGTGAAAAGAATAAAATAGGACACGACGCAAAACGGATAAAAGTCGGTGAAGCGGGTACTCCCGATATTGGGGGATGCGCACTTACAGACAAAGCGTAGTTAAATAAAATGAATACCTCGACATCCTGAACGAATGGGGACTGCGTACCAGTAACTAGGTCAATATTTATGCAATTCTTTTGAAATTTTTGCAGCCAAGTTAACGTTAATAGTTTCGTTGTTAGCATCTTTGGTTCACGGAGACTTTATTAATTGTAAATGTCACATGTAGTTAAATCGTGAGCGATTGATTAAGACCGAATATTAAATATGTGTGGAAAACAATTTAATGAGTAAGTGTTAAAGTTGAAAAAGATGAAGCAGTCATTCAAAAAACTTGAAGGGTATAACAGTCCAAGGATGTAGTATGAACTTTGGACCAAATTATGTAATTAAATTTTTAGTTTTTCAATAAACCCATTAACAAGAAATGCCCTCTGTTTTCGTTTGAGAACATAATAGGTACCTGGGCAAGACGCCAAGTCCGAACACTACAAATATATTTTAAAATATTGCCGTTAACACTGAATTTGTTTTTATTTACTGTTTGTATTTTTTTACAATGTATTCAGGTTTACAAGTTAATCATTCTGTCGCGTTAATGGGTTATCCGTGCGTTAGTTTGATCAATGGGATTTTGTTTTATTTTCTGTTACCCTCCAAAATAATGTGTTCGCTGTTTTTAATACTTTTAAGTCTTAAGCTTTATACATCACAAAACAAACTTATTCACAATACGTAGGTATCTTCGCTATCTTAAAATGTGACCGTAGGTATGTTTATTTAAAAGTGCATGCGAGTGCCATTGCAACTATTCTAAAAGTGGCAGGTCTTGTATAAACTTAGAAAGGGCAATGCCCTGTCGACTCATCAAAATATAATATTTTGTTTTGTTTGCTGGTAAGGTAGTCATGTACTGAGAATGCGTCCATATGCAGCTGTGGACCGCGTTGTTTAGATTTCTATGGATGCTCTCAGGTTTCTATACACAATAAATGCTGTAAGTAAAGTTTCACGTAGCTGTTAAAAAATTCGCCACGTAGGACTTGTATTTCCGAGCAATTCAAAGGCTGCGTCAATTAGTCGGAATTCAGGGCTCTGGCATTTTTTTTGGTTTGATCAATCCGGCAATTTTCTGTGTTATTTGAAATAAGATTTTATTAGAATATGATAATACTCATTTTGATTCCATTTAATTGCTAAGTAATAACGTGATATTTTCTCAAATTTTGTACCACCTATAACCCTCTGAAGAGTGTCTTGAAATATATAAATTAAAATCCAATCGTTACTCTTGTCGGCAGGGGTATGGAACATAAATGTCATTGTCGTGTATCGGGCGTGTACCGACATGTTTTCAAACGTGTGTGCATAATTTAGAAGCAGTAGACCAAAAGGTGAAGGAAAATATTGTAAGAAGTATATATTTATGATAAAAAAAATTGTCTGAATTTTGAATAATATCAATACCTATATGATTCAAAATTCAGACAAAATATGAATAATTTTTGCAATTATATTATTTCTAAGCGATGCAGGAAAAAATGCTGCTTATTCACATACAATATATAAGAGTTATTTCCTTTTCTGACTCTACTACTGATAGCAAGCTTTTTTGTTATTATTCTTGAAACGATAACCTACCTAATTCTGTTATCTTCTCGAAGTCATCTTACTAATGATCTAGTAAATTTTTAGTGTTGAGATTCTACGTAGTCAGTCTGGCCTAGACCAGTCTCCTTGTAATTAATGCAGTGAGAGTGACTGATTCGAACAATCAAAAACTAGCGGTCTATTCCGTTGACTCGAAACAATCGAAAAACATTTCGATTATTTTGTAGAACGGCGAATCGATGGTCGACTCTATGGTTTATTTTAACGACTCCGATTCTTTTGATTGTTAAAACAACGCGGTATTGCCCATCGCTAAATTAGCCCTTTTGCCGTGTCAGTTTTAGAAATGTATCTTAACAAATCGGTACCTGCCTTTGCTTTTCCTGCAACTAATGCACAAAATGACGGTTAAAGAAGTGACGACGCGACAATGAATTATATTTTTTTGCAATTAACACTACCGGCCATCATATCGCCATTAGTACGGCATTGCACAACTGCATATCGATTTACGTCGTTCAAGGTCACTTATATAACAAATTCATGGTCTTTTCAACTGCTAATATAAAAAACTTTATAGGCATACAATGTTTGCTTGTTAAAGTGTTGATTAGAAGCTAAGTCAAAACAAAGTACTGTACTATTAGCGTTAGCTCGCGATTTTGTTGGTTTCATAATTGGTCAACAAGTCCCAATCAAATATATTTGTTTAATCCTTGTTAGATAGTCATTATTTATATCCTGTTTGATTAACACTACCTTGAAGAATTTTATCAAACACCTTTAAACTTTACAGTTTTTTAAAAATGTGGGACAAACAATATGAAAACTAGGTATATAGTATTCAATTATTGCTTATTATTTCTGTCTGTTATGATTTCTAGAAGTGCGTATGCCTTACACTCATTATAGGTAAGCCTTTTAGATATTTTGATACAACATTTTTTTTCCAAGTGGACATTCATCATATATCTCCTCAAACTCTGTACGAAGCGAAAGGCAATATCAGATTTTTCCTGTCATATGTTTCTTCAGTTGCTCTTTGCGTTCCAAAGTCGCGGTAACCCATTCGAACAATTTCGCAGCCTTGACAGTGCCCAGTCGTACCATTTGATAGAATTTGGTTACTATATTCTCCAACCTGAACATAGCTGGATCTGTTACCTACCGATTGAAAGAAAAAGGTGCTTGTTTTAAAATAACACCATTCTAACTATACGTGGATGCTTGTCAATCGCAAGAGAACGTTGTTTAGACACGACAGAAAATATTCATAGCGAGTGTTTGTTTTGAATTTATTCTATTCTCTATTGAAACCCTTTGTTCTAGTCGTTTGTCTATGATTTGTCTCATTGTCAACCGAAAACATTGCTCTTGTATTTTTGTCGCCGCTCAGAACGTATTATAATTATGTGGATGTTGTTGTTATTTAGCTTGTTAAACCAAGGACTCGTTGTGCAATGGCCCTAGATATATTTGATCATCTTCATGTTGAGATCTTACACCTTATGATCAAAGTTTGACTTTTCATTTTGTATGATTGTATAAATCTTAATCAAACTGTAAAATTTAAGACGTTTAATGTTATTTTAAATAGTTCTGTCATCATTATCCTCTTTAACAATGTCTGTTTTAGATGAGAAACTGTTATTCTCAGACCGCATTAACAAGTGATTTGAAAGAGATATTGCCGTAATCATAAGGTAGACAGATCTGGGTCGGGATGTGTTGTTAGCTCACAGGAAGTTTCCTGTCTATCACGATAGTTATTTACAGATAGCAGGCAATCTCCTTGCTATGTTACTAACATTGAAAACCAAGAAAAGTTGTGCAATCTAATGATATCAACCTTTTTTTTTTTTTTGGATTTCCTACAGCCAATCTGTAAGTGGTATCCCAGAAAATGATTACAGAACATTGAATTAAATATAATCGCAAAGAATTTATAACCAAATGTTGTGTGTCATTAATAAAACCTTATGTATTTATTAATGCTAAAAATATAAAGCAAAATTAATGCAGAAATGATAACAGGCTACCAACAATTACAGGAAAGATATAACATGAAACTCTATAAAGAATGGTTTTCCTGCGTTCAAAATAATTTTAACCAGACTATACCTGAAGCAGGAGGTACAATGATTTAAAATATTGACTATTATTATACGTGTAACGTTGTGTTTGGGTTTACTGTCAATGCACGTGCTAAAGACTTCGTAGACACTTATAAATAGATTATTAATAGATTTACGTAAAATCATACGTTAAATTGTTATATATTAACAAATTCCGTTAAATTTATATATATTATAATATCATTGTTTCACATTGTTAAAAGATTGTTAGGACTGGTACAGAATAATGGTAGTTACTATTTTATTCATGAAACCAAAATATTTGTTAATGAAATTGATAAGTTAGTGCTTAAATTTTTGGGAAAGAAACTGTTGTTGAAGTCATTGCTTATATTACAGATGCCTAGTCCTAGACATAGGACAAACATTTTAAATAAAAACGCAGCAAACAATGGTTGGTGGTCTTATCGCAAAGGGCAATCTGTTACCTACAACCTTTGGATGGACTGAACGCAAAGAGATAGATTTAGTTGTTTTGCTGTCCATACTGCACAACAACTTGCAGCTTGCAGGATTAAAAGAGATATCTATAGAGGCCAAAGGTAGAGTTATACAGTTACAGGAGGCAGTGGTGAAAAAAATTGAGTTTGTCGACACGAAAAGAAAAAATTTTTACTGAATGGTCCGTGTGGGTACGCGTACCATTCAGAACGTATAATTTACGCACGAAATATCTTGACCGCTTCAAATTTCAAACAATGGGCTGCGTAATAGTAATTCTTTTTAAGAATCATATAGCGAATGAGTATTGTGTATTTTATCGAGTACCTATGGGCATAGTTCGGAAGTCGGAACGCCTAACTTCGGAGTGGCCAACAAATTTTAACTGTACTGAATGTTTACTGAATGTACTCACATTATTTCCAGCTCCCTTTAAACATGATAACAATCTATGATTGCCACCTTGATAGTATCGTAAGCAAGATCAAGTAGCCCGATTCCTCAACGGATGTCAAGAATTATGATAGCATATATTATTATAATAATAATGTGTGAACAACATGTTACAAAAGAACAACTTGGAACACATTTGATCAAAGCGATCGGCGTACTTAATTTTTATTACCTTGATGAATTAGATTGGTCTATATCTTTAATGGCTTATTCCTGTTCCGTTATGGCTTTTCTAGTATTTTGCTAGACGAAATATTAAGTTTTGTTTTCGATGTAATATTTGAATATATTTTTTTTATCGTGTCAATTAATCACGTCTCTTTAATCAGGACAAGGAAACATTAATATTTCTGAGTTAAATGTTTGCGACTAACCAACGATAATAATTGAATAACGTTTTTAATGGTTTGGGTTTTATAAATGAGTTGTCATTACCAAAGCTTTGTTCTTTCCCACGTCGGTATGCGAGTTGAACGAATCTTTTATTTTTCTCCGCCTACATAATCAATAATAAAAATTACAAGAGAAGATACGTTTCGCAATAAATGTATCTAAACGTTAATAATACGCGCTAAACATGCTAATAATAATATACGTGCAAAACGTATAATTTAACTGGCAATGCGTAATTCGAAAAATTAGCCATTTAATTAGCATTCAAAACAAGTACGAAGTGAAATGCAACTGCCTTTTATGTTCCGCCAATCACAGAGCTAGTGCGCGAACCGAGGCCACGCCTACACTGGATGTGCACTGACCACGGCCGTAGACAACCACACGTTTAGAGGTAACGATCTAAACCTATGCCAGCAGCGCGCTTATTACGTAACTGAATATCTATGAGTTTGCACTGAAGGCAAGCCGACTGCCGCGATGCCGAGCCGTCACGATCCATCAAAGCGGATCCGATTTTCACACGCGCTCGCGACTTCTCACTAACTTACTTAAATACTACTAATTTATTTTTTTAATTGATTCGTATAAATATAAAGGTCTCCGAGAAGGTTTTCACACCAATCCTATTAATTAGTGTCAAAGATAATGTAAATACATTTTTAACGAATAATCACGATCGTGAGCAATATATTAAGAACTTCCCATTAATCAATATCAGGCGAGGTGACTCCAGTGACCTTGTTGATTATTATTTTATCTGAGATCGCGTGGAGATGAAATGAGTAGTAATCGTATTACAGACAGTGTGGTGTTTTAGGATCATAAACACTGTTGATGTTTCCTGCGAGCGGGTTGTTTTATATTTATGGTTGCAGTCGTGCGTCCACAACCGGTAGACCGCGACCGCAACCAATTTCGGAAAGACTGGCACAGGAACTGTTGAAAAAAGTTGCAAATTTTTATCTACTTCAGAGAGCCTTTAATTAATTTGCTTTAACTCTGCAAAACGAAAGAAGTATGAAAGAAGTTAAACCGCCTCTACTTTTGAAATTTTTTGTGGATATTTTCACGTCAAATTAATCAGCGTTCCACCTTGTTTATTTCTTTCACACTGTATACAGTTAAGGTTACTCAATTAAATTCGCATTCCAGAATAATCACTTAACAACGCCAATATAATCAATTAAGTGCCATAAAATCAGCGAGATTAACAAACCCTCTGCAATTTGTCCGTGAATTTATTAAAGTCAAGTTACATAATAGAACGTTTGACCCACATCCTTTGCGTGTAACGTGCCCTATATAAATCTGTAGACGTCGTCGTGGGCGTGCGTTAATGGATTTCCATTACAATAAGTAAATATTACGGATTCATGGATAATAATTTTGTCATAAAAAGGGACGTTGACGAAGTGGTATAAAAAAAAGAATATGCCAACTCCTACGCATTATGGGACAAAGATTATGTTGCAGCTGCGTGGGTTCATTTATTTGTAACGTAAAATATTATATTGACTGGTCATTTTCGTCAACAACAAATTATAATATATTCTTAAATAAAAATAAGTAAGAAAACAAAGAAGCAGCGTAGCTTTGAAATTCAATCACGTGCACATTTGTGTAAAAGAACAATTTTGAAATTCCTTTAACAAGGTTTTGTAATGAAATGCCTTTGCATGTACAACTGACGATTATAATGTAAATCGTATCACATTAGGGTGTAACTTGAGAACGGACCATAATGTCGCTGGTTTATGGGTAACATACAAGGTAAGTGGTATCTAAACTACGGGCATAACGAAACATTGTTGCTAAAGTTTTACGAACCAGTATTGAATTTCATGACTATACATTACAATACACCATACACGTACAGTTTGCATTTATATTTAAACTTAAATATAAAACTTTATAGTTATGTGAATATAAACTAGTCTATAATCATGTCTATGACTAAGAATTATAAATTAAATTCTACATTGTGCATTCAGTTCTGTTTCCTATCTAGTCTATTATTCGGGGAAACCCTTAATCGTTTGAAATCTTATCACGTTGGTAGGTACTTATGTAATTAGCAATTATCAGTCGTTTAAAAGGAATCTCCTACTGCATTATGTATAAATAAACTTGTCAAGTTTTTGTATCGTAAACAGAACAGGGTGTAATCATTTCATTATAAAATTTTACAGAAATAAAAAACAGTAAAATTTCTTAATCGAGAAATTTTAAATTTAATTTAGGAAGTAAAGATTTTTTTTTCTTATTTCTTCCGCTTGCAACAATATAATATGTAGGTCAATTATAAAAATGTACAAACGAGTACAGCTATAAGCTTTTATAATACCATCGCATTTCAATGACTACATAACTCCCCAAGGCATTCTATACGTATGTGGGCGCGAACAAAATTATCCACAAAACAGATTAAGTTGCTTTCAAGACTCGCCGGGAACTTAATACCGAGAGTGTTGTAGCCTATAAATCTTTGGGAACACATCAAGCCGACATAGACGGTCGTAAAGAGCCTTAATCGGGCTCTCGCAATTACTGTGTCTTCGCCGAGGCCACTTTATACTGTAAATATCCTAGTTTGTTAATACAATATATGGCGACCTCGAAAACACTGATGCTCGTTTATAATCCAAACAGACTTTTGTCTGGAGACTGTTGAGAGTACAATTTACAGGATTTAGCTTAAAATAATTCTATACTGCGGTACGAGTAATGGACAAGCTTGACTAAGTTAGTGAATTCTAGCAAATATTGATGAACTTATTGGTCAGTGTACCTTCGTGCAAATTGTTGCCCGAAAATTGTAACTATTAAGTACTTTATGTTTTATTTTTCTCATTCCTTCTACTTCATCAGTAATATTGTCTTCCCCTTTATTCATATTACACTTTATTCCATTGTTCATATTCAGATTTCCTCTGGGAACGAAACAATACTGATACTAATTACATATTGGCACCATTTAAAGACATGATTTACAGTAAGTGCCCAGTTAAACATAACATTAGTACCTACCTGTATAGTTTAATTATAATGTACTGTATTTATTTCATATAATGTTAGTTTAATTATTTTAGAAGCGGTAATCAACGCACTTGATGGTACACGAGGTAAAAAAGTTAAAGGCTGCGCAATGGTAGGCAAATGTAACTGGTACAATTTGGTAACACTGCAAATGAAACTATAAATGTCGGTTAATCCAAGGTGACACTGCGGTTTCAAGCCAAACTTATCCTGAATAAGAATTTGTGGACAATGTACTTACAATAGTCCTCGCAATAGACTTATTCTGAATATCAAAATTAAAACAAGTCCACGATATTTCAATGAAAAACCGGTCATTGTTCAAAGCGAAACAAGGAAATCAGAAATATTTTTTTTATCAAAAACATAATAAACACATTTGTTGGAATGCAAAGAGCCATAAAATTACAGAATTCAATAACCAAATAGATTAGTAGGTACGTGAGTATTTCTGGCTTGGTTTCCTCAAGTTATCATGCTATGACATTGAAGCACGCACTGGTAGTGGGCCGCATAGATTAGGACACAGAGCAATATGGGTCACAGTTAGTTCTGGTAAGTGGATACCGCAAGTATGTAGTGACTCGAGAATAATAGAAAAAAGAATGGAAAGAGCAAAATTTGAGGTAATTGGCAATTTATTAGTAGGTATAGACACAATATAATAAAATGGATTAAGTAGAAAACAATCTAGTTTCTATCTATACAAGTTTTGTAAATAAATACACAGATACTAGAATAATATTCTTTTGTTTCTCTGCAATTCAACCTAACGGCGGAAGCTTTCTTTAGATTACCAAGCTTATGTGTCGGATACCATTGGCGTTTATGAATCATTGAATTCTGTTTGATCTTCTGTAAAATATTTACAATAATTTATAAGGGAATTACTTTAACATAAAGCTGATTTCGAATCGATATTTGGGATGAACTATATGAATCTTTAGCTTCTCTTTTAGAAGATTACAAAATCTGTTCAGATGTATTGATCTTCTTTCATGATAGAGGTCAGATTGATATTTTGCTATAAATATCGATATATAGTGTCGACACAGGGTGTTGCACGAGAAAACATTACAAGTTAAATAAATCCATAAATCATGCGCTTAAAGCAATATTTACATTATACGAATCCTAAAATATCGCGCGACAGAGTATCGAAACAGCTTTCTGCTGATCACGATTTTCTGTTATATTTTTTTACGTTTTTGTATCTTTTGTGACATCAAAACCGGTTCCACACCCACAAATTCTTGAAACATGAAGCTATATTCGCGAAAGTTTAAAGCTCCTCATATCTTTATACATTATCTTAGATCATGGCGATTAACATTGGATTAACTTTGTAATACTTAGTACGATTTGTGAACAAATTGTAAATCAAGTGAACATTTTAATACATATTAATGAAGGAAATATGAATTTATAGTGGAAATATTATGTGAATCTTTGGAAAGTTGAAGATGATTATAAAGTTATTATAATAACAACTTTTAGATTCGTTGCATTTTTATTATTTAGCTTGCAAAGCCTTGCATTCTTCAGTATTTTAATATGCATCAGTTGCTGCATTGATATGTTAATATATGCATTGCATTATCCTTCCGAATTCTTTTGGTTTCATATAACTAATAACATTTAAGTTGACATTTCTTTGTGCACGACCTCAGTTCAGTTTATTAAAAAGCAGTCATATGGTCATTTTATTAAAAAAGTGGTGGGTATTGTGGTCAGATACGCATTGACCTACTAAGACAGCTGCGGTTGAGAATAAACTTAATTAAGAGCATTTCTTTAAATAATTTTGTAAACTAACGAATGTTGAAGTTTTCCTCTATGTGTTAGAAACAAAACAGTTAACGATAGGGTTGGACCAAAAAGGTAACGTCTACGAATGAAGTTGTTCTGTCTTCAGCTATATTTTTTGCTAATTGGTAAAACAACAAATTAATCTAAGCTATAATTTGGGTTGTCACCTTTTTAAGAGGAAAATAGTTTTTATAAATCATTCCAAAAAAATACCCACAATAATAAAAATAAACCTATTTTCAGTAAGGAGATCTTATTTTATGGTTTTACACCCTCCTTTCTTAGTTTTTTTTCGAGAGGCGTGCAAAATCCACAATCAGCACCATTTCTCATGTTTTATTTTGCATATTATGAAATTAAAAAACGCGTTAGAAGTTAAACCAACGGCGGATTAAGCCATTGGTTGTTACAGCTCAAAGAAAGACAAACATTAGAACGAGTGAAGTGAGCTTTTTAATTTTTGAATTCTAACTCCCCATCACGAATCTGTTATATTTTTTTACCTTTCCTACACAAATAGGTCAAACATTGTGGACTTGAGTTTAAGAAATATAATAGTGTAGGTCTTTTAATTCTTAAAATTTAAATAAGCGATGAAAATATAGTACCTATTTGGTGGACTATATTATTTTTGTATAATTGACAATAATGGCAACCCTAACTAACATTCCAGATAATTGCAGGCTCTTAATTCTCTTGTCTCGACGAAAAACAACAAAATTACGTTTCCAACCATTAGTCTAAATTATTTCATGTCCATATATCTTTTTGGTGATTCAAACGGGACGCGCCCAAAAATGTTTTTTATAAAGAAACATCAGTGCATCGAGGTCTCGTAAACATGGCATAATAACGACTCCTGCGCATCCTACTTTGTAAAGCCTTACAAGTCCGTCCCGTTAGAAGACATTGTGCGACGCCTTCTTTCTACAACTCACTATTCTAGAACTTGTTTGTCTGTTTATCTAGACTAGACACTACCTATAGCTATTTGATTTCTTGAGGGAAATCAGATTTGGTTCTTATATATTAACCTAGGGACCTACCTGTCGCTTCTACGTTTAAATCATGATCTGGTTAAGATTATTCAGTAACTGTAATAAATAACAGATTTAATTAAGATAGCTTTAAAAACATAATTTTTCACAAAAAAAAAAACCTTAAATGTGAAAGATAATATAATCTCACGTTTAACGCAGTCGTGATTATAACTTACATTTCCAAGAATCGAGATGCTATCTGACACAACTTGTATCCTTACATAAAATACTAATTAAAATGAGTGTTGAAGTTTCGCGGAACGAGTAAGTAGTATTGTTGTCTCTGTAAGTATAAAACTGATTTAGATACTATAGTGTGGAACGACCTTCGCAAGATGATGATGATTAAAGTTTAGTTGTGTACATCCAACAATAACTACGGATGGGTATCTACTCAGTAGTGTACACGTGTATTCGTAGTTAGTCGGATAAAGTCCTATTACTTCAACAATAAAACAAGCCAATAACAAGTCGAGAAAAACTGAAAATTTTATTGATTGGAAAGTAGGTAGTGCCAAACAATATTCATTTTAAAATTCCAATTTTTCCATCGATTTAGTTTTAAGTAAGCCTGGAGAGCGAAAAATAAATTTTTAAACTTTTTGGCACACCACCAGAAGTCTTATGATTAACGAAGGTTTAGATGACCTAAATAAACGTCAGTAGCTGAATTATATACGCCAATGAATTTACATTTAGATTAGAAATATGTGAAAGTCTTTGCAAGGAAAATTACTCACGCAGTCGCTTACAAAGTTGCTTCAGGAGCTTTTTATTTAATACTAGTGGATACTCAGCGCGTGTGCTACTACTACGCTAAAAAAGAAATACCTATATTTTATTTACCTAAGTATTTGTTGAAAAAAAGAATATGAGCATTTTTTAAATTTATGTATCGTTTTGAAGACCTAAAACCCTATTCGCATTATTACTTTTTTATACAGCTATAGGCAGATTTTTGTTGCGTTCTAAATAGGTATATTATTATGGTAAACTCCTATAGATTGATAGTGCAGAAGTATTTTTTCCTACGAGTTTTTATTCGTTAAACACTATCCAAGTTTTTCACTGTGCACTGAAACCCAAATCAACGAAACCCTGAAATATTTTTATGTATTTCGCCAATCTCTTAAATATATGTTTTTGGTTGTCCTGTTTCTATGCAAACGTATGGCTAATAGCACCTACATAATTAACCTATGCTTTGTCAGTGTCCAAGCATTATCATTTTATTAGTTTCCTGTCGTAAAATGTTCGAGGTCACCCAACAAAGTGCAGCTCCTCGTGATCAATAGTTGCAGTTTTCCGCATACGAATCGTGCGAGGGTGTAACTTTACTAGACCTTCCGCTACTTGACATTGGGTTTCGATGTTAATCGATGAAATACATAAACGTGTATTTCATCGATTAAAAATGAAGTTTATAAATAGTTCTATAAGTACTTAACGGTATATTTTTGTAATTGCTTTATTGAGTTTTTGCTATTTGTGTTTTAAACACAAAGCTAAAACGAGTTTCTCGTGGAATCATCATCATCATTTCAGCCGGAAGATGTCTACTGTTTGAAATAGGCCTCACCCAAGTGTCTCCATGACGAGCGGTCCTATGCGTCTCGCATCCATCGTATTCCCACGACCCTCACTAGATCATCGGTCCACCTTGTGAGAGGCCTTCCAAGGCTGCGTCTTCTAGTAAGTGGTCGCCACTCCAGAACTTTTCATCCCCATCGACCATCTGTTCTGCGAGCAATGTGCTCTGCCCAATGCCACTTAAGTTTGGCGAATCGTCGTGGAATATCTGTGCTTGAAATGTTTTCTTTATTCTTATTAAGACGACATTGTTAATGTTTACTTATGAGTAAACATTAATAATATCGTTCCGCTCATTTCATTATTCAGTATAATCTTTATTTTATCTTGAAAATCTTAATACGCTTTACGCTTTCATAATGCCTTTTGATAAAGCTTATTCGTTCTTTAACCTCGAAATGTTATTTAGTTGAACAGAAAACTACTAAATGTAAATAATACAACAAAAACATTTTTATAAAATGTAAATATAAATAATTTATATATGTCAAATTAGACACATCAATCGTGAGTGAACACAACGCGCATAAAATGTTAATAATGCCGTATACTAAGGTATATATAATAGTTGTGTATTATATGTATAATAAAATTATATATGTCGGTGAAGGTTATTTTGTGAGATATCTATGTATCTGCACGGAGATGGATGACTTCTTGAATATATATGAGAAAAATATTAAACCTAGAGTTTAATGGTGTGGTTTATTGCATTCTTTTGTATTGTTTTACTAGTGTAGGTATTCATGTAGGTGTAATATACATGTAATTGTGGTAGGACTGTCACTAGCTGGTGGGTTAAGGTTACAAATATACACTGCTTAAGAAAAGTGCTACAAAAAGATCTTTGAAGTTTTTTTTTTTTAATAATATAAACTAGTGCTTGTCTGCGATCCCACCTGATGGTAAGCTATGATGCAATCGTTGAATGTGTAGCGTTATTCGTTATTTCAAATATATCGTCTGTTCTAATAACTGATGATTGAACAGAAGATAACTGAAAACAAAGATATCGATATGCTTTTGAAGTTCTTAAATTCTTAGAACGTACGATATTTAACAAACCTCAAGCGATTGTTGCTAACGGCAGGTCTGATTTCAGGCATTCGTTTGAAGAATATATAAATATACGTACGGAATTATGGACAAATGCAGTTCTTACTATTGAATGTAGTTTGTCATCATTCAAAGGGCTTTTCAAGTTCATAAAACATTATAATTTATTATTTACAGTATTTAATATTTCTCTCATTCATTCTAAAAGGATGATTTAACATTATTTACAAGTGCAAACGAATCATATTTTACTCGGAATGTTTTATAAATTAGATAATAAAATACTCCCATTTACCTGTATTATGAAACATTAGATTTAATTTAATTTGATATTTATAAGCATCCATGTTTTATTAAAATGCCGTTTGCCATGTACGTATTTACATCATAGTGGTTAGGTATTTGCGTAATTTTCAGATAGCAAAGTACGTATGTAGCCGTACACTTAGGTAACTGTAAATATGTGTACATACAGTTATATAATTTGGAGTGATAAAATCTGAAAATATAATTAAAAAAAAATACACATTTAAAAACTTCAGATAACGTTTATGAAATAAGAACCTACTTAGAAATCTATTGAAAGGAAACGAAATCAAAGTAACGTTGAATTTGAAAGACATTAATTCAATTGGAATTACCAATGAACCTGTATCGTGATTGTAATCAACATAAAATATATTATGCTCACGTGACATATGAAACGAGATTAGAATTAACAACATGGCAAGTAAACAAAACGCACTTAAAAAAATAAATATAATGCTACAAAGAAGTTCCAGCTCGTCAGGTTAACATACAACGATTTTTAGCATGTGGGCGTCAAATTGTACAGATGTTTGAATTGCAAATTTTCGTCTACAGATCGCCAGACTTGAAAAGTGTATGAACAATACGTTGCCAAACTTCCTTTGTTCCTTATACGTGGACATACACACGTATAAGAATATAGCGCCGATGATGTAGTAGAAGATAGAGCCGTACATATCAAACTACACTAAGTCTTATTTTGAGCCTTTTTTCTTTTGAAATGGGAAGTCATCAAGTAACTTCTTCCATTCTGGAGCGAAAGGGCGTGTTAGAATTTTGCTGACTAAAATCATGTGTTCCTTCAGTCGCTTTTGCGTTTCAGGGTTTACCATAACCCTTTCGAACATTCCTGCAGCCCTAGCAGGCGTCGCCCCAACTGCCCCTCCAGTTTTGGTTGACACCTCTTTGATTCAGGTTTAGTCCTTACCAAACGGCTGGACAGCGAGCTAGCCATTACTCGTCGACTGTAAACCCGTGCTTACGGTGGCCAGGAATCGCCCTGTGACTCCCAATGCTCGGGGCATCACCTGAGCTTGCTTTGAGCCTATAATGGGTTCTAGTAATAAATATGCTATTCTACCTGTAGTTTGTACGAACAAACAGCTGTTTTAAAATCAATATTTATATTTCGTAGTAATGCGTGACTTTCAAATCAAGCATGAAGGATTTTATTAGCAATGTGTACTTTACAGGCACACTTTAACATTATTGAAGATGAGTTTTTGTGTGCTTAATCCGCGTTCATTGGCATTGTATAGAAAATTTTGATTGTTAATTGACATACTGATTAAATCGCAATGTACTTATAGTGATTGCGAACGTCAAATGTTGGTAAACATTCTATCATTCACAATCTATTAATGTAGAGGCAAGCTACCTTATTTATTAAAAGCTTGGGTGATGGGTGTGTGATAATTTTATTCAAGGCTCTTGCGTGTACGGTAATAGATGGTTTAACATAAACAAGAAGTAATATTTTTTTAACTAAAGTAACGCTGTAATTTGTCGTAGAGGTAGAACAAAATATTAAATTTTCCATGCTTATCTTTAAATTAGTAATAAGTCAATAAAACGGAATTAATTATTCATTGAATGCTTGGCTGCTGATTTCGTAATACGTATTCCGTTAATTTATTCGATTTGTTTTTCATTGTTATTTATGTTAATAGAACCGTGGTCGTAATGTCTGGATAACAATTACGTGAATCCATCACACGAAACGTCTTTATCTATTTAGAGAACATAATAAAAACGAATCAGCATTTCTTTCCGCGGCAAAAAATACAGATGATTGAAAACACACACACTTGTATCAGCGTTTTATAAAAGCGTATCGTCGTGCCTAGTTAAAAAAAGGCGCGTCGATACAATTATAATCTATGGTATGGGATTATGCTAAGCTTGTGTGCGTCGGCTCGGACGGAACACACCCACCAGTAGACGCGCCAAATTACGACCGATAGTTTTTGCCCGCCGACGAGTGTCACGGACGAACTTCGGTTGCTATACAGAGTTACAGAACATATCTACAACAGTATACGATACCAACGAACACTTCGGTTCGGGCTGACTTTGAATTTGACTTTGTGCGAAAAAAAGAAATAAATAATTTGCATTTTAAGTCTGCATGGGTTTTGCACTTTGTGGTTGAGTTTTTTTTGGTGTTATTATTCGCATATTTTAAGCGTAGAGGAGCAGAAAATTGTTTTTCCTATTCTTGTATCTGGTTGCTTGTGTTATTTAATAGTTCTGTATTGTTAGTTTCTATAAAAAGCTTAATAGTAGTGCCGTAAAGTAGTAATTAAGATTTTATTGTTAATAAACTGGTATTAATTAAATTCTTACTTTGTAAGTAATAGGTAGGTACACCAGTGCGCGATAGGTTACTTGTGAATTAGTCTGTGAATCGCAGTATTACTAAGGACTATTAATTAGAATTTTATTGCTAAAATTATAGAAAATGGACGTAACAAGACAATAGGTAGATACTAATATTAATTTTGCATTTAATTTCCATGTCATGCACTAAAACTTAATAATTTAATAACCTCTTTATATTCATGTACCTTTAAATGAACTCGTGGAATTAATTTCTGTCTAACGAATTTTAATAATTGGGAATTAATTATTATGAGTGCCATTGACCTTAATCAAGTCAAATTGTTCAAGCGGACTTTAGGTACAATTGCCAATTAAACCTTAAAAGGAATCGAAACCCAGTTCAATTTATATTCAATTTTGAATTGCCTTTAACCATTACTAATCTTTAAACGTTTGATATACTTTCTTGATTTTTTATAGAGGCAAAGTTGTGGTCTTCTTAAGGTTGTTTAGCTTCTTAATTGGCCCATTTATTATTTATTTGTCGATTTGTTTGTCTATTTTTCTTGTAATTTAATATCTTCTGATAGGGTATTGAGGTTAATATAACCAATAACATTTAATTTAATTACTGTGTGCGTAGATACCTACGTGCGTTACGTAAGTTCAATAACTAAATATTTACTCAAATATCTGTTATTTATAGAGTTTAGTTGATGTGTGCAGAAGAAACTTGTTGGGTTAAAGATCACTACTTTGCATAGACACGAGTTACTATTACTATACATCTACATATTATACCTACACTAGTAGACAAACATTATTTAAATGGGTAAAATCTAAGTACGTCGGTAGGTACTTGATGGCACTTATCTCTAGTCACAAAAAGTATAAAATTGAAGTATCAAACTTATTTTAACAGCCATCTTGATTTTCAGAAAAAAAAAACCGGCCAAGTGCGAGTCGAATTCGCGCACGAAGGGTTCCGTACCGTCCTTAGCAAAAAACGGCAAAAATTCACGGCTGTTGTATGGGAGCCCCCTAAATATTTATTTTATACTGTTTTTTAGTATTTGTTAATAGCGGCATCAGAAATACATCATCTGTGAAAATTTCAACTGTATAGCTATCACAGTTCATGAGATACAGGCTGGGCATCAAGTCTGCTATTACAATAGTGTCAGAATGGTCTATCATTGACTTCATAATTGTTGATTTTGACAAGTTTGGTAATCTACTAATAAAATAGCGTTATTATGACTTTCCAATGGTCAATCACTGACACTCCATTGAAAAAAATGGCATAGAATGGTAATCTCGTACATATTGACAAATGAGTGTCTGACGTGCTTACGTCAGACATTCATATGTAAAGGAACTGTCAAAATTTTAGCAGATTACTTACTATTAGCTTGGTAATCTGCTAAAATTTTGACAGTTCCTTTGATCAGTGACCTACCATTAAAACGTCGTTCTGCAGTCATTGCTTTTAATAAGCTCGATATTGTCATTCTACCATAACTCTATTACGAGTCCATTGCCCGATCAATGATCGATCATTATGAATTAGCAGATTACGAACTTTTAGCAAAATGGGGCCCTGGTGACAAACGAAAAGACAGACAGACAGACGGACGGACAGTGGAGTAATAGGGTCCCGTTTTAGCTTATGGGTAAGTTACCCTGAAAACGATCGAAAATTTACCTACAATTTATTTTGATCAAGAAAACTTGTGAAGTTAATATAACAGCTTTTCAACTCGGTCCAAGAGCGGGCACTTAACTGATATCTTAATGATGAATGAATGTACGTATAACAAGACATTATACAACATTGACAAGAAATATGACGCGTAGACTGACTGACCATATAGTTTACTTACTCACCTATCTATGACACAAAGTAAATCAAAATTGATCGGCTCATTCAGCTGCTGACAGAAGATAAGAATGGTCATTAATTTGTGAGTTAATGAGGCACTGTTCCCGTGGATTTACTCAATGTCATCACCCTTAAAGTCTGTGATTGACAATGTCATATAGAGATCAGTTCTGGGTTCTTTAAAGATGAACCTGCTGACTTGGTTATTGGTGCTTATGGTTGCTGAATCATTGCCTCATTGGATAGGTACACAATAGTTTGATTTTCCACATAAGTAGGTACGGTCTGCTTACATTCATAAACTTACTTTAATCTCTTTTTTTAGGTGGGAAATCAAATAACTTCTCCAGTTCTGGATGGAGCGAGGTTTCTACTGACTAAAAACCACCTGAGTTCATTCAATTTCCCTTAACGTTCCAGGCCCGCGGTAACTCTTTTGAACAATTCTGCAGCCCTCATCACTGGGCTTTTACAGAACTAGAACACAATGACATAATATATGATACTAACTAACTGCTTTGCCGCAGTCTTTTCCTAATTTCATTTTGTTCTACAAGCATTTGAAAACGCGACACTTATAAAGAAGTTGATACTAAGTGTGACAAAGGGAAGTCACTCACGAAGTTACAAGTGTTTATTTATCAGTTACTTAACAAAATGGGTGCCGTCCCGCAGACCTATTAGGTAGGCAACTATGTAAGTCACCATTTTCATAAATAATAATAAATTACTATCTACGAGTATCAAATCTGAAAAACCTTAAACCAATTATTACCATAATTTATTAAGATAGTTATGCCTGACCAAGTTAGATAAACATCCGTAATTTAGTAGGTAGGTTAATTTTGATCATACTACGAGATACCATTGAATGCTATAAATGTCCTTAGCCTACATAGTGGGTCCCATCGTTTATAGAAAACGTTGTGCCACAATGAATTAAAATCATTAACATAATCATTGATATTCGGAGTCTATCGGGTATTGGCTACGATACTCTATTCAAGTTTATTCAATACACTGTCTCTATTGTATCTTTGTGGGTACGAACGATCGTTCAATTTGGCCAAAGACTATTATTAAATAGACACTACATAAAACTAGATAAATAATAATCTTTTGGCTATGATTGATTGATGATTTTGATTGGCGTTTGACTATAACATGTCCTGCCTAAGGCGCGGTGGCGCGAGCGTTACAATCTGCTCGCCTATGAGCTATAGTGTATTCTCGTGAAGGTTATCCTTGAAAGCGAAGTTTTCTGTTGCAATTTGTCAAAAGAAAAACTGTCTATGGACACACAGTTTCATAGACGCGTATTTGTCATTTTACGCTTGGTGTACGCCTGCGTGAAGCTTACATACAAAACTATAAAACAGTTGACGAAGCGGCAATAAGACGACGACACGATGCTGCCTTCGACAGAGTTTCGTCCGTGGATAGTAGGCCTAAAATCTGTTGGGTTATCATGACGTTTAAAGTAATATTGTTTTATTCTTATTCCATTGTGAGTAAGAGATGGCGCTAGACAACCTGTATAGCTCTGTCTCTTACCCACACTAAAGTGTACAGTTCTACTATTGTAGTTATCCAGCTCTTTGCTCTTGCACTTAGGTAGGTACATATCTACCAATTTAGAAAATATTAACCGGCTTAATTTTTTTTTTGGTCTTAAGCATTTTGAGATTAATCTTGAATAGCTTTTCCTCATAACGAAAAACAATTCACATTTTCATAACGAAATTGCATTCCATGTTAGCTATCAGCATATTGACAAAGGCCCGGGTCGTGTGGTGTTTGACAGCATAATTGATGATCGAGCTCACTCGCCTTCGGAGCTGACATTGTCCAACTAATCGCTGTAGCTGGAACAATGGCGCCACTTGTCTCGGATTAGGGTTCAGCTGAATTTTTGTGGTTTATTTTGTGTAACTCGACGATTTTTTTTTATGTTCAGGTCGGAATAAAGAGATTTTCTGTCTTTAAACGATTAATGAAGGGTGTAGTCAATAAACTCATAGGTAGATCTTAACTAGGTAATATCAAACTGAAAAAGCAATACAAACATACATTTTCGAATAGAGAAAAAGTTAACCGGAACATCATCGTTCTCGACCGTATTACTCTTTAAGTTTAAAGAGTATCCGCACGTAGATAAGGATACATGATAACAACTACCTAAAGGAATAATTTTGCACAAAAACTCGATTCAAGCGGCGAACCAAAATGATAATAACTTAATTATAAGAAGGATTAAGAAGCTTAATTATTAGCATGGGCTAATAAACCATGCTTTGAACTCGATATTATGAATAATTAACACGCTGCAACAGTCACGTGTTTTGTAGAAGCACGTGTTTCGGACTGCGGTTAATGCAAACGATGCGGTGGATTCAACGGCAGCAAATACTCAATAAATGTTTATAGTATTAACAAATAAATACTCTCATAGTAAAACTTAACCATGGGTGTGAGTTCTTACTTACTCATTCATAAAAGGAATTTAAAAATAAGTATTATGCTAACCGTCCTAGCAAACTTGCCAATAGAAATACAGTCATAACAATATGTATAGTATAGTATATTGATGTTTCTAAAAGTGGAATCGAACTTATTATTTTTCTTCGCTTCGCTCTTGAAAGAGTAGTCGGTTGTTAGGTACTATGAGTTCTGTCGTATCACGATCTTTCGCAATTTGGTTCTGTTGGACGAATCTGGTGCATTCATTTGAAGGCCCTTCAACCGTAGATTTCGCAGATCAGTTCACCTCATTGGCGACCTCCTGTGTGACTTGTGCCTTCCACCCTAACCTGTACCACCAGACGTTCTATCGACTCGTTTTTTCATCTGAAGAAACTATGTAACTTATTCTGATAAACGCTGTTGGATGCCGCGTTCTTAAAGCATGGAGGCGTTTCTGCGGAACTCTGTCTATAAAATATCAAGCAAAGAATGAATAAATAGTCTAGAATGGTGGTGCTAGTATGTTCCCAAGCTCCACATTTCTAGCTATAGACTATACACTTTTTCTTTCCAAGATCTCGTAGTGTCCATGTCTCAGCTGCGTACTATACAGAACACAAGTGTTCAGACGAGTCGGGTCTTAGTGGAATAACATAAAAAAATCCTCGACTAGAACTCCTCACTGTATCCCTTCCTAGTAATTGTTACGCATGCGGAACCACACAAAACCGCACTTAGCGCCACATCAACTAATTTGGATATCTACGTTAAAATTTGTTGTTTCCGCTCCACAGTTAATGTTAGCTACATTGTTTTGTGTTACCGCAATGTTAAAAAACAGCGTCCTCTACACTTGAATAACAATGAACCCAAAACATTGCAGACAGATTTATTTTATTACTTTATTGTAGTCGCAGAGCACCATCATCAGTTACGCTTGTCAAAATTTGTTGTAGGTACATTGTATGATCAAGTATTTCCTATTCAAGGTACTTGTGCATTTTTTGTTCATTAATGATTGTAACTACGATATCATTATGCTTTTTTATGCATCATATTCTCCTGGTAACAGTCTACAAAGAAATTAAGAATTCATCATCATCATCATCATCAGCCTTTTTTAATGTTCCCACTGTTGGGACTCAGGCCTCCTCTCTAGGAGAGGGAATGGGCCGTAATTCACCACGCGGGCCCAGTGCGGATTGGTGAATGTCACATGTCTTCGAATTTTTGGTTCTAGGACATGCTGGTTTCCTCTCAATTAAGAATTGCTTTGAAATAATGCCGCTATGGTGACGGAGAAACTTATTACAATGTAGTCAAACAATTTGTTATGCAACATTTTGGCAAACATATTTAGGTACCTACACAGAGTTCATATAAAGGCATAATTTATGAACGAAGCTGAAGAAACATATAACAAACACGTACAAAGAAATGATAGAATAAATTAATTTAAATGGCGCATACAATAAACATGTTATATTCATGACTTATTAAGTTTATAACTTACACAACGTACACTTTATAAAAGATAGAGTTCGTATCACTTGATTGCCGTTGGCCACACAGGTGTTTAAGTTTAAAGGACTGTGTAAACCTACTTACAAAGTGAATATGATTGACTGCCGAGCGTAAAACGTGTTGTTCTACTTTTTTTTTTTAAATTGCTATAAACCAGTGCTTCACTGCGATCCCGCCTGATAGTAAGCAGAGATGCAATCATTGATGGTGAGGCGCACTAGTTTATTAAGGGCCTATTCACTCTAGCCTTGAAGACACCTAAATTATAGTTGGACGGGAAGACCGCAGCAGGCAAATTGTTCTAGTCCTTCGATGTACACGGTATAAACGACGAAGCGAAACGCTTAGTCTGAACCTTTGAAGTTTCAACAACGTAACTTCTTAATGATGTGCGAATTGATTTATTTAAATGAATGATAGTGAGAAAGTAAATTAAATTTAAAAAAATATTTCTAACTCTGAATATTTCAATTATTATTACCCACTTACCACCAGTTTTTTTTTTATTTCTAAGCTACAATAGAATGTGAGCGTATAGGTACAAAGTTCCAGTATGGAGCTGTCCTACCTGTCCGCTATAGTTATCAGGATCCTGTTAGGGCTGACGCGTACAGTGCGCATGATGGAGGCACATCGCTTGCGCTTGTGGAAGTCGTCAATTTTCGCCTCTGCGAACATTCTGTACACCCGCGCTTACCTCGTCAACACTCTAAAAGCAGTTGACCCATAGACTGCATGTAGGTATAGAATAATACTTAGGTATAATAACTCCTAGTCCATTGGAGTCTTTGTCCTCTGCACCAAGTAAGGTCTGAAGTCTTGCATTTTATTTTTTTATTTTCAGTCCACAGTTCTTCTCGTGCATTAGATATAGGTACCCAGCAAAATTATGCTATATTATCACACTTCATCTAGATATTAATTCAATCTGAGAATCGCACTTCTCTTGCCTTATTTAGACTACCTTGCCCCAATTTTCTCGTCACTTTATTTATATTACCAAAGCTGCTACCAGCATTAATGTCGTTAAATGTACCAAGTGGTTTGTAATCTCGTAAAAGTCGTGAAGTAGGGACTAGTTGGACAGTCGCCTACGATCGCATTTAAGTCATGTAGGTCGCTGTACTGTCCGGTTGATCCTGGGACATCCGATCCCAAAATAGTCAGTACAATGAGGATAGAACACAGTTTGGTCTAAAAATAACTTGTAGGCTAGACAAAGTTTCATTGTTTAACGTGCTAATAATGAAGAGATACTGTGTTTTTTTTTGAATGACTACCGACTCGTTTTTAATGCTGTTAATTAAAGCTGTAGTTTTTTCTTTCAAATTCTGTTAAAACATGCCTTTTGTTTCAGCAAGGTAATTTCGGTAGATACCCAGACACGCGCGGAAATTACCATTATTTTTGTTTTCATTAAAACGTTTCTAATTAAGAATAGGCTCAGAGAAATGCAATTAAGTTGACAAGCATTAACGTAGTACGCAGCGGGTGCGGCCGAAACTAGGTTACCCATTTCTCGTTAACTCGGTAGCGGCGCCGGGACAAAGAGTCGTAACGACCTCGCCTTTATTGCAGTCCAACCGACGTTTTAAACATATAGAACTCGACCCCTTTGCTTGCAAACTCGTGGCAATCCCATCGCCCCTCTCCTTCATCCGTATTTATGTCACCGGCATAAGAAAGAGTGAGTATTTAAGTGCCCTCCATATAAAACTTTCGAGACGATATCGCGTTAAATGGCGCTTTTTTTGCGTAGTTATTTATCATTATCACTATGTATAATAACTATACGAATGTGATAAGCAAGAACCGTAAAAATGTGTCGGCTTTATAATATTATATGCATTTTAATAAAACAAAGGGTTGCGAGATGTAATAACAAAAGCATTTGATTATTTATACACGGTGTGTTAGCTCATAAAACCACAAAAACGATTCAGACGGCACTTCGAAACACACGAGCTAATACGAAGCCTACGCAGTCCAGAGCGGATACATTTGTATTATATTTCTTTCCCCTTTTCGGGTACGGACGTCCTACTACCTACCTAATATAATTTGCATATTCGCTTTAAGGCAGTTATTTGAACCCACGCATAGCTAGCTTGGGTCGATATTATGCAGCCAAATACTGGGTGACCCTTTGTTGGAGCTGTTTGAAGTGCGTTTTAGCAATTGCAATTTCGTTCTTAAAGATTTCCCTCAGCTTTTCCTTCATGCCACTTTCTCCATTAGATTTGTGTGTTTATTGTGTGAGCGTAAAATCTTTGGCAACTAGCGTGCTCGTGTTTGTACAGATGTGTTTCGTTAACTCATCAAACATACAGTCATTGCTACTGATGGATCCAAGATCTTCAGTTGCGTAAGGCATCGTCCTCCAATTTTTGCTGTAAGGTTTCTTTGTTTTTTTTTTTCTCGGAGGCTAATATGAAGGTGCAGATGACACATCTGATTGCACAATTGGTATTTGATAAAAATAATTTAAACTTTATCGCCACATGTTTTTATTTATTGGAATGGTAATGGTTTAATACTAATTGTTAGATTAATAAAAGATATATCTGTGTAGGTATTATGAGCTGATAAGATTTATTATTTATCTTATTTACAATGTTACTAATGTTAGATACTATGCACGTGGAGAATTATTTAAAAATTTCACCTGCCGCGACATGAATCTAGAATTTATCACCAACTCCTTGTAGAACTCAGATTCTAATGATTCATCAACTACAAAATAAATGTACATTGAATAGGTACCTACCTACATTAAGTACGTTCGGAAATCTACAGTCCGAAAACAATACACGGTGACCCCAATCACTGATATCTCCAAACGACGGGTTATTTTCCAAGAACGACGGCGACCTTGGGAATGTCTGCCCATATCTGGCACCTCCATATTTCTGGCGTCGTGGCACATTTTCCTCCAGCCGCGAGTGGAATAAGCAAAACCCGCCGCAACTAGGTTACACAGACTCCGTGCTTTATTGTGTTTACGTGCCACAGATATGAGATACACAGCTCAGGTCAAGGCGCCAGACAGCTTTCGAGTCAACTAGCTATATATGGACTATTGTACTTAGCTCCTGTTTCGATCGTATGAGACGTCGTGTCACGATGCGTGTTCTAATTATGCTCTACATCCTAATCTCCAAATATCGTAGTCTCCTAGCGTCGCGATAACATCTACACAGTATTCGTTAATTGCTTAATCCATGCATGTCCTTGCATTAGCCGGTTGGCCACTAATCCCGCAGATACCGGCCGCACCGTAGTTTGTCGAGCTACGGAACGAACAATAGACGACACGCGGAAAAGCATAAAAATACATCGTAAAAAAGTGCGCGTAGTTTTAAATTTTATGGCTGGCGTTCAATTGGGGCCTGTAAAAAAGCGTTTTATTGGAGTCGCATCCTGGCGGCGAGGTCGCGATGTTCAGATAGCTCTAATTAAAAACCCGCCGCGTGCACTCTTGCGAAAGCGGGGCCTCTCCGAACAGCCTCTTGCGTAACAACGTGCCCTTCAGTCCAATACTGGACAGATTTTTAGAACAAGACGTACAGGTTCTAGACATATCGCTTGAAGCTTGTGCAATACCAAATAACTTAAACTATATGCTTAATAATTATACCTTTAGCAAGAAACGATTTGTCAGTATACCTAATTTAATTTCTTAATGGCTCGCTTTTATTGTAATGATAGTGTTTACCAACGGGTCATGGTTCAAGATCCGGTTTAATCGTATTTATCTTAAATTGTTACACACCACATTTGTATCAGAAAATTAATAGCATTTTTTGTTCTTTGCAGGTTGCTCGAACAGTGAAACGAACGTTACCCGTGAAGACTTCTTGTTGAGAAGACTTAAGTGCCATTCGTAACAAGTTTACCACACACAGTGATATTAAGTTATATGTTAGTGATAGTGTGTAACCGTGATATAGTCATACTTAATTTAGGTGCTAACCGCTATCGGTAGTTTTAGTGCAAAAACGTTACCAAAAAGTTACGAAACTGGCTCCGTACAAAGATATAATGAATTCGACGAGCATGAGCTCCACGGTGCCGACGATCAAGTGCGAGGACACGTCGCCTTCGCCGGCGGCGGCCGTGGCCACTGACGGGGATGCGGGCTACAACCTGAGCGTCAACGTCAACCTCAGCGCCGCCATGATCAACATGTTGACAGCGGAAACTGCCGGCCCCACCACTCTGCGGACCCCCGAAATCGTCAACGACGTCATCACCATGACCAACCCTTTGGACCAGTTCAACTACGAGAAAAATTCCAGTTTCAAGGTGAGCCACCAACCTACCTTCTTTTTTTCTTTTGTTCACATGTGATAGTTCGATTTTTTATTAGCGCACGTGTATGATTAATGTAAATCTCGAATGAAAAATGAAACGTTGTATCTAAAGTTAATTAAATAGTGTGCGTGCGTGGAATCATGTAGATAAAGCTTGTAGCTAAAAAAAGAGATTTCAGTGGAACGTTTTTCATTCATTATTCTTATATTTCGTCTTATTTGTATACGAACTAATACTGTTAGAAATAGGTGGATACTTACATAATGTGCCAAACACTGTACTTGACGCTCTCATTATTATTCGTGCTTTCACAGAGCGGCTGAACGCTCAGTACACGTAGGATCCTTCCAGTATCTACTTAGGTCACATCCATGCATGCTCGTTAGAATGTAAAATAAGTGTTACAAGTATGCTGAACGGTTGCCAAGTGTTAGGTGCCACGTAACTATGGTCACGTGACCGGCCATCACTCCCCATTATAAATATTGGATAATACTGGCAGCAGCATGCAGTAGCATGAGGTCATGCACCTCATGCAGACTCCTTATTGACTCTGTTTAGCAGCAGACTCGATGGCGCCGCGGTAACACTTGATATCGGGCTATCTGTACCTATTTGTGCTCTTAGGTATAGGTAGGTGCTTTTTGTAGTGTTGATTATCTCGATTTGTGCTGCCGTTTCATGAATGAGTTTCATTACACTGAAATGTGAATGGCGGACAATTTAGAGCGTAAAAACAATGTGACCGTCGCACAATTATTTGATGCTAACCGTTTGATATAACAATTTGGTAGCGTGTGTCATTCAGTTGACATACAATGTATTTGTAATTAAATTACTGACGGAACTTTGCATTAAATATATACCTCTGTAGTATTCCAGTCGCTTCCATTTATTTTTTAAAAATATTGACCCAAATGTCTAAAGGAGCTCGATAACCAGTTATGATAAATCTTGGTCAGTTCAAGAAAACAAACATAGTAGTGTGTTAACACAAGTTTTACTAAAAATACCTAAGCTTGTTGACTTACTCGGTGTAAGTCATTAACTCATTAAAACATACATTAGAAGTAGCGCAGGCATGCTACTTTAAATGTGAACTTGAATTTGAGGAAAAAAAGAAGTCGCAAATAATGTGGTAGGTTACCTAGATGGTACATGTACCTACCTATATTACAGGTATGCGGAACATAAAGTCCCGCAAACCTGAGTTAAAAATTATTAATTATTTGGTATTGTGTATTATGATGTTATTTTTTTTATTTTGACAGCATAATTTTTGACATTTAATAATATTGTACTTAGAATTATAAACACTAGCTGATTTTGTAAAATTAATATTATAGCCTATTTCATTTTGAATTATGATAATTTGCATGCCCCTGTGTTGGCAAAATATGGAGAGTTTTTTACCGTAAGACATCTACATATGTACGAATAGGTACCCATGTTTGCAAATAAATGATTAATATTATTATAAAAAAAGGAAGGATCCTCCAAACAGACGAGAGCTGTGTTTGGTTCGGGCAACGGCCCGATAGTTAAATTTCGGGCAGTTGTATATGTTCTAGTCGCGCGGATAACTTTAATATCGCGATACAAAATTTTGAATTTTTGTTCCTATGTGACGTCATAGTGTCGCTACTCTATGATACAAAACAAAGAATATTTAACAACCCTATATTTAATAGATAGGTATGCCAACCGGCACTGGACCTGCGTAGTGGATTACGGCCCATTGACCTCTCTTAGAGAGGCCGGAGTCCTAGCAGTGGGAAAATTATAAGGTTAAAATGCGATGCTAATACATATTTTCTATTTATTGCTATGAATGAAAACTAGGATAGGACTAAGGATTTTCAAAGAATTTGTAGGGGACTCATTAGATAGGTTAGAAAGAGACGAGATCTACAGGATTATTGCACTGACATTACTAAAAATTTGTACCTAAAGCTTCTATTTCGAGGAAAAGCCATTGATAGAGCTAGAGAACCTAGAAATATCACACATCACACTAACAATAAGAGAAAGTTAGTACCTATGTATGTGTGCATGTTTGTTACACCTGCACGCTCAAATGGATCAATGGATTTGAATTAAATTTGGAATTACAATCTCATTGAAATAATTTTTTACTTTTATGCAGGTGAAACCTGGCTGAGGTTAGATAAAAAAATAAACCGGAATGATTACATAGCTCCATGAAAAAGACTGCTAAAGAATCATGCTGAGTAAATTTACTTTTTTAATTACCTACTGTAATTAATAGTTATATAGCATAGGGCATGAACCAAATGAAGTAGAGCAATATTAACGGTCACCTATATTAGCTTACACAACGATAAATGATAAAACAAGACGAAACATCGCTTTTGATAGCAAAAGGTCACAAAAAAGCGATCAGTCCTGACCCATCAGGAACTTTCGTGACGTATTGCGTTAACTAATGGCGTTTGCGTGCAAACTGTCCCATATAATATACTGTCGGCCTTCTGACAAAAGGCATCGAGGTGGAAAATGTACCATTAGCGGTGTTCGGCCACCGTGCAATGCGAGGTCTCATTTCCCTGTGTCGTTTCAGAGCGGGAGCGGAAATGACTCGAACTCCTCTATGTCCAATGGTTCGTCGGCTACTTCACCAGCTTCTAGCAATCCACCCAGCATACAGAAGGTAAAGTTATGTTTTTTGTTAAATTCTTAATTTTGAACACATTGAATGCCAAGAATTTCAGGAAGCCATCTTCAGACTACGAGATATCTCGTAGGCCCTCTAAGTGCGAGACATATTGTATATGGGATATCTCGTATTTAAGCACCAATAATATTAACACTTTCATTAGAGGCTTTTTACGGCTATAGAGGCCCTACAAGATATTTCGTAGCTGCCAATTAAAGTGTAAAAAGAAAAATATAATTGTAAAATTGCAAATTTTGACGGAAATGTTATTGCAACAAATTCTTAATTAAATGTGTTTCTAAGAATATTATTTTTTTCTAAAGTTCATTCTAATTATTTATAATAAATTAATCTTTTAAAAATATCTTCTTTTTTTGTTATAAAAAACCACTAATTGCATACTCGTGTTGATCACGAAAGCTTTCGCGAAGTCGTTAAGCGTTAATTTAAGAAGCGTTATTTTTCATCTTTGCAGTTTTATAATGTATCAAAAAACAAACAAAAACCGTTTCACGGTCATTATACTTTTTATTTTAAGTCCTCACTTTATAACGTACACATGCCTTTTGCATTTTCGGCTCTCGTGGTTGGTACTTAAAAAGATTTGTGGAATTCCTGTGTTCCATATTTCAAATGACTTTGTCCTGCTCACACTAGGTGTAGACAGACGGACTTGATGTTGAGAACATTCGCAGTATAATGTATCTGTAGCAGGTTACTAATGTCTGCCCAAAACCGGGTCTGGAAGCCATTTAGCGGTTATGTTTAGACTAATGTCTCTAGCTCCAAATACAGCCTTTATCTTAATCTAACTTTTTGCACCTTTTTCATCAAAACAGCAACTTGCACACAGGATACATAATTTGCAGATTTCCTTTGACCTCGTATTCAAATTAACGTTATTAGTACCACCTATTGAACGAATCGACCAGTTTTTTCTTGAGTAATTTATGTAGGCACAGTTCCAAAGGCTAGCTCAACCGAGTCTAGACAATGGGCGGACGTTGAAAATGTGAGAAAAACAAACCACCTTGATAATTAATAATTGTAATATCAATCGTGTGTTTATTTTTTTCTCATAGTTCAATTGGAATTGCACAATTGTATAAAATCGTAATTGCACTTCAACATTCTCGTAATACTTGACTTACCTATGTATTGAGAATACATCTTCAGTTTTGACCTTGCTTGTGGCGTGAATCATTTTCATTGGTGAACAGGTGAAGTGCAACACATATATATATATATAATACATACTTGTATAATAGCTCAATACTCATTAAAACCTTCGTGAAAACTTAAATTTAATTAATTTCCTTGAAGTTCGGTAAGCTCCCGCAATGTCGTTTCGGGCATATTACTCGTTAACTAGTCAATCTCCCCCTCTGTTGGAAGTTAAGCGATTATACATGTAAATTACTCACGTCTCCATTTAAGTAAACTTTTTAGAATCTTGACGATACTTTAGATAAAAGAGGCATGTGTAGGATTCTTTGAACCATACCATAGTAAGACCGTTTACGCACAGACGGCGTTCCAGTTGAAACTTTACTAGCCAAGATTTTTTGTATACACATAGAAACGATAACACTAAACGGAGCAAAGATAATGTAAGAGGATAAACCTAGCTACAACCTATTAGTTTTTATCACAGCAGGAAACGACTACTTCCTTTAAATATTACAATTAGAACTTCAAGCGGCAGTTAACAAAGAGTTTTGGCTGCTACGCGTAGTATTGAACTATTAAGGCCCAGTTGGCTCAACCTGAGGTCTTACAGAGACTTGTAAAAATGTCCGGCGTGTGAGCAAGAGGGATGGAGCTATAAACCCCACATAGCTCCATCCCTTTGACAGTTCAGTTTAGGTCGTCAAATGGATCGCGTTATGAGCTTGTGGTATGCTCTGTACTTTGAGGCTGTATATAGAGAAGCACGGAACGTTCTGACTGGGTATAAACTCCATACACAGTCAAAACGGTTCGGTCATGTCTACATCCCATCACTGTTACCAAAAATGTTCTAAACACTTAAAATATTTCTACCTAAACTCCAAATTTTCATTTTCCAGACGTGTTCGGAACTAATAAAGGCTGGTCTGAAGTTGTCGATAGAGTCAAAACGGAAGATGTCTGGCAGCGACACGGACGCCGGCATGAAGCGGATGAAGAAGGAGGAGAGCGATGACGACTACGATAGCAGTCACACTATGACGAATAAATCTGATGGCGTGAGTATTATCTTACCTTAACCTTTCGAATACTGTAATTAGAGACACAATAGAAAGACAATGAGAGAGCGAATGCCGGCGTTCGCTCTCTCTGGGGTTTAAAGAATTAAGAGAGCTCTTCCCCACCCGTCTATCGTCAACCTGAGCACGGTTTAAAAGCTTGCCGGTTCATCTAACGCAATCCAAAGCAATGTTCAATAAAAAGGCAATGCGAAAACAAAGAGACAATACCTGAAAGCTCTGCTGGCTTTTTTTCTTTTCGCCAATAGTGAAAAACCTAGGCCATATCTTAGAGGACCGTATGAGTAATCAATAGAAAAAAGAATCATGTCTACCAACCGTAACCGAACGAAGTTGGAGATTATTTAGTAGATCGTTACTGTTTTTTATCTTGCGTTATTTTTCTTAAATATTAATACTTCGTGTCTTCGTGTCTGTTTTAAGTTTCTCGTTGTTAAATATAGTACATGGTTTCTCTAATAAGTTATTCTGCGTCCCTCGCTTCCGCCTTTATCGCCGGGTGTGGTAGTGGGCCGTCTAATGTTGCAAAGAACTCGAGTCCTCAAGTCGTCTTAATAATAATATAAGAAAAATAGGTAACGCCTGACAAAAAACTATAAGCAATGCTTCTATAGGTATCTTCGTTCGGTTACGGTTTAAATATCTGGTTCTTTTTGCTATTGATTCCTCGTATTGTCCTCTAACTTATAACCTAGGTTTCATTTCAGGCCAATATTTTGCATTGGCTTTTGCATGAATTCTATTGTTAATTTTTTTTTTGATTTTTAAATTTTTAAAAAAATAAAAAAGTTTATGCAAAATAGCAGATTTTCAGAGGTCTTTACTGTATTAGTTTTATACAAATTTATAAATTGATTTCAATAGAAGCTTATATAATATCCACACGATATCTGTTTTTCCAAAATTTCTTATGATAGATGTGTAATAACGTCATAATCGCGTAAGAGCGGTTGTATGAAAAACAGTGATAATATATGTCGGGTTGATGGTCTTAAGGCCTGTAGCCCTATGATATCTTAAAACCCCTAATGATTCCGGTGTGAGGGAGACGCAGTTAAATAAGACTAATAGCAATATCCGTTTCTTCCAATGGAATCGTAATGGGATTGGCACTACATAGTACAGTCCCTGTTGCCCACAAACGATCTTACGCTGTAAGCAATATTTTTCCACAATGATCCATCCCAACTCTGAAGGCTTTGCAGGCCAAGAAACCGTAATATATGACTTAAAGTCGTGTGCAATTGGTCTTTAGATTAGTTACGGCAGCAGAAGACAAAACAAAAATAAAAGAACAGATTTATACATACTCAAGACTAAAATAAAACGATTCCATAAAGAGTGGATAATTGTCTGTTTAATTATTGTTTTGGGTTGACTTGATATGTTGTTAGTAATAAACCAATAAATTTATTCAGTATCTATGTACTTATGTCAGAGCTATCTCATCTAGGTTAATCTTAGACATCACTGATTTACGGTAAAGGAAAACCTCGTTAAGAAACCTTGATGGTTTGAAATCCAACATAGATTAAACAAGCGTTGTACTTAACTAAGAGCCTTTTGCTTCCAGTCTTTAGTGTAACAATATTACGGTTGGCAGGTAGATACGTATATGCTAGACCTGAGTGCAGCAGTGATGACCACGTTTGGGGCTGCTCGCTTAAGGACGTCTTGCGGATGAAATATTCAGGATAAAGATCAATCTACAATGTCCGTACAAATCTTTAACTTGTACAATTTTCAAGATAAGATATTTTGTGAATCCCCAGGCCATTTGTGGATAAACTCTGTCTTATCATAGATGTGTGTAAAGATAAGATGCATTTCCTTTAAGCGGGAACATCTTGTTTGAAGATCTGTCACGTTACAACGCGGATTTAGATTTTCTAAGCGTACCTACCTATTTGCTGCATTAGTGCTAACCGCAATGATACAGCGTCGACTCCTAAGGAAACTAGTAGTTAGTAACCATTCAGTCACGTAGCCATCGGAGAGGAAAACGAGAGACACACGTGTTTCAGCTCGATAATTTAATAACGTACAATGTGATTTTTTGGCTTTGATTGAATATAAAGTGATCTGAAATTATTCTGTTACGAAATATATTCTTAGTTTTTAAACAAAGTTGATACTGATATGCATATTAAATATTTGTCGAATAATAAAATCCATTAGTGCCACTCCCTGAATTGTTTCCATCGTTCAAGGGTCACGTTATATATTCTACTTGAATCGAAGTAGTGCCAACTGTATGTTTTTATGATCAATTTTATGACTAGTCTTCAACCGCCCAACCGCTGCACTTCCCATGTACTGGTAATAAATAAAGATGTGTGCGGAAGATTGCAAATCGTATCTAAACTAGCTTTTATTGCGGCTGCGCAGCATTGTAATTCAACGGCTTCATTGAAGTTTTATGAGCTTACGAAGAAGGCATCGCAAATATGGCGGCAGGCGTGACTTCACTTCCTGATGTTGAAAGGTAGCGTTATGCCAATGAGAAATGATCGGAGTATCGAGTAGCCTTAGTTAATGGATCGGGCTTTGGATTGATTATTCTTTTGTTTAGTCATTGTATTATGTAGATTTTTCGGGGACGTGGGCAGTTATAATTATTATGTATTACGAAGGTCTAAGTGTCTAAAAGGATTGCTAAAAAGTTTCTTACGTTTAATTGATTTTTGTCAATGAGAAAGTCATGATAAAGCAAATTTAAAAATATGATGGTTCAAGATGAATTGTTGTTTATTGTATCTGAAATTATGTTGCCAGCCAAATAGAAATATGTAACCAAGATATTTATATAACATGATTTACAAGAGCATCAATGGAGTTTCTTACATATTCTTATCCTTGTAGATCTTGACTATTAAAAATTAAAAGTATAGGTAAATGGTTTATTTGAAATAAATGCTTTTTTTGCAAAAATAATAGGACCGCTTATCATAGCATCAGTTGTATTTATTTAAAACTTTCACAAGTCCAATTTTCAATTTTAAAATTGATCATCGTTGGGATGTTAGTAATCATTCGAAATGATTTTCAATATCTGACCATACTGACTCCTGAATATTTTCCATTATTGTTCTTCTATGCTTATGGTACGGCTCCCTTTCAACTAAAAGCTAACAAAACATATTTCTTTTCAGCTAACACCAGAAGACGAAGAGCGAAGAAGGCGGAGGAGGGAGAGGAATAAAATAGCAGCAACAAAGTGCCGGATGAAGAAACGTGAGAGGACAGTTAACCTGGTCACCGAGAGCGAGGTGTTGGAGAACCAGAACATAGACCTTAAGGCGCAACTTAAGGTAAGTAACGACATCTTGTTTGTAGGAAAAGCGACCTTAGGCTAACTAGACTTAAGAAACCATTTTGAATGGAATGGTTCAACAGCACCCACGTATTTACCCATATGGTGGAGCAGTCAAAAGAAAATGCTCAACTACCATGTTAATTTGGGACAAAGAAATATTTACAATTTCTAGATACGTGCTAAGCCATTTCTAGGAAACATTTTACCACAGGATAACAGTATCTGTTATGACTACTTATGACGTTTCTGGGCGACGATAACAAATGAAGCTAAACACTTATTACTGTTAATTATAGTGGCGACAGAAAGAAAGATAAGATGTCCACACCTTTACTTAAAAAATAAACAAACATGTTCATAAAGTTTTCTCTACTTTCTTGCAGGACCTAGAAGTTCAAAAGCGTCGGTTGATGGACATGTTGACTATTCATGCAGCATCCTGTGTGAAGTCAAACAATCCCAACACGAGGCAGTCTCCGACCACGCCCTACAACATGATCGGGCCGTACGACTCTCCGACCACATTCCCCGTGTCGTTCGACGCGCACTCGCCCTACATCCGACCAGAGTCGGCCAACATACTCACGTCCAGCTACACATGTGTCACGCCCCTCAATGGGGACTCGTCTATCGACACCATCTCGTCCTTAGACACTATCTATGTAGCACCTCAGCTCACAGACCCAGAATACAATCGACCCGACAGTATTCTCAGTCTGCCACCCACTTCGGATCGCAGTTTCGTCACAACAGACGGCTACCTCCCCAAGTCCACGAATCTTCTCGTGCCGATCGACTCCGAACAGGATTATTACGATCCGGAGGTGAATTACAATCTGGGGAACCAGCAGTGCCACACGTACCCCAATACTATGCCCGAAACGTCGAGCAAACTCAACAACGGCCTTAATGACGGATGCCTTGTGTAGTTAGGAACATCCGCGTTGTCAGTAACCATTTTTTGTCGGGTCCAAATTTATTTTCGACATGTATACGTATAATTTAAGCATTGGAGTTATTAAAATTCGAAATAGAATGTCACCGTTTATAATAATTCCATACCATCTTTCAGACATAGCTTCATGTTACATAAACACTTCTTTTGAATTTTGTTTCATAAAAATTCTATTTTCAATTCGGTGGCAATTTTTTTGAGAATAATTTTTATAATGTACGAATTACCAAAATATAACATTTTTAAACTTTATTCAATCATCTCCTTCCGTCAAACCACTTTTATAAACACTTTACAGTTGTGATAAAACATTTAAAAATCGTATTTGTATTTCATAATAAAGCTTATTAAAGTGCCAGAAAAAGGACAAAGGGCGGGGAAATTTATTTCGAAACGAAATCATATGTCTACTGTGTAGAACAACAACGTAGAGATAGTTTGGTGCCTGTGTAACGTAGCTAGTATGTATGTTAAGAAATGGAGTGTCATTTAGAGTCAGGAATGATCAGGTAAAACATTCTTCAATAGAAAACATCTTTAAAAAAAATTTGTCCATTCTCGATCGCATCATAAAGGTGTACTCTATCAATCAAATCAAAAAATAAGGTTACATTTTCTTTCAAGTGTTGTGAACTTAGAATCCCCAATTCGATTGTATAGTAATGACTACGTTAACATGAAGCAGTAACTGTGAAACAGTTCTTTAGGTAGGTATTTCACATAATATTTTATTTTATCTAAGTGTCTAATTCTAACAATTACCATTCGTTTTAATTTTTTGTAAGTTCTATGATTTTGCTTTGATCTGTTTAAAATATTTATTTATTAAGATCTGATTTTAACGGTGCAATGATATCTATGAAAGAAAGTTTTAGTATTACCATTGGTGTCTAGTCTACATCAGTAAGCCCATATGATGAATGAAAGCCCCAAATACATCACATAGCCTTTAACTCCCAGTACAATGATAGATATAGTAATACAGTACCTCCTGTTGAAATTCCAAAATCATATATTTTTTGTTACAGAAGTATATTCACAGATTATAATGAAATATATTCCACATATACATGTGTTACAATTTGTGTAAGGTAACATTAGTTTTAAGGTGCTTTAACTCAGAGTAAGTCGTGATATACCTAATATAATATAAGTGCAACAAGCGTTACTTGTTACGACGATAATCAATTAATTTTAAGAATTTGACATTTCTATAATTAAGTATAGTACATGTAACGAATTGTATGTGCACACAAAGCAACATGACGAATTCTACCATTTGTCAAGTCCTCGTGTCATGCAACTAAAAACCTTATTGTATATTAAACAAAGACAAAAATTAATAAAAAATAATGTCAGCATGTGACTTTGACAAATGGACAAAATTTATTTTGTGTACGTTAAGTCGCTTGAAGCGTTCACAAAAAACACCATTGTAAAGTGCCTCTGTATTTTAATTTCGGACTAAAGCGATTTTGTTGTTCTGTTGATATTTTTATATGGACGTAGTAAGTTATAATAGGAGTAGACGTCTGGGCGAGATATTTTGGTGTAAATAAAATAAAATTGTAGTGGCCGTGAAATTGATGCACAATTATTTAAGTTACGTAACAACCGGAGTTGTACTGTTGCATAACCATAGAGTAACGTGTAGAGTTTCCACGCCATTGCGTCGTGTCGCCCAGGCAGTTATGCAGACCTATTCAAAGACAGTGCCTTCTGCATACCAGTGATCCTAGTCTATGTGGCTGCCTTACAAGGCAGTCAGTCGCGCGAGCATTTATTTTTATATTGTTGGTAATATTGTGATAGCAAGAAAAAAAAAAACTATTTATTAACACAGAGCACAATTCGAACTTAATGTTCATTGTTATATCTTGTCTAACAAGAATTTCAAGTCTCCACAATTGTAGTATCTAGAAAGGCCGTCATTGTGCGAAATGTAATGGACTTCCCTTAGATTTGTAGTTTTCTATAATATTTCATTATTTTTGGTCAATGTTATATTTATGAATTTCGATTGTTTGAAAGTTTGTAGTATTTTGTATTTCGCTTTTGTAGTGTGATGGTACCGTCGTAGTAATCTTACGTATAAGATTAACTTTAGAAGGTATAGTTTAGTGTTTCTGGAAGGTTTGTCTGTAGTCAGTCAATAAATCATCAATTTATTACATCACGAATAGAGAATAGTTACTGTCATTTACAAAAACCAATTTTAATGTCCAGTAAAGAGAAAGGTAATTCAGATATTAAGTGTTAACCAGTTTCCATGAAAATACCAGTTTCAATAATATCAAATTTCGCCTCTTAAACATATGATTCAATAATTAATTTGATATCTTCCATGACTGGTTCTGTTCGTTTTGTCGTGTATGTAATAAAGTTGTTTGATAAATGGGTGACGTCATCTTCTACTTAATTTTGCCTATGTATCTCTGCTGACCCTCGTGGTCGGCTGTGACAGTATATTACTACTGCATAACGTTCGGTTGTAAGTTATAAAACGACTAGTATTACATTTGTTTAACGATTTATTGTTGTTACAAAATAAGATTTAACTTTATAATTTATATATGAGTATTTGAATCAACTTTTATAATCTGTTGTTATATCTCTTGCTATTTAAGTCTGCTATGTACTAATGCTTTGATATTCAAGTTTTATTAAATTTTCTATAGATTTACAAATAATTTGAACACTCGTATTCGTTGAAAACTAAAATTTTAATTAAGTCACAAAGTGATTAAAATGTAATCATATTGTATCATATTCATCTAAGAACCGTTGTTTGTTATAATATCAAAAATAATAATTCGTATTAAGTTTTGTAAGTGTTGTAAACATCACTTGTACCTGCTTCATAATTATAAATATTTTGACAGTCAAAGCAAAATTATTGCGCTTATATATTGAAGAATAAATCATTATATTGCATACGATTGATTTTTTTTTCTCCGCCTCACCTCACCTGATAAAAACCTACGAATTTATTCTATTAGAACTATAAAGTATTCCATTATTCTCATTGTAGTTTAGTGTTAACCGAGAAGACAATGATGAACAGGGATTACGAAAAAAAAAATGGCTGTTATTGCAAAGCAATAAAACAAAGAAATTTCGAAAACAATGATATTATTTAATATCACAATAAGAATATCTTACTTGGCTAATGTAGCGAGCGTTTTTGAACAAAATTTCAATCATACCACACTATCTCACATATTTTTTTCAATGAAATGAGCCGGTTTATACAGACTAGAAATTATTATCTGTAATAACTGCAATTCTCAAAAAGTGCAACAATAAGGAATGAGCGAAATATTTCAAGATTACAAAGTAAACATAAAGGAGTGTAGTTTCAAAACCCGCAAAGTTCATTTTTTCATGTCGCAATATTTTTATACCTCTAGCAACTCTATTTATTTCTGAAACTCACAGCCTACTTTAGAGTGAATTTTTTGTTGGACATATGGTAATGGTAAGAACTGATAAATCGAAATTATGCGGAAATAAATAGAGTTGCTTGATATATAAAAATATTGCGACATAAAAAATGGATTTTACGGGTTTTGAAACTGACTCCTCTATTTTAAATAAATACTCAGGATGTAAATGAAACTATTCTGAAATACAGTATCAATAAAGGGCCTAAAAATAACATTATTTCATCAAAAGATCTGCTCGTAGAAAATATAACATGAATCATCGACATGATCGGAATAAAATGGTATAATAACAGTATGAGATCGGAACTTTGCCAGAACAAAGACTGAAAACTTTCTCCCTTAATATATGGAGACAAAGCCTAAGACACATTTTTTTTTTCAATGAATCATCAAATATCACCAGCTCTGGGTGGATAGAGGACGTGTCGGATTGGTACCGACTAAAACCTACCTACGTTCCTTCAGTTTTCATTTGCATTCTAGGGCCGCGGTCACTCTTTCGAAGACCCCTAAGCATATTGAGAGACCAAAAGCCAAAGACACATGACACCCTAAGAAAATTGCTAAATAAAATAAATCTAACTATTCTATGTACGAGGTAGAATACACAATACTCCAATACATTTGTACTACTACACTAATCATACAATTCTAACTACATACACTTTTTGAGAAATGCCAAATTATTACTATTTATATGATAACTTAAGCACATACATTGTTGAACCGTTTCCATTGTACGTTGATCTTCAGTGGCAGCGAACGAGACCAGGCGCTACCTAGAATTGCAGACAAAATAAATTAGATAAAGAAAAGGATTACAAATTACAAATGTTTGAATATGAATATATATATAATTTTGTGCGAATTTCATTACAATAGAATAGAATAGTCGGCCTTATAATGTTCCCACTGCTGGAACTCAGGCCTCCTCTCTACGAGAGGGAATGGGCCGTAATCCACCACGCGTTCCCAGTGCGGGTTGGTGGATGTCACATGTCTTCGAATTTTTGGTTCTAGGACATGCCGGTTTCCTCACGATGTTTTCCTTCACCGTTTTGAGAGCAATGGTGATGAAATAAATTACGCAAAGTAATGCGCCTGGTTGGGTTTAAGCCCGCGACCTACGAATCGTATGTCGGAGCTGTTACCACTCGGCCACCACTGCTCTCAAAATCGAATCATTAAAAAATTAAATTATAATACTACATTCGCAATATGCTTAGACATTTACACCTTTTGCACTATCCGTTCAACCGATTTAGACTTCTATCCCGTAGGTATAAGGATGACATTGAAAGCAAAAACAGTTTGTATTGTAACTACTTTTATAAGGTTTGTTTGTGTGTCACTGTCTAATCTTATTGCGAATGGAGTATGGTGTCAATATTCTATAATAATGACAACAATGACAGCTCTTGAACTAGGTTTAGATATATGCAGATAGCGTTTAGTTTTGTTGGGGAAACTCACCCTTGTGCGGTGTCTAACGTAGGCGATTCAAAAGGGACGCGATCGCTAAGCGAATGGAGCAAACAGTTGATACCTCTACGCGGTGACCTACATCACCAACCGCACAAGACTGCAGTGCAGCGACGAGCGAAGCGAAATGGACGTGATCAGTTGTTTTAAAATTTTTGCGTAAACTGTTGATTCTACGCTAGCGGAATCGAGTACTAGAGACACTACACGAATTTGAGCGCGGCTCGTGCTCCGCTCGTGCAATTCGTGTAGTGACGCTCGTGCTTGGTTCCTCTAGAGTCAGTCCACACAACACGAATTTGAGCTCGACTCGTGCTCCGCTCGTGCAATTCGTGTAGTGACGCTCGTGCTCTGCTCCTCTAGCGTAGATCCACCTTTGCGGTGCGGTGATTTGTTTTAAATAAATTGTGATTGAAGCGGCAATTTTGTGCGCACGTGGGACAAAGCCGCCGCGTTGCGTTGAATTCGAATGAACCGAATCGCTTCGCAATCGCGTTGCATCGTTCACGTAAAAAGCCTCGTTAGGGTTATATAATTTATGCTGTAGCAAAACTAAATATAATGACTTGTATGTTTAATAGGGGGATTAAAACAAACACAGTAGCTGAAGTTTAAACAAATATAATCAAAGTCAGTGCACATTCTAGGGCTGCAGGATTGTTCGAAAGAGTTAGTAGCGTGGTTTTTAAGGTCTTTAACTATGAAATTGTTTTTTTTTAAACGGGTTGCTTTGACGTATTATATCTTTGGATTGACTTGGAATTATTAGTTCAAATAAACTTTATATTAAAGGTACGCTATTCTTTTTCCGAAATGAGGTATTTATTGGATTCTTTGTAATATTTAGTTGAGACCATTTGAACTCAAAACTAAACTTGAATGGAAAATGTCAAATGAAGGAACAAGGGCTTTTAGTTAGTAAAAGTTTGACACTCCCTCTCGCCCTAGCCAGAGCGGGAGAAGTTTTTTGACGATTTCCCACCTCAAAAAAAGCCTGTGTACATTGACGACTAATCTTGTTAATTTGCATTGACCATATTTGTTTCAGGCAATCTTACTGAATGCGGGATAATTTTGCGATATGATTTTAGATCAGCCTTGAGTATATTTGAGCCTATACAAATTATTGTTACATTAACTCTCTGTAGTTTATTAAGAAGCTTATATATAGGAAAAAAGTCTTCATAATTACAAAAGCTTTTCTAAGATTAACATACGTAAGTAAGTAGAATATTGGATGCTTATGATATTTTTCGAATCAGCCAATATGATGGTGATATAAAGTTAATAAATTAGTGGATAATTTTAAGGTGTATGCTCCAGGATAACCCGTGAAATTCAAATTTCCGTAAGATGTTTTTGGCGGGCATGCCACAATTATGGAGATAAGTCCCCTCTTTGAGGCGTAGTTGGAAAGACCTCACGGCGTCCTCACCTTCCGCATGACGCAGGTTCTCACCGAATACGGAAAGGTCCTGAAGGCAACGAAGGAACAGGAGTGGGTTTTTAGTCAGAGGATGATTTTCCCACCCAATAAAAAAAAAAAAAAAAAAAAGGTCCTGCACCGGATTCGTGCGGAAGCGATGCCCGGGTGTCACCACTCGTGTGAACCGCCCGGAGGACACGGTGGAGGTGGCCCCGCTCGGGCAGAGCAACGCCGTGTCCTCGTGGTCGGCGGCGGCGATCTCTCGCGCTGGGCCTTGGTACAGGCCCATGGCCTGTCCGGAGTGAGGAGGAGTGGCAGGCGGTCACCTCCTTCTGCGAAGCAGTAATGCTAGCAAAGGAGGCGGCCGATCGCGTGAGGCAACGGTCCTCACGCCCCAACCACCACCGGGATTCCGCCCACCGTGGGCGCGGGCTTGCCGACCGTCCGGAGCGAGCCCAAGTCGTCGACGCACGTCTCAAGGAGATGTCAGCAAATCGTAGGGGCCCAGCAGGGTCGAAGCCTACTGGGGCCACGGGTAGAGTGAAAGTCAAACACGGGGCCTTGGGACGAAGGCAAATAAGGAACAGGAGTGGGTTTTTAGTCAGTAAAAGTCTGACACTATCTCCCGCTCCGCCCAAGATGATTTGTCATAAGATTTTCCCACCCAAAAAAAAAAAAGATATTTTTGGCAATTTGAAGTTCAGTATCGGATAGTAAGATAAAAAAACGTGTTGCGCCGACCCCAAATAAGATGGGACAAGGGCAGGAAGATGATGATGATATCGGATAGTAAGGTAAAAAATATATATATATATTTGCGGTAATGACATGTATGTTAGTCATCATCATCATCATTAGTTAGAAACAGATGTTAACAGATGAATGGTTTTATTGAGAATAGTTGTGTAAATAGATGAGAATGTTGAGATGGATGTGTGGTGTGACGAGAATGGATAAAGTGAGAAATGAATATATTAGAGGAAGTTTGAAAGTGGCGCCAGTGACTAAAAAGTTGAAAGGGAATCGTTTGTCTTGGTATGGTCATGTAAAGAGGAGAGATGAAACACATGTTACTAAAAGAGTTATGAATATACATGTGGATGGGTGGAGAGGGAGAGGGAGGCCAAAGAAAAGATGGATGGATTGTGTGAACAGTGACATGAAAGAAAAGGAAGTTAGTGATAGTATGACGGTTGACAGGATAGAATGGAAGAAAAAAACGTGTTGCGCCGACCCCAAATAAGATGGGACAAGGGCAGGAAGATGATGATGATGAGTTGTGTAAATACATACATGTAGTTACAGCAAATATATTTTTTGTTACCACCTTATCCGATATTGCAAAAACTTTCGGAAAACTGAACTTTCGGGTTACCTTAAAGTTTGCTGTGCAACTTCCATGTAATAGAAACCCTTGTTGGTTGACCAATAAACAAATGAATACCCATAGGCTGTTTTACTGATACCGTAATCGTTTCTGAAAGCCCTTAAATAAAGAGCGTCCATCCAGAGATATATCTATACAACCGCTCTTACGTGATTTTGACGTTATTAGGTATATGTCTTTCTTCAGATATTTTGGGAACACAGATATCTTGTGCACATTATATTATTGAAATAAAAACATAAATTCGTGTTAAATTAATCCAGAAAAACCTTCCAACAATTTGCTATTTTGTGTTAAGTTTGGCCTTTCATAATGTGCCATTTAAAATTTCCGAAATCTTTTTAGATTTTTAGAAAAAAAAACGTATTTCCTGGAACAAGTTTTATGAAATATTGGAGGAAGTGGCGGAATTACTGAATGGCAGCAGAACGTTCAGGCGTTATCACTTTTTTTTCACGTTTTCTCTTTAAAAAAAATTGTGTTGAATTACGTTGGATGAAGCAACAAGATTTTAAACCTCACGTTGACGATTGACGGTTCGGGAAGGGACCTCTTTTCATGGGTACAATTGCTATTTTGTTGCTTAGACAGTGCCTAAGGTCTATCTTGAGAGCATGAAATTGCAGCTCCGAAAGCCTTCTATACGGAACTTTTAACAATTTGTCACAGCCCACCTTCAAAATCACGTTGAAGGAGATTTATCTACGAGCTTTTTGTGCAAGTAATCGGTGACATGCTTGGTTTACAAGGAAAGTGTGGACAAAACCGCTTACAGCAGCAACCGCTGAAGCGTCTCCATGCTTTTTGGATCACACAGTGAGAGTTGATCAGAGGTTCAGAAACACGAGTTACAAACCTTCGAATTGAGGCGTTAGAAATATGTATAATAAGAAAAAAAACCAATGTGAACTTTAGACCACATGACCGAAGTGAAAACTTCAGCAAGGTAAGGTTAATATAATTTACAATGATCGAGTACAGCACTGACTAGCGCTGACTATATCTTTCTCGCTCTTTTGGTCGACTCGAGCCGATCTTACCCGAATGAAAGTTACAAAGCCGAACATGACGGCTGTCTGAAGTTTTTACTTCAATAAATAGTATAGTGACTGACATTTATGAGCCAAGCACCGTTGTTAGCAACCTGTGCCATATGTGAGTAAAATTTTGTATGAACCATACACTAAGGTTCGCAACACATCTGCAGAAGGTACGGCGCTGACACTTCAGCGACTAAATCATTATCGGCCGTAGTATTCGGTTGGCATGACACACTAAACGCTCCGAACAGTCGAGAACGCGACGACACGGCGGCGCTGGCGGCGTTTCGTCAAGCCTAGTCATCAGTCGGTGTCTATGTGGTGTGCGGTTGTAACGTGTTTAATTGTCCATCAAAATGGATTTACAAAATGCTTAGAAGAGAGGGCTTAGAAAGAAATTGTAACAGGGACGCAACTTTCGGTAGCTTAACGAGTCGCCGAACTTTCGGTCGCGACGCGCCGCGTGACGTGTCGCTTGCTCATGAACGCGACATAATTTCGGCTTCCCTATGATACGAACTTAAAAAACACAGCGAGCGTATTCAACCCAACGTCCGGCGCCGTACGTTCCGCAGATGTGTCGCGACCTAAACCATTACCTATCATGCAAAATAACTTTACATAACGAATAAAAATTAATGATTATTACATGGACTAATCCCAAGCTAGTTTGTTAGCATTAATGAATAAATGAGATTAACAATAACGTTAACGTTAGATACAAAATTAACAAACTGCGTACGTTTCGGAAGCCAGAGTTAGATAGCTCGCGTCTCCTTTACTTTATGCCTTCAAACACTGGTGACAAAAGAAAGTTTATTTACTTCACAGTTTTATCTTCAAAATGGTGACTGTTGAAGTTACTTCTTAGTACCTGTACTTTTGTTATTTTTTAATGATGAAATGATTAAATGATGACAGTGTCTTTTTTTCTATCTCCATACAATCGATCAAGTAGTTTCTAAGCAAGCGATCTTACGGACTTACAACCCGAGTTGTCCTACTGTAGCTCAGATGAGCTAGTATCTTTCGTTTGAGCATTTGAGCAACATCGTCTCATAAATGACTGGCATAAGGCTTAAATTGATTGATTAAGGTATAATTTATCAGTTGAAAAAATTAATATACCTTGCCAAATTCATTTTTTTTATTTGAAATAATATTTGGGTTATGAAATCAATATTATTTACGTTGAGCCATTGTATGGAGTATTCAGTTACACTGAGATTATCTATTACTGAAAAACATGCAATAAAATGTGTTACCATTTCGCTCGTTTCGACCAATCTTTCGGCGTCCAATGTAGACATTTTGGATCTATACGCAGATTTCTCTTTTCCATGGCTTTTTCGTGTTGCTGTAATATTTTTAATTTAAATTTTAGAAATAATATTTCACAAGTATCACACAACACTATCTAGCAGACAAACTAAGCAGAGCTTGTGTACTTATCTATATATATAAAAGAAAGTCGTGTTAGTTACACTATTTATAACTAAAGAACTGCTCAACCGATTTTGCTGAAAATTGGTGGGGAGGTAGTTCAGAACCGACGGACGGACATAGGATACATTTTATCGAGTAGGGTAGATTAGGGTAGAGTAGAGTAGGGTAGAGTTGGGTAGAGTAGGGTAGAGTTGGGTAGAGTAGGGTAGAGTTGGGTAGAGTTGGGTAGAGTAGGGTAGAGTAGGGTAGAGTTGGGTAGAGTAGGGTAGAGTAGGGTAGTGTAGGGTAGAGTAGGGTAGAGTAGAGTAGAGTAAGGTAGAGTTGGGTAGAGTAGGGTAGAGTTGGGTAGAGTAGTAGAATATAGACGGGAGCGAAGCGGGCAAAAGCTAGTTATAGATAAATTACATCCAGACACAGATCAAATGATTGACCTCATCACAAAAATATTTGTCTTGGGTGGGAATCGAACCCACGACCTCCGGCATAGCATTAACTACTAGACCAACAGACCAGTCATTATCAAATCTATGGAGGAATAATTTTGTTCTTTAAAGTAAGATATGTTAAATATATTTTACCTCGTTCACCGATATGATGTACTGGCCTTTGTAGTAGTTTATCAGGTTCAAGTTCTGTAGTGTACTGATGACATCTTCTTTCTTTATGCTGGTTAACTCGCAGATTTCGCTGAAAAGTGGAAGTTATCTATTAGATTTTCCGTTTGAACCAATTATAGCCTTTATTGTTGGGTCCCAAGAAACTATAATTGTTTAACAGTTATATAAGAAACTATGTCGATTTGCCGAGCAATGGTCATTTTATCTTTGACAAAGAAAAAGAATTACAGTATTTACCATGGCGTTTTTTTTTAAGAATTTTGGAAAAGATAATAATAGTGTTTAAATTATAAATAACATATAATAAAGCTTTTTTTTTTATTTATTTTTTTATTGGGTGGGAAAATCATCTTAATGACATTCCCGCTCTTGGGCGGAGCGGGAGATAGTGTCAGACTCTTACTGACTAAAAACCCACTCCTGTTCCTTCGTTGCCCTCGTCCCGGGGCCCCGGGTTCCACTTTCACACTACCCGTGGCCCCAGTAGGCTTCGACCCTGCTGGGCCCCTACGATTTGCTGACATCTCCTTGAGGCGCGCGTGGAACAATACGCGCCGTCGACGACTTGGGCTCGGTCCGGACGGTTACCGGACGGTCAGACGGCGAGCCACCCATTGCTCGCCGTCTGCAAGCCCGCGCCTACGGTGGCCGGAAATCGGGATCGGAATCCCGGCGGCGGTTGGAGCGTAAGGACCGTTGCCTCACGCGATCGGCCGCCTCCTTAGCTAGCATTACTGCTTCGCAGAAGGAGGCGACCGCCTGCCACTCCTCCTCACTCCGGAGCATGGCCGCCGCCGATTGCCCCCACGAGGACACGGCGTTGCTCTGCCCAAGCTGGGCACACCTCCACCGTGTGCTCTACCGTGTTCTCCGGGTGGGCCACACAGTGGCGACACCCGGGCGTCGTTTCCGCACGAATCCGGTGCAGGAACCTCCCGAACTTACCGTGTCCGGTGAGGACCTGCGTCATGCGGAATGTGAGGACGCCGTGAGGTCTTTCCAACCACGCCTCAAAGAGGGGACTTACCGCCATAATTGTGGCGTGCCCAAACATATAATAAAGCTTGAAAACAATTTTATAAATATTAATTTTTTGACCGCCACAGTCACGTATCCATGACAAAGTAAAATGTGTCCAGCACGCCACAGTCCCGACTACATGACAGACTTAAACGCTGAGAGCACAACTTTTGCTTTATTGACGTGGCGGTCAAAAGGATAAATTTTAGAAGGATCTAATATATCTGTACAAGACATATTTACGATGGGCTGGAGGAGCGCGGCGGCTGAGGCGGCGCGTTTACGTATTTCATATTACTGCTACCGCTGAAGCTATCGTAAAACATAACGCTCAAGCAGCATCATATGATCCGGCTCGAAGGACCGAGACTATATAAATTAGTGTATTACGTAATAAAACAAAATATAACGTAAACGCGGTATCTTCATCGTTACAAAATTAGGAGTGCCGTTGCACCGCGGCGCGAGCAGTCATATACGCAGCCCGCGCAGCCCTCTCCGGAGTGACGAACCGCCGCCGACCTTTCACCCGCACGCGCCGCCTTGGCTTTCGCGTCCGTCCAGGCCTTTTTAAAGATGTCTTATATAGACAAGAATCTCACTTGATGGTAATAATAGGTTTCTCATTATCGCCGATCGGTTTGATGTGCGTGAGTATGTCCAGAATGGTCTGCGCCCAGTAGCTCCTGTATGACAGCAACCCAAGATCCGACAACGGCTTCTCCGGGGACCCTGTCTTGCCTTCAAACTTTGATAATTCATAACCTGAAGAGTGAACAGATTAACAAATTGAGATTGATATTTGAGGTATTCGGATTTAAACACTAAATAATGATATAATAAGACATAATGATAAGATGTTTTCTTTGTCTTTAAAATTTCTAATAAGGCCCAATGTGAGTAACCACTCACATTGGGCCTCATACTCTGATGACAATATATCAATACTCTTTCAAAATTACTGTTTTTAGCGTTCCGTATCTCAAAAGGAAAAAGCGGAACCCTTTTGGGATCACTTTTTGTCTGTCTGTCTATCTGTCTGTCAAGACCCTTGATCTCGGGAACGCGTGGAGGTATCGAGTAGAAATTAAAACCATATACTTAGGTCTGCGGTCCCTTGAAGCTGTGAAAAATCAAACTTCTGAGTTAACAAAGAAAAAAAATACGGCCGGCCGGCAAAAAAACGTATATTTCGACATTTTCAAGGGAATCAAGTAGGGTACTTGCCGTTGACCTAGAATCCAGAAATTTGGCATGAAGCAAGGTCCCATAGCACAAGTATAGGAAAAAATCTGAAAACTGTAAATATGTAGTTACGTCACAAAAAAAAAAAAATATTTGCGACTCTGAAAAATCTTCCTAACTCAATTCGGAAATTTAATTGTTTTCATAGGTAAGTTTGTACGGAACCCTCAGTGCGCGAGTCCGGCTCGCACTTGCCCGGTTTTTTTTTGAGATGAGACATCAGCAAATAACTTCTCCCGCTCTGGGTGTAGCGAGGGGGACTGTCAGACATTTACTGACTAAAACCCACCTGAATCCCTTCAGTGGCTCATTGCGTTCCAGGGCCACGGTGACTCTTTCGAACAATCCGTACCGAATACCGTTTTGTGACAAAACAGTTTCGTTCGTGTGTGGAGTTACTGCAGCCACATATGGGCTGGTGCTGCAAAATGCCAATTAGCAGCTTTGGACTCGGTGTGAAGAGGCTAATTGGTGATCCAGATCTGGTTAAGTCCAATCTACAAAGCCAGGCGTAGAGTAGCCAGCCTTTCGGTGTTTTACAGGATGCATTTTGGAGAGTGTGCGCGGGAATTGCATGACTTAATTCCACCATCTCATTTCTACTATCGGACAACCCAACGAACGGCGTGTGTGCCCCCTTACGTTGTTGAAACCTCTACGGTCCGGACCAAGCGTCTCGCCTCGTTGTTTATACCGCGTACATCGAGGGACTGGAAAAACTTGCCTGCTGCAGTCTTCCCGTCTTATTATAATTTAAGTGTCTTCAAGGCTAGAGTGAATAGTCTTAATAAACTAGTGCGCCTCACCATCAACGATTGCATCACTACTTACCATCAGGTGGGATCGCAGTCAAGCACCAGTTTATAACAATTAATATAATTCATTAATATATTGGTATACTTACTAAATTCTATAAGAAGTTTTCCATAACCTTTTCTTTGGTATGGAGGTAATGTCAGTATACATGCTACGTTGTAGTCTTCTGTACTCTCTTTCTCTTTTGAAAAATATCCTACTATGTGAAATCCTGAAATAGAGAGTTGACATCATCTGAGGTAATCTTAAATATTATAGAATAGAATACACTTTATTGTACACCAAAATAGTAACAATACTTTAACAGTAACTTAAATCTATGGGTACAAAAAACAAAACAAAAAAGGTCTTATCGCTGACAGCGATATCTACCAGGCAAACTTAGGATGGACTGTAAGAACTTGAAATAGAAAAAGGGGGGTAGTCTGCGGTGTACTGCAAATTAATAAAGTATATATTAGATCAAAATTATATTATATATAAAAGACAATATATAAACATATAAATATTTTATATATACATATTATAAGTAACACAATTTCATACAAAGAGATGGAAAAAAGAAAAGAACCATAAGGTGGGTTAGCGACGGAAGAACAAAATTGTGGTAGAAGCAGGATAGCAATTAGAATGAAAGGAAATGATTTTACACTAGATTTTTGAAAGAACCTTTGCAGCAGGTTTGCCTAATTGGCATCGACAAAACGAAATTTTACGAAGTTTTCTACCGTAAAACAATGAGTAGGTACTTCGATAAATATTATATGGAAGTCGTTTGTTTATTTTTTGACTATGAACTCAATGTTCAAATGTAAAAATTAGTTTTTAAAAGTGACATACTATCAGATTCCCTTTATAACAGTTTTAAACAGGCAGTTCAGGCATATAAGCAACTGTGTTCTTTTTAATATTTAATATACTTTATTGTAAATGTGCCCTATGTTATAATAAATAAACGATTTTATTATTATTAAACAATTATATCTGTTTCTCTCGCCAAAACATCATATACCCAGCCGTATGAATGTCATGGCCTTAAAGGCCTGCACAGAGGACGGACTTTTTTCGCTAAAACAGATCGCTTACAACTGTATCGAGTAACGCACACGAGGAATTAAAAGTACCGCGTACAAAAAGTCGACTGGAAGAAAATGTCTAAGGCATTAAGTCCGCCTTTGTACAATGTTTCATTAGTGCATAAAGTTTTAAATAAATAAATAAAAGTTCCCCGAATGACCGAGGACATGCAGAAAGCGGACCGGACAAAAGTACGGGGGGTCAGCGTACGTTTTATTCGCAGAGCGTACTTTTTTTCTCCCCTGCGTAGAAAAGTCCGTCGTCTGCGCAGGCCTTAAGTCAAAGATCATAACGGACTTATCTTCCATAATAGCTGCTTTAAAGTTTTATAACTTCGTTGTTGATGAAGATATTTGTTTCTTTTTTTTATAATTGTTTACCATCGCTAAAAAGTTTTTGATTTAGAAAGCAAACAAAAAAATTCCATGCATATTCCCTATTGCAAAACGTTTTCTTTCCGCTACTGTACAAAAAAAAAATTCCAACATCACAAACCTCTGGCATCAAATTCTGTCATAACATAAAACAAGAAGGGGTCTGTATCGTAGTACAGAGTTTTGTGGTCCAAGAACAGTTTGGCTAGTAAACAGAGATTCTGAGCGTAACATTTGTTTTTTCGGCCATCGATCTCGAAGAAGGAAATGCTTCCTTTTCTGTATATCTCGTTGCCGGGCGGGTGTTTTAGTTTACATTTGATCTGTAATTGAAAAATGATTAAATAAATTACACTTTACTAGCAGTTTCGACTAACGTTGTCCTGTCCAAAAGCTGACATTTCGTCAGAAAAAAAATTAAATACGATTACAGCGCCACCTGCCTGGTTCAGCTGTATCTTCGAACCATTCAGGGACCCACTCTAATATACACAAAGTTTCATCTAGATCGGTCAAGCCGTTTAGAAGGAGTTAGGTGACGAACCACACGTACAGAAAAATTATATATAAAAAGATTAAAAATTGTGCATAGCCATAAGGAAACTATCGGAACTCTCATCAAAATAACTATCATATTTGTATACATTATTGGCAAATTATAATTTCTATCCGTTTTATTTATGAGGGTGAGGAACTAATAGAAGTACTTACCAAATGTCTTTCTAGGCACTTTTTACTTTTTCTGTACTTCAAACAGAATTCACAAATATAAATGCAAGGTAGGTTGACCATTTCCTGAAAGCATAAAACAGTTTTTTTAAAGGAAATATATATTTAGGTAATGCTACGTCATCACAAACCTATGAGATCAAATATACAATTTTTAAAATGAGTAAAAAGCCACAAGTCAAAAAATATTTTTTACATTTTTATTTAAACTCTGTCTTAATACAAAAAAATGATTTAGTACTGCAGTACTAAAGCATTTTTGGTTTTTTTTTTAGTAAATGGTCTAGGCTTGTTACAGTAAAGGCTCATTTAGACGGATTTTTAATTAATAATTTATTAACGTTCGGTTTATGGACGATTGCCGGACGATCGGACGGCGAGCCACCCATTGTTCGCCGTCCGCAAGCCCGCGCCTACGGTGGCCAGAAATCGGGATAAGAATCCCGGCGGCGGTTGGGGCGTGAGGACCTTTACCTCACGCGATCGACCACCTCCTTTCCTAGCATTACTGCTTCGCAGAAGGAGGCGACCGCCTGCCACTCCTCCTCGCTCCGGGCTATAGTCTGTACCAAGGCCTGGCACGAGAGATCGCTACCGCCGATCGCCCCTACGAGGACACGGCGGTGCTCTGCCCTGGCGGGGCACACCTCTACCGTATGCTCCACAGTGTCCTCCGGGCGGTCCGCACAATGGTAGCGTCGGGGCATTTCTTCAACACGAATCCGGTGCAGGAACTTCCCGATCTTACCATGTCCGGTCAGGACCTGTGTCATGCGGAAGATAAGGACGCCATGAGGTCTTTCCAGCCACTCCTCAAAAAGGGGACTTACCGCCATAATTATGGCCTGCCCAGGGTTTTGGCGGTCTAACTTTACTACCATAGATAGTTCAGAAACTAGTGATAAACTTCATTTTTTATTAACATTTTATTTAGTCATGGTCTTAAACCTAGTAATAATCCCGGAACTACACTACATTTAGATCGTGTTTTTGAATAAGGTAATAGATATAATGATTTATTTTCATGCAATCAATTTGTGAGCTTGATTCCACAAAAACTCAAAAGATGGCGCAAAACTAACTCTCACACAGGTGTGTTTGAAATAGTCGCAACAGTATTCCAGAATCATAAAGTTTCAAATGTGTTAAATAATACAAAAAGTGTTATTAGAGTTCTACATACTTGGTGTTGGTCCAGCGGACGCTTGTAATACAAGCCAATTGCAAAAAAGGCATGTACAATGTACTTACATATGCAGTCAACTGCCAAACATGTCTAATTACTTGTAAGTGACAGCGCCTTAAAGTCGTAGCAATAAGAGCCATTTTCGCAGTTCGATAATAATTTATTTAAACACAGCCTGGTAACAGTGGTGACTGGCACTTGAGACATTTTGATTAGGCACAAACCTGCGGATAAGGAGCGAAGTACCATGGTCGTATCCTATTCCTTCCCAGCTCGATCATCTCAATATTCTTCATCCGAGTGACCAAGTCATCATGGCCATGCGCGACCATGCTCCCCGATTGCCGAGGCCTAGTAGTGGGTGTCGCAGTACCACTGGCTGTGGTTTCACTGCCTTCAGTTTCAACAGACGGAACTGGTTCCGCCTGAAATGTTTTAGAACTTTGCTTGGGTTCCTGTAAGAAATTATATTCTTGGATATTAATAGGATGTCTATGCTGTGCTTTTTAGTTAGATTGAAATGAAACTGCTGTAAATTTAGCCGTGACGATCAAGTGTGCTTTATGTTCTGTTTACAGACAAAAATAGTTGATAAAGAACTTTATATTAAATATACTATACTCCATTTCTCATTTAAACAAAACTTTTTCACTGTCCATTGAACCGATTTTAACTTTTATTGTGTTGATAGCATGATAAATGGCGGCTGAAGTAAATATGTGTAGTTGGTATTGTTACCACTTTTTTGCTTTTAATACCACCCTTTTAACTATGGCATAGAATTAAAAATCGGTTGAACGGACAGTCAAAAAGGTGTGTTTAAGTGTCTTCTCCTATTTCGAAGAGAGTATAAGTTTAAAAGACCTCAGGAAACTGGGAATTATCGCGTCAAGATGGTAGCTTTAAATGCCTTCGTGCAAAATTATTTTGTAAATAGAAAAACCAACTGAAGAGTTTCCCGACAGGAATTTTCCATTGGTTTTTGGGTAGATAACTATTTTTTATTTATTTCACTCATCTCGCGCTAATCAAAATTCTAGTACAATAAGTTCTTACTTCATTGTCAATAGACGGTGTCTTCCGTTTCCTATTCATCTTCTTTTGCAAGGCGGCGGCAAGGACCGCGCCTCCGTTGACGAGAGACGACGAATCATTGCCGAGTGTTGGACTGGCTGGGCGGGATACCAGCTGGCGAGGCTCTCCGGCAATTATACCTTATAGCAGGGTTAGACGGTATATGTGAGATTACAAAGAAGAAAATGATTCGCTTTAGATTATTTATACAACAATAACCAGGCGGTAGTCTTTCAAGCGTTTGTGGTTTTATATACTCCATTCGAAATAAGATGAGATATTTTAACAAACGTTCTTTACTGTCCGTTCAAGCGATTCTGACTTTTATTGCGTTGGTGGCATGAAACATGACGGTTACAGTAAATAGTTGGTATTGTAACCACTTTTTTTGCTTTTAATGTCTCCCTTATGCCTACGAAATAGAAGCCAAAATAGGTTGATCGGACAGTAAAAAAAGTTTGTTCTTATTTCGAATGGAGTACCTATAGGTAGTTTAAAAAAATGGTGACCCAAAACGATAAATCATATAAAGCTTGTATATTACAATTCTATGCTTTAGGAAATCATACTTAAATCGAATGTAACTCGATTTCTGAATATGAATTGAGAATTTTTGAAACTCTACTTTCGCTTGAAAAGCTGTCGAAATACCATTTAAGTAGGATTTGACATGTTCTTTTTCCCCAATACTCAATTCAGTACCCAGCAGCCCAATGTATTTTAAAGCATTAAGCAAAAAAAAAACTTTAGAAAGAAGAGAATAATTTAAAAAAAAAAGAATAAAATTAATGTAATTTTCAACTACAAGGTCTGAATAAACTTGCAAAGCATGGTGCTACTGGTTACCATCAGGCTGGCGTTTACCATCAGCCCCCCTAGCCAAGTTACGATCGTTTCGACCAAGTGACTGAGCGTTGAGATGATGTCAGAACAAAGGATTCGGAGGCGTGGCCTACTCGAGGCGTTCGACGTGAACGAAACGATCGTAACTTGGCTAGGGTGGCAGGTGAGATAGTGGTCAAACGCGAGCCTAAGCATAATAATAAAAGATCAAGTAGAATGATGACGGTTAAATTGAACTACTGCAGCGTGGTGTGCGGTCAAGGGATGAAAATTTTAAGTACCTATTATTTTTCTACATAAAGATGACCACACGAATGTAACATAGACGTGATTTAAAATTGCTTAATAATTTCACTACCAGACCGAACGCTTACGCTGGCCAATAACCACTACTACTCAAAACACCATCCCAGGGAAATACTTTCCTATCATTGTAATATCTGATTTTGAACCCGATAGACTGTCAGTGACAGTCACAGCCTTACGGAAGTTGCGCTCAGGTCATTTAACATACCAAGCACTACTTGATTATTGTGCGTGACTCTCTTAGAAGTCGGTGGGTCTTTTCTTATTACTTATTTATGTACACACAAATACTTAAAAATGAAAAGAACAATAAATATTTATTTTATATTATACATGTACTTACAACATTATTTTTAGTATATCGACGCTTGAAAGGCACAAATTACTAAGCGACATTGAGTAAACTTTACAGGAGAGTTATTTTAAGTAATAATTTTTAGAAAAAATTGTTAAAAATGACGAAATAATCGGATATATCGACGATGAAGTACCAATAACTCCTAACTGTCGGAAGTCAAAATTATCTGTCCAAAAATTGTTAGGAAGTAATACTATAAATTGGACATTTACACGTTGGTTTAGTTAGGTGTTTGTTTCCACAAATTAATTTGATGCAGTTGCAACTAAATATCCGCTTCGGATATTTTACGAATCATGCGGAAACACGCATTTAAAATATAAGCACTTAAAAGTAATTTTATCGAAAAATGTCAGTTAGAAGGTATTGGCACTTCACCGTCGATATATCATTCACATCATGGTACTTAATAGTATCTAGATCCGCCTTTTTTTCAACTAACAACTTTTTTTTTTCTAAAAATTTTATCTTTAAATCACTCTCCTATAAAGTTTACTCAATGTCGCTTAGTAACTTTTGCCTTTCAAGTGTCGATATGCGTAACCGGAACATAGTTTGTTCAGAATCGGTAACTGGATCGATTCAAATAATTTTTACACAAAAAAAAAAACAAATAAAAATATTTAGACACACGGACACTAAGTACAACACAGGTCACGGCAGGTCATAACGGGCATTAGGGGCCAGCGCACAATGGGGCAGTAAAACAACCCCTCAGTCACCCGGATGGCCCGGTGACCATGTAGCATCCGGGTAACATAACATTGATTCTTAACATAAAAATACTAGACACGTGTTTCGGGTTTCGCATAATTATACTAAAACTAATGTTGTAGATTGTCATTGAAGGATAACATCGTGAGGAAACCTGAGTCTAAAAATGCCAACTCGGCTTAAGTGGCGATTAATTGTCCTGCGTTCTTTGTATGAGGAGAGGCATTTACACTGCAGTTGGAGACCGGAATTATTATTATTTATTATGCCATAGTACGTGCAAACACCCAGTGATCTGATGATAAACGGACACCGCTGGCAATGGACATCTTCAACACCAGAGGTACAGGTGCGTTGTCTTCTCCTTTTCAAAAGGTAGACAAAGGTCACGAAAGGTAAATTACTTGACATACCTGTAGCCACGCCACGTCCTTTATCCACACCACCCTTGCCTGAGCGCAAGTCCTGAACGTTGTTCACGTTAAGAGGTTTGAGGTAACCTGTTCAAATTGTATTGGGTACATAATCAGATATACAAGCAATTTGTTTTAGCATGCGTGGATTTATAAACACAATAGGAGATACTATTTTGTAGCTACAAATCAATCAATAGGTTCAAGCTTTTATAGGCATACTTGAGCTGCAAAAATGATGTGGGTACTATCAGACAAAGTCTTACTACATATTTTCGCAGCCGAATGTACAAAGTACATCCTAAAAATAACAGGACAAAGATAAATGTAATGTCTAATCGACCTCAGGGCCGACGCTGCGTTAAGCGGGCGCCCGCGCGGTCCCATTCAAAAGTACTCCGTCGCGGTGACCCGCGCGGGACCCGTCGCAGTGAGCCGTTTCCCACGCTCGTATTGCTACGTAATAGTACATTAAAGTTCTCCATCGACACGACTTCATGCACACCGTTTAAGTTGAAATAGTGACACTGCGCAGGTAGTAATCTGGTTTCCGCTACGAGGACCGTCGCACACGATACACGCGCGACGTCACGCGGCGGGTGCCCGCTTAACGCAGCGTTGGCCCTCATACGTAATTGCTTCACTATTAGACATATTATTACATACGGTCGAATGCCACTTGCATGTAATAAAACGTAAAAGGTTTATTTTTGCTTCTTAACCAATTTAGCAGTTTAATAGTATCAAAAATGATTTTGAGAATTTTCTATTTATAGGTACTTACTGGAGATTTTTCTTAAAAGTGGACAAGAAATTAGGAGGTCGACTAGATATATAAAGCAAGGGGGGCTACAAATATTGTATTAAGTACTTGCGTTAAGAACAGCGTTGTCCGGCCATACAATTCAGTAGCAATAATGTGTAATGATTTGCGTCTTATCGATAGTTTACTACCTGATCATATAAGCTTCATAAGTGCAAGCGAGACAGACAACAATGATTAATGGCCAGACGATTTAGTTCTTAACGTCGGGAATATAATTTTTTTTTAAATTTAATCAGTAAACACACATACAAACTGTTTCAATGCAAAAATATGCATGTATAATTCTGGATGTTTGCATAATATGAGGCTATATAAATAGAATGCTGTAACGCAGAGCACATAAACATATTGAATTATAATTGTAAACGTACCAAGTGCATTTTTTGGTGCTGAACCATTTAGTGCATTAAAATGGGCTTTTTCATGAACTTTAGGTTGGAGTGGTAGACTTGGCAGAACTTGTGGATTCACAATAGTGGGTCTACTCGGTACGGTACTAGACTTCTGACTTTGATCGTTGCAGACAGTATCATCTGCAGACAAAATGTTATAAATTTAATGGCCAATCGTCATGATGATGAGTTTTTAGTGTGTTATTACGATGGTAAATTGCATTTATGAAAATAAGGTTAGTTAGTAAACATAGTTTTTAGCAGATACAACATTAATAACTAACACATAGAGTATAAAATGTCCTGTTTTCATAAACAGAATTCACTCAAAGGTTTAAAGAAGCTCTTTCTCCAGTCAATACACAAATACATGCATCAAGTTTTACTAAAAAGAGCCAAAGAAAAGTAGAACAAACAAAATACCATCATAAAATAATAATTTTGAAAGTCTGTGTTGCCAATTGTAGTCAAAAGGCTAGTAAATAATATAAGAAATAAGTCGTTTTCAGAATTTTCTAAAACATAGGTAATTTGCCCATGCATAATCCTAAAAAGATTTACTGAAAAGAAAATTGCAATCAGTAATTAAAAAAAACTGGCCCACATTGAAATGATTTCTAAATAATCAGTTTGACAGATTACTTTCTGGATTTAAAAAGTTTTTACATAGCTTGCTACAATACACATGAAGAGTGTGTTCAAAATTACATAAAATGGAAGGAGAAATGTTCCACCTTCCCCTAGTCAACCAAATCAAGGACAGCAAGATGGTGGAATCTTCCTGTCCTATCACATGTGAATGCTTTCAAAATAATCTGTCTTAACTTTTAACGCACAGAATGCTACGGTGTGACTATAGAATGAAGTAATGAACATCCAATGTCTAATAGCAAAAACACATACTAATAAAACTAGGCATGACGCCACCTCCTGATCCAATATGTGTCTTCTTCGGAGTGGTTGTTCCACCCGTTGAGACTCCATCTCTTCTCGGAAACTGTACCTTTCTCGTGTCCAGCCATGACTCACCCACCCACTCGTCCAGACGTTTGTTGACTGGAACATAGGAGTATTGTCAAAAATAAGTTAGTTTTGGTACTTACGGCCTTTTGATGTTTGCTTTGATGTTCAATTATATTATTTAGTAATGTAACATTATGACAGTCAAAAGTACAGTGAAACTCAGTTAAGTGGGACCTAGATAAGTGAGAAACCTCAATAGTTGGAACTCATGCTTAGGTCCTGACACTTTAACACCTTTGTTAGTGAAACAAAGCAAAGCTCTATATCTGTGATTCGTTCTTTTGATTTTATCATCATATTTACCTCTATAATTGAAACAGCAAGTGTATTTCACCTGTTTTACTGGGACTTTATTTTAAAGAATACTTTTTCTAAATTGTTTTCTTTGAATTTTATAGGTATTAACCTCTGTAACTGAACTAACATCAATTTATCACCTCTCTAACTTGCACTATATGATTACTCGCTTTTTAATTAATTCTTAGTCTAAACGCAAATTTCGCACTTGGCTAATTTTGTGTCTTAATGATCCCAGTTTTAGTTTTGTTTTGCTATCATTTGAATGTTTATTTGAAAAATGCTCAAACAAAGGCTCAATTCTTCATCAGTATGTGAAAAACTAAAGTTAATATCTGTTTATGACAGTATGAAGACATGTGATGTAGTTGTGTCAATTTAATGTGCCAAAAGACCAAAAGATTTTTATAATTGACGTGAATTTTGTACTGTTTATAAAAAAAAACCTGCTTGATTATTTCTGTTTAATTCATTAAGCCCCAAGTGAACGCCGGCATTCACTCTCTCATTATCTTTCTATTGTATCTCTAATTACAGTATTCAAAAGGTTAATACCTTTTTTTAACTACTATTTAAGGCTATAACTTATGTATGTTTACATAAATATATTATTTTATTTAATAATTGCACTTCTATAACTAAAATAGCCTCTATTTTCACCTTTATTAATGAAACCCTCTGTAAATGAGACCAACATTTATTTATACCTGGATATCTGAGACACTGGGTAAGTGAAATACCTCTTTAAGTGAGACAAATTTGCAGGTCCCTTAAAGTCCCAGTTATACAAGTTTCACTGTTAGTGGAGCACACGAAAAATAATATTATTACCAATTCAATATGATGAAGGATTCAATATCAATCAGACTGTGACTAAATAAGTGTCAATTTTCCATAATAACTCAAGCTTATTACTAATTTGAGCATAATCTAGAATAAATCATGTCTACTTTTGAGCTCAGAAAAACCATCTCGCACACATTAAAATAACAATTGCAACAAATAATTTCAATCTCAATTACATTGCTATAATATTTTGTATTATCTTAGTGTTTATTTGACTACACTGGTGCTGTTTTGAAGATGGTATATATATGCATGTTCAAAAGTTCAAGTTGTCCCTTTGCATCTTGATACATTAATTTCAATGATTTGACCATGTTTTCACTATTTTATTAATCAAAAGACAGAAGGATGGTTTTGCAGCTTTAAATTCACACTAAATTCGTGTGATTAGTATTAGTTTTGACTGTTTGAAAACAAAAACATTTTTCTTTTATGTTTTGACAACTTGTTGTTTTGAATTTTACAACAAACAAGGTCTTTAGAATTACATTTGATTGTTGTTTTGTATTATACTTACAGTCAACATAGTGCACATAATATCCCCTTTGTCCCCGTATTTCTTTAATACTGATAATTTCAGCTAATGGCCAGTCATCTCCTCCCTGCATTCGTACTGGAAGGCGACATCCTTCGACAAGAGATGCCTAAAAAATACCACAATTTCAAGTAGAAAAATTGTCACAATTAATGAGTTTTATGGTTTCTACGGATAAAAGAATTACCGCCGAATCACAAAATGTAGTTAGCTCATCATCGTTGTCGTTCATTTTCTAAAAAAACGTAAATTAGTTTCCCGAAAATAAAAGCTTGTTTCTGAATTGTCAATGTCACAATGACTGCTACTGCTGCCAGACGCCATTTTCAGCGTTCCAGTGACCAATACTTTGGTATGCGGCATTAAAATAATATCTTCCGTTTCTTTCTAATACGTTTATCTCTTTCATTTATCTTTTTTGAAGGGTACTAACAACCATTTATTGCCTTTTGTGTCAAAATTAATAGTTTTAATTACATAGTTCAGAGTTTTTATTTTTCTTGTATTATTATTTTTAAAAAAATGCACACACTACTACTAACTAGATTTAAATGATTTATAATAGGTACTAGATTCAGAAATAAAAAAATAAAAATAAACGGAACTATTTATTTACTATTTTATTGCAATGTTTGTAACATATCGACTTTCAGTTAGAGATGAAACGTATATACTGGAACAGGTTTTTGGAATAGGTCTGTGGCTGGACGCGCAAAGACTTATTCCGTGCGCACCACATAAACGCGTCTCGAGTATTTAGGCGTACGGCGTCTGATGCGTAAATACTTGATGGACTACCTATTGGATGAACATGATAAGGTGTAAGAAACGTATAGGAAACACTATTTAAAAAGAAAAAAATAAAAAAATAATAACATATAAACCAAAAAAAACATAAAAAAGCAAAAAATAATAATAATCCTGTAAATATGAACCTAAATGATTAGAAATTCATTTTGTAAATAAAACGAATTGAAACCTTTATACGCCAGCTTTTCTTTGAGTTTCTATATTTATTATAAAAAAAAGCTATCAGTCCTAAGCTTGTTAAACCGAAAATACTTCATTACTTAATCGTTTCGATATTACTTCTACGTACGAAGACTCGCTAGATAAGGAAACGTCAATAAACTCGAGACGCCTAAATACTCGTGGCCCTAGTTTTTGGAATAAGTATTTCGGCGGACGCGTACTTTTAAGACTCAGTACGCATTCTACCTAGTATATCTCACCTCTACTTTCAGTTTATTACAAAGTACTCTGTGCTAACGACGAATTGCAATGGCAATAATGTTGCCAAACTTATTGTTAAAATAAATAAAACTTATTATTTACCTAGAACTGTACCATGACGTTTAAAGTAAGATTGTTTCATTCTTATTTCCAGTGTGGGTAAGAGATGGCGCTAGACAACCTGTAAAGCTCTGTCTCTTACCCACACTGAAATAAGAATGAAACAATCTTATTTTAAACGTCATGGTAACCCCTCTGGTCCTGATGATAGGTAAATGAATTTTCCTTAAAACTTACAGAATCTTGATGTTTCGTTATTTGGCATTACATGCTCATCTATGCTAACACACACACCACATAGGAACTAAAAACTATGAAATCCAGGATGGCGTAGGTACCTAATTAGATTTCTCTACGCGATTAGAATGTAGGTAGGTATATATACAACAGCCAGAAATCAACCAGGTTTTAAGCAGTTACCCAAACCAGACAGATAACACCCGTCTGGTTAGACCATGATCTTTCCTTACCACGCAGGTATGTGAGACTTTACATCCTGTTCCGCGTGGGTACCTCTAAAAGGGGATGTACCAAGGAAGCCCGTGAAATTATTTTTCTTTTTGCATTTTGCAGATTAGTTTCAAGTTGTATGTTGATTAAAATATTATTGGTGGCTGTAATGTGTATTTTTTCTACCTTTAGAGTATAAAATAATTTAAGCCCGCGTAGGCGCGGAAGGGCGAGCTTCGGCTTGCCGGAGACCTGCAGTGCCGGAGCTGTGACAGAAACCATGCCTACTGTATGCTTGCTAACATGCTGCATACTTGTTTGTATACTTGCTTGCATGCTTCGTGCTTGCTTGCATACTTGCTTGTATGTTGCATGATTGTTACATGCATGATGTAGGTATCTATGCTTGTTCACATACTGCATGCTTAATATGCAAGGTGTTTCGTTATTTGCAATTGCATGTTTACAATAGGCTTCTTGCAAGTTAATAAAATCCAATAAAACAAAAGTAAACACACAGAGTGCGCAGGCGCAGAGTAGCCAGCCTATCCGTATTTTACAGGTTACATTTTGGAGAGTGTGCGCGGGAATTGCATGACTTGATTCCGCCATCTCCTTTCTACCATCGGGCAACCCAACGAACAGCGAGTATCCACCCTTACGTTGTTGAAACTTCAACGGTCCGGATTAAGCGTTTCGCTTCGTCGTTTATACCGCGTACATCGAAGGACTGGAACAATTTGCCTGCTGCGGTCTTCCCGTCCAACTATAATTTAGGTGTCTTCAAGGCTAGAGTGAATAAGCTCTTAATAAATTAGTGCGCCTGACCATCAATGATTGCATCTCCGCTTACCATCAGGTGGGATCGCAGTGAAGCACTGGTTTATATCAATTAAAAAAAAAAAGTAAAATTGATTTGATTAACGCCGGTCAGAAAAATGTAGTAATAAACATTAGATATCGTCGTATGTCCATGGCGAAAAAAAAAATTATGTTCAATTTTTGTTAATTATTCTAGGTAGGAACTTAACTATGAATTTTCTGTGATATGATAGGTCTTTTAATTCTATAGGGATGTTTATTATGAAATATATACCAAAAAAGTGATACTGTGTCCCTACGGTTTTGCTGGCATCTTTTTGAAGGGTGTGTGGAACACTACACGCTGTCGACGACTCGGTTCTTATCGGACGTCCGGACGGCGAGCTACCCACTACTCGTCAACCGCAAACCCACGCCTATGGTGGCCGAGAATCGCCTTGTCACTCCCGACGCCCGGGGCGTCTACATTCCCTCACGGTTGCTGCCATCTCCTCCGCTAGCATTACAGCTTCGCAGAAAGAGGCGTCCGCTTCCCATTTCCCTTTCGCTCCGAAATATAGTCTTTATGCTAGTTTCGTACCAGGGCCTAGTCTTCCTTTCAGAAACAGACCCTTGCACTATAGATCAGAATGAAGAGAACATAAGTACTTACATGTCAATCTAATTAATCAATTAATAAAAAGTCTGGGCTGTCGATCGAGCTAAGACCTGATAAATCATACTAATACTAATAGAGTGGCACGTGTTTTATTATCACAGATTAGAATCTAATACGTCTTTCAGACAACTTGATGTACGTTGATGTCATAAGTAGAGATACCTACTTCTTACTCGCAAAACAGTAAATAAAATTATTTGTTATCAAAGGTGAATGATTAAGATACGTGAGTGACAAACTGATAATTAATTAATTACTTGATTTGGGTTATCACGCGTTATTTGGGTTTTTACAGATTCTGTTTATTAATGTATTAAAACAATGAAGATTAACAGCAGCGATTAAAGCTACAAAAAGAATTTAGTGACATTCACCTACATAATGGGCTTTTATATACTTCCATGGTTTTTTTTTGTTTTGAGGTGGGAAATCACCAAATTATTTCTCCCGCTCTGGGTGAATCGAGAGGGTGTGTCAGACTTGTACTGACTAAAACCAGGCCGCGGTTACTCTTCTAAACAATCGCGCAACCCATACTTAGTACCGAAGAAGCGTTTTTCTGTTCAACAACTCGATTTGTGCCTCAATCGATGGTCCCTCTGTTACTAACAGGAGTGGAACTGAGTAGAACCTTGCGAAACGTGAATGTAGACAGTTAAGTGGCTGTCTGCTTGATAATACGGAGAGACTAGTAATTTCGAGGTGAGATCCAAGAGTGTTGAATTGCTTCTTCAGGACTCGTCCAGCTTCAATGCCTCGGCGTTTATCTGGAGCTCGCCATTGCTATTTTAGGCATAGAGTTTCAGTGGTTGGAATTTAGTGTGGTAAGGATGCCCAATATTTTACCTATGAAATGACCAGTTTTTATGAAATAAGTTAACGTTTTAAAAAAAATTATAAAACATATTTTTCGAGACAACAATTATAGGTACTATAAGACCACGCTCACATGATGGGCTGTCAACGCACCGTTTCGTTATTGTTAATAGCCAATTGAAGGAATGACTGAAGTTTTGATTTTTTTGAATAAATTAATCCTCAAGATTTGAAAATCAACCTAGACCAGTTATAGGTAACAGTCTGAATATTGGCGATCTGGCCAGTTTTACTTGGCCAAATCATGTTAGTGATCAATTTCTATGATCTGGCCACGACACGGATATAATATAGACATTAAACTCAGACTTATCTTTGTCTAATTATATTATCCGTAATAGTTTAATAGACTTAGACAAAGATATAAGTCAGAGCGCATTAGGGTTTGCTCAAGTCATCAAACAACACCTGCTCCCTTAGCCAAGTTACGATCGTTTTGTTTGCGTCGAACGCCTCGAGTAGGCCATGCCTCCGATTCCTTTGTAACTTGGCTAGGGGCGCTGAGTAGGTACGATCATTTTATTTTAGAGAAATTAAATTCAAGAATTTAGGTAAAGTCGGTAGCAGGTATTTAAATAGGACGCGAGCTCTAAATTCAGAAAAAAAAAACACTATAAACAATAGTTAGTGCTCTTAGACAACTGATATATTTATTTATTTACTTCATAATTTTTATACACACATTATATTGGAAGAAGATACAGTAATAAAAACAAAATGTACAAAGATACAATATAAGGTAAGGTATATTTGTATTAACTATTAATTATAATCAGGCAGTAATGAAAAGAAAGAAAGAAAACTGTTTTATTTGGCACGTATACACATACACACACTGCAGAAACAATATTAAGAAACTAAAATTTATAAAAGAACACTGACACAATGTGTGTCACACAGCTGCACCAAATAGGTTCAGTACAGCAAAAATGTCAGACAACTACGAGGTAGATACCTGACGCTAATTTTTGAGAGCGGACGTGAGTGTACGGCAGGTTTTTTATGTGCTATTTTTAGGGTTCCGTACTTCAAAAGAAAAAAAACGGAACCCTTATAGGATCCCGGAGGACACAGTGGAGCACACGGTGGAGGAGTGCCCCGCCTAGGCAGAGCAACGCCGTATCCTCGTGGGGGCGATCGGCGGCGATGATCTCAATTCATAGGGTACTTCCCGTTGACCTAGAATCCTGAAATTTGGCATGGAGCAAGGTCTCATAACAAAAGTATAGGAAAAAATTTGTACACTTTAAATATGTAGTTACCTACGTTGCAAAAAAAAAACTTTTTTTGCGATTCCGAAAAATCTTCGTAACTTTCGGGAATTGAACTGTTCTCATAGGTTAGTTTGTATGGAACCTTCAGTGCGCGAGTCCGACTCATACTTGCCCGGATTTTCTTAAATAAAAAAAAATCCCATTGCCACTTGATTTACTCCTACGTATTCATTCTGTGGTTTCACGTGTATTTTGTCGAGTTTGATTTGAAGCGTTCCTATTACCCAATTTGAATAAAACGTAATCTCTAATTCCTTTGCCCTTAGAATTCCTTAATGTTTATCGATCCAATAATCTTTATATATGGTTGGATATATGGTTTAAGTATAGCCAAATCAGTTCAATCTTCAAAATGTTAGAACATTTTGAAGATATGATAACATTCCATTTCATAATTGGGTAAGGCTCTTTAAAAAGTTTTATTTTTATTTTTTATTTATTTATTAACACATACAATTGTTATAACAGGTATACCCAAGATAACAAATGCAGTCGCAAAATAGCCGCCCTCAGAGACGCCACCCACAGACTGAAGTTACAAAAATGGATATGGATATCGGTTCTGATGTCGAGAAATATTTTCGTCTATTCAATCAATCATCAGTCATAATGTTTAGAAGTAGCAGCATCTTTTTCCAGATTTGCGCCCCTCAATAGCCAGCCGTATCCAGGCTGCTGTCTTTGTTCCCCTACTGGCTTATCATCAGCTGAAGCGAACTGTGCCAGGAACATACGACGTGGTTTGTCTGATAGATTTGGTGTACTTCCGTGGATTAGGAGGTAGGAGAAAATGACGACATCTCCTCGTTCAGCTATAACTGGAGTTGCTTTTTGGTAAGGCCATTTTTTCTGAAAGAAAAATGGTTTGGTTTATTTTGGTTTTGATGAGTACCTACACCGGAACCTAGTCTCGGAGATTAGAATCATGACTTAATAATGTTCCCATTCTAAGAAACGGGCAGAATTTTTTTTACATAGGTTTTGTGCATAAGCTAAGCAAGTCATCTTGAAGTATTTAATTACTTAGTGACGTTGGTAAACTAAATCCTTATCAGTCATTTATATATTTAGATGAATATAGTCTCTACTTACATACTTGGTTTTGCATATTATACATTACATAATTATTATATACTTATAAGCAACTAAACTAATAAATAACTTAATAGGTATATGTACAAACTGAAAATAATAGTGTGTAAAACACATAACCAGTAAAAAAAAAATCCAGATCGCTGTCAATGGGAAAAGTGCCAAGACCACTGGAAGCATTGCCACGTTGGGTATACTACAATGCCTGCGATAAGTTCCTTCTTTGAAGCGTGTTTAGAGGGCCACGGCGTCCTCACTTTCCGCCTAGCACAGGTCCTCACCAGACACGGTTGTTTCGGGAGGTTCTTGTTTCAGATCTGGCGGGAAGAAACGCCCGGGTATTATGTGCATTGCTCGGAGCATATTGTGGAGCCTTGCTTGATCGAAGCATCGCCGTGTTCTCGTGGAGACGATTGGCAGAAGCAGCTTCTCGTGTCTAGCACCGGATTGGGGTCATATGAGGTGAGAGGGAACCAGAAACCTCTGCAATGCAAGCGAAGGGGACGGCGGAAAGCGTAAGGGAAAGAATATCTTTACGCACGGATCCCTTAGGCGTTGGGACAATTAGCTGTTTGCTGATAAGCTGAACAACCCGATGCTATATTCACAATTTATAAATATTTCTTTAACTAAATAACTAATAATAAGGTTTGTTTTCTGACCTCTGCAATTATACAGATTGGTGCTAAAGCCCATCTAGTGAACCATAACATTTTTATCACCAGCACAAAGTTAGCAACTACCTATTAACTAATTTATCAGATAACGAACATCACTGTTTATATGAAAACATGTTTATAAATGAAAACATCATAAACATGGATGTTTACATACGAGTATATCTAGAATCAAAATCAATGTTTAGGTAAATCACTAACACTCATTAATTATCTAGCAGAACTGAGATCCTTTTTTCATTGGTGAGTTCTTCTGGGTGTACTAAAAGATCTTCATTGTGAGACTTCTGAGTTAATTTGGCCTGGGAAATCTGCTACGTAGCCTACCGGCTGATTGGTTTGTATGCAAAACTAAAATAGGTACCTAAGGCGTAAGTTATTTTCTCTTAGTGTACATATCTCGCACTGACACGAGTGGTAAGAAAAAAATTACAAGAGCAGTAGAAAAATTCTTACCTGATCAACGTAGTGGAAGTTACCCTCTAGCTTGCCAACGTCCTCCTGTGGACCAAGTTTATGGGAGCCAGGGTACACGAATAGACCGCTATTTTCAGGGTTAGCTGCGTCTAAATGAATAAATACTGCCACCATTGAATCTTTCTCGTATGGGAAGTAGGGATAATCCTGTAAATAAGTTACAGTATTATACGACTGAGAAAAGGTGTAATATAACTAGAGGGACCAGATTTAATTAAAGCCGGGTAAATGGATCTTTGTCGTATACTTTAGAAACTGAATAATTTCACCTATAGATGTCTCTAATGACCCGTGGCCATGAGCAGATATAGATTCGCCTCAAGCAAGTGTCTACAACCTCACCAGCATTCAAGTCTCTACAAATAGTATACAAATAAATTCTTTTTGCGTTAACTTATTTCCAATGAAGCAAATTCTAATTTTATTTTTGTCAGTCCAAAACTCCACCAACGGTTTGGCATTGTGTAAATATGTAGGTCTATTTGGACCTCTAGAAACATTCTATGTCTAGGATTCTTGTATAATTTCATTAACAATAGTCACCTGATGCATGGGGTATGCAGCTCCTATGCCTGGGGGCTTGAAATGTGCTTTAGTGTGATGCAGAATAATGTTCTCCGTTTCCATAATGTCCTCTAATGCATCCAACATCTCATCATTGTATAGCAGCTTTCCAAATACTGCGTGATGGTGTTGCAGGTTGTGAACTCCTTTTACCTGTGTTATAACCAACATCTCTATATCCACATTTAGATTTCTATAAGTAGTGTTGGCCACCTTGCACGAATGCTAATGAACAGGTGGACGAGGATTGTTAGTGGACGCCAAAGGAAAGGCGACGTATGTGGTGTGACGATCAGATCATGTTCGTGTGGACAAAATTTACCAGAGTTCGCTCTAGACGGAGAGGTATGGAAGGAGGAAAGGGGGGCCTGTGCTCAGCAAAATCATGATTCATCATCATAAAATTGTACACATTGGCATGGTTACTGAATTTCATAATAAGAGGTTGAGAAAATAATGTAAGCTGTGTGCACTAAAAACTTCGTAAATAACAAACTTGACACACGTCTGGCGTAGTCAACTTACCGTGTAAGGGCTGTCACTTTTTCTGTTGTCCTCATTTTTCCCAACCCAAGAGTTTTCCATAGTTTCTTGATTCTTTCTTTTAAATAACTTGTCATATTCGTCTATAACCCGCGACAGTTCTTTCTCGGATATTAAATTTTTAAGTAAAATATATCCATTGTCTTTGTAAAACTTTTTCTGTTCTGGTGTTAAGCGACCCATGGTGTTAGAACAGTGTACCAAAATAGACTGCTATGATTGAGAAGATGAATGATATTATATACCAATTGACCACAATATTATTTATGTGGTGTGCGTAATTGATTACTATGACCTAAACAAAGGTTAAATTGACGGTTAGATAACCATAGCATAAATATTTTGTATTATTGCTAATAACTTTACTCTTTCTCAACATTTTTCATTAATTATATTATGGTACCCGTTGGTTTGGGAAGTATATATTTTTTTTAATGATATAATCTATTGCTTGATAGCGATTCCACTTGAAGGTAAGCAGTGATGCAATCGCACTAATTTATTTATAGCCTATTCACTAGATTGAAGACACCTAAGACCACCTAAATTATAATCAGACGGGAAGACTGCAGTAGGCAAATTGTAAAGTATGTCTAATACTTAGAAATTCTATTCTGTTTAACTGAAGGTCTACATGTGCTCCAATTTCCTGTCAGTTGAATGTTTCAGTGGGTCATTTTAAGCCCCAATCAATGAAATATAGAAAACTAGTCAGATTATATATTAACTTTAGTCAGATTATCTAATAATAGTTCATGATTGACCATTTTGTTTATCCAAGCTAGGATTCTGCTTTAAAGAGTAACCGTAGCTCGTAGCCCTAGAACGCAAATTGTAAATGAAGAAATACAGGCGGTTTTTTTTTAGGTGAAAAAATCATCCATTGACATCCCCCGTGCTTGGGCGGAGCGGGAGGGGTGTCAGACTTTTCCTGACTTATACCAACTCCTATGTTCCTTCGTTGCCTTGCATTCCAGGGCCCCGGGTTTGCTTCTGAAATGAAAACCCGGGGCCCTGGAATTTTAGAAGCAAACCCATGGCCCCAGTAGGGTTCGACGCTCTGGGCCGTCCGTCAACAATACGCGCCGTCGACGACTTGGGCTTGGTCCGGACGGTTACCGGACGGACATTGCTCGCCGTCCGTAAGCCCGCGTCTACGGTGCACGGTGGCTGGAAATCGGGTACGAAAAGAAACGTTTCCGAACACAGATTGCTAATCGGTCAGTTTAACAGCTAATCGGTCTATTAGTTCGCACAGCGAATATGAAAGAGAGAAACAGAGACCACGAGCTCTATTTTGCGACCTACACTGAATTGTTAAAGGGATGGAGCTATATAGGGCGTATAGCTCTATCCCTCTTTTCCGATCGCACGCCTGATATTTTAACACCACATGATAAGGCCCCTGATCTGTGAAGTAGTCATGAGTGATAAATGCTACCGATCGACCGAACTCGTTGGTTTGCAATTTTGAATTTTATGTCAATGTAATAATGTATTAGGTTATTTCCTTAATTATATTACTTTTTGGTGTACAATAAAGTTTATCCCATTCGATTTCCTCTAGAAAACAGTAGACTCACGAGTCTCGGTGAACCGGTGTGTAATGCTTGCTAGACTTGCTTCAAGCCATTTGTAATCGCCTAAGAATGAAAATGTTTAAGTCATTAGGTTAATAAAAATCATTGTGGACTGTTTTTCTAACCGATTAAAAAAAAAACCACAAGAACTTTTGGAGCACGAGAAAAGTAAACCACTTCAAACGACTGTGATTTTGTTAGACATCGATTGGTGTACCCTAAAATGACCAACTGACACACATTAGTAGCTTTAATTTCATTTAACAATTGACCTAGTTATGTTTAAACCGATGACCGAATAAAGACAAAGCCGTGTATGCATGTACGAACGTTGCGTTGCATGATATGATACGCAACAACTTGGTTCGCACGTGTGTACCGCTATCAAACACTCTGTTCGTTAAACGTGTTTGCGGCGATCCTATTAGTATGTTCTGTAAGTATGATGTTCTTCAATCAATGCGTACACCATAAATCTTTTCGCGACTTCACAATCGACCACTTCCAATGACGACGCCATTCACGATTGTTGTACGCGAACTCGATTCGAACTATGTTCGCGTTCGTGTTCGAAAATGCCGTCCATACGAACAAACCAAATGTTCAAGTTTGTTGTTTGTGTTCGCTATACTACTATGCGTACACGGCTTAACAGAACCAATAGTAGAAAAAATGAATGAACTATGTCTATAAACTTATTCACTGATCGAACTGTAGGTAGGTATTCGTAGGGAGTATGATAATGACCGAGCAGACACAAGACCACCGTGGTTAATCGCAAAGGGTAACAGAAGGAAAACCCATTTTCCCCAAAAAAAGTCAACTTCAGTTCTTCAAAACGACTGCAACTTTTATAACCTTCAAAAACATTGAAACATTCATTGGAATTTGTAATTAATACGTATCAATCTGATTCTACGCCTATCTTCATTAACGTACTTATAACTGTATGTTATCAAAGTGACATTATTTTAAGCTTAGTTTGATTGATTCTTTATTATTTTAGAATTTTTTATCAGAGAAAGAAGAAAGACTACAATTTGTGGTATAGCAAATTTAAAATTACGTAACCTTATATCACGCCTGTTTAAATCGATGCGTTCGTCAGAAGGTTATTAATTACTAACGCGGATAACCATTGCGACGACAACGACAATGCTCCAGAGGTGACCGAGGTAGAGATGAGTGTGGCGGTATGAAGGCCGAGTGCCAAGAATAACGCCCCAGGACCCGACGGCTTGCCAGGGAAAACCTGGGTCCTGGCCATGAAGGCTCTCGGGTGTCGATTAAGAAGTCTCTTCAGCGCATGCATGGAGAGGGGCCAGTTGCCACTTCATTGGAAGACGGGGAAACTGGTCCTTTTCGCGAAGCCGGAGCGCCCAGTGGACTCTTCGTCCGCGTATCGGCCCATTGTGCTGCTCAACGAGGTGGGCACCAACCAACCAACCGAACAGCCAGTTCAGCTTTTGCAGGGGGCGCTCCACGGTGGAAGACATCATGCGCGTGTGAGCATTCTTGACGGGGGATGCGGTGTCCCAAGGCAGGTGTGTCGTGGTGGTGTCTTTGGACATCGCTAACGCCTTTAATTCCCTGCCTTGCAGTAGCATTAGGAGGGCACTCTGGTATCACCAGGCTACCTCTGTCGTGTGAACGAGGCCTATTATTTTTTTATATCCCAATTAATGGCAGGAGGAGTTCACATCGGCGTTGGGTCGACGATGAAGTATCTGGAACTCGTCCTCGACAGCCGGTGGAATTTCAAGGAGCAATTCCGACGTCTGGTGCCCAGACAGAATCAGACTGGGGCTGCCCTCAAGCGGCTTCTGCCAAACTTAGGGGGTTCGGAAGCCTCCTGCCGGAAGCTCTACGCAGACATCGTTTGGTCCATGGCCCTTTATGGGGCACCGGTGTGGGCGCAGTTGCTGCGAAAGCGACCGGTGGCCCAGCTGAACGCGTGCCAGAGGGTCAGGGCCATACGGATAGTGCGGGAATACCGCACGATTTCCCACGAAGCGGCGAGCCTCCTTGCTGTTCTGCCACCATGGAATCTGGAGGCAACAGTCCTTGCACGTATGCACGATTGGCGCATGGAGATGCAACGCCGGGGCGAAACTCCACTGCTGCGACAAGTCGCGGCATGGCGAACAAAGTTCTGGCAGGATCTCATGGTGGAATGGCGACAGCAACTATGGTGGAGAAGACAGTGGAAGTGTGCCCCACCTGGGCCAAGTACCGCCGTTTCCTCGTGGCATAGGGTCCCAACCATAGCCCTGACGTTCTCACCTCATAGGGGAAGTGAGTGTGACATATCGGGGCGAGAGCCCCGCACCTCTGCGGTCGGAACTTATATCTGTTCGGTTTGTGCAAACGTCAGCCCGGATTCTGTCAAAGTGACATGTGTTACCTGTCACTTAGCTCGTTCCTTCGTTCTCAAACTTCCGTACTATTGACTCCATCGGAATATAATATATGTATTTTATTACTAGCTGACATGACAGACATTGGTAGCTATATTGAGCGCACGTGGACCATGTACGCCGATCTGGACGCGTCGGTCTCCATACATTTTATATGGTAACTAGACTTGTACAGCTACATTAAGTCATTCTCTAATGATCACTCATTAGTCTAATGTAGTTCCCGCTTTAGTTATGAACTACGCGCAAAGATTACATAGTGTTCGTAGTTTTCTGATGTTCCGCGAAACTCTCTTAAATTTTTCTTTCATTTAAACCTTCTCCTGATAATAACTTACAATTTATTTATAGAATCACAAGCTGCTGCCATCGGCTTCACTTGAGTGATTTTAGAAATTTATCCCAAGGGAACATACTCCCGAGATAAAAAGTTCCTAAGTGCTATTCCAGGACATGGTCTACCCGTGTACAAAGTATTATCGATCATCCATTAAATCGTTCGAGAGTAAACAAATAACCAACATGCAGACCCACAAACTTTCAGTTTTACAATATTGGTGTTTCTAGGTGGGAAATCAACCAATGGCTTCTCCCGCCCAGGGGCAGAGTAGTTTTCCTTTCAGAAGCAAATCCATGGCCCCAGTAGGCTTCGATCCTGCGGGGCCGCCCCTACAGTTTGCTGATATCTTGATAACTTGGTCTTGGTCCGGACGGTTACCGGACCGTCGGATGGTGAGCTACTCATTGCTCGCCGTCCGCAAGCCCGCGCCTACGGTGGTCGGAAATCGTAATCGGGATCCCAGTGGCAGGGGCGTGAGGGCCATCCCCTCGCGCGTGCGTCCGTGTCCTTTGATAGCATTACTGTTTCGCAGTAGGAGGCAATCGCCTGTCATTACTCTTTGCTTCGGACCATGGCCCGTACCAAGGCCCGACGCGAGAGATCGTTGCCACCGATTGTCCCCACGAGGACACTGTGGTGCTCTGCCCAAGTGGGCCACACCTCTACCGTATGCTCCACCGGGCGATTCTTCCGCACGAATTCGGTACAGGAACCTCCCGAACTTACCATATCCGGTGAGAACCTGTATCATGCGTAAGGAGAGGACACCGTGAGGTCTTACTAACCACTCCTTAAAGAGGGCCTATGGCGTGCCACTATGTTGGTGTGATGGTTTGTCAATTCAGTAGGTAACAACATACAACGACAAAATAAGTACCAAGTAAATCCTCTCAATCTTTCTGAATAGGCAATATGGACAATTTAATAATACATTATTAAATATTGTTAGAGGAAATCTGAAGATCGCCTATTTCAGTCGCACTTATTGAAATTCCGTATTGTTTCATCTCAATTTCAACAGAACGCAAGTCGGGGCAGCATGTTACTGACGTTTAATAAACTTGCACGCTGGATTATAGAGTTTACGGTGATACGTTTTTGTATAGAGCGACTGAAACTTCTTGATACTTTATGCTATTAAAATTAAAATATTGAATCTCTTGATGTCTTTTATTAGGTGCAGCGGTAATCTATCAAGAATATATTCATGAATTTGAATAATACCAAAGTTGAAATTCGCTATTTCCTACATTTCATCCAGTTCAACGTACACGCATTCATACGTAAGCTACGTTTGCTGAGGTGGGTCCATGGATGGGTGACCATTTGGCTCCATCATCGTATTCTAGATAGCACCTGGTGTAAAAACACTTCTCAATACATCATATCGAATGATACATCTGGTTTGGTTGAGAATATCCTTTAGCCACTTTCCACTTCCATCCTCAGAACAGCTCCATAGTACTGCATTATGCCTCAAAAATTATATACAGTAAGTAAGTAAAGTAACAGTAAAAGTATATATAGTAACAGTTTAATTAGAGAACTTCGGAAAAAATTGCTTGCTCATTTGTAATCGGACACACATAATAAATAAAGCAATTCAATAAAACTTGTAAAAAAACGAAGAATGGGCAAGTGGTATTTGAGTTTTACATGACAGATTGATGTAGAAATTAATGACTTTGTATTGGAAAAAAAATGTTAATGAGACATTATTTTTAACATCATTAAAAATATTACCGGTACAAATACCTATGGCCTTATCTGAAAAAAAAACCCAGTACAATTTATCGTTTGCAAGTTTAATACCAGTTGTGGCTTGTGGCACGATTAAAAATATTTATCATAGACTCTGATCGAGCACTAGATTTCGTACAATTAGGTATTAGGATCAACTGGATTAAAGGTAGATAGATAAGATATAAGCAACCTACTGAAATAAAAAAAAATCATATTTGTTATTTTTTCATGCGGTGATTCGTAACCACAATCACATTTAATAATGTGAAAGTAACTGTGCTGTTACTTTGTCACGATTGAATCCACTGATCTGATCGTAATATAGTTTAAAATAATTTACGCATATTTAATATATAAATAATGTCCGCAAACTTCCGATGAAAAGGACTCCAACCAGACGGGTTTTATGTCTGATTCGGATAAAGGATCAATAGATGATTTTGAGCTGTTGTATAATATGTTCAAATCACGCAGATAGCTCTAGTCGTGTGATGCAGGATTTCGAATTTTTTAATTGTTAAGTGGTGTCATAATACTATGACACCACTTAACAATTGAATGCATACGCATTCACTACATTACTATAGTTATTTGAAGGTTTCCCCCCCAAAAAGCTTTTTATACCAAGATGGATCTCTATGGTCCGGAGAGAGGAGGGATGGCATCGTCGCATCCTTCTGCGAAGCAGTAATTCTGGCGAAAGAGGCGGCCGCTCGCGTGTGGAAACGGACATCCTCACGCCCCAGCCTCCGGGATCTCGACCCCGACTTCCAGTCAGCGTAGGCGTGGGTTTGCGAACGACGAGCAATGGGTAGCTCACCGTCCGGTCGTCCGGTAAACGTCGAACAGAGCCCGAGTCGTTGACGGCGTGTAGTTTTTCACGCGCGCCTCAAAGAGATGTCAGCTAACTGTAGGTATAGGTATGCCTGCTAGGGCCGTGGGATTGGCACTGAAAAGGATATACTCATGATCATGTAGTGTGGTTTAAGTCAGTAAAAGTCTAACATCCCACTTCGCCATAGAGCGGGAGAAGTCATTGGATGACTTCCTACCTTAAAATAAAGCCAGGACGGATCTCTAAAGCCTTTAGGTGCTCCTGGGTACAGTCTCCGTCTCTGACGACAGGAGTCATAACTTCAACGGTTATGCGATATCCGCAGAGCGACATAATTAGTGGGTCGGGTTGCTTGAATGTCTTAATAAGATAAGATTTTCAATAGTAGTCTTGATACTGTAATACTTTTTTAATACTCCTGATAAAATCTTTAATACTGTATGGATTGCAATATGTTGGGTTATAATAAAGACGGATAGAAAACATTGCATGCAACGGAGAAGGGAATGTTGAAACGGATGTGCGGAGTGACGAGAATGGATAAAGTGAAAAAGGTATTTATAATAGAGCAAGTTTGAAAGTTGATGTCACGTTTAACTAGACTCTAACGCTATACCAACCTCCTGATCATAAGTCAATTTTTGTTTTCCTAATCTGTTCCCACGAGTATGGGGGATCTACAAACTACGCCTAGAGGATGCCTACCCCTTGTTCCTAGGTAAGTGTACATTTATAACCCGATCAGGGGTCCATTGGTAGCCTGTCTAGGGGTGGACTCCTCATAACTGATGCACCACCTGCAACTGGTGTCGTCAGTTACAGATGGTACATTCATCGGCCATTGATGCCCTCGTCACGGACCAAACTTGGTATTGGAATAATTATAAGAGGTGATTCTTCGTGATGAAGGCGTTGAAAATAAGACCGTCCTTGATTATCTTTCCAGAATACAAGTTCTACAGGTGCAGTGAAAAAAAACTCCACTACTTGCTTTACCCATTGGTAAGATAAGTGCACAACAAGCGCCACCTTTGCGTCTTCACCATGTCCACTACTGACATTAGAGACCTAAATACCTAAGCTTATGGCCTTGGTTGACTGGTAGAGAATGCCTAAGGTATTAAGTCCACCGTACCATTGTGTTGCATGCAGTTTTAATATATAAATAAATGGCTCATTTTATGCGCTAGTGCATCCTGATTTAAACGCCAATTTCTCCACCTTCCCCTGCAGGGTTGTAAACTAATCCAGCATAATCTTCTTGCGGGAAGTAAGTGACACCTTGTTCTTTGCTTTTCTGCCAGGCTCTCAAATAGGTAAGAAGCACACTCTCGCGGAGCTTTTCTGGTTCCCATAAATTAAATGACGACATGTTGACTTTTGCAATATCGACCTTCATATCGCCTTCATATCTTCAGACCGCTCATTATGTCACCCTATTAATTTTAAGTTCCTATTGTAATTTTTATTATTGGTTTAATAAAGAATATATCTATCTATCTATCATATATCTGTCCCAATCAGTAATAATAATAATAATATTTATTCAAAATTCTTTACAGGTAATGATACAGTCTTATATATAAATCTTAATTCCGAGTCTTACGGTCATCAGTGAACAGCATGTATGTAGTAAGCAAGTATATGTGATAAGTATCCATGTTTGGACCATATTTTTTTTTTGTTTATTATTATAAACCTCGTAGCAACGTCCTACGAGGTTTATTATAATAAACAAAATAAATGCCTATTTGCCTTAATGACATCTTAACAATAAGTTAACACGTGCTTTTTCACCTCAGGGCAGGTTACATAGAGTTAGCCAGGTTAGGTAGTGTAGAAAAACTACGCATAATTATGTGAGGGTATAGTTAAAATAAAGAGAAATCCCTTTCGGGCTTGATGAATGGAGAATTTAATTGATAATTTCTGTGCAAAACTATCTTCGATACTTATATGTAGCTACCGCTGCAGATGGCCGTTGGGGCCGAAAGGTTCTGGAGTGGCGACCGCGTACCGGAAAACGCAGTGTTGGAAGGCCCCCTACAAGGTGGAGCAATGACCTGGTGAAGGTTGCGGGAATCCGATGGATGCGAGACGCACAGGACCGTTCTTTGTGGCGACATTTGAGGGAGGCCTATGTCCAGCAGTGGACGTCTATCGGCTGAAATGATGATGACGATGATGTAGCTACGTGTCTTTGTTGCTTTGGGAGAGCAATAGATAATACAAGAGGTATCAAGAGTATCATGAACGCAATTCATAAATGAAAAACATGATAAAAATTGTAACATGACAACAGTGAATTAATAATTAAGATAAAATCCTATAAATTATGGTTTCATTAATAAAAGTCTTGGATCTCTCAAATATTAAGCTCTATTCAGTGGTACTTTTATGACTTACATAATTCTATCATAGGATTATTATTTTCGTCCGATAATAATCGCATTAAAGGCTTGTATAATCTCTCGTTTAAATTTACAATAATCTAGAGATAAAACCCTTCAAGACTTTTCGTTTTTGAAGTTAAACATTTAATAAAAATAAAGTTGATAACATAATCAGATGAAATTTACGGGATTTTCACATTTAAAAAAATCGTTAAAAAATGTTCCTTTCCCTATTCCCCTACAGAAGGAAGAAGGAAGAAGGAAACCTTCCTTCTTCCTTCTGTCTTCCTTCTTTTTCCCTTTTTTATTATTACAAAACTGTAAACGTCTAGTTTGTTTGAAAATAATTAATAATAAAAGAAACTACTACCGTCAAAATTATAAACATTTGTTAATAAGTTAAGACTGAATAGGTTACTTCTTGACAAGTATGCTTTGTTATCGTTGGCGCTTAGTGTTCCACACGCGCCTCAAAGTGAATATGTCAGCAAAACATTAGGGGCCCAGCAGGTCCGAAGCCTACTGTGGTCATGGGTTGACTTCTGAAAAGGTTACCCGTGAAGGAACATACGTATAGTTTAATCGGAAAAAGGCTAACAGGCCCACCTCCGCCCTAAAGAAGTCTTTAGATGATTACCCAACCTAAAATAAACAAGATTCTTATTTAGTTACCGATGAAATACGTGGTTGTTTTTCTCCAAATAATTATTCCCGTGACTTCATCTACGTGACAATCAACACTGACCAACTAATAAGTAGATGGAGTATCGAAAACAACTAACGCTATACGCGCACCAGTAAATACATCATATCAATGAAGTTTAAAAATAAATTGACACAGAAAAATTTTGAAGCGATGCTCCATAATACTCTACGATTTATTTTTTAAAACTAAATTTGCCTTGTTTACAGCCTAGTACATCTGTACTAATAATATTATAAAGTTAAAGAATTTGTTTATATGAACGCGCTAATAGCAGGAAGTACAGCCCCTCTTGCCAAGTTACGATTGTTTTGTTAGCGTCGAACGCCTCGAGTAGGCCACGCCTCCGATTCCTTTGTTCTGACGTCATCTTAACGCTCAGTCGAGGCGAGCGACGCAAACGAAACGATCGTAACTTGACTAGGGGGCTGCGGCCGGTTCAATTTGAAAATTCTTTTAGTGTTGAAAACACAATTTATCAAGAAAGGCTTATAAGCTGTACTTATTTATGGGCCAAGTGATTATTAGGACATTATAAAATCCCCTTGCTGTTTAAAAAAATGTTCAATACAAGAGGGCGGTGTGATAACACCTATTAAAATAATCAAATCACTCGGCCATTATTTATAATGCTTGTCACTTAGGAGACAGAGTTATTAATACCGATTGTCTTTCACTATAATTTGTATTTGTATATCTATCATTTTAGAAGTCTAATCAACAACCAATAAGTATACTAATAAGTAATTATAATAACTTATTGTCCAAAAGCGAGCGAAGCGAGCTCGATATTTTAGGGCTTTCTGCCGCGGAGAGCCTAGCGAATATCTCGTTTGCTTTGAACTCCATTATATTTTTACTGTTTCGCAGAAGGAGGCGACCGCCTGTCATTCCTCCTCGGTCCGGACCATGGTCTGTACCAGGGCCCGGCGCGTGAGGTCGTTGACGTCGACATGGAGACCACGAGGACACGGCGGTGCTCTGCCCAAGCAGCACACCTCTACCATGCGGCTCCACCGTGTACTCCGGGCGGTTCACACAAAGGTGCGGGTGTTTTAGGAACCACCCGAACTTACCATGTCCAGTGAGGACCTGCGTCGTGCGGAAGGTGAGGATGCCATGTCATCTTTTCAGCTACTCCTCAAACAGGGGACTTTACGCCATAATTATGGCGTACCTAGCACTAGGTTGCGACTGTCACTGTCGCTATACTACCACGAGATCCCGCCGGAACTCTGTCCACCGTGCCGCGACTTGCGCCGATGCAGTGTTTGACCCCGGCGTTGCTTCTCTACGCGCAAATCGTGCATGCTTGCAAGGACTGTTGCCCATGGTGGCAGACCAGTAAGGAGGTTCACTGCTTCGCGGTAAACCGTGCGGTATCCCCTCACCATCCGGATGGCCATGACCCTCTGGCATGCATTCAGCTTGGCTGCCGGTTGCTTCCGCAGCGACGGCGCCCAATCCGGCGCTCCTTTAAATCAGTCTCTGTAAGTGTCTGAACCCCCTAGGTTGGGCAGGAGCCGCTTGCGGGTAGCCCCGGTCCGATCCAGTTTGGGATTCAGACGTCGGACGTGCTCCTCGAAATTCCACCGGCTGTCGAGGACGAGTCCTAGGTACTTCATCGTCGACTAGACGCAGTGGACGCAGCTCGACAGTGGAATACAAGTAATAATAACGGTTATTACGTTAATTAATTATTAAAAATATCATTATTATCAAAAATTTCCAATTATTCACAAATTCTGTTAAATATATTTGTAGGTAAGGCTAATAGATAAGTCATCGGTTAAGAAAATATTAAGTTTACTTTTATAACATTACGCCCATATATGCGCACACAGAAACGGATTGGTAATCAAAACGCGATTAAACTGCGGGGGATTAGTAATAATATAATTTGATTTCTGCAAGTATCAAGACTTTTTCTCACAACACCGTTTAAGACGGGTACGCGTCAAGTTCACGGGCGGGTGCGAAGGCTCTCGGTGTCTACGAGTAACGACTACAGGCGGCCGTAACCCTCTGACGTTTGACACATAATATAGCTTCTACAACCTTCGTTTTTGTTTACCCTAAACCTAAAAAGGGGCAACTGAATTGTACTTATCATCGTGAATACTTTTTTGTTATAAAAGATGCGGTTTATTTGTTGTGGTATTGAAGTGTAGACCATGTTCCTCTTCCACTCTTGCGTTCTCTGCCACAAAACTCGCAGGCATGTCGTTAAAATGACAAAGTATAGGGTTAACAAAATTTAATTTTACTTTTGACTCAAATCCAATCCAGTTACGAAAATGTGAAACAAATAGACCATACATTTGTAATTAACATAAATCACATTATGCTTTAAGAAAATGAAAACTAAGCTCTTTTAGACTACTTTCGTGATAATATGGCACTTCAGGTTCGTAGAAAGGGATTACATGCATAGGTAAGAGACAGAGACGATGACTTACAAATTGGCTTGTTGCATATTAGCTTAAAGGTGTCGTAAGATTCGTCTTGGTTTTAAGAGTGACACTCGGTCATTCTAAAAAATAAAAAAAAAATATGTAAAATAAATATTCTTCTAAAATAAAAAATATATATGAAAATGACGATTTTAGCGCCAAATGATATGTGTTTTTATGCAGTTGATGTCGTCAAATCTATTATCGAACTAAATTAAATTACCTACTGCATCAGACTGCTTAAAGTGTTTCGATTTTTTTTTTTGCATTCGGGTTTTTTCATATTAGCAACTAAGTGACTTACATCATATTGAGTTAGCGTTAGTGCCATAGTAAAAGTTGTTCATACACAAGAGGACACAATATTAATAATATATTTTATTATTTATTTGTTTAATCTTCATACAACAAAAGTACAAAGGCGCAGTTAATGCTTTAGGCATTCTATACCAGTTAACCTAGGGTGGTAGAGAGACATTATGGTAGGTGCATAAAAAGAAGATTCTATGTTATTTAGAAAACAAAGGCAATAAGTATACAAATATGTAGTTAAAATATACATACAATTAAAATGCATTTCGGAAAGACTATCCAAAATTAACCTATATTGGTTTTCACCCTCATACGGTATTGTTGTTTTGCACGAAATTTCATGTATTTTCTTCGCTCTTCCCCTTTATGGAAACAGCCACATCTCTTGAACAAAATTGATCAGACCATTCGGTATACTCTGACTTCCATCTTAAATGTGGCCCTGAATGACCGAGCGTGGCTGTGGAAGTTATATGTGAACCGTCTGGGGTTGAACTACTAGGGCCATGGGGTCCGAGCGCTCATCGAGTTGTTCGTGATATCAGCAAACAACTGGTCGACTCTTCACGTAACCAGAGGGTAGGGATTTTCTTCAGACAACGAATCAGCATTGCTATCCAACGTGGCAATGCTGCCAGTGTTCTGGGCACTTTTCCCATTGAAATCGATGTGGATAAATTTTTTGATGCCCAATAATTTCTTTTTCTACCCGTTTGTATATATTATTATTTTAGTTTGTATATATTGTAGTTTGTAAGGTTATTAATTAAATAAATCTATCAATGTGAATGTGACATACTTTAAAAAATAATTATACTTTAATTTAATAACTACCAGTACTTTCATTTAATAACTACCAGTAAGGGAAATAAGTTTTTGACACGATGCTGCTATTAGTGTAGAAAATAATTCCACAACTCGACTTTCGGCCTTCCCGATATTGAGAAGAAGTGTATTCCACAGAAGGTTGAACCGATAGAAGGAACGATTAACAAAATCAGAAGTATGAGAAGACAGAGCAGTAGAAGATTGTTAGAAGAACGCAGATTCCTAGCGTGTAAAGAACACAGATTTTGAAAGTGAATAATAAGATAAGGATAAGTTGGAGGCGTGGGAGACTTGAGCATAGAGAAAGGTGTCAAAGCACGTGAACTTCTTGTCTGGCAAAAAGGAAATTAATTTAGCTTAGACACGTGATCATATTTCCACAGGGGATACATTTGTTAAGGAGTCCATCAAGCTTATCCTGCAAGACCGTATTCAGGTTAAAGTAACACACGGCACCATAGTCAATAATAGGGAAAATTATAATCTAGACAAGCATTATCTTCATCTTTGCAGTAAAAAGTTCCTCAAACGATACAGAAAGACAGTAAAGTCCCGTTGAATTTTTGACAGATGTATTATGTACAGACGTATAAATAAAAACTTCTAAACCAATTAAAGACAAAGTTCAAAAAGACAGGCTCGCAATAGCAAAAAGCAAACGCGTGTGGAAAAGTGGACTTTTGCCTAACTGTGAAGTATATTGGGCTAGTTAGATTAGTTCAAAGCAAACTTCCTCTAATTTTTAGCTTTAAGTAATCAAATAATGTAGTTAGTACATGATGAGAGGCATTCAACACCTACTCGGTATTAGTTGGCGATTAACGGAGCGACCTCGGTGCGCCAATTATCACGCTAATTAAATTTACGCTGTGATATGACTAATTTACTTCATAACAACAGCTCTTGACTCCACTAGATCTATGGCCTAAAAGCGCGCTTTCTAATGATTTAGCGATGGTTCCATAGTCGAAATTATTCGTAGGTATTCTATACTCCTCGCCGAAGACGCCCCGGACGGAGTCGCGGGGCGATTCCTGATCATCATAAGCTTAAAATAAGCATAATAAGCTTGTGGACGGCGAGCAATGGGTAGCTCGCCGTCCGGTATAGATCGAACCCGGGTCGAAGGCACGCCTCAAAGAGATATAGACAAGATTGCCGGGGCCAGTTACATACTACTTTCTGACACAAGATGTTTTTTATTGCTTTTTCAGTTGCATGACAAAATGACGAATGTAGGTAACGTCACTCCACACATGCTATATCAATAATATTTATCGTAAAACTGGACCTTTGATATCGTTAATTTGTATTCATTAGAGGAAGATTAAAAGTGGCGCCAGTGACTGAAAAGTTGAAGGGGAATCGTTTTGTATATTCATGTCAAAAAGAGGGATGAAACAGATGTTACTAAAACAGTTATGAGTATACATGTAGATAGGTGGAGAGGGAGAGACAGGTCAAAAAAAAGATGGGTGGATTGTGTGAAGAGTGATATGAAAGAAAAGGAAGTTAGAGATAGCATGACGTATGGCTGGACAGAATGGAATAAAGAAACATGTTACGCCAATTATACTTCTCACACAATCCATCGATTTTTTCTTTGGCCTCCCTCTTCCTCTCCATCTATCCACATGTAAGTATACTCATAACTAGGGAGGGATGAAACGCATGTTACTAAAAGTAAGTAGACATGCATTTCATCCCTCCCCTTTACATGGCCATACCAAGACAAACATTTTTTCAAGCAATTTAAACTTTTGGAGGTAAGCGGAACAGAGCGTAAAGTCCCGCAAACCTACGTTGAAAAGGGAGGATCCTCCGGCCAGACGGGTGTTATGTCTGGTGGGCAACTTTCCGATACATCATTTCGGGCTGTTCTATATGTTCTAATCGCGCATACATACATAATCAGCCTTTTAATGTTCCCACTGTTGGGACTCAGGCCTCTTCTCTCTAGGAGAAGGAATGGGCCGTAATCCACCACGCGGGCCCAGTGCGGATTGGTGAATGTCACATGTCTTCTAATTTTTGGTTCTAGGAGGTGCCGGTTTCCTCACGATGTTTTCCTTCACCGTTTTGAGAGCAGTGGTGATGAAATAAATTACACAAAGTAATGCACCTGGTTGGGTTTGAACACGCGAACTACAACTCATAAGTCGGAGCCGTTACCACTCGGCCACCACTGCTCTCTAATTGCGCGCAGAACTTTAATTGCGTAATGCAGGATTAGTTCTTATGTGACGCCATAGATGTCGCTACATCACTCCCTTCCGGAGATCGGAGATCGATGGTTCTTGATGCTTCTTGATACGTGCCAGGCCAGTGGTAGGTTGGTTCCAGTGGGTTAGAACCGAATGCCACATAGTTCTCGGTGAGTTGGAACTGTCTGCGGTGATGTCCCAGTGAGTCGGGATGATGCCACAGTGAGTCGGAGCGGTGCCGTGTGACGTAGGGCTTGACTGCTGGCGTCGACCAGGACTTTTAAAAAGGAATTTTTATAACTGGCATAGTTTGCAATATTAGTAATATTAGTGGGACCGTGGGGGTCACCACATGTACTACGCCCCTACGAATAGAAATGCTGAGGATAGGCTTTTAAGGTTTAAGTGTAACCTGCCTATACCTAACCAAGGTGTCTCTTTAGGAGCGAACCTAAGTCATGACAAACGATAAGCAAAATTAAAAATCTATTTACAAAACTACTATGCGCTAACTTTGCGCTCACCATTCCACCTTGTCATGTTTAGACCCCACTTTGACAAAACCTCCAAAAAAGCCACAGTGCTGCACCCTTATTGTTATAATTGACATCTACGTAGAAGGGATCTAACAAGATATGAACTCTTACGGTTATAATTTTAACCTCATCGGACGCTCATTGTGTCAGAGAAGAAAAAGACAGAACTGTGCAAGTTTTTATCATTGCTAAAATTTGAATACGCTCCAGTGACAAAACTTAAAAAAAAAATTAAGTTTAATATAATCTATCAGTCCATATTGACTGAACTGTGGGACTTCAATTATCAGCTAAACTAATGGTGTCAACCCTTTGCGAAGGCTATTCCTTTTTTGCTAAGTCGGTATCAGCATTGATTGATACACCAATACGGGACCCTCACTAGTAGGACCACAGTTTCCTAAAATAATTTGACTACTGCAAATTAAAACGTCTACTGGCGCTAATTCACCTATTGTGATAGGTGAGACGCAAATGAAAGGCTTCTGGTTGAATTATACTGTTATTATAAATTGTATGAAGCACTTTCTAATACATTCCTATATAAAAATAATGTCTCGACTTTTGTATGACGTCTTCCTATCTATCGTTTGAACATCCATCAATCCTAAACTTTTTAAAACATAAGCCTTAAAAGTATAACGAGCCAGTTTGCAATATTATTAATACATATTAGTGTGACCATGGAGATAGCGACAGTAGCATATTTATCTGTGCATAAGTAGATACCAATTCCGATGCGGTATCAATATATTATCGATTGCCATAATATTTTTTACGATTTGGACTACTGATTTCTTAAAAAAAACCTAAATTGCAGTGCTTAAATTGTGATTGTGACTTAATTGACTAATTGGGATATATACCTAAGTGTACGTGTGCATTTTCCAGTTATATTTACATAAGTTGTATAATTAAAAAAATGATTATAAAATGCATTGAATGGAATAATAATAAAAAAAAATTCTTCATTTGAAATTCATTTTAGTGGCCCAGGAAGTGTGTGACGTGGCAATGATGACGCCACGTTGTACGTTGATTCTAATTGGCGTCGGTGTTCGATGGCGTCGGTCCATGAGTCGATTTGACGTTTCCCTAGTGCTAACGAACGCGTTCACAAGTACGTTGTTTACAGGCTTTAGGTCGAATTACGACAAATTATTTCTATTTTTACGGAGGCTTTTTTATTTGAGAGTTCTGCCGAGTATGTAGACTTTCAAAAGTTTGTAACTTGGTAAAATCTATATGGCAATATTATGGGTTAATATTCCGATACAAGTGTTGTTATTACCCAAATATACTGTTTTTACACCACCTGCTCGATAATGCCCTTTTATATCATACAAGTCTCACTAAAGCATGTTATTCTGTCCCTAGGGATCTAATGTAGTATGGGAGTTCCCTAGGAAATAACCAAAAAAACAAAGCAAGTGTGGGTCGGACTCGCGTACTGAGGGTTCCGTACAAACTTACCAATGCAAATAGTTTAATTCCCGAATGGAGTTTCGAAGATTTTTCCGAGTCCCAAAAAAAGTTTTTTGTGACGTAACAACAAATTTACTGTTTTCAGATTTATTCTTATACCCATGCTTATCTTATCTCTTATCTGATCTTTCTTTATGCCAAATTTCAGGATTCTGGGTCAACGGGAAGTACCCTACGAATTATAAAAGATAATAAAATATGGCGTTTCTGAAAAAAAAAATATGAAAGAGTGGAATCGTTACAGAAAATTAAAACAATAGTTCAATTTAGTAGTGAATTTTGTTTGTTTTGAAATCTCAAAACATGTCGAGTGATAGTCACTTGTAAACAATATGATTTGGAATTTTTGGGATTTGATACATGTGGAATCCTGGAGGAGCGATGGCCTGATAATACCTCCTTAATTTGATGATTACCATTACACAGTGCTCACGATATTTTAAAATAGCAGATTCTGGACTAATTGTGTTCCATTGGTGTAATTGCTGCAAGGCATTCCGATGTATGGATAAATAAATAAATATTTGTCTAATATGTGTCATTATATTAAGAGTTATGACTTTACATGTGGATGGATGGAGAGGAAGAGGGAGACCAAAGAAAAGATGGATGGATTGTGTGAAGAGTGATATGAAAGAAAAGGAAGTTAGTGATAGCATGACGAGTAACAGGGCAGAGTGGAAGAAAAAAACGTGTTGCGCCGACCCCAAATAATACGGGATAAGGGCAGGAAGATGATGATGTGTCATTATATTGGCCATTCATTATCACACAGAAGGTGTCAAAAGTAGAGAATCAAACACGGGGATAGATGACTTTCTCTTGGGCGTCTTGAACTCCTCACTGCACTCAGGTTTCTATATTTACTCCCTCGCAGTGCTCAGGAGTTAATTATATAAATCCTTCACTGCGTTTGCAACCTACCCATTGCTCGCCGTCCGCAATTATAAAATTATATAATTAAAACTATAACAAAGTCAATTAAAGAGGCCGGAATTAATTAATCAAAGTAATCCGGCTGCGGATAAAGATAATGTCAAAATAAGAGGATTATATTTTAGTTGGTTTTTACAATAAGATAATAATGCAGTCTCAATTGAATATATTTATCTAACTAAAACTTTGTAGTATTACAAAAAAAAAAAACCCAAAAAAGTCTGGGCACGCCACAATAATGGCGGTAATTCTTATCTTAGAGGCGTGGTTGGAAAGACGTCACGGCGTCCTCACCGTTCCCATGACGCAGGTTCTCACCAAACACGGAAAAGTTCGGGAAGTTCCTGCACCGGATTCGTGCGGAAGCGACGCCCGGGTGTCGCCACTGTGTGGACCGCTCGGAGGACAAGGTGGAGCACACCGTGGAGTGTGCCCCGCTTGGGCAGAGGAACACCGTGTCCTCGTGGGGGCGATCGGCGGCGCCAGGCCTTGGTACAGGCCATGGTCCGGAGCGAGGAGGAGTGGTAGGCGGTGTCCTCCTTCTGTGAAGCAGTAATGCTAGCAAAGGAGGCGGCAGATCGCGTGAGGCAACGGTCCTCACGCCCCAACCGCCGCCGGGATTCAGATCCCAATTTCCGGCTACCGTAGGCGCAGGCTTGCGGACGGCGAGCATTGGGTAGCTCGCCGTCCGACCGTCCGGTAACCACCCGGACCGAGCCCAAGTCGTCGACGACGCCTACTGTTCCACGCGCGCCTCAGGGAGATGTCAGCAAATCGTAGGGGCCCAGCAGGGTCGAAGCTTACTGGAGCCATGGATAGTGTGAAAGTGAAACCCGGGGCCCTGAGACGAAAGTAAAGAAGGAACAGGAGTGGGTTTTTAGTCAGTAAAAGTCTGATACTATCTCCCGCTCCGCCCAAGAGCGATATTTGCCATTAGATGATTTTTCCACTTTAAAAATAAAACCCAAAAAAGGCAAGGAAGATATTTATAAATTACTTTTGTCACAGGACTGAAAGTTTTTCGCAGATAACTTAAATGCGTCGTTTCAATTAAACTATTATTGAAAAAGGAACGACTAGATAATAGATTAGATAGGCAACACGAATAGAATAGAATAGTATTTATTCGACTCAAGTCTATTTATTTTTTGCAAACAGAAACGATTTTTAGCAATTTTTTTTAGCTACAACTACTTCTCGACCACAAATAGATACACGAACTGGCACGCTTTGAATACACAAACCGCTACACTACTAATACACGATCGTAAACAACGTTTCACTGTAAGCTCTCCGCTCTAGCTGACTAATATTTTTTTTTTATTATTGATAGGCTTGGTCTCAGCACTATGAAGCACGCTTGCCTAGAAGCAACGTATTCACTCTTGACTTAAACACCCCTTTTTATGAGTTGGGAATCCAACCAATGACTTTTCCCGCTCTAGAGTTAAGCGAGAGGGCGTGTCAGGCTTTTACTAAAACCACACACGTGTTTTCCTTCAGTTGCCTTTTTGCGTTTCAGGGTCACGGTAACTCTTTCGAACATTTCCTTAGCCCTGTTAGACATTGGTCCTACTAGGTCCCTTCAGTTTTGCTGATATCTCTTTGAAGATTTGATCGTGCGTGGAACAGAATGCACCGTCGAATCCGCTCGTTCCACTACGCTCCCTTAAACCAGTCCCCCAGAGGACTACACAGCACTCAATGTTCCACTACGATCCCCTACGTTGGGGATTCTTTAAGAACTGAAAAGTGCTATTGCTATATAGACCCTTGTAAATAAAAAGTCACCCACAAAATAACAACTATGACTGCGACGTTAAAAATCTGTCTTCAGACGGGATAACATTGACGTAAATTAATTTTTCTAAAATAATTTTGATGATGCAAAAAAAAAAAACAAAATCCTTCAAGAATTTAGCTGAATTGACCTTGTGCAGCGTCTCGGTGGCGTAGTTAGAATCGTTTTTATTTAGATTGTGAACTTATTTGACATTTGAAAAATCAGCCATAATGTAGTGTGTAATGTAATGTAGACTTACAAACTTTTCTTTTTAATAGTTATTTTTTATTTATCATCTAACCAGTAACGATGCCCCGAGCGTCACCTGCTGCAGCGGCTGGGGCGTGAAGATGTCCTTTTCTTCACGGTTTCAGCCACCGCCTAGCATTACAACTTTGCAGAAGGAGTTGAACGCTTCCCTTTCGCTCAAGGCCATGGCTTAATTCAGGGCCAGACACGATGGGACGCCGTCACCAATCGCCTCTAGTATAGGTGAATTCCTGCGCATCAATATTCCCATCATGCAAGCGCTCGAAACAAGTCCTCAGCTCTGATTGAATGATACAACCAACTTTTTAAGTTACTACAATTCAATAACTAATACCTCTTATAAATATAGAACAAACCGAATTAACAATGCAATTACTTTTAGAATTAAAACCGTTTTTTCCGACGTGGACAAGGTCGGTCTTAATTAATTATTTTAAACGATGAAATTCTTAGAATCTAAGTAAGTAATCATGTTTTCAAAGAAACACATATTTTAGTAAAAATAATATTGTTTTATTGATGAATTGTTTTCAAGATACTGTTTCATGGTATAATAATCTGTTGTCTAGTTTACAGCTGACCGTTGATCCAGCTCAGGAAGGACGTGACCCTGGCGAAAGCAGCGGGAGATCCAACCTGGCAACCGCGGGCAGATCCGAAGGAAGTGACACCAATCTGTTATGAAAGTTTTAAAAATTAATACCAGATAAAGCTACAAGATTAAGTTTGCTATAGGTAAACCATACAGATCAAACAAACCACGAGATTTTTGAATCAATCATGGAAAATAAATTTAAAAAATACGTACCAAAATAGGCCTGCCGCCCCTGTTGACAGTAAGAGGACCACCAGAGTCACCCTGGCATGTGCTCCTGCCACCAGCACCGCTCGTGCAAATGTTGGAATCTTGGAGGATGAGTGGGAAGGAAGATCTGCACACCGCGTTACTAATCACGGGCAAGGTGACATGACTCAGACCCTGGTTGCTGGCGATACTGCCACCTGTAAACATACATTGAATTTAGAAATTGATCTCGTAAACAAAGTAAAAATTACAGATACGAGACGCGATCTGAAGAATTCCATACCATCACGCGTGAGACCGAAGCCTGATGCGATGGCGTTTTCCCCGTTGAAGTTCTCGTTGACCTGGCTACCAGATGGTAGAGCGATGACGTTGATGTTGTCTGTTGGTACACAGATGATTTAATTTTAAGTAATTCTTCAATGATATGCGTTATCAATATATTTAAAACATAGAAAGTAATCTTTGAAACTAGAAAAATAAAGATCTAGATGCATGACTGATGGCGATTATTGATTAATTAATTCATTATTATCATTGTGGATTTTTTTTTAACATTTTACTATTAGATTTAATTTAACTAATTGACGATTGTAATTTAGGTTACATTTTAATTAAAGAATACCAAATATTTTAATGTTTTTTTTTTAAATTATCATAGGAATAAGTATCACTATTTTTCTCAGGAGCCTGGGGTCCTCGACCTTTGGGAGGCATATGAGAAGCCAAAGCCTACTTCCAGAGGCCCCTTAGAAAAATGTAGTACCAACCGACGACTATTCTTGTACGCGCCATGCTAGTAGTATGCTCAAGAACGACCCACAGTCGTTGGGAAACTATTGTGACATATGAAAAACAAAAAAATTGAGCTATGCCATTAGGCTAATTGGACTGGTAACATAGAACTATGTTAAGACTGTGGCCCTTGCCGGAACAATGCTATTAATATACATCGATAAAAAATATTATTATTTACTTACTCGAGAGGCCAACGTTTGAGTTTAATCTGATCATAGCAACATCGTTACGGATCAGACTAGGGTTCCAGCTACCGTGCATAATAACATTGGAGGTAGTCACCCTGGTGCCACCACTGAACAAACGGTTTGAACCAAGGACAACAGTAAAGCTAGTGGCGCGGTTTTGCCCATCCCACCAGCAGTGAGCAGCAGTAATTACGCGGTTTGCTCTGAGAAGGGAGCCTCCGCAGACACCCTGACCACCACCGAACTGCGCGAGAAGCCCGGCCTGCAAATAATTACCGAAATGATTATAAAAATATTACTATAATATAATATTACTAGTTTGACACTATAATTGTGGATAATGAAACTGATAAATTACCTGGTAAGGGAACTGGCCGACATTTGAGGGGGAACCGCCGACGATTCTGGAATTGGCCTCTTCCTGCTCCTCAGCCAGACGGATTCTTTCAGCAGCTGCAACACCATGCTTAGACAAGTATCCGTAAGCAGTGATGTCTTCTAGATCGATGACATCCTCAAGGTCGATGTATTTAGCGGAGGCGACCGCCGTCAGAGCCAATAGTGCCAGTGCCAAGAACTTCATGTTGCCAAGGTAGATAGAACATGAAATAATTAACAAGAAACTGTGTCCCACGCGTTTTTATACTAAAGTATAAGATAAGGTGCAGTTAGTATGATAAGTTTGGTTTTATCAAACGCAACTGTTTATTAAAATCTAAAGGATGATTAGATGGAATTTATAAATAAATAAAAAATAGTGACGTAATATTTAAATATATTTTAAAATACATTAAGTACCTACAATTGTTGCTAGTAAAAGATATATATTTTTTTTTATTTGTATCATTAAGGTTACAATGTACCTAATTTAATTTCAATTAATTACTCAATCCAATCATTTAATTTATTTTTTTATTTTTATACTTTTTTTTTCCAATCTGTTTTTATTTTTGTTTTTAGTTTTAGGTTATACCTAATTAATTTATTTATTTGTATTAATATTTACACAATTATAAAATGTGTTTTTATTCTTTTGGAGACACAAATTTCAAAGATACAGGTATCTGCCTAGTTTTCTCATGGCGGTATAACGAACTTTGAGGAATGGCTGGAGAGGAGTCACGGCGTCCTCACTTTCCACATAAAGCAAGACACACTCACTGGACATTGCAAGTTCGGAAGGTTCCTTTTTGGATTCAGGGGGAAAAAATGCCCGGATTCATCACCATTGTACAGACCACCCGGACGACACGATATAGGGTTACCTCTCTATCTCTATATATGGTGGAAGTGTACCCCATTTCGGTGGAGCACCGCCATGTCCTCGTGAAGGTGATGAATGGCGGTGATCTCTCGCACCAGGCCCTGGTTCAGGCTATGGTCCGAAGCATGAGGGGAATGGAATGCAGTCTTGCGGTCTTGTCTTGTTACGTTTGTTAAGGGTGGATGTAAATTTTGATCCTTTAAGTATTTGAATCACGCGGTCTCCTTGCCCACTGTAAGGATATATGTCGATAGACTGATACGTCAGAGAACTGGCGGCAAAAACCTTAGACCAAGTTTTTCAGCGAATTCAAAAAAGCCACTTAAGACTACAGGAACAGAAGGTGTTATCAACTCATAAATATATAGACGAAGGAATCGAGTACCTTGAAAAAAGCGAAGAAAGGCTACAACATATGCAAAAAGTCTATGAACCACGACTTTTAGATGAAGAAGTAGACATGTGGACGGAGTCAGTAGCCCAAAACTGTTTATACAGTTATTCCGAATGTCGCAGATAACTAAGAAAATATGTCAGGCTAAGGAATCCGTTAGGGTCGCCGCACACAGGCCACAACCACAAAATACCGCCACCAGCATATTTCCTGTAGGATTTTTAGATTTGCCGCACACGGTTGACGCCGGTGGTCGCCACACGCTTCGAATCGCCGCTGCTCGCTTCTTGTGGCTCGTACTGGACACTTAACGCCAATACAAGATGCCGTTATACGTCACTCGCGCATTTAAACCTTCTTCGTCAGAGCCCATTATGATACTTCGCGTATGGGTTAAAAAAAAGTAGCAGCCACCGTCCACGAGGGGCTTGTGGCCGCTTCTAGCTTCTCGTGGTGGCGGCGTTTCAGGCTGTGGCATATGGCCTATGTGCGGTGACACTTATTCAAAATAAGTCGATCTGGCATTTACAAATACTATTCTGCTCCATTTATTGCAAATGCAGTACTTGCAAAATGGCGCGGTTCGGAAATAAACGCAGTAAACATGTATTTTGATATCTAAACAACAAATCTTAGTTATATAATCTTAAAAGTGTACCAAAAGAATGAGAAAAAATTATTTTTATGTATACATTAGCCCCTTGAAATGTCATTTTTGCAAAAAAGTGAAACTCCCAAAAATGTTGATTACTGCATTTACAATTAGCAGGGCAGTATTACAAACTTCACAAAAACAATTGCTAGAAATTGAAGAAACTCACACCGGACTAAAGTTGTCAAAAAATAAAAGGCCCGTTTTGACGTTTGTCACCGCGACGTAACTAGTGAAGTAACCATACTACTCGGTATTCGATACTCACGATAAATTGATTCAAGTTTGTATGAGTATTTGATCGATTTGATTACGTATTGTAAAGTGCATTATAAAAATTTAACTTAAACTTTAATATTGTCAGTATTTTGAAATGATACAATGGTACGAAAGGTCAATTTATTTTTAATTTAATATTTTTAGTTACAATAACATTCACTCAATCACAAAAAAAAAAAACGCAAGAGTGATTGAATCTTCATTCAATCATTTTCTTCGGATGATGAGCCATAATCGTCAGTTGAGCTGACGTCACCTGTAAATATAATTATTTCATTTTCAATTCTATTAACAATATTAACGTCTCTGTCAATATCTTCCTTTATTATTTTTCGAGTTTGTTTTTCTACCACTTTTTTCTTACTGGAGAATGCCGGCTTTATATTGTGGCGAGCTGCGTATCCATTGACTTGAGCGTAGATCAACTCAATAGCATTGTACTGACAATGGTACGGTAGTGTTCTTATCAATTTATGTTCATGCTAAAGTGCCAATTGATCAATTTCATATTTTAGTTTCGCAGGTTTATTTTCTTTTACCAGTTCCAACAATTCAGCTTTTAACAATTTCATGTCAGCTTCAATGCCTTGTCTTTGTAGCCATGCCACTAAATTTAGCATTTTGTTTGCTTGAGTAGGTGCTTTATCTATTTGAATTAAATGATAAGATACATTGTCCATAATGATTATGTACCGTTCGGGGAGGTTTGTTACCAAGTTAGTATACCACTCTGTGTATTTATTTGAGTCCATTTCTTTGTGATATTATTTTGTACTTTTAGACTCGAATATGAGTAAGGTATTAGTCTCAAAATTTCCCCCGGCTGATCCGGCGTGGTAGATTATTAGGCGTTTACTTATTACCATTGGCACTTTTGAGCAAGATGCCTTGATATTGTCCGTCGATTGATTCGAGATCAGTCAAGTCTCATCGATAAATATGAGATTGTTTGTGATTTTGTTCATCAGCCTCAAAAATGAAATTCTGCAGAATTAAATCATATCTTTCGATCATAATTTTCATCTTATCGGTTTTCTTGTATTTGAATCAAATTTGCTTCATAACTGTTATTAAGGACGTAGAACTACTAAACAGGCCACACTCTTGTAGCAATCAGTACTCACAGTTGGGTATTCAATTCTTGTGTAATAACCATATACGTGGATTTGAATATCGTCTGCGTCAAATTATCCAGGGTTGTTTGTTTCTTTTACTATTTTTATTTATTTTTGTAATGTATTTTGATTCCTCGTAACATTTATGAAATTGATTTTTAATGAAGTCGTAAATTGTATTTGGGCATTCTGTATCGTTTATTTCACTCCAGTTTATGTTATTCAGTAATGATTTAACTTTAGTATTATCAATTTGCTGAGTAATTTTTGTAACAGCCTGTATTGGTTTTTGGTCAAAGTCCACGCACGATAGTATTACCATGCGGTGATCTGCCATTACAGTTCCGAGTGCGGCCGAGTACAGCTCTAACGAGCTAACACATTTCAACTCTGTATTTTGCTATACCCACCTATGTCTGTATGATGCGATGCAAGCGCATCAAGCATGACAGCATCAAGCACCCCCGCCCAATTCCCGCTCTTCTCCGCTAATTGTACTATCGCTTGTTTCACATAGACTTCGTCATATTTAAAACTGAACGTTCTATTAGAGTTAAATATTTTTATTTTTGTTTGAAAATTTTTGAACTAAAATATGATTATTGTTTTTTAAATCATAGAATAAAAGTTGTTGTTTATTATAATAGTACCGTATTCCTGAAAGGTTGCCAGTGTTTTAAAAATAATAGATTGCTGTATTATTGTATCGCATTTACCGTGTTTTGTCTGTAATATTATCGGATTACATTTGCAACCAGAGGTGACCATTGACTAATATACCTATACACTTTAGTCCCTCCTATTTCATTATCCTCGTATATTCTAAATACATACTTTGTCTTCAGTATATTTATTTGTGTAGGTGTTTTTACTTTAATTTGGGGTCACTTTTCCCTCGTACCGCACTGAGGCTAGAAACTTTTAGTTTTTTAAACGTTATGGGGTCTATTAAGCCCCTTCCCATCATAATGATAGTTTTTAACGAGGTTTTAAATACCCCATACCGTAGAAATGGAAATAATACAAAATGAGTGCCGATGTATACGTATTAATACGTATACAGTTTTGCAGAACTTTAGGAAACGAACGTCAGTCACGATATTCTTCTATCTATCTTTTCCCATCTTATGGTTTCGTCTGAGGCGTTGGAATGGTTCTTTTTTTATCTTCGGAGACGTCAGCAGTCGGTTCGCATTGACGAGAATTCGTGAAGTTGGCGTGATTTAGATTCTGGTGTTCCACAAGGCATTCTTTCTCCGTTGCTATTCTCCATCTTCATAAATTTTATAACTCACTGTCTTCGGTGTTCGTATCATCTTTATGCCGACGATCTTCAATTATATACAACTGCGCGGTTAGAGGGTTTGTCAGATGCTATAGAGGATGTAAACCGAGATTTGGACGCTGTCAGATATTAGTCTGATAGATCGGGGGTGTCTGTAAACCCCTAAAAGTGTCAGGCCATTATTATTGGAAGCTCGTGCATGAAGGGTAAAGTAGTGGTTAATTCTCTTTCTCCAATTATTTTTAATGGTGACGACATTCCCATCAGTCCTAGCGTAAAGGATCTTGGTTTGCATCTTGACTCGACCCTTGGCTGACAAAGTCAGGTTTCCAGTGTCTGCTAAAGAGTAAACGGGACTTTGCGGTGTCTGTATCGACTAAGGAACTTTTTGCCTGCGAAGACAAAAACTATGCTTGTGCAAACTTTAAATTTCTCTATAATTGACTATGGTGACTAAATAAAATTGACAGGCTCCTCAATAACTGCATCCGGTTCATATATAATTTGAGAAAGTATGACCATATTTCGAGCTACAGATCTGAGCACAAATGGATGCCAATTCGCCAGAGAAGGAGTCTATGCGCTCTGACTAGTCTTTACTCTCTGCTCAACTCTCCCACCCCTTCTTCTTATCTTATATCACACTTTAAATATTTATGTTTTTCTTATGCTAAGAATCTGCGTTCTTCTAACACTTTTCTACTGCTTTGTCCTTCTCATACTTCTGAATTTGTTCATTCTTCCTTTTATATACAGTCCATACTTCTGTGGAATGCGCTTCTTCTCGAGATCAGGACGGCCGCCAGTCTGTATGCATTTCAGCGGATGTCGCGAAATTATTTTCTGCACAAATAGTGAAGTCGTCTCAATAACCCCTTTTTTATACTTTATATAAACATATATATGTATATATTTTATTAAATTATATATGTATGTTTATTTTGTATGTATACTTACTTTTGATCCCTTATTTTCTTAATATTATTTTATTGAATAAACTACTTATTGAATAAATTATTATTAATAATCTTTTATATTTTTATGCACCTGGCATATTTTCTCTTCACCAGCCTAGGTTGACTGATAGAGAATGCCTTAGGCATTGAGTGTACTTTAATACGTTGTACTTTTGTGTTGCATGAAGTTTTTATAAATAAATAAATGTTGGTCGAGGCTTTTGGCTTTTAAGTTTTTGGCCGTCACGACTATCGGCAAAATGAGTACCGTACCCACTCCCGCATGTCAACAACCTCGCAAACCAAGTCATGATACTTTGTTTGTTCATCTTTCACGAGATTCTTGTCATGGGGGACCGCAGTATCATCGCGATACTGTAGTGATCTAGTCGATCTAACACCACTATATCAGGTTTCTTATTATTACTATTAACTTTTACAATACATTACGTCACAATTCTTGAGACTACCCTCACAGCCAATACACCACACCATCTATACATATAGAATGCAATACAAAAACATTTTAATCTAATATAAAACACTCCAATTAAACTAACAATAATACTTAAATAATTTAATTTTAAATTAATTTCCTGTAAAAAAATTAATAAACGTAATAAACCATATCCCCCAAGTATTGAGTTTTGAGCTAATGCCAGATCGCAACACAAGGCACCATCTGTCTTTAATTTTCAGCTGCAGCCCACGATGTCATACGCTCGAAAATGTAAACCAACATATGAAAAATAAAAGATTATGTGCCCATTGATAACAATTAATAAATGTAATATTAGCTCAGAGAGCTGGGCTTTTCTTCGGTCAACGAAACAGCATTGCTTTCCAACGTAACAATGCTGCCAGCGTTCTGGGCACTTTTCCCATTGACATTGATGTGGATGAATTTTATGATGCCAAATAAGTTCATTTTTACCGTTTGTAAAAAATTTTATTTTTAGTTTGCACCTTTTAAGTTATAATATTTATTAGTTTAGAAATTTATAAATAGTTGCATAATTATGAACAAAGCTATATAATTGTAAATAATTAAATGTTTGAAGTTCATTTAATAAATGTAATTCAATATGTTGAATCACGTCATTAAAACGGAGGCGGGTCACTGCTTTAAAATAACAATTAAAAAAAAAACAAAAGAAAAGAAAATACCATATTAAAAAGTTGCTAAAATGTAAAGAATTAATAAAATTGAAAAACAATGATATTTATTATCCATCCGGGTACCATCCAGGTGATGACATATGGTACTGACACATGGTTGCTTACAAATGGGCCTCATCAGAAGTTTACAGTCACTCAAAGGGCAATGGAAAGGGCTATGCTCGGAGTTTTCTTGCGTAATCGCATAAAGAATGAAGATATCCGCAGGAGAACCAAGGTCACCGATATATACCAAAGAATCGCCAAACTAAAGTGGCAGTGGGCAGAGCACATTGCTCGTAGAACGGATGGTCGATGGGGCCGAAAGGTTCTAGAGTGGCGACCGCGCATCGGAAAACGCAGCGTCGGAAGCCCTCCCAGTCGTGGGAGTGCGGTGGATGCGAGACGCACAGGATCGGTCGATGTAGTGTCGCTTGGGGGGGGGGGGGGGGAATATGTCCATTTCAGCCGAAAGACGTCCACTGTTGGACATTTCCCTTGGTCACGTCATCACGCGTGAAAGGCTGGACAAACTTTCGCTAATATTTTTCAATACACTTCCTCGAACCGAACTCGAACCTCGAAACTGACTGATCGCACTATAATTAGATTCAACATATAATGCATCCTCGTATTTTTATGGCTTACAACAACAAGGGTTCTATTTTTTCTGATTTTGTCACGGATAACAATAAACAACTATTCGATTCTCTATATGCGGCAGTGTATTTTTTTTTTTTCAAAGAAAGGTATCACATGTTTTTAAGGCCTTAATATTTAATAAAAAAATTAATAATTGTGTTTATGAACAGAATATAATAAACATGATTACAATAATTTGGTTTTACCAAAAAAATTATTAACTAATTTATCTGTCTTCTAAATTCCGAAATATTTTAATTTCTTATCTTTAATATTAAGATGTATAACAGCTTCATACCTTTGCTTTTCTGTCAACCTGCGAAGGTTAAACACGGGAAAAAGCAAATTAAATCGTATTAACTTATTCATTTGTGTATGCAAAATATTTTTCATTCTATTATTTTATTTCTTTGTAAGTATATTGAAAAACGTCGTTTGATACATGTAGAGATTTGTCGCTGCAGCACTGCGCTCTATAACACGCTCGCCTGCGGCTCGGGCGAATTCCGCCTCAGTTGCAAAGACGAAGTTTCTCAACTTGTATCAAATCGTAAAATGTTTGTTGTGTTTGTCAATGTCAGAAGAGGGTTCATGAGTTAGGAAATTTCAAAAAAATGGCAAGTGCGAGTCGGACTCGCGCACTAAATGTTCCGTACGATACCATACGAACTTACCTATGAAAACGGTTCGATTCTCGAATGTAACGAAGACTTTTCCGAATTGCAAAAAAAAGATTGTTTTTTTGTGTCGTAACGACAAATATACGGTTTTCAGATTTTTCTCTATACTTATAATATGAGATCTTGCTTCATGCCAAATTTTAGGATCAACGGGAAGTACCCTATGAATTTTGATTCCCTTGAGAGTGTTGAAATATACATTTTTTGAGACATAAACGGCCGTATCTTTTTTACGTTAACTCAGAAGTCTGAATTTTTTTACAGCGTCAAGGAGCCGTGGACGTACACCTATATGGTTTTAATTTCAATTCGATACCTCCACGCGTTCCCGAGATAAAGGGTCTTGACAGTCAGACAGGACAACAAGGTCACCATATAGGGCTTTCTGCTTTTTATATATATATATAGATCTCACTTCCGAGTCATGTCTACAAGTTGTTTTCCAGAGTTGTCACAAATCATTTCACATGCAGGTTTGACGACTTTTAGCCCCTCCTGAATAAGCTGGTTTCCGGAGAAAACGGGGGTGGTGATGCGCTGACCACAACTAACTATTGACTAGAGCAGAAAGATGATGTTAAGAGTTTATTAATTGGAGTATATTGATACAACGGGATTTTCTGCCGAGGTCTATTTTATGGTTTCATAACTCTTTCGGCAAAAACGAAACCGTTATACGATTACTTTTCTGTCCGTCTGTCAATACCCTTTTTCTTAAGAACGCTTGAAGGTATTAAGCTGACATTAATCTCAAATCAAGTACTCGGTTCTGCTACTTTGATATAATATTCCTACCGACTCCTTTTGTTTGTTATTCCTAACTTAAAAAAAGTGTTAGCACTTTTTTTTTTCGGTAGGAAAATCATCTTATGACATACCCCGCTTTTGGGCGGAGCGGGAGATAGTTTTAGACTTTTACTGACTAAAAACCCACTCCTGTTTTTTCGTTGTCTTTTTTCGTTTCTGAATCAGACCCTTGGCCCCAGTAGGCTTCGACCCTGCTGGGCTCCTACAGTTGCTGACATCATGAACAGTACGCGCCATCGACGACTTGGGCTCAGTCCGGACGGTTACCGGACGGTCGGACGGCGAGCAACCCATTACTCGCCGTCCGCAAGCCTGTGCCTACGGTGGCCGGAAACTCGGGATCGGAATCCCGGCAGCGGTTGGGGCGTGAGGACCGTTGCCTCACGCGATCGGGCCCGGCGCGAGAGATGGCCGCAGCCGATGGCCCCGACGAGGACACGGCGTTGCTCTTCCCAAGCGGGGCACACTTCCACCGTGTGCTCCACCGTTTCCTCCAGGCGGTTCACACAATGGTGACACCCGGGCGTTTCTTCCGCACGAATCCGGTGCAGGAACCTCCCGAACTTACCATGTCCGGTGAGGACCTGCGTCATGCGGAAGGTAAGGACACCGTGTTGCCTTTCCAGTCACTCCTCAAAGAGGGGCCTTACCGCCATAATTACAGCGTGCTCAGCACTGTACGCTATGCCAAGACCAAGTCGCGGCAGCGGAGTTTCGACCCGGGGGGGGGGGGCGAAACTCCGATTTGAAACGCGATCTGCGCGATCTGCAGATCGTGCATGCGTGCAAGGACTAAAGTGTAAGTACTACGTGATATTTGAACTCACACTGATTTACGCATCTATCTACACATGCTAAACCGCTAGGTCATCATGAATCTAATTTTAATGATGAAATTATAAACTACAATCAGTTGTTGACGACAATGATGACGCATGTGTGTATCTATTTTCTGTCAAACTAAAAGTAAAGTTTATACTTTGTGAGATTGCTTTTGGTCGCCACTTAGCTGTGAAGAAGCCAACACTATCTAGTTTAATTTTGGAAAACTTGAACTTTAACATAAGGAAAAATAGGCATCAAGGTATCTAAGCACTTCTGATAGCCTGTGTACCTATTTATTACAATTTAAATTAGTACACTTGTAGGTAGGTAGGTTACCTTAAAAAATAAAACTGCCTATAACTTTTACGTCTCATCTTCTAATAATCTAAAAATTGGGTTTGTCTATCATATTAACTACCAATTAAAACAAAAAATATTCCAAAACACGATATTTCATTAGCGGTACGAAGGACCCATACATGCCTGCCATTCGCCTTTGGCTAGAAGCAAGGTGTCATAAGTAGCTAGAGAAAAAAGTCTGAAAACCATTTTGTACTTACAAATATTCTTTTTTTGCGATTCGGAAAAGTGTTCAAGACTCGATTTGAAAATCGGAACCCTTGGTGTGCGAGTTCGACTCGCAATTGACCGTTGTTCCTGATTACTATAACCTAGGAATCTTTATATCAAAGTGAATAGGTTACTTCAAGGCAATCGGGATACTGCTCTGATCTTTGGGATGGGTCTGACAAATACCAGATTGATGCCCTGGAGTCGATTGAGAAGTGATCATCGGTCAATCGGTGATGATGCACTTGTCGAGCCAAAACTCCAAAGCCTTGAGCATCTACGCCGAGTTGCTGGCCTGTTAGTTTCTTCCTTTCTTTCTTTTATCATCAGACACCCACATAAGTAGACATCCCACCCATATGTACAAAGCGTTTTGGGAACAACTTTCACAAAACGCCATCCAGTCCAAAACTAAGCAGTGCTTGTGCTATGAGTACTTGACAACTGATACACTATATACAGAGGTCAAGTGCGGCCCTAGCAATATTTTTTTTAAAAACATACCGATACTTTGGAACTGCTATCTACCTTACTTTGACTTATGCAAAAACTATGGTATGTTTTAGTTTATAGTTTTAATCCTGAGACAGTAAACAGTTTCTTTTGATAACGTAATAGATTATCACACTAATTAGATATTTTTACCTATGATTAACAAAAAAAATTGTATAAATACCTATCACGCGACATTTTATACCAGTTGGATATATTATTATCGGCAACATGAAGTTCTTGGCACTGACACTATTGGCTCTGACGGCGGTCGCCTCCGGAAAATACATCAATCTCGAGGATGTCATCGATCTAGAAGACAACACCGCTTATGGTTACTTGTCTAAGATCGGTATCGCTGCTGCTGAAAGGATTCGCCTGGCTGAGGAGCAGGAAGATACCCAGTCTAGAATCGTTGGCGGTTCCCAATCAAATCTCGGACAATTCCCTCACCAGGTAATTTATCAGTTTCATTATCTACTTTCACAAAATGATGTCTCAAACTAATACTATATATATTTATTTCGGTAATTATTTGCAGGCTGGTCTTCTCCTGCAGTTTGGTGGTGGTCAGGGTGTCTGCGGAGGCTCTCTAGTCAGAGCAAACCGCGTAGTTACCGCTGCTCACTGCTGGTCCGATGGTGTAAACCAGGCCAATAGCATTATTGTTGTCCTTGGTTCAGTTCGTTTGTTCTCTGGTGGCACCAGGATCCAAACCTCCAATGTTGTTGTGCACGGAAGCTGGACCCCTAGTCTGATCCGTAACGATGTTGCCATAATCAGACTGCCAAATAACGTTGGCACCTCAAGTAAGTACGAATAAATTCATCTTAAATACAGTACTTATATATTTTTTTATAAGTCAAAGATACACATTTTAAATGCGTTACTTACCTGCGTTCCAACAGACACCATCAATGCCATCGCTCTACCCAGTGGTAGCCAGCTCAACGAGAACTTCGCTGGTGAAAACGCCATTGCATCAGGCTTCGGTCGCACAGCTGACAGTAAGATTTTGACAAGCAGATATTGATCTTGAGTTTTTGTTTATTTATTGAATCGACTTATCAACACATTAATTTCAACAGGTGCCGCAGGTGCCATTACCACCAGTCAGGGTTTGAGCCACGTCACCCTGCCCGTGATCACGAACGCGGTGTGCAGAAATACCTTCGGGACAATAGTTCAAGACTCCAACATTTGCACGAGCGGTGCTGGTGGCAGGAGCACATGTAATGGTGACTCCGGTGGTCCCCTTACTGTAAACAGGAGCGGCAGACCTATATTGGTAAGTATTTTGAAAATAATGATTTCTTGTTCTTAAGTGGGTAATTTGATCTAATTTATTATTAGCTACTTGTAAGTTTATCTGGTATTAATTTAAATTTTCCCAACAGATTGGTATCACTTCTTTCGGATCTGCTCGAGGTTGCCAGGTTGGAGCTCCAGCTGCTTTTGCCAGGGTCACCTCCTTCATCGGTTGGATCAACGGTCAGCTGTAAACGCGTTTAGAAAAAAAAAATACCAGACTTATACCAAATATTATAATCGTTTTGTTTTTTAATATTAAAACATAATATAAAAGTAAAACAATTTGGTTTTTACTGCCCGTATATTAAGCCGTTTTTTACTACATTTTTTTCTTGGGATTATCTTAATAAAACAGTGGTCCACCCTAACTTTAAGAGTGGAAACAGCGACTGCGTTAATAACTACCGTTCTATTTCTGTACTTCTGGCAATTTCTAAGATATTGTTACGAACGTGAGTAATTAAATGCCGGTTTACTAGCAGAGAACTTTATTCACCACAAACAATAACAAATTTGTCCAATCAACGAATAATCCAAATCACAATGAACACTAGAGTTCCGTTAAGTATCGCTCAGGTCGTTAGGTAAGATTACTTCACACACTTAGGTATCGCACTCGTTTGCAGTCGAAAACAAACTGACTCACTTCCGGTCGGGAGCTCATATTCATATGCGAAGCCAGGAGCATTCTAGATACCGACGATTCCAGAAAACAAAACACAGAGAGTTAAACGAAAAACACGAAACACAGAGGGAGTTACAAGCATGTAACTCCCTCCTTTCACGCTAATTTCGACTCTATTGTTAATTACGGAAGCAATGCGTTTTAATTATTTGATCCTACTCTTGATTTCATTGAAGATATGGCGTGTTCAAGTTTCACGGCGTAACAATGTTATGTTTAGAGTTTATTAATTGGAGTATATTGATACAGTGGAATTCCCTGCCAGAGTCTATTTTATGGTTCCATAACTCATTCGACAACAACAAAACCGTTATACGATTACTTTGCTGTCCGTCTGTCCGTCTGTCAAAACCCTTTTTTTCAAGAACGCTTGAAGGTATTAAGCTGAAATTAATCTCAAATCAAATACTCAGTTCTGCTGCTTTGGAGAAGTGAAAAAAATCAAAGTTTTAAGTAATCACCACCTAAAGATAATGCGATTAATGCCTCGTTTTGGCGCTTATTTTGGCACTCCCAAGGAAATTAAAACGTGTGAGGTACTTTTCGGTGACCTAGAATCCTAAACTTCGGCTAGAAGTAAGGTCTCATAGCATAAGTACCTAGAGAAAAAAGTCTGAAAACCATTTTTTATTTACAAATATACTTTCTTACGATTCGAAAAAATTTTCAAGGCTCGATTTGAAAATTGGAACCCTTGATGCGCGAGTCCCACTCGCACTTGACCGGTTTTTCCTGATGACTACAACCTAGGAGTCTTTACATCAAGGCAAGCGATGACGACATGACAGCATTATTTACTCTCATCTTTGGGATAAGTCTGCCAAATACCAGTTTGATGCCCTGGAGTCGATTGAGAAGTGAGCCAAGAGGATCATCGTTAATGATGCACTTGTCGAGTCTAAACTCCAAAGCCTTGAGCATCGATGCCGAGTTGCTGGCCTGTCGGTTTTCTATCGATTACATTTTGGGGAGTGTGCGTTGGAATTGCACAATTTAATTCCACCAAGTCCGTTCCATCATCAGACCACTGGAAGTATGGCGTTACGCCATTGGTACATGGTGAGTAGACATCCAACCCATACGAACAAAGCGTTTTGGGAACGCATTCATTATGTGCACAGCTAAGAAGTGGAATTCCCTGCCAGAGTCTGTGTTTCCTGGTAGCTACCACTCTTGACTTTGTCTCTTGAGATTCTCTTAAAAAAGTAATGGTCCACCCTATCTATAAGAGTGGAAACAGAGACTGCGTAAATAACTACCGTTCTATTTCTGTACTTTTGGCGATCTCTAAGATATTAGAGAAACTTTTGAACAGCCGCCTGGTCATTCTTGAATGTAAATAACATCTCAACACATAACAAATATGGTTTCCGCTCAGGTGTTTTACTGAGGATGCTATGTCTGCTCTCTTTGATGCTGTGAATATGCATCTAAATAGGTAAAAAAATGCCTAGGTGTATTCCTAGATTTGAGCAAGGTATTTGACAGTCTCTGTCCCTACGCTTTTGGCGAAAATGTGTAAAATCGAGATTCGTGCGCATAAAGCATGCGCACGAATCTCGATTTTACACATTTTTAAAGCTCTTTGAGACCTATCTTCAGGGTTGTTCTCAGCATGTAATGATAGACAATATGATTAGTATATAAGCTAAAATAGAATACTGGATGCCCCAGGGGAGCATTCTCGAGCCAACATTATTTCTCATCTACATATACACGACCTCTGCCTCCTTTCTAAAAATTGCTCTGTCTTTGCATATGATGATGACACGGTCTTACTGGTTCATGGAGATATTTGGGATGAAGTTGCACAGTTACCAGAGATAGATCTCAATATAGTTCTCAAAAACCTATTAACATTGCATGCAGAGAAACCTGTAATTATATCCGTCTTAGTTTCTTAAGTTTCTCAACCTAAACATCCTATTAATGTCAAAGTTCACTCTTGCTTAAACCCTTCTTCACATGCTCCCATAAACACCCACAGGCACACCATCATACACACACACTCACACGCGCTGACATACACATACATACCATGTAATTAGATGAATTGCAATCTATTTAATATTGTTAAATAGTTTTAATTATTTTTTCTTTTATTTGTTTACTTTCATTATTTAAACTTCTTTTTTTTCATTTAAGTTCTCATCGTCTTACATGGGCTATGAAACAAATTCCAAATAATTTGTTAATGTACTGCCTTCCAAGATACAGGTTTTGCCTATTTTGGGAGACGTAAGGCTATGTACTCTTGTTAAATTAACTATCCCTGTTCTAGTTAATAAGACTTGGTTGATGTTTGTGTTCCAAATAAATTATTATAATTGTTATTTATTACATTGATACCCATATGATATATATGATATATTACTACCCAGCTCCAAAGCAGAGTCAATAAAATGATAATAATAATATATAATCATTGATAATAATTGTATGTAGAAAAATAATACACACAGCTGTTTTAAAACTGCATCTGTTTAGAAAGATGAAGTTATAAAATACTATATGTGTTATTTTTCACTTTTATGAACCTTAGAACATTCAATGGTATAGATTAGTCTATACCAATGAATGTTCTGAGGTTCATAAAAGTGCGAAATACCTCTCTACCTCTTTGTGTCACATTATCCTTATAGAATAAATTAACTGCTAGATATAGGCCTTTCTTAATTTAGTTATAACAATCGATCCTGTGTGACTCACATCCACTGGTAAGAGTCGGAACCCCTGGACCACTAGCGATGTTTGATATTTAGACCATACCAAAATTTCCAATTTTATTATTATTTTATATTATATAAATATTCAATTTAAAGAAATCCTTTATTGATGTAGAAACATGACCAATGGTGACGAAATATATGGTAGTTATATATTTTCCTATAACATTCTTTTACCTGTATAATTTTTTTAACACATAATAAAACAAGAAAAATGTGGAGCGATGTTTTCAATTAGTGCAAAAACTACTAAACTGATCCTGTTAAAATTTTGCATTATGGAACATTGCAGTATTGCATTTGAGATGTCACTGAAAATAACTCCCCCATCTACTTCAAAGGACAATCTCAAAATACTATTAGTGGATACTACCGATAGTACAGCACCATCCAGGACCAAGACAAAGACAGCGAAAGCTCAAGTAATATTACCAATAAAACTCGTCTCCGCAAGCGTTCCATTAAAGACCAACTGACTTTTATCATATCAGAAACCAAGACTACTCTTGAAATTTTAATAGAATTCTATACAGGATATTATAAATGGAGAATTCAGAAGCCAAACAAAGAATTTGAATTATGGAAAACATTATGAAGAAATGAAAGACAAACAAGCCGACCGCACCCGAACGATTACGATTTTATATCAGTAACCTGGCCTTGATGAAGTTTTCACTTCTCTCGTGTCGTCTTAAGATACGCTGTTTTTGTTGATGGAGAGTCAAAATACACTTAAAACACACAAATAGATTGAAACATTATTATTGGACTTCGCACATTTCCAGAGAATGCCGGAGTGAAGCTTCGATGCCGCGACAAGACGCGGCATGGGTATAGTTCGGGAGGTTCCTGCAACGGATTCGTGCGGAAGAAACGCGTGGGTGCCACCACTGTGTGGACTGCTCGGAGGACACGGTGGAGCATACGGTAGAGGTGCTGGGGCCCCACGCCCCAGCTGCCGAGATCCCGGTCCCGATTCCCGGCTACCGTAGGCGCAGGCTGGCGGACGGTGAGCAATGGGTAGCTCGCCGTCCGACCGTCCGGACCAAGCCCAAGTCGTCGACGGCGCGTAGTGTTCCACGCGCGCCTCAAGGATATGTCATCATACCGTAAAACACATTTCCAGAGAGATATAGCAGCTGTTACTATATTATATTATTAGGTGTTGTAAAATCTGTGGTTAGCAGAATTAAAATAAAAGATCAGTTTTTCTTTTACAAACCTTTGGAAGAGGAGCGAGTGAAAAAATGTGACAAGAAAACGATTACTTTCAGATCGTAAGATATCTGCCTCAAAAATCGTATGAAAAGTGTTGCCCACTTTACTACGACGATAAACGACGAGAGAATAGAAGTTTCCTAATTCCATTTCGTCGACGGTTCACTAATGTTTCACCAGAGTTCTATTGTCATGTTTAGTTAAATTGGTTCTTGACTATTTATTTCACAAAAAATTCACATAGACATAGGCCTCACCCAAGCGTCGCCACTGCGATAGGTTTCCCGCCATTGGATTCCCGCGACCCTCACCAGGTCATTGGTCCACTGGATTATTACTTGCACAGTGTCGTTAGTTCAATTTTAACGGTGTGCATGTAGCCGTGTTGATGGAGAACTTAAATGTATTATTGCGTAGCAAAACAACCGCGGGGCGAGATTCCCCGCAAGGTGCCCGCGCGGCGAGTCGCGACGGATCCCTTTTGTATGGGACCGCACGGGTGACCCAACCGCTTTACGCAGTTTTAGCTCTAAGCTCTCTCGATGAGTAGAAACTGTCTGGAATAACAGATTCTATACGTTTTGGTACTACCTAACTGCAACAGAATGCCAAAACCTGTATAGAGAGCATGCCACGACGAAGATGTAAAGTGTGGCGTTACAAAATACTAGTATTCTTTTAACTTATTACTGCCTTTTTTTTAATTTAAAATACATTTTGCCTTCAGCATATCCTTTTTTTTCTTTTTGCCAAAAGTGACACCTGTTCTTTTTTATTATCTTAATAAATCAGTAATAAATCAGTTCAGTTCAGAAGTGTAGTAGCAGAGAAAGTTTCAGAAACTGCAGATCGATATTTGTGCTAAAAGTTATTTTTAAAATTGCGTGATCGAATCAGGAATGAGGATATCCATAGCAGAACCAAGTTCACCGACATAGCCCGAAGAATCGCCAAACTTAAGTGGCCATGGGCAGGGCACATTGCTTGCAGAATGGATGGCCGTTGGGGTTGAAAGGTTCTGGAATGGCGACCACGTACCGGAAGACGTAGCGTTGGAAGGCCTCCTACAAGGTGGACCGATGACTTTGTAACGGTTGCGGGAGTCCGATGGATGCGAGACGCACAGGACCGTTCATTGTGGCGACACTTGGGGGAGGCCTATGTCCAGCAGTGGACGTCTTTCGGCTGATATTATGATGATGAGGATGATGATGATGATGATGATGATGATAATGATGATGATGATGAATGCTGTGAAGCTTTAGGTTCCAGATAAACCGAATTTAAGACGAACAAAGGTTGGTATGACAATTTATGCACAGATTCCTATATGATTAAACTAAACAATAAATCATCAACAAATAAAAAAGGAAAACACAATCCTTTAACAAAAAGAAAAAACTGGGCAAGTTCGAGTCGGATTCACTCCCTGAGAGTTCCGAACAAACTTACCTATGTAAACAGTTCAATTCCCGAATGGGAGTCTCGAAATTTTTTCCGAATCTCATTTTTTTTTGTTGTGACGTAACAACAAATTTCCAGTTTTCAGATTTATTCCTATAACTGTGTTATAAGGCCTTGCTTTATGCAAAATTTTAGAATTCTGGGTCAACGGAAAGTACCCTATGAATTTTGATTTCCTCGACATGGTCGAAATTTACGTTTTTTGAGACATAAACGGCCGTATCTTTTTTCTTTCGTTAACTGAGAAGTTTGATTTTTTCACAGCTTCAAGGGACTGCAGACTTAAGAATATGGTTTTCTAATCTAAGCTCGATACCTCCACGCGTTCCCGAGATAAAGGGTCTTGACCGACAGATAGACAGACAGAGGGAGGGACCACTATAAGGGTTCCGTTTTTTCTTTTTGAGGTACAGAATCCTAAAAATAACTTATTGTGTCGAGATCGAACCCGTGGTGAATAAACACAAGTCCGCAAGTTAACTGAATATTACGATTGTTACTTTATCAAATGATTAACGAGTCTATTGCAATATGAAAGTCGAAACTCTTGATATAAATATGACCGGTTATAAGAGCGTTTCTACAAGCTGAGAACAATAATAAATGTGTCAGCATTATGGAACTGTGCTTGATCATAAGAGAAACATTTGTCAAATAGGCGCAAATACTTACCCCGTTTTCTCTACAAATCGCACACAAATGTACATCTACTTAAAACCTCACTGATAATAGCATATATTATATATACAGTATAGTATAGTAATGGCTCAATTACCAAAAATAAAAATAAAAAAGTTCACATCAACACGATCGTTCGAATCTCTTGGTTTCTCTTCAATCAAGTTCCGCGCGGTAGAACTAATTTCCCGCCATCGGCACTTATCGAATATCGAGTGATGTTCAAGTGAACTGGCGAGCCTAGTGACGCCATCTATTTTAAAATTTTAGAACTAAATCCTCGATCACTAAAATGTTTTTTAATTTTATTATTCTAATTTTTTTTTTATATACATAAGTATATCTCAGAATCCTAAGGTCCTGGACCTTCTGGGGCCAAGGGTCTGATGCTGAAAGGCAGACTCGGCCCTGGTACTAAAGGCAACGAAGGAACATGAGTGGGTTTTTAATCAGTAAAAGTCTGACACTATCTCCCACACCGCCCAAGAGAGCGAGATCGCTCTCTTGGGCGGTGCATAAACCGAAAGTTCATAGACCGAGGAGTCATAAACCGAAATCAATAAATAATTTAGAAAAAAAATAGTCTTAAAACTATCAAAACAGCCTTTAAAATAGTAATTCTAATGTTATATCCTGAGTCATTGTAATAGTCGACATGTGCAAGAGACAGCAGACAATATTATGAAACATTTTTTCGAACTTGAGAATTTTGATTTTAATGTAATATTAATAATTAAAATTTTGGTGTAATTTATTTTATAAATCATACTAAGTGTGAGATAAGGGTCACTTGTCAGGCTACCAATAATAAAAAGGAAAAACCAAACAGACACTTTAAATCCTACTTAATATCTGGTGTTATCTGCGGCTCAGTATTATGCAGTTTGCATTTTCGATAGATAACTTAAAAGCTTATCGCATTTCTTAGGATTAACTTAAAAAAATTATCAATAAATTGAGTATAAATACGAATCACAAAAACATTTTTGTCAGTTGGATAAATCAATAACAGCAACATGAAGTTTTTGGCGCTGACACTATTGGCTTTGACGGCGGTCGCCTCCGCTAAATACATCGACCTTGAGGATGTCATCGATCTAGAAGACATCACCGCTTACGGATACTTGTCTAAGCATGGTGTTGCAGCTGCTGAAAGAATCCGCTTAGCTGAGGAGCAGGAAGACATTCTTTCCAGAATCGTCGGTGGTTCAGCTTCAAACGTAGGACAGTTCCCTCATCAGGTAATTTATCAGTTTCATTATGCACTATTGCACAGTGATGTCTCAAACAAGTCTTTGTGTATGTCCTGTGCGAATCAAAGTAAATGTTCTTCTTTCGATCTTATACATATTTATTGATATACATGTAGGTAATGATAGAACTGCGTCTCTTGAAGTGTTCTAATTTTTTTTACAACTTTCACACAGCGCCAACAAGTCTCAAACTAAGCAGAGCTTGGGCTATAAAGTAATGAACAACTGATAAACACACTTCTATATTTCTAAATACAAACATACGAGTATCATAGATAAATTACACTCAGACACAAAACAAATGATTGTGCTTATTACGTAAAAACTTGTCTTAGGTGGTGGGAATTGTAGCAGTCAGGTCCAACAGGCCACTCAAAGTATTTGAAAGAAATAAATTTTTGGCGAGCACTAAGAAGGGGTTTTTGGAAAAGCAACCTTTAAGAGGGTGAAAAGGAGGAATTACATTTGTAAAATGTCATTCCGTGTACTTGAAAGTTAGCACAAATAGTAACCTAAGTAAATAATATAGGTGGTCATTATTAGTTTTCAGAACTACCCCTTGCGGAATCATTTAGAGAATTTCGAAGATTGCATGAAGGATTCTTATTTCTCGGATTAATTAACTGGAAACTTGGTATAAAATTAATCAAAATGCTTAATAAAGACTTCCATTAGTAGTTTTGCAAAACTACAAAAAAATGCGTTCAAGGGAAGGTTTTATGAAAAATTTCTCCCAAACGAAGTAGCTGGCAAAATGTCAAGATATTTATAGCTTGAACGGTATTATCAGCAGACACGTACAAATCAATAATGTATTAATAATAAACACACAATTACAATATTTATAGCCTAAACGGTAGTGTTAGCAGACACATATAAATCAATAATGTATTAATAATAAACACACCATTACAATATTTATCTGGAGCGGCAGTTCGTCAATTATTAGTTATTTATTAACATCGGTAATTATTTGCAGGCGGGTCTTCTCGCGCAGTTCGGTGGTGGTCAGGGTGTCTGCGGAGGCTCCCTTCTCAGAGCAAACCGCGTAGTTACTGCTGCTCACTGCTGGTGGGATGGGCAAAACCGGGCCACTAGCTTTACTGTTGTCCTGGGTTCAAACCGTTTGTTCTCCGGTGGCACCAGGGTGACTACCTCCAATGTTATTATGCACGGTAGCTGGAACCCTAGCAATATCCGTAACGATGTTGCCATGATCAGACTGCCAAATAACGTTGGTCTCTCAAGTAAGTAAGAGTAAATCATATGAGGTACCATTTTAAATACAACTCTATAAGATTCAAAGATACCTATGTTACTTACTTGTGTACCAACAGGCGCCATTAATGTCATCGCCCTGCCCAGTGGTGGCCAGCTCAGTGAAAGCTTCGCCGGTGAAAACGCCATTGCATCTGGCTTCGGTCGCACCGCTGACGGTAAGAAATTTTGGTCAAGCAATTGTTTTTTGTTTCCTGAGTCTTTTTTTATTTACTGTTCTCGATTAATCAACATATTAATTTCAACAGGTGCCTCGGGTGCCATTACCAACAATCAAGGTTTAAGGCACGTCACTCTGCCCGTAATCACAAATGCGGTGTGCAGATCTTCTTTCCCCCTTATTCTCCAAGATTCCAACATTTGCACAAGCGGTGCTGGTGGCAGGAGCACATGCCAGGGTGACTCTGGTGGTCCCCTTACTGTCAACAGGGGCGGCAGGCCCATTTTGGTACGTACTGTTTTTAATTTATTTTCCATGGTTTATTCTTAAATCTCGTGGTATTTTGATCTGTATGGTTTATCTATAGCAAACTTAATCTTGTAGCTTTAACTGGTATTAATTTTTAAAACTTTTCTAACAGATTGGTATCACTTCCTTCGGATCTGCCCGCGGTTGCCAGGTTGGATCTCCCGCTGCCTTCGCCAGGGTCACGTCCTTCATAAGCTGGATCAATGGCCAGCTGTAAACTATACAGCAGAAAATATCAATAAAGCAATGTGCCTACTTATCAGAAATGTGTTTAATTTAAATTTACTTCTTTACTGAGCAGATTTCGGGGTAGCACTAACAGCATCCTACAGGTCATTGCAAATAAACAGGACACGACAAACATCCTGAAAACATTAATTCGTATTCAAATTGTTTAGTTGTTAATATGCGTATAATTTGTAAGAATATGGATGAATTTGTCTGCAACAAAGATTTATTATTATTATTTTTAAAACATGATTACCTACTTAGATTCTAAGATTTCCATAGCATTTTCTCTCTGCAAAGAGCAAAGTGCTCGTTCAAATGAGTATCAAGAAATGATACCAAGCAGGTTTGCTCTTGGCAAGGTGGAAATGAGGAACAAGAATTCTTTAAGTAGATCAGCTATGTAGGGTCGCTACTGACCCACAGTTCACAATAAAACTAACCTGCGTATTGTATCTTTTTTAGTATGGCTTCCTCTAGGTATATATATTTCAGTAAAAACTTACCAACATAGACCTAGGGTTTGGGTACACCATAATCGGGGCGGTAAAAGAGGAGAGTTTCTTTGGCGTCTTCGCCTTCCGCTTGACCTAGGTCCTCACTGCACATGATAAGTTCGGGAGGTTCCTATAACGGATTCAGGCGGAAGAAACGCCTAGGTGTCACTATTGTGCAGACCGCCCGGAAGACACAGTGGAGCATACGGTGGAGCGTATCCTCGTGGGGCGACGGGGACGGTGGTTGCCTTCTTCAGCGAAGCAATACTGTAGAATACTGTGAAGTAATACTGGTGAAACAGGCCGACGCACGTGTGAGGGAACGGACATCCTCACGCCCCAGCTCCTGGGATTCCGACTACCAGTCACCGCAGGCTTGGGCTGGCAGACAACAAGCAATGGGTAGCTTATCGTCCAGTCGTCCGGTAATCGTCTGGACAAAGCCCGAGTTGTCGACGTCGAAGCGTTCTACAAGCGCCTCCAAGAGAAGTCAGCAAAACCGCATGGACTTCTGAATGGGAAACCCGTGGTCCTAGAACGTAAAAAGCAATTGAAAAAACAGAAGTGTGCTTTTAATAACAGTATAACACGTCAAGTCATTGTATGATTTCCCAGTAAAAAAAATGGACCTAAATTTCATTAGGGTCAACGTAGAGATACGGCGGCTCCGTATGGTGTCCGGATGTAAAGAATACAAACATCATCCCATTTCTTCCTGCGGGTGTCGTAAGAGGTGATAAGCACATATCAGAGAATAGGCAGCAGCATTCTGTGGGAATTGCAACAACCACACTGCGATCGCCAACCCGCATGCCAAGCATGGCGATTATAGGAAAATCCCCCCTAATGAAACGCACAATCAAAAAATGGTTCCTAGTCCGTCTACCCTTGACTCTGGTAGCGGTCAAGGTTACGGCGAAGCAAGGGGTGCGAAGAATCTCCGGATGGGATCCGGCTACCCCCTTACAAAACGACGACTGGACCTCGCAACATATAACATGCGTACACTCCGGTCCGACGAGAAGATCACCGAAATTGAGGAAGAATTGAGCAGGTTATGATGGAGTATTGTGGGTTTTTCTGAAGTCCGAAGACGGGGAGGGCACGATTATTCTCAAATCCGGTAAGCTACTCTATTACCGGGAAGGTGACCAGCAGTCCCAGGGTGGTGTCGGGTTTATCGTCCACAAGTCCCTTGTTAACAATGTGGTGAAGATCGAGAGTGTGTCGACCAGGGTGGCGTATCTTATATTCAGAATATAATCAAGATATTCGTTGAAGGTCATACAGGTTTACGCCTCGACCTTGACACACCCTGACGACGAACTAGAGTCGACGAGGATATATCCAGAGCCATCCATGGTTCTAAGACTCACTACACCGTTGTCATGGGGGATTTTAACGCGAAACTAGGCAAACGAGACGGTGATGAGCTGTGAATGGGGCAATTTGGATTTGGACATCGGAACCGCCGGGGACACCTACTAACTAGTTTTATGGAGAAAGAGGGCCTCTATATGATGAACTCGTTCTTTAAAAAACGTGAGCGTAGGAAGTGGACCTGGCAAAGCCCTGATGGTGCGACCAGAAATGAGATTGACTTCATCATGTCGACGAAGAAGCAAATATTTAATGATGACTCCGTGATCAACGCGGTGAAAACTGGAAGTGATCACCGCAAGGTAAGAGGCACATTGAATATCAATATCAAGCTTGAAAGATCTCAACTGATGAAGTCTACGCTCAGTCCAGCACATATCCATATTCAAAACCCCGAGAGCTTTCAGCTCAAACTTCACAATCGTTTCGAGTGCCTAGGTGGACGAATACAACAATGGGTTCGTGGAAATTGTACATACGGTCGGGTCTAAGTTTTTTTAAGACTCGCCGTACAAAGAAGAAAAGGCTCTCTGATCAAACTCTCTAACTCATAAAAGAGAGGCGTTATATGATTCTGTCTTCAGACGATGCGTGCGTCTACCGGCAGCTCAATAGACGGATTTCAGAGTCCTTAAAACGCGATCTCCGCCTCTGGAGATCGCGATCGCTGGCACTGCCCTATAGACAGATCTCAAAGAGATCTGTCTATATAGGGCAGAGCCAGCTCACGAAACTGAAGACCGACGGTGGCAGAGATCGAGGCATTCTATGGACAGCTGTACACGTCTATCATAAAACCCACAACGAATCTAGCAATGACCGAAGAGCTAGATTAACCCGGCCCTATACCGAAGATATCCCGGACGTCAGCCTGAACGAGATTAGGATGGCTTTGAAGAAGCTTAAAAACAACAAAGCGTCGGGTGCCGACGAAATTACAGCCGAACTCCTGAAGGCGGGTAGAAAACCGGTCCTAAAGGCCCTTCAGAGATTGTTCGATTCCGTCATACTTGAGGAAAGACGCCACAGGTATGGAGCAGAGGTGTAGTGGTACTTTTCTTTAAGAAGGGTGACAATACCCTGCTTAAGAATTACAATCCCATCTCACTTCTGAGGCATGTCTACAAGCTGTTTTCCAGAGTCATCACGAATCGTCACGCGCGCAGGTTTGACGAATTCCAGCCTCCCGAACAAGCCAGATTCCGAAAAGGTTTGAGCACCACATACATACGCTCCGGCAGGTTATACAGAAGACCGAGGAGTTTAACCTGCCTCTATGCTTAGCGTTCGTGGACTACCAGAAAGCTTTTGTTTCGCTATGGAGAATGTCTTCAAGGTTCTGGACTGGAGTGGACTAGGCATTAATGTCAATGGCGAGTACATCACTTACCTTCGGTTTGCCGACGATATAGTAGTCATGGCTGAGACTACAGAGGAGCTCAGTACAATGCTCGATGACCTCAAAAGAACCTCCGAAAGAACGGGTCTTAAAATGAACATGAACAAAACCAAAGTCATGGCAAATAACCATGTAGCACCCACTCCGATCAATATCGGAGACTCTGCACTCGAAGTTGTAGACGATTATGTTTACCTGGGACAACAATCCAGTTGGGTAGATGTAACTTTGAGAAAGAGGTCAATGGTCGAGTCAGACTCGGCTGGGTAGAGTTCGGGAAACTGCGCGGTATCTTTTCGTCTGACATACCATAGTGTCTCAAGACGAAAGTCTATGACCAGTGCTGGTTGCCACTGAAGACATATGGACTGAAACATGGTCGCTTACAATGGGCCTCATCAGAAGGCTTACAGTCACCCAAAGGGCAATGGAAAAGGCTATGCTCGGAGTTTCCTTACGAGATCGCATAAAGAATGAAGATATCCGCAGGAGAAACCAGATCGCCGACATAACCCGAAGAGTCGCCAAACTAAAGTAGCAGTGGGCAGGGCACATTGCTCGTAAAACGGATGGTCGATGTGGCCGAAAGGTTCTAGAGTGGCGACCTCGCACCGGAAAACGCACCGTTGGAAGGTCTCCCACAAGGTGTATCGATGACCTGGTGAGAGTCGCGAAAATACGGTGGATGCGAGACGCACATGATCGGTCGTTGTGGAGACGCTTGGGGGAGACCTATGTCCAACAGACGTCTTTTGGCTGAATTGATGATAATGATGAGAGATACGGCAGTGTGGTGGGTTATTATTATTTGATATTATTTTTAAGAATTTAATAACTGCATGATTCCCATCCATGATAATTTCAAGTCAACAAAACTTCTGAATTAGAATAATGTTTTACCTTTTTTTATTTACAAACATCTTTAATTTTTTTTTTACTCTCTATCGGTTCGCGCTTGACCGCCATCTCAACTGATGGAAAGCGACGATGCGGTCGACGATGGAACGCGCTTACCTAGAAGTAACCTATTCACTCTTGACTTAAAGATTTCCGGGTTGTAGCTATCAGGAAACACAGATTCCGGCAAGGAATTCCACTCCTTAGCTGTACGCACAATGAATGTGTTCCCAAAACGTTTTGTGCGTATAGGTGGAATGTCCACCATGTGCCGGTGGCGCGTTGCCGTACGCCTGGTGGCCCGATGATGGAACGGGCTAGGCGGAATTAGGTTATGCAATAGGCTATTTGACAGTATGAAAAATAAGTTCATATTTATTGTTGTCCGCCATATCTAAAAAATAATGAACCATTTATAAAAAAAATACGTAAAAATCTTTATTTTATTTTACCTAGCGCCATGTTTCTGAAAACGATCGCTATTGGTTGAATCTAGCTAGACGTCACAAGTCTGTAAATATGTCTGTCATTGATTGTTATTCTTTTGAGTGCCTATGATACAATTTTGACGCTGTGCTATTAATGATATTTTGCTGATTAATTTACGATTTCTTACATTACTTACGGTAATATCTGGATACCAAATATTTTAGTAATACAATAAAATGGAGAGCAACTACGTTAAAACAGACAGCGGGAACCTTCCTAAAGTTGATGCTCTTATGGTCGGTGTTTTCTTTAAGAATAACTATGAATAACCCCGTTTTTTATGCCGCCGAGCTTAAAAATATGAAGACAGCAATGTAAGTACTCCTTATCAACTGACGTGTTAACTTGCGAGCCAGTTGCAATCACTGTTCGCGCATTTTGACATATTCGGAACACATGCAAATAGTTTTTCCGGCGTTGTTATCGACGTGTTTGTACACGCTGGCACTACACATCATTTGTAACTCATTTTTGGGGGAACTCACTGTTAAAATGAACACAAACTGCAAAATTCTAAGTCAACTAGTTCACTGCAATGTTTATTTACTGGTGTGTGACGTCAACGAATACAATTTGACGCGTATTGTCAAATATGGCGTTTTGGCGGCTTATTTGAATAACACAACTAAATATGCAATTTTTATGTTAATATTTACAAGAATTGAAATAAAACACTTTTTCTGGACTCTTTTAACAATACTTAATAATATAGATTCCAAAAATCAGTCAAATAGCTATCCCGACGTACACTCACTTAATTACACTAAAACAAAAAAATAGGAATAAACACCCCACACTAAGAAGATTTTGCCTAGAAACAGGACACAAAGTTACAGTTTTGGAAGTATTTGAAAGAAAATAGTTTTTTTATTAAAATTTAAAATTGTTGATAGAACTCAGTTGCTTATTACGAATCGATTATAATTGTCCATTGATCCAGTTGACGTAGGAGGTAACTCTGGTGAAGGCAGCTGGAGATCCAACCTGGCAACCGCGGGCAGATCCAAAGGAAGTGATACCGATCTGTTGGGAAAGATTATTCATAATAGAGGACAATTTGTATTGGACAAATTGTAAAAAAGATCAAGTTGACAAAAAATATGCTTTAAGTAAACTAGAATGAGATTTAGTAATTATTTTCAATTAACAAACCAAGATAGGCCTGCCACTTCTGTTGACAGTAAGTGGACCTCCGGAGTCTCCGTTGCATGTACTTCTGCCACCAGCACCGCTTGTGCAAATGTTGGAGTCTTGGATGATGTTTGGGAAGGAAGATCTGCATACGACATTCGTTATCACAGGCAAGCTAACGTGGTTCAAACCCTGATTGATAGTGATAGCTCCTGAAGCATCTGTAAATTTAAACGTGTAGATAAGTTTCAGTTTAAGCTTTTTTAAAATGTATGACCATTTCTTCTCACCATCACTGGTGCGACCGAAGCCAGATGCGACAGCGTTTTCTCCAATAAACAATTCGTTTAGCTGACTACCACTGGGCAGAGCGATGAGTGCAATGTTGCCTGTTGGGTAGACAATCATTGTTATTTTATACTTCTCAATTACAAAATAAAAATTATGATAGATTTAATTATCTAATAAGCGAAATTTGATTATTTGGATAATATCGACACATGAGTAGATAAACGGAACAGAGGCAAAGCTACCTAAGAACGTGCAATATTGTTACCTAGTTTGGTAGGGTTGTCTCATTAGGTGTAAACAAATTACATAAAACATTTATAAAATAGTTTTATTATTCAGTACGATATTTTACAAATTACTTACTCTAATAATTTTATTTTTATTATTTTTAATAATTTATTCTTTTAATAATGTGGTAAATTCTGAATCTAACATAAAGTGTTTTCAAGAGATCACACGGTATATCAAATTTACTATCTTTAATACGTTTACGTTTTTCATTGCCAACATATAAATATTTATTTCAAGATCGAAATATCAGAAACTTTCTCGAGCAATTCAACAAATGCGATAAAATTATCAGTAGGTATAATTAATAAACCCAATTGTACAACACAATCATTAAAATAATTGTGATGGCTGAATAAAGAACCTTTGCCCAAATTGATATGTTGTTCAAATCTCCTAACGTATTTTATATTTACTCAACAACTAAGCCTTAAAAAATGAATACATAAAAAACTTAACTAATTAAAACTATATATACACTTAAATCAAAAACTACTAGCTAAAATATGGCGTCAAAAAACTCCTCCGCATTTCATCCTAACGTTCATTTTTATTTTTAGTATAATATATTTTTACTTTTTCTAGTATTGTTTATACACATAGTACAATAAACCACCATTATTGATAATAAAATACCACGTTTTTACGTTAACATATTTAAACTTGTACATACAAAACAAACAACGTGCGTCGCAAAGACCCTAGACGAGTCCACTGACTGAGCCTGCGTTAACCGGTTTTTTCCAGTGTTGTCGCGTACGCAACAAGCGAACAGTGGACACGCACACATTTTCCGTGTGGTTGTAGTAGTGCAACCGATTCGCGCGGTTGTATGAAGCTTTGTCTCTGTTCCGTCTATCTACTCATGTAATATCGACTGTACTCTTCTAGCTATAAAGGGTGTAATCGCGTGCATTTTTCCTAATTTTTTTTTGCCGTTAAGTATTGCTAACTAGGGTTACAATGAAAAAAGGTTTTAAAAACCTAATAAAAAAGAAAAAAAATGTGCATTGCAACATAACAGGAAAAATTATCCCACTTACGGTTCGCTAACGATATTATATTATTCGCCAAAACAAAAGAGCATGTACAAAGCATGCTTATAGACCTGGAAAGAGAAAGCCGCCTGGTAGACCTAACGATGAACACCACCAAAACCAAAGCACTAACAAATGCATCTGAATACCCTATCATCATAAATGGCGAACCAATTGAGTACGTGAAAAAATACAATTATCTGGGCCAGCAAATCTCAATTACTGACATAATGTCAAAGGAAATAGTGGCTAAAAGAAGTTATGTAGAACAAAGAACTCAACGTGTCCGTCAAATCAAAACTATACAACGCCTGTGTACTACCTGTTCTAACATATGGCTGCTAAACCTAGGCTCTCACCAAAGTACAAACCAAAAAATTATAATCTTGTCAGACAGCAATGGAGAGAAGCATGCTAAATATAAGGAAATCTGACAGAGAACGAACGAAATTGTCAGGAGACACAAAAATAGCGAACGGTAAGTATAACTAAAATAAGAAAACTTAAGAGGCAATAGACAGGTAAAAATACGTAATAAGCGATAACGAGAAGTGGAACAAAAGCATATTGTTCTGGTACCCAAAAAATAGAAAAAGAAAGCGATGCAGACAGTTTTGAAGATGGGAAGACGAGAAAAAGGCAATAGTGGGGAAAACATGGACTAGATAAGCGATGTACAGAATAGAAAGGAAAGAAATGGAGGATGTCTTAGGCAAAGTTGCGCAAACAAACAAAGTTGGAGGTATCATTGACTCAACAGAGTTATTAATTTATGTTTATTTTATGTTAACGTAATTTTTAGTCTGAATAAAAGCCTAATTATTATTATTTAATGTATGATATATAAAAAAGTAAAGTAAAACGGGTCGATATATTATTACTTACTTGAGAGGCCAACGTTAGACTCTAATCTGATCACGGCAACATCATTACGGATCAGGTGGGGGTTCCAGTTACTGTGCATAACAACATTTGAGGTAGTTATCCTGGTACCACCTGAAAACAATCTCACTGAGCCAAGAATCACAACTAAGCTGAAGGCATGGTTCTGACCGTCGAACCAGCATTGCGCAGCAGTAAGAATGCGGTTTGCTCTAATTAGAGAGCCTCCGCAGACGCCCTGGCCACCAGGGAAGTTTACAAGGATACCGGCCTGCGAAAAAATACCCAAATAAATACAGATTTGGTAGTGGGATAATACTATAAAATATAAAGAAAGAAACTAAATATGTTTATTTAGTACACATATACATATAACACAATTTAGGAACCAATTCAACTAATATTGAAACGAATTAATTACCTGGTAAGGGAACTGGCCGAGATTTGAGGCGGAACCACCAACGATTCTAGACTGTGCCTGTTCTTGCTCCTCGGCCAGGCGGATTCTTTCAGCAGCCGCGACACCATGCTTAGACAAGTATCCGTAAGCGCTGATGTCTTCTAGATCTATGGCATCTTCGAAGTTGATGTATTTAGCGGAGGCAAACGCTGCCAAAGTCAATAGTGCCAGTGCCAAAAACTTCATGTTGTCGATATTGAACATTTTTTTTTTAACATAAAACGTTGCCGCATTCGTATTTATACCGAATCATTTTAAGATAAGTATTACAATTTAGGTAATTGTTTGATTTATCCAATGAAACCATTAATTTAATCTTTTGATTTAACCGATATACTTTTAAATGTCGTTATTGTCTGATGCAGATAGTGCGCTTGGTTAGAAAAAAATACGTAAGTGATTGGAATGATGTATTTCATAAAAACATTTATTCACATAATACAGATATATAAAAAACTTTTTACAAAAAATACTTGAATGTAAAAAAAAAAACAGTAAGAAGTATAAAATAACTTTGATTTCGGAAGTCGGTGTTTCTATAATAGTTTTGTCTCTTCGTTATTTAACACCGACTTCCGAAGAGGTCAACCGTCGAATCCAACTCGACTGGGCAGCGTTCGGGAAGCTGCGCGATATCTTCTCAACCAATATACCACAGTGTCTCGAGACGAAAGTCTATGACCAGTGCGTGTTGCCAGTGATGACATATGGTTCCGAAACGTGGTCGCTCAGAATAGGCCTCATCAGAAGGCTCAAAGTCACTCAAAGGGCAATGAAAAGGGCTATGCTCGGAGTTTTCTTGCGTGATCGAATCAGAAATGAACATATCCGCAGGAGAACCAAGGTTGCCGACATAGCACGAAGAATCGCCAAAATTAAGTGGCAATGGGCAGGGCACATTGCTCGCAGAACAGATGGCCGTTGGGGCTGAAAGGTTCTGGAGTGGCGACCGCGTACCGGAAGACGCAGTGTTGGAAGGCCCCCTACAAGGTGTACCGATGACCTGGTGAAGGTTGCGGGAATCTGATGGATGCAAAACGCACAGGACCGTTCTTTGTGGCGACATGTGGGGGAGGCCTATGTCCAGCAGTGGACGTCTATCGGCTGAAATGATGATGATGATGAATCGGCCACCGTAGGCGCTTGCGGACAGCGAGTAATGGGTAGCTCACTGTCTGACCGTCCAGTAACCGTCCGGACCGAGCCCAAGTCGTCGACGGCGTGTATTGTTCCACGCGCGCTTCAGGGAGATGTCCGAAAATCGTAGGGGCCCAACAGGGTTGAAGTCTACTGGGGGCACGGTAGTATGAAAGTGAAACCCGGGGCCATGGGACGAAGGCAAAAAAAGAAACAGGAGTGCGTTTTTAGTCAGTAAAAGTCTGACACTATCTCTCGCTCCGCCTAAGACTGGGATTTGTCATTAGATGATTTTCCCACATAAAAAAAGGTCTTAACATAATAATCGTTAAAGTTTATGATTATGTCACTAGCTGAATTTTCTCCCATGATATAAAGCCAACCTTCATCAATAGATTCTGGAGGAAGTTGCGACAAAGCAGCACAAAGTTTTACATGCATCCTACCCGTTAGTGTTTTAGACAAACCCAGTTCTTTTGCTTTACGCCAAAGACTTCTATAAAAGTTGAAAGAAACACCCCGTTATTTTCACTTCTGGGAAAACATTTTCCGTTTTGGAAAAAACAACGGTAAGAGAACAAGTTTTATGAAATCAAGCTAATTGCCAGTCTAAGTTTCGTAAAAAAATCGTCATAATTAGATAAGTGTGGTGCGTAAGTGTAAATACGTAATTGTATAAATAAAAAATCCATATTCTCAGTAATATTGTTATATAATAATTTAATTATTACATATTTTAAGTCATAAAAATCAAACTATAATAAAATTGAGCAGTGGGTCCAATCGACCCATTCAAAATGGGACTGGGTCGATTGATCCCGCGGACACTAATCGAGCAGGTCCAATTGACCACAGACTCCCTAACTGGACTGTCTGTCCAAGGTAAACGTAATCGTCCACAACGTCGAGAGTATTAAATAACTATAATCTAATAAAGCTGTTATTTATGATGGAGTAGTATGTATACTAATTGAATACTAAGCAGGAGTAATGTTTAAAATAAAGAAAGAAATAAATGATTACTGTTCAAATAATCGAAATATGTGACTGGAATTTGAAGGTGCTCTAGTCAACGGCTCAAAATCTTTGATGGGCCATTATATGACACATGGAAAAAAGTCAAACTCACCGATATGCATTTTCATATTGAATAAGAAAGATTGAGGTCGCAGATAAAGGACTTAAATTTCAATGAAAAACCAAACTTAATGCGTTTATGACTTTTTGTAGAAAAAAGAAAAATGTTAATAACAATCCTATAAAAGTGTTGAACAAATCAAATAGATACGTTATCTTTCTCTCATTTGGGTTCTATTAATTGTAAGGTTTAGTATAAGTTATTGTTATTTAGAAAGAAAGAAGAAAAGAAAGAAAGAAGAAAAGAAAGAACGAAAAAACGTTTATCGTATAAACTAAAATTACACAATAAAAAAAGAGAAAGGCATAATAAGTGCGAGGAAAAAAAGGCACCTAACTCAGCATATTATTGAGAACTGTAAATAACGCAGCGCTGGTATTCTGTTAGGGCCCGCTGTGATGCCACGAACACATTTACGGACGTTAAATAGTCTATCAAAATAAAATAATAAATAATGAAGAGACAGCTAAAATTCGTGAATTTATTTTTATTTCAAATTTGTACAATATATTTATGGAGAAATAAAAATTATTATTATTAAATTATTATTATTGTAATGTAAATGATAAACAATTATATTTAACAATATTGCATACAAGAATAAATAATAAACCTTCGACCGACGCCTGACGCCCAGGACATAGAAACAAATGGAGGAACGCGAGCTTACGGTGAATCGACTGTCAAAAGAAGAGAAAAACTAAACAAAAGTACTGAAGTATTTAACTACTAAATATTATATTTTCTTCATAAAATTAATGCAATTTTGAAGCAATTGTAATATTCTATATTACCTACATATTTACTAATGTTCTATTGCTTTATTTATTTACATGAATAATTTAACTGAAACTCTCGGATCGTGGGGTCCGAGTGGTCACAAGTTGAATAAAGATCGGTCGAAACGTCTAGTTGACACTTCACGCGATCTGAGGGCTGATTTTTACCTCGGATAGAGGATATAGCATTGCCATACAGTGTGGCAATACCGCCATTCTTTTGGGCACATTACCAGTCGACAGCGATGTGGAAGAGTTTCTTAACGCCATATTTTAGAGTTTGTTTTCAGTTAGCTATTATTTAGTTATAAACTCGATTTTAATAATTGTCTTAGATAACGTTATGTTATTTTAAGTTTAACCGGTAGACGCAGCGTTGGATTACTAACTACAAATTGTAGTTGCAATCACGATTAAGAGACTACTTTTTATAACTACACATTTAAAGGTTTTGTTTTTTTGTTGGGGAAATTATCCAATGATATCTCCCGCTCTTGGATGGAGCGCAACGGTGTGTCAGACTTTTACTGACTAAAAACCCACTCTTGTCCCTTCTTTCCCTTTCATACCAGGGCCGGGTTTCCCTTTCAGAAGTGAACCGTTAGCCCCAGTAGGCTTCGACTCAGGTGGGCCCCTACGGTTTGCTGACATCTCCTTGAGGCGCACGTGGAACACTACGCGCCGTCGACGAGTTGGGTTTGGTCCGGACGGTTACCGGACGGTCGGACGGCGAGCTACCCATAACTCGCCGTATGCAAGCCCGCGCCTACGGTGGCCAGAAATCGGGATCGGAATCCCGGCGGCTGGGGTGCGAGTCTGGCCATAAATTTTGTTACATTAAAAAAAATTTTTCAGTATTTTTCTTTAGGACGATGCATGGAAACGTCTCCCTTACTCTTTCATCGACCAACAGATTTAAAATGTATCTCAATCGAAAGATTTTTGTAAAGTGAGAATTTTTTATTGTGGCGACATCTCTCAAAAAATAATAATATTAAAATATATTTTAATTTTATATTTTAATATTATTATTTTTTTGGTACAAAATTACACAAACAGACTTGAAATGTATCTCTATAGAAAAATCTTATGGGCCTATTACACTTCGCGATATTCAGCACACGATATTCAGACTGTCTTTTTTTGTTCCGAGTAAGACTGGTCTAACTCTTATTACACTGGATTCCGCCGGGATTCCGATCCCGATTTCCGGCCACCGTAGGCGCGGGCTTGTGGACGGCGAGCAATGGGTGGCTCGCCGTCCGATCGTCCGGTAATCGGACCGAGCCCAAGTCGTCGACGGCGCGTACTGTTCCACGCGCGCCTCAAAGAGATGTCAGCAAATCGTAGGGGCCCAGCAGGGTCGAAGCCTACTGGGGCCACAGGTAGTGTGAAAGCGAAACCCGGGGCCCTGGGACGAAGACAACGAAGGAACAGGAGTGGGTTTTTAGTCAGTAAAAGTCTGACACTATCTCCCTCACCGCCCAAGAGCGGGTTTTGTCATAAGATGATTTTCCCACCCAATAAAAAAAAAACCCTTATTACACTACGCGACATCGACTAAGACTGTCTGAATATCGAGTAGTGTAATAGGCTCTTTAGTGAGAAATTGATGATTTTCCCACCTGATAAAAAAAGCTATTTTAGAAAAACAATTATTCATTTAAATTCTAAACCCAAAAAATACTTCACTTGGCACGGAACATATGATTTTATTAACTGTACTATTCATTCTTTATTGTGTGTCAATTATGTGCTGGTTTAAATTATTGGTATCAGTATTAGCAACACTACATAATTATTGCTTCTAAAATTGTTTGATTATAGTGCTCGATTTGGCCTTTTGAGCGCCGAATAGCAGTGTCAATGATATGACGCCTAATGTTTTTGTTTTTGCAACAACAAATTTTGAAGCACTGCCTGTGTCACAAATTAGGCGTTATTGATATTTTAATAAATATAGGCATCTTTTTTTGTTTATTTGTGATAAGTTTGCTTTTTATGTGTTTTTTCAGCCGGAATAAAAACAAATTTGATAAAAGATTCAACTATAAGTAACTAGGTACTGATTAATTTGTTGAGGTTCAGTCATCATCATCATCATCTTCCTGCCCTTATCCCGTATTATTTGGGGTCGGCGCAACACGTTTTTTTCTTCCACTCTGCCCTGTTACTCGTCATGCTATCACTAACTGCCTTTTCTTTCATATCACTCTTCACACAATCCATCCATCTTTTCTTTGGTCTCCCCCTTCTTCTCCATCCATCCACATGTAAACTCATAACTCTTTTAGTAACATGTGTTTCATCCCTCCTCTTCACATGACCATACCAAGACAAACGATTCCCTTTCAACTTTTCAGTCACTGGCGCCACTTTCAAACTTCCCCTAATATATTCATTTCTCACTTTATCCATTCTCGTCACACCACACATCCATCTTAACATTCTCATCTCCGCTACATGCAATCTTTTTTCATCCGTCTTTTTCACAGCCCAACATTCTGATCCATACAGTATGACAGGCCTTATCACGGACTTGTAGATTTTACCCTTCAACTTGAGGGGCATCCGTGGGTCACAAGTTGTTCCCGTGACCTGTCTCCATTTCATCCATCCTGCGTTGATCCGATGTGTTACGTCCCGGTCTACCTCACCATTCCCTTGGATGAGTGACCCGAGGTACCGAAAGTCAGAGCAGATCGGTATGGGCGTTCCAGCTAGAGCTAAAGGCACTGGATTGGAGAGACCGCCGAAATCGCAGAACAAGTATTCCGTTTTGGTTCTACTCAATTTCAGGCCAACACTCTCCAGTCTGTGCCACCACACCTCCAATCTGTTCTGGACCTCTAGGCCACTCTCGGCAACTGAATGTCCGACGTCAGAGCGTCCATTATCATCAGGAAGAGGTAAGGGCTGAGAGCCGACCCTTGATGTAAGCCAACTGCCACATTGAAGCTGCCAGTGGTGCCCACTGTAGACCGGACTTGGGTACTGCATCGACTGTACATCGCTCGGATCAACTGCACATACTTCCCAGGCACACCTTTCTCTTTAAGGGTCCACCACAGAACCTCACGAGGTACCCGGTCGTATGCCTTTTCGAGATCAATGAATACCATGTGCAAGTTTTTATGCGCACCTCTATATTTCTCGCACAGCTGGCGTATAGCAAAAATGGCATCCGTTGTACCCCGACCAGGCATAAAACCGAATTGGGTCTGTGAAATTTCACTCTCTTCTCTCAGCCTCCTTTCAATAACTTTCTCCCAGGCTTTCATAGTATGTGACATTAGCTTTATTCCTCTATAATTGTTGCACTCAAGCACATCACCTTTGTTTTTAAAAATTGGCACCCAAGAGCTATTGCACCACTCATCAGGTATGGCTTCTTCCAGCAACAACTTATTGAAGAACAAAGCTAACCACGTCCATCCATCCACTCGCAATAACTTCCACACTTCTACTGGTATTCCATCTGGACCAATGGCTTTACCATTCTTCATTCCATTTACTACTATTCTGACTTCATCCATATTAACAATTCGCACTAATCCCACATTCACTGGTGTATTCTCTAACGCCCCACTCCAATTATTTTCCTCATTCATCAGTCTTTCGAAATATTCCTTCCACCTCTTTTTGATTTTTTCATCATCCGATAGAACCATTCCAGTTTCATCTCTCATACATCTTACCTGACAAACATCCCTCGCCTTTCTCTCTCTTATTCTAGTAAGCCGGTATAGCTCTTTTTGGCCTGCAGGACTGTCCAGTGTGTCATATAGTTTGTCCTGGGCCTTTGATTTTGCTATTGCCACGGCTTTCTTAGCTTTCTTCTTTAAAAAGTCATACTCATTCTTTTTTTCAGCTTTTAAACTAGCGTTTCCTGGCTCTACACACTGCCATTCTTTGAATTTTTTCTTCTTTTCTTTCAACACACTCTGAATTTCTGTCGACCACCACCATGTATCCCTATCTATTATGCCCTTTCCTCTCGTCTCTCCCAAAATATCTTTCGCTGCATGCCTGTTACACCCAGCCATCTCATTCCAGCTTTCATTTATACTTCGATCATTCATGTCTCCCATCTCTATCATTTTGTCCACCACTCGCTCCCTGAACTTCTTCGCACAATCATTCTTCTCTAACATATGCCATTTTATTTTAGGGGGAGGACGCTCTTTGTATTTGGTAGACAGTACTTTGACCACTGATGTCATAACCAGGAGTCTGTGTTGTGAGACTAGGTCTTCTCCTGGCAGTACTTTGCAGTCTTTGACGTGCTTTAAGTGGTTGCGCCGAACTAAAAAGTAGTCTATTTGGGTCTTATGATTACCACTTTTGTACGTGATCATGTGTTCGTCTCTTTTCTGGAACCACGTATTGGCTACTGCTAGGTCAAATGCAGTAGCGGATTGCAGCAATGTCTCTCCTTCACTGTTCGGACTACCGAAACCCCATCCCCCATGTACTCTTTCATAAACACCTTTCATTCTTCCCACATGTCCATTAAAATCACCTCCAACTATTAATTCTTCATGAACAGGGATGTTCATTAACGCTGTATCAAAATCCTCCCAAAACTTCTCTTTCACCGTTTCATCACATCCTACTTGTGGTGCATACACACTAACTACATTCAACATCACATTCTCTAACATAACTTTCACAACTATAAATCTATCACTAATCCTTTGTACTTCCATCACGCTTTCTTTCAATTTACTGTCTAACACTATTCCTACACCATTTCTTTTTCCATCACTTCCACAGTAGTAGAACTTATATCCCTCACCAATTTCTCTCGCTTTTGTTCCTCTCCATTTAGTTTCCTGCAAGCATGCTATATTTATCCGTCTTCTTTTCAATACATCCGCTAACTCTCTGGCCCTTCCAGTCATAGTCCCAACATTCCAACTTGCATACCTCAATCTCATTTCCCGAGCTAGCTTCTTACGTTGCACCCGCCCGAGGTGGTGCAACAACCCTAGTCCATTTCCCACAGGAGCCGGGTGCTGCCCCTGCGCGTCGCCTGTGGGGTACGCCCTAGCCCTATCGCGCATTCTATTATAACCGAACATGTTGCAAATGGATTTGGCTAGTTTTATTTTAAAGTCGGCCGCCAGCCTGACACCAACCCTCCTTGGGAATGCTTTTGTTGGTAGTTTACCCGACACCACGGGGTGACCTAAGGTGCTGTAGTATGCACAGAATCTAAATATCCCTTAGTCGCCTCTTACGACACCCACGGGAAGATATGGGATGGTGCTATTCTTTACGTCCGACACGGTTCAGTCTTCGACGTAAAGTGAACGGGATGCGTGGTAGTAGTAGTAATGGAATTTTGGGATTAGGTACAACTGACCTATGCTACTCAAAAAACTTAATAACACAATTCACTCAATTTTATTTTATGTTTTTACTTATTAGGGACAAAAAAACTGTTACAATTTAAGGTGATACAAAAGAATTATTAGATAAATAGGTAAACATATAACCCACACTATTGTCCAGGGATTAATCAAATACATGAAAACCGGAGACTGATTTTAAGACCTATTTTTGGTTTTTAATAAGTTATTTAGTTAATTAATATTAATTTGGAATTTATTTATTTAAACTTCATGTACAGTAGTCGTACATAGGCGGACTAAATGCAACAAGGCAGATTAGATTTAGATCCTAAAGAGCAAACTCAAGAACATATCTATGTACAAAAATATTCAGAATCTAGTTTTTTGCTTATTACGTAATCTCTTGCCGCTATGACCCATCTACCAGCCATCTTTTTTGTTACCACAGACTCAAAAAGTGACTTTGTGCTGCGCTTGACAAATTTAGTTTTAAGTTTGATCGTTTATTGATCGACTATATCAATCGACTACGCATATAAGCATTGGCTTATTTGCTAACTGTGTTTTGTTGTTTTTATTTATTATTATTTTTGTACCCTTTTACGTATCATCATCATCATCATCATTTCAGCCGATAGACGTCCACTGCTGGACATAGGCCTCCCCCAAATGTCGCCACAATGAACGGTCCTGTGCGTCTCGCATCCATCGATTTCCCGCAACCTTCACCAGGTCATCGGTCCACCTTGTAGGGGGCCTTCCAACACTGCGTCTTCCGGTACGCGGTCGCTACTCCAGAACCTTTCGGCTCCAACGGCCATCCGTTCTGCGAGCAATGTGCCCTGCCCATTGCCACTTAAGTTTGGCGATTCTTCGCCCTATGTCGGCAACCTTGGTTTTCCTGCGGATATCTTCATTTCTGATTCGATCACGCAAGGAAACTCCGAGCATAGCCCTTTTCATTGCCCTTTGGGTAATTTTGAGCTTTCTGATGAGGCCCACTGTGAGCGACCACGTTTCGGAACCATATGTCATCACTGGCAACACGCACTAGTCATAGACTTTCGTCTCGAGACACCTTTACGTATAATGGTTTATTATTATTCAGGTCTTTGGTTTGTTTATTCAGTGATTTTAATTATATACTATGTAATCCTTGCTAGCCGATCAACGTTTCACCGTCGACGACGCCTGTCGCTTAAAAACAGCCCTGGCCCTGTCTTACACGAGTGCTAGAATTTTGCTGAGCACTGGTCGTTTTGCACAGATGTGACGCATTTCTCACTACTTATTATAACTATACAGTCGTTATTGTTATTTATTTATTGCCGTGAATAAACCCTTTTTTTCTTTCTTTTCTTTACCTGGTATTTTAATAAAAATAAAAAATAAACTTATGAAAGGAATGTACCAGTAATATACTTGAATGTGAAATTCAATACAACACAGTACACTACGCACTACATCGTCGACTTAGGCTTAGTTGGTCGACTGGTAGGTCGGAAGGCCGACTACACATTGTTTTTCGTCCGTAAGCCTGCGCCTATGGTGTCCAGAATTCGCCCTGCAACTTTCGAATCATGGAAAGTCTCCTGTGGTGGCGGTTGGGCCGTGAAGATGTCAATTCCCTCACGGTCGCAGTCATCTCTTTCGCTCGTGTTACTGCTTTGCAGAACAAAGTGACCCCTTTCCATTCTTTCTTGCACCGGACCAGGGCCTATCGCTTCCACGAGGGCATGACGATCCTACACCTAAGCGGACCAGACTTCCATCGTATATTTCACCGTGTCCTTCGGGTGATAACAAGAACCATACGAAATTCATATACAGAGAGGTACTGCGCCAGGCGAAAAGTGAGGACGCCGTGACGCCTTTCTCACTACTCCAAAAGAGGGGACTTACCGCCGTGGTTGTAGTGTGCTCATTCGTTATCATAGTTTTAAAAAATACTGATGATTCAATTAACGCCCTCAATTAATGTCTATACAAACTCGTCTGATCAAAACAATAACACACGGTATGCATTATACTCATACTGTAAAGTACTGCATAAAATTCTGTCTATTCGAATCATGGACCTATAAGCAATGATCAGTGCCGGTTTTAACACTACTAGTACTCCGGGCAAGATTTTTACGGCGCCTTCCGTCTCGCATTGAAACTCATACGAAAAAAAGCAAGGGATTTATCTATATACATCAAACGGGGTGAATAGGAACGCAGGGGTAAATAGGAAAACAAAACTTTGGTTAGGTTTTTACACTTTAGTATATATGTGGGACACTCAAAAAGTTTTGAGAAACTAAAAAAGTAACTTCTATGGATAAAATATTTTTATTAAATCTTTTCAAAGAACTCTCCGCCAGCCTCTTAAAAAGTTTGATACGTCTGAGCCAATTTTCGAAATATTTTTTCCAGTCCGCCGCAGACACCTCTTCCACGGCCTTCTTGAACGCTGCTAGCGCGTCTTCCGGCGATGAAAACTGAATCCATTTCAGCAGATTTTTTTTTTGGGAATGAAAATAAGTCACAAGGTTCCAGAGGAGACTGGAGGAGGGTGCCCCAAGACGGTATGGTGTCCAGGATGACCCTCGTTTTGAGTGCTGAGCGCGCGGGCGCATTGTCTTGGTGAAGCAGTACACCGCGGAGCCCAGTGTTCGGTCGCTTGTTGCTCATTGCAGAAAAAACTTCTGGCAGGCATTTTGATGTATATCATTTGGCGTCGATGCTGCTTTGGTCTCATAATGGAATTGAAATCAGATACCCTGTCTAAGTGAAAAAACTGGCGATCAAAATTTTCCTTGCGCTTCTCGATCGCTTCATGTTCTTAGGCGTTGGTTTGTTTTGAAACAGCCAAACTGTCGACTGACGATTTGTTTCTGGATCGTATTGATAAATCCAGGATTCATCAGCTATACAATGTCGTAACCGTGCTGAGACAAGCCTGCTTCAAATTTTTGAATCATATCACGGCACCACTCGACACGGGCCTGCTTCTGAGTTTCGGTGAGGTTGTGCGGCACCCAGCGGCAAACTATCCTCCTCACGCGATGGTACACATGTGGTGAGGTGATGATGGTACAACGCTTCCCCAACCAATCTGCAGTGTATGCTGAATCTCTTTGTATGTAATTCACCTGTTTTCTTGAATTATTTTTTTGCCAGCACACTTTCTTCCGTGACAGCCGTCGTAGGACAACCACTCCTTTGTTCATTCCCCAAAGTAAGTCGCCCGCTCTTGAACTCGCTATAGCGCTACCGCTATAGCGAGTTGGACCATCTCCATGGTTGCTTTTGAAGGTCCTTCATCCATAAAAGTAATTTAAAGTCGATCAAATGACTCATCAGGTTTTAGACCACATTTATAACCATAGCACGAAAATGATCTCGATGCAGATCCATTTTTAAATGAGACACGATAATTTGATTTGGCTCTCGAAAAAATGTTCAGGGAAATTAAAAATTCGAACAGTGGTATTTTTACTTTTAAATAACCAAAGTTTTCAAAATAATTACAAGTGACCAGTGCCTTATACATAAAAACTTTGAGTTGCCTGGTATCTACATCATTAATTTCTATGAAAGTATTCGTTTCTTACAAGCTTTTTATAACATTAATGAATAAACAGGGGGACATAAATGTTAGGATTTTTTTTTGAAATAATGTAAATACCCTCAAACTTTTGTTTCTATTCACATATGAATTTATTGAAAAGGAGAAACTGACTGACTAACATCAACGCACAGCCGTAACTATTGGGTCTATGAACGTGAAATTTTGCACCGGTTTTCCTCTCATGACTTAGGCAAGTACTAAGAAACGTAGGAGAAGCCGCTGGCACAAGCTAGTTTATTATAATTAAATTGAATACATATGAACACGAAAGTAATTATACCTAGTCGTTCATGAGGGAAAATACAATTTATAAATATAAATCTCAATTAATCAATCAAACAACAAAATTCCCAATCAATCACAAATCCAATCGATCCTATTGATTTCACAATCTGTTAGTGTTATCATCACAGCGTTGATTTGTTAGATTCGTTTTTCATAAATAGATTCTTAATTTGTATGTATGTTTCTAAGTATATATTTATTATTGTATTTCTTTTCTATTTCTTTTCCATTAAGCTGCATCACTCTAAGGGCGACTGGTAGAAAATGCCTAAGGCATAAAGTCCGCCTTTGTACAGTGTTTATTACTTGTGCATAAAATTTTAATAAATAAATAGGTCTTTTCAGTGGAAAATAGACACGCCTATATTTTAGCATTGAACCTGACCAAATTGGCATCGCCCCATTTTGAAACCACCTCCAAGGACAAGTTCAAGCGCTCAAACATAGCCTCTCGGAGAGACTGGATCTGTGACCGACTAGCTCGGGCGCTGGACATGTAACTTTCAGCAATACCGCTTTCGTGTGCATACCCAAAGGTACCGGACTTAAGCAGATCGGTTTTGTGCAGCAAGAACAATGTTGCCAAGAGCACTGACCCTTGAGGGACCTCAGTATTAATGGCCATTTAACCGGACCATTGAATCAAGCCATATCATCGAAAAAGAGACTTCGAGAAAGAGATCAATCGTCGAATCCGACTTGGCTGGGCAGCGTTCGGGAAGCTGCGCGGTATCTTCTCGTCCAATATACCACAGTGTCTCAAGACGAAAGTCTATGACCAGTGCGTGTTGCCAGTGATGACATATGGCTCTGAAACGTGGTCGCTTACAATGGGCCTTATCAGAAGACTCAAAGTCACCCAAAGGGCAATGGAAAGGGCTATGCTCGGAGTTTCCTTGCGTGATCGAATCAGGAATGAGGATATCCGCAGAAGAACCAAGGTCACCGACATAGCACGAAGAATCGCCAAACTTAAGTGGCAATGGGCAGGGCACATTGCTCGCAGAACGGATGGCCGTTGGGGACGAAAGGTTCTGGAATGGCGACCACGTACCGGAAGACGTAGCGTTGGAAGGCCTCCTACAAGGTGGGCCGATGACCTGGTAACGGTTGCAGGAGTACGATGGATGCAAGACGCACAGGACCGTTCATTGTGGCGGCACTTGGGGGAGGCCTATGGCCAGCAGTGGACGTCTTTCGGCTGAAATGATGATGATGATGATGATATCATCGAAGCCTGCGATCCAAGCATGTGTGCTTGGATCGCAGGCTTCGATGATATCATCATCATCACGAAAGCCTTCTTAATAGGCTTCTTCTTCTTTCGGTTTACTTGCTGGATTGTGATCCAGCAAGTAAACCGAAAGAAGAAGAAGCCTATTAAGAAGGCTTTCGTGCAAGACCCTATCGAAGCCTTCGAGTTGTCGAGGGAGACGGCAACTCGATGCCACTTGATGGCTTCACTCCAGATCTGAATGGCATACGTTTTTTTCGACCATTCTGCTCTGTCATCCGTCACGCTAACACTAACTCCCTTTTCTTTCATATTACTCTACACACAATCCATACATTTTTTCTTTGGTCTCCCTCTTCCTCTCTAACAAATGAAAATGCATGTTACAAAAAGCAGTAACATGCGTTTTATCCGTCCTCTTCACATGACCATACCAAAACAAACGATACCCTCTCAACTTTTCAGTCACTGGCGCCACATTCAAACTTCCTCTACCTCACTTCTCACTTTATCCAAACAAAAAACATCAATATTGGTGGATGTCACATGTCTTACCACTGGGCCACCATTTCTCTTGCTTAGTGGTATGGAGGTATAAAAGAGAGGTTTTTTTAGTATTTCTACCTCTAGGAAAAAAAAATATGAATAGAGGATGATAGTTTGAGTAAATTTGTATTTGAACTTTTGGTAAAAAAACATGTGAAGGATTTTAAGTTTTTTTTTTTCTGAAATAGAGTAAAACAAAGATTGTATGAGAATGGCTAAGATTGACTAGCGTTCTAGCTAAGACCAACTAATCAATGTAATTCTGGTGCTTGATCGCTTTACCGTGTCAAAAATGTTTGAAATTGATGTTGATCAAAAATCTTCAGAACAATTCGTCCTTCCTACTCAGATGAAGCCTAAATGGTGTACTTAGTTTGTTCAGAGTAGTTTTTACCATTCTCATCGAACTAGGTAAGAACTCTCATGACTCACCATTTGGTGTTGCTTACAAACAATTAAGCTGCAGCCCAGTAGGTATTTTGCTGTCTGCAGATTCAATTGATAACATAAAAGATTATCACACTTATTACGTTGTACTTTTAAAATTATCGTAAAATTGTATATCGTCTACGTACCACGAATTTTTTAGTTTGCATTTTCGATACATAACTTAAAAGCTTATCGCATTACTTAGGATTAACTTAAAAAAATATCAACAAATTGAGTATAAATACGAATCACAAAAATATTTTTGTCAGTTGGATAAATCAGTATTGGCAACATGAAGTTCTTGGCGCTGACACTATTGGCTCTGACGGCGGTCGCCTCCGCTAAATACATCAACTTCGAGGCTGTCACCGATCTCGAAGACATCACCGCTTACGGATACTTGTCTAGGTTTGGTGTCGCGGCTGCTGAAAGAATCCGTCTGGCTGAGGAGCAGGAAGAGGCCAATTCAAGAATCGTCGGTGGTTCTCTCTCAAATCTTGGTCAGTTTCCTCACCAGGTCAGTTTCTTTATACACAATGTGCCTCTGTACAGTTATATCTGGAACTAGTTCTGTGTAATTAATTCCGATAATTTTTTGCAGGCTGGTCTTATCGCGCAGTTCAGTGGCGGTCAGGGTGTCTGTGGGGGCTCCCTAGTCAGAGCCAACCGAGTAGTTACCGCTGCTCACTGCTGGTTCGATGGTCGAAACCAGGCCCGTAGCTTTACTGTTGTCCTTGGTTCAATCCGTTTGTTCAGTGGTGGCACTAGGATAGTTACCTCCACTGTTATCATGCACGGGAGCTGGAGCCCTACAATGATTCGCAACGATATTGCCATGATCAGACTGCCAAATAACGTTGGCCTCTCAAGTAAGTAAATTATAATAATTAGTATCAGTCTTGTAACTTGAGTAGGTAGGCACTACACAAAGTCTAAATTTTTAAAGATTCACAAGGTTACAGCTATTTCCCCCCAGAGTTTTGATGGTTAATTCTGATGAATTCAGAGTCGTTAATAACGTGAAAATTAATTAAATGATTCTTACACGTCTAGATTATTTGCTTTTTATCATTATAGTTTTTTTTTCTAAAAGGCGGCTTTGGTGGAAACCCTAATGATATTGAATTTTTCTCACAAAAATACTAATTAGCTTTATTTAGACTATGTCAACTAAGTATTAATGATTTAGGGGAATTTATTTAATTCAGTTATGGGTTATAGTGATAGTTGAAAAAAAAAATCAAATCAAATAGTTAATTAAATCGTTATAAAGGTGAAGTTGCGAATTTTTGTCCATCTTATAATTTTGTTTATAATAAAAAGGTTAAATAGACACAAAGAATGACTGAATAAGTGCCACGTTTTTTTAACCCCTCGGTGAAAAGTTTTGTTTTTAAAGAAAATGTTTTGCTGCCTGTTCCTACATATTTAATTGGGAATAATAAAAGAATTCGCCAAGGCTATGAATAACAAAATAAGTTTCAAATACCTGCAACAAATCTTTCCAGCATTATCGGAAGCTAAGTTGAAAGGTGTAATAAAGACACAAGTTTCGATGAAAAATTAAGCCCACTTGAATTAGAAGCACCGAAATCTTTGCGAATAACGTTCTTAGAAATCATAAAAGTGATAATGAACAATTATGGTGAAATCGTAAAGACAATGAAACAAAATTACAATAAAATGGTTTATTTAATGAGCACCTAACTTTACTTTCTCACCTGGACTACTTACCTGACAACCTGGGAACAGTAAATGAAGAGCAAGGTGAAGGATTTCAACCAGAATATGAAAAAGATGAAACAAGAGATAATTAGTATGCTGAAACTCATTTACTTTCATGAGAACACAACATTTTAATTATTTTTATATATTAGTGTATTGTGATGGATTTTCTGGGAAAACTGGATTCATATTCGTTATTATCTGTAGAATTAGTTAACAAATCCCAGAGGAGAAGATAAAAGTTAAAATTTGTAGACCTGTGTTACTCGTAGGTGTATTATACTTTGTTTAAAAAAAAATAGGTACATTTAGTTATCACTTGAAATTTAAATTAAATTATCTGTTTACCAACAGACACTATCAACGTCATCGCTCTACCCAGTGGTAGCCAGCTCAACGAGCTCTTCGTCGGTGAAATCGCCGTCGCATCAGGCTTCGGTCGTACCCGAGATGGTATGGAATTCTTGACATCGCGTCTTAGTAAATTTTTCTTTGTTTATGACATCTATATCTAAAATATATTTTTCCAGGTGCCAGTATCTCCAACAACCAAGGTCTGAGTCATGTCACCATGCCCGTTATTACGAACGCAGTGTGCAGAAATACCTTCCCCCTTTACCTTCAAAACTCCAACATTTGCACGAGTGGTGCTGGTGGCAGGAGCCCATGCAACGGAGACTCCGGTGGTCCCCTTTCTGTCAACAGGGGCGGCAGACCTATCTTAGTACGTTTTAAAAAAAATATGATAACACGCTTTGGTAAATTTGAACTTATTTATTATTAGCTACTTGTACGTTGATGTGGTATTTATTTAAACTTTCCCAACAGATCGGCATCACTTCCTTCGGATCTGCCCGCGGTTGCGAGGTTGGGGCTCCTGCTGTCTTTGTCAGGGTCACTTCTTTCATGAGCTGGGTCAACGGTCAGCTGTAAACGAGCCTACTGAAAATTTATGTTAGTTACCAAATAAAACTATCAGAGTATATTGAGTGGTTTGTTTTGAGGTTTTTGACCATTTTTTGATTCTTTGCTTTCACAAGAAGCATGCAGCATAGCATAATCAGCCTTATAATGTTCCCACTGTTGGGACTCAGGCCTCCTCTCTAGGAGAGGCAATGGGCCGTAATCCAACACGTGGGCCCAGTGCAGGTTATGAATGTCACATGTCTTAGAATTTTTGGTTCTAGAACAACACACAGTTTCCTCACGATGTTTTCCTTCACTGTTTTGAGAGCAGTGGTGATAAAACAATTACACTTTGTGTAAAGTATTGCACCTGGCTGGGTTTTAACCCGCAACCTACAACTCGTAAGCCGGTGCCGTGACCACTCGGCCACCACTGCTCCGGAGCATGTAGGATTTGAATTTTAGGTATGTAAGGGGAGGGATTTTTTGTTTTTTAAGGTGAGAAATCATTAAATGCCTTCTCCCACTTTTAAGTGAAACGAAAGGGCGTGTCAGAGTTTTACTGATAAAATCGCACTTATATTCCTTTATTTGCCTTAATTAAGTGTTTGAGAGCTACGGTAACCCTTTCGAACAATTCCGCTGTTCTAGCAGACATTAGCTTTAGTGAACCCCCTCATCTTGCTGATATCTCTTTTAGGTGCGCGTGAAACATAACAAACCATTGAGTCACCTTCAACTATCAATTTCTCTTTTATATGAATGGTTACTAAAACCAAGCGACAGGATAGAATAGAAGAAAAAAACATGTTGCGTCGACCCCAAATAAGATGGGACAAGGGCAGGAAGAAGAAGAAGGTTACTAAAACCAAGCTTATTGATGGTAAAGAGCACTCTTTGAACTGTCGACTTCAGTACATCAGCCCTAGTTCCACGTCATCACCAAAGGTAAATTTTGTTGGAAATCATTGGCAAACAAAACTGCGATATCTCCATCATGTCTAAGATTCTGCGGTTGTTCTGCCGGATTTTGTTTTAGGTAATTAATCTATTTGCCATCGTGTATGCATTACAAATGATCAATGAGCAACCTCAGAGCATGGCTTACTGTTGCGTGTCAGTGGAGTTATTCCACAACTGGCGTTTGGGATACTTCGAGGGCAACATATTTAAAATCTTTATCATTACGGCCGTGGTAGAATAGAATAGAAAAAACTTTATTGTACACCAAAACAGTAACAAAAGTTTTAAATTAACTTAAATTTATGGGTACAATGGTCTTATTTCTAATAGCGATATCTACCAGACAACCTTAGGATGTAGGAACTTAAAATAAAAAGGGGGTAGTCTGCAGTGTACTGCAAATTAATAAAGTATTAAATGTTATATTAAAAATATATATTAGACTATACATATGTATAAAATTATATTATATAGCTATTTAAAAACAAAAACATACTCATGAATATTATGTATATCATCATCATCTTTCTGCCCTTGTCTCGTTTTATTTGGGGTCGGTGCAACACGTTTTTTTCTTCCATTCTATCCTGTCTCCCGTCATGCTATCACTAACTTCCTTTTCTTTCACATCACTCTTCACACAATCCATCCATCTTTTCTTTGATCTACCTCTCCCTCTCCACCCATCTACGAGTACCTACATGTATACTCATATCTCTTTTAATAACACTCGTCTGGCGCCACTTTCAAACTTCCTCTAATATACTCATTTCTCACTTTATCCATTCTCGACATACTACACGTCCATCTCAATATTCTCATCTCCACTACATGCAATTTTTTTTCATCCGACTTTTTCACAGCCCAACATTCTGACCCATACAGTATGACAGGTCTTATCACGGACTTGTAGATTTTTGGGTAAAATTAAGTCTTCAACTTAGGCGGTATCCGTGGGTCACAAGTTGTTCCAGTTCCTGTCGCCACTTCATCCATCCTGAATTGATCCGTTGTGTTACGTCTCGGTCTACATCGCCATTTCCTTGTACATTCAGTCAAAAAAGTATCGGGAATGGATGATTTGTTTATGGTTCCAAATTCAAATTTTTGTTTTTTTGTAGTTGTTAGATTGGCACAGCTGTTTTCCATTTTGGCGCGGAGTTTGAGTTGCATCTGTTATTTATATTAAATACAGTGCTGGTTTTAGTAATATCATATATAGTGTGTATTGCGAATTTCATAATGGACAAAAATATCGAACAAAGAGTTTGTCTTAAATTTTGCATCGCCAATGGAATTTCGTGTTCGGAGTCACTGAAAATATTACAGAAGGCTTACGGTGAATCGACTTTATCAAAAACTCGTGCTTATGAGTGGTTCAAAGCGTTCAAAAGCGGTCGAGATGTGATGGAAGATTTGCCTCGCTCTGGTAGGCCGTCAACGTCTGAAACTGAAGTTAACATCGCAAAAGTGAAGAAAATAGTGACTGAAAATCCCCATTCAACTCTGAGAGAGATAGTCGCCGAACTTTCTGTATCTCACGAGTCAATCCGTACCATTTTAACTAATCATTTGGGTATGAAACATGTTGCTGCTCGGCTAGTCCCAAAAGATCTGAATTTTCTCCAAAAACTCAATCGCATGAAAGTCGCTGAGGACATGCTAGAACGAGTCAGTTCGGACCCAACATTCACGAAACGCATTGTTACTGGCGACGAGACGTGGGTTTACGAGTTTGACATGCAAATTAGTCAACAAGCTTCGGAGTGGCGCCTTCCAACTGAACCGAAACCGAAAAAACCACGCCAAAGTCGATCAAAAGTCAAAGTCATGTTGACTGTTTTCTTTGACTATCGCGGTGTTGTGCACTCTGAATTCTTACCGGAAGGTCTAACGGTAAATAAAGAATATTATTTGAGCGTTATGCGGCGTTTAAGAGAGCGAATTCGACGAAAAAGGCCAGATTTGTGGAAAGAAAATTTTTGGATTTTGCACCACGACAATGCGCCTTCGCACAAGGCTATCATTGTGAACGAATTTTTGACCAAACACTCAACAAATACCATCCAGCAACCATCATATTCACCAGATATGGCTCCTGCTGACTTTTTTCTTTTTCCTAAACTCAAATTACCACTTCGTGGCACCCGTTTTCAATCGACAGAAGACATAAAGGAGAATTCGCGGCGAGAACTGAACTCAATTCCGGAAGCAGCGTTTAAAAAATGTTGTGATGAATGGATTATTCGTTGGCGCAAGTGTATCGTTTCTAAAGGAGCATACTTTGAAGGTGATAAAATAAATTTGGATGAGTAACAGACTTTTGTGTATTATTGATCTTTTCCCGGTACTTTCTTGACAGAGTAGTATAAGCGACCCGAGGTATCGAAAGTCGGAGCAGATTGGTATGGCGTTCCAGCGAGAGCTAAGGACACAAAACCGGAGAGACCGCCGTATTTTTTTAAAGAAGCTAGTGACTGGGCTTGTCTAATTGGCATTGGCAACGCGTTTCATAATCGTACCGTTCGGACCGTGAACGATTTGTCACAGAACTTGGTAGAATGTGAGGGCATTAAAAGTTTCAAATTCTTCGATGATCTCAAGTGTCTAGAATGTGTGTCATGAAGGAACTTAAAACGTTATTTGAGGTAAGAGGGGGTTGTAGGGATAAACAGGACACTGTAAAGCAACGATAAGACATGGCGGATCGGCAGCCACCTGAGCTTAGTACAGAATTCAGAAACATCTATCTATATGAGGTGAGGAATCTATTTACCACTCTCAGAAAATTTGGCGAAACTGTTTAAAGCTGTTTTGCCCAATTACCTCGTTTTTCTTCATGTTATGTAATACTTTCAGTTAAAGGCATCTTATATTGATTAAATTTTTCGTATCATTTTGTTGCATTAAATTTTTCGTATCAAGTTGTTGCGATTTTTGCTTATTAAATTTTTAAATTAATTTTTAAAATAAATTTAATTAAATAAAACAATTTAAAAATATCCTTTGCCGAGTCACAATTTTTTTATCGACACGGTTGGCGTAGTGGTGCAGCGATTAGATGCTCAGATATTTGTATGGCCTACAAATTGGTGTTCCTGGTCTGGGTATCTTGTGTGTGTGAGTTTCATGTTTACCCACGATAAAGGAGTTATTTCTAGTGTGATGTAATATTGTTTTTAGGGTTCCGTACCCCAAAAGAAAAAAAACAGAACCTTTATAAAATTACTTCGTTGTCCGTCTGTCTGTCAGTCTGTCTGTCAAGAGTCTTTACATCCGGAACGTGTGGAGGTATTGAATTGAAATTAAAACCATATACTCAAGTCCGCGGTCCCTTGAAGCTATGAAAAAATCAAACATCTGAGTTAAAAAAAAAAGGATACGACCTTTATGTCGCAAAAAACGTATATTTTGATACTCTCAAGGGAATTAAAATTCATAGGGTACTTCCCGTTGACCTAGAATCCTGAAATTTGGCATGAAGCAAGGTCTCATAGCACAAATGTAGGAAAAAAAATTAAGACTGTAAAATAAGTAGTAACGTCAAAAAATATTTTTTTTTGCAATCCGAAAAAATGATCTATGATGAGATAGGTTTGCTACTACGAATCCAATTGCTACTACTCTTTGTTCTATTTTTCATGTCTCTGGGTCCGTAATCTGTTATTTCAAGGATATGAAATAAACGATATACAGTATGGTTTTTCCGCATTTTATTTTGTAAAATTATTGTAATAAACCGTACATTTTTGTCTTTTAGATAGAGAGAAAAAACATCACCTGGAGCATCAGCCAGGTTTATTTTAATTCTTTTTTTAGTTATAACTTTGTGAATTGGAGGCCCTTCACTATCCTTATCACCCACATATCGACACTAACAATAATCAGCTTAATGAGCTGATTTTATCATCAATAGGTAAAAGATTAATTATATAATAATTGAATGTCATGGATATTTCTTGAGATGGTTCAGAGGTTTTGGTTGATCCAGCTAACGTATGAAGTTACTCTGGCGTAGGCAGCAGGGTCACCACTTTCGCATCCACGTCCAGTTCCAAAGGAGGTCACACCAATCTGTTAAAAATATCTAAAGTTAATAGAAAATAAAAATAAATGTAAAGAAAGCGGTGCTAAGCAAAACACCTCGGATAAAACGTTATAAATAATCAATTGTTCAAAGACGAGATTATTGTGAGAAAGAAAGCTTGCCACGTGCGACTCGGACTCACTCACGAAGGGCACTACAATATTAAAATCGACTAAAAACGCCGACCAAATAACATTTCTTGTTTGGGAAATCCCTTTTATTTTTAAGTTAATTTAAACTTTATTATTTGCTGTTGCAGTGGCAACAAAAATACACGTTCTGTAAACATTTTAACTCTTTACCACTTTCGGTTTAAGAGATACCCGCCATCCCGCAGACAAACGGATGGACAGTCGAGCAGCGGAGGCTTAGTAATAGGGTCACGTTAGCACTCTTCGGGTCGAACCCTAAAAAGCATGATTCACTTACCAAAATGTTTCTGCCATTACTGTTAACGACAAGAGGACCGCCGGAATCACCCTGGCAGGTGCTTCTGCCTCCAGCACCGCTGGTGCAAACGTTTGTGGAATGGATGAGGATTTGGAAGAGGATCGAAGCCTGCCTGCACACAGCGTTTGAGATCACGGGCAAGGAGACGTGGCTTAGAAACTGGTTCACAGTGAGGTCTTCTCCTATAAATATTATATTAAATTATATGTAATATTATATTAAATTATATGTAGGCATACATATTATATATGGAATAGCATTTTACAATATCATTACCATTTGAACAAAATATTCACACAATTAAAGAAAAATAATAATTACAATTGGTTTCTTACCATCCCTAGTGCGACCGAAGCCTGAAGCGACAGCAGTAGCACCACTGAATTCGTTGTTTAGTTCATTGCCAGAGGGCAGAGCGATGGGAGCGATGGTGGCTGTTGATAAATGTATTTTTAAATTAGTGATAAATATTCTTGAATATTACTTTTATTCAATAATAATTTAGGCGGTTTCTAAATGCGGCCTAATCAATCTTGTGGGTTCCAACGCCGTCAAAACACAAGCATACCTGTTCACCGCCAAAAGGAACCAGTTTACCTTGGCTCCTTCTTTTCAGAATATATTCTTGGAGTGCACCGACCACCTTCAGCTCTTGGAATTTGAAAGCTAAACTTTGGGCGGTTCATTGAGTCCAAACCCAAGGTAGCTGCTAAGAAACTTGACATTCATGCAAAGGTCCGGCGGTAATCTACATTGGAACAGCTTCTAATATTATACAAAGCACGGGTCCGATCGTTTGTGGAATATTGCAGCTATTATATATTATATATTATATTATTATATATATGGGCCGGTGCTGCAAAATGTCATCTAGCGGCTTTGAACTCAGTGGAAAGGTGTACAAAAGGAGTAATTGGTGATCTAGATTTGGTTGGGACCAATCTATAAAGCCCGAAGCACAGGCGTAGGGTAGCCAGCCTTTCGGTATTCTATAGGATGCATTTTGGAGAGTGTACATAAGAATTACATAACTTGATTATCTACCGTCTATTATCTCATCTATATCTTCATCTGCTATTGCCTTTCTTCCATCGGATAAACCGACGTACAGTGGATGCCCACCTTTACAAATTTGTCACCTCTTCGTTTTGCCTCGTCGTATATACCACGTACATCAAAATACTGGAACCATTTGCCCACTAGTTTATATCACCTAAAAAAAATACTTACTCACGGAAAGATGGTTTAAAACTCACTTGAAAAACTAACGGGAGAAGGTAAGTAGATCACGGCAACGTCATTTCGGATACGGGATACGTCCCAACTAGGATGCAACACGACATTGGAGGTTTCCACCCTAGTACCGCCACTGAACAGACGGATTGAACCGAGGACAACCGTGAGGCTCCTAGCCTGGGTTATACCATCGAACCAACAGTGAGCAGCGGTGAGTACCCGTCTTGCGTTGAGTAAAGAACCACCACAGGCTCCTTGGCGATTCAAAATGAAATTAATGAGAAGTCCGGCCTGAAAAATACATTTTTTTTTAGAATAGCATGTTTTGTTTATTTGTTTCTTTGAAAAAATACATTCAATAGGTAAGAAATCACAAATACCTGGTAAGGGAATTGGCCGAGACTAGATGGAGAACCACCGACGATTCTAGATGGCTCTTGATCTCCTTCCTCTTCAGCTTTGCGGATTTTCTCAGCTAAAGGAGCAGCGACTTTACTAAGGTAACCGTATGCGGAATTCTGTTCTAGGTCGATCACATCTTCGAGGTCGATATTTTTTGCAGTTACAACCGCCAAAGTTAACAAAGTTATAGCCAAGAACTTCATGTTGCTGGTACATGCAAACACTTTCAACTATATGCGGGTATTTCTCTACAGCCGATATTTATAGGTTCTTAGAACAAGATAATGATCTTGTTATTTCCAATATTTTGCTATCGTAGACTAATAAGAGATTTAAATTATACAATCTATACTAATAATAGGTCTTTACCTATGAAATTGCCGTTTTTTAAAACGGGTTGCTTTGAAATGTTACATCTTTGGATTGACTTGGAATTATAAGTTCAAATAAACTTTATATTAAGAGGGTCCTTTTCACTTGCCTATGGTCAACATCGAAAAAAGATACGTTATTCTTTTTTCAAAATTAGGTATTTATTGGTTTCTTTGTGTTTTGTTTTTTCTGCAATATCGCAGTACTTTTTCATCAATAGAATGCTGCTTTATTCCTGATAGATATTGTATGTATCCGGGCGAAGCCACGGGCAAAAGCTAGAGTAAAACAAGTCATTCGAAGCATTGGATTACTATACAATCTTATGGTATTTGCAATTTTCCGGTGATATATACTCGTACATATCACTAATACAAATAACACATAATAGAATATAATATATTAGTTTATATACCAAGCAATGAATTAGTTTAATATCTTATCAGCCAATTTAAAATGCAGACGTCACGTAATTGTGATAAAAAATAGATTTTCTAAAATAAAATATTGTTTGTGTTGATTGTTACACTAAAATGGTATTATTGCCATGGTTCAAAGTGGATTTGGAGCTTACCAATAAAAACAAGTAAAACGTTACCGAAGGTCAATGAAGAAATGCACGCCAGCATAAAGAAAAAAAAATTCAATGATATTGTTAGTGGGTCTACCTTTTATAAGAGAACTATTTAGTCATAATATTGTTTTGTATAACTGCGGATAGCAAAAACTTCATTTCACAGAAAATCGTTTGGCATTCAATCATTTATCATTAATTCGAAACTCATAATTTTGTAAGTTAGAGTTATCTTTAGGCAAATCCATCATATCGCAGAAAATTCACAGTTTACCGTCCGAATTTTGATCACGGTGGCCAATCTCAACAGAGACTAACCAAATACGCAGGAGATATTAAATTGCACCATTGTGTGCGGTGCACACAGGTGCACACTCTGTTTCTATTATCTGATAGTCTGATGGGACGCAATTCAACACGACCAGAGAGAGATCGGTATAAGTAATTAAATAACAATATAATTATGGATATTTCCCTAACTTGGAAAGAGACTGGATCCTACGATACAGGAAATCCTAGTGTAGAAGCCAGGGTTTTTGTAAAAAACCTAGTACTTAAGGCTCTTATGTAGTGCAAGATTATTTAAATATTGTACTGGTCAAATGAACTGAACAAAGTTAGTATTATTATTTCGTTTATTCATTTATGTACTTTTAAATTATATTTCTAAATATCTCAATAAAAAATAAAACAATACATTTAAAAATATAAAAAAATAGTAGCCCACCGGTATCGGGAACAGGGTCCAAGCTACCGGCGGTCAGGGCTCCAGAGAGAGGAACCTCCTAACTATACGAGCCGTATCCAGAACTACAGCTTTCTGAATCCAGTCATCAAACGAGAACCTCCTAAGGTGTTGGTCGAGGGTCCTGGCCATTGACTGTCACGACTATCGGTACGATGATCGTGTCATCATGATGAGTCCACATCCCACATGTCGACAACCTCGCGAGCCAAGTCAATATACTTGATTTGTTTATCTTTCTTGGCTTTCAAGAGGTTCTCATCATGCGGAACGGATATGTCAACAATTATTGCACGCCTCTCGCTTCGGTCCACCACTACTATAGTTTTTTTTTTTTTTTTTTTTTTCGGTGGGAAAATCATCTTATGACATCCCCCGCTCTTGGGCGGAACGGGAGATAGTATCAGACTTTTACTGACTAAAAACCCACTCCTGTTCCTTCGTTGCCTTCGTCCCAGGGCCCCGGGTTTCGCTTTCACACTACCCGTGGCCCCAGTAGGCTTCGACCCTGCTGGGCCCCTACGATTTGCTGACATCTCCATGAGACGCGCGTGGAACAGTACGCGCCGTCGACGACTTGGGCTCGGTCCGGACGGTTACCGGACGATCGGACGGCGAGCCACGCATTGCTCGCCGTCTGCAAGGCCGCGCCTACAGTGGCCGGAAATCGGGATCAGAATCCCGGCGGCGGTTGGAGCGTAAGGACCGTTGCCTCATGCGATCGGCACTTCCCTGTGATCGTTAGTGTCAAGCACTACTGGTTTGTGCCAGTTCTCGTTAGCCAGGGAGAGCGGTGAGTCCCTTCTTGTTCCCTTCTCCACTGCCACTATATCTCGATGCATACCCACGTCGGCAGCTAGGAAATATTCCCTGATATTGCATACCACGCGGTTGTCTAGGGTCTTAGCATTTAAAAACCTCAACCTTTACACTTCCACGGGATATACAGTCTCATTACCGACGATCGTGGGTGATGCATTCGGTATGCAGTCAGCAGTGTACGGTCCCACCTATCCAGGGCATCAAGTTCCATTTGAGTCCATTCGAGAACCGAAAGAGTACAACAATACCAGTATGACCCAACCATTGAAGGCGCGCGCCTTGTTTCTGCCTGAAAGAAGGCTATTGAATACCTTCTTCAGGCGTCCAAAGACACACTCCTTCAACGATTGCTTCATGTCAGTGATATCGAGGCCTAGAGTTCGAGTATGTCGGAAGTCCTCTCTCCAACGCTCCCCCTAGTCCTCTCTCCAACCGAAACTTATAAGTAAATACTTAGAGAGAGAGGGATCTCAGGATTATGAAATCCGTTAGTTGAGTGCTCACGGAGTCCACAACCTCCCCTCGTACATTTGTCCACACCAAACTCTATCCTAATGGCACTACTGAAGGTTTCAGTTACATCAGTTGCAGATTGTCGGTGGAAAAAGTTTCTGGTCATCCATGTAATGTAATTGAGATATTACCCGACCATTTCTCTGCAACCGATAGCTTAGACCTGAATTCTCCAGCAGTGTGCTTAGAGGATTCAAGGCTAGGCAAAACCAAAGCGGACTCAAACTATCTTTTATTATTTATATTTAAGGCAGACTTTCACCGTATGCGCCCACTGCGCATACGGTGAAGGACACAGTGGTGTCCTTCAGGACGCCTGAAGGACACAGGGACACCACTGTGTTCAGGCGATAATAAAAACCACCCAAAATTCATGTCCGGTAAGGTATGTAGTGCTTTAGGTGGAAAGTGAGAATGCTGTGGCGCTTCTTAGCTACTCCTAAAAGAGTGGACATATTTTTAAAATATAGTTTTAAAAATACTGATGATTGAATGACCACCCTCAATTAATGTCTCAAAAACTCTCATCCGGTCAAAACAGTAACATACCTAGATATTATACAACGTGGCGCTGACAATAGGACAATAAATTAAAACACTTATAGTACTAGTCCATAGGAATAGTATTAAACTACGAAAAAACGCCTAAAATCGAAATTTAAAAAATGTTATTTTAAACAAACTAGCATAATATCGTAAACCAAATAGAATCTAATATCATTTAAAATATTGGTACGCTAACCTGTCGCAACAGCGCCGTGTCGTACGTACCTAGTCTTTTGGCGCCATTATTATGAATGCTTAATAAAAATAATTACATCAAATCACAGATTCTTTTATTAATAAAATTATTAATCTTAATCACTATTCCATCACTTAGCACTCATTATTACTCACTTATCGCCGATATTGAATAATGTCGACCAGCCCTACGTAGACTAGACGTAGGCTTGCGTTCAAAGTAATTTAATAATAATTGTAAAAATTCTATCGTCTAGTATCACTCTTACACATATAGGAGCAGTACTCTATTGCGGGATTAAGCGTCGGTTTTCCCGCATCCTCTGGACAGCTTGAACAATAATGCGCCGATTGGTCGGAATAGGTTGGAAAAAACTTGGGTGTTCCCATACCTCTCTCGGTATGTTCGTATAGTTAGTTAAAGCGGCGTTTCTGTGGCAGTCCCCATAAAATAAAATCATGTCGGAGTGCTCCAAAGTTGTGTGATTGTAGCAAGGTATGATATATATGTGTAAAAGGAGAAACTGACTGTCTGACATATCAACGCACAGCCGAAACTACTGGCACTATTTTGTTCATGGTTTTCTTTTATGACGTAGGTGAGCACTAAGAGAGGATATTCTAAAATTCATCCCCTAAGGTTTAAGGTTAAGGATTTTCCCACCTAAAAAAAAAGGGGATGAAACAGGAGTCTTATTTTTGTTAGAAACCTACTGTTACACGGGCGAAGCCGCTGGCAGAAGCTTGTTCACAAATAAAACATAATTACAATACAATACTTTTCAAATAAAAATAGTAACGTCAGTGACCTTGATATTTCAAATGTTACTTTAGCTTGATTGATCATTAATAATTAATGATCAATCAAGCTAAAGTGACAGTTGAAATATAAAGGTACTGACGTTATTATTGTTGTATGGCTTTATGTTTATGGCATCGAATATGATTTTTTTCTCAGTTGCCAAGAATTTTTTTTTTTTTGTAATCGTGGACTAGATTACACATCATGTAGAAAATGCTGAAAATAATCTCCTGTGACTAAACTACCGTATATATTTGAATTATTTTTGGTATACAGACTGGGAACATCATGGTATATGCAGTTTAATTTAATGTCGTATTAACGGCGCCACCCTGTATATTGGTTGGCATTACATTGATATTCCCTATCCAATATTTCCTTCTTTATTCATACAGTAAAGGACTGCATAAAGTTCTAACCCACCAAAAAACAATCGGGCAAGTGCGAGTCGGACTCGTGCACAAAGACAACAAGAGACAACCTTTCGATGAACTGAACCTATGATCAATGAGCAACCCCAGGGCACGGCTTACTGTTGCGAGTCACACAACAAATGGTGTTTGGGATACTTTGATGGCAACGTATTAAAAATCTTAATCATTACGGCTCACACAGAAAATATGGCGAAGCAGTGTAAAGCTGCTTTGCCGAATGACCATGTTTTGCAACGTGTTATGCGATACTTGCAGTTGAAGGCGTTATTTTTTTTAATGTTTAAAATCCATGATTAAGGACTGGATCATGTCATAATTTGCCGATGGTATTGTAATACCCGCTTTTAGATTTTTTTCGTAAAAAATGCTTTCGTTTTCAGTGTAGAATTCACCTGAAAATTTGAGTTCATAGAATTTGCCACTTTTATGATGAGATCTAGTACTTCACGGCATCCTCACCTTCTGCATGACGCAGGTTCTCACCGAATATGGTCCGAAGCAAGGAGGAGTGGCAGGCGGTAGCCTCCTTCAACCTTAGGGGATGAATTTTAGAATATCCTCTCTTAGTGCTCACCTACGTCATAAAAGAAAACCATGAACAAAATAGTGCCAGTAGTTTCGGCTGTGCGTTGATATGTCAGACAGTCAGTTTCTCCTTTTACACATATATATCATACCTTGCTACAATCACACAACTTTGGAGCACTCCGACATGATTTTATTTTATGGGGACTGCCACAGAAACGCCGCTTTAACTAACTATACGAACATACCGAGAGAGGTATGGGAACACCCAAGTTTTTTCCAACCTATTCCGACCAATCGGCGCATTATTGTTCAAGCTGTCCAGAGGATGCGGGAAAACCGACGCTTAATCCCGCAATAGAGTACTGCTCCTATATGTGTAAGAGTGATACTAGACGATAGAATTTTTACAATTATTATTAAATTACTTTGAACGCAAGCCTACGTCTAGTCTACGTAGGGCTGGTCGACATTATTCAATATCGGCGATAAGTGAGTAATAATGAGTGCTAAGTGATGGAATAGTGATTAAGATTAATAATTTTATTAATAAAAGAATCTGTGATTTGATGTAATTATTTTTATTAAGCATTCATAATAATGGCGCCAAAAGACTAGGTACGTACGACACGGCGCTGTTGCGACAGGTTAGCGTACCAATATTTTAAATGATATTAGATTCTATTTGGTTTACGATATTATGCTAGTTTGTTTAAAATAACATTTTTTAAATTTCGATTTTAGGCGTTTTTTCGTAGTTTAATACTATTCCTATGGACTAGTACTATAAGTGTTTTAATTTATTGTCCTATTGTCAGCGCCACGTTGTATAATATCTAGGTATGTTACTGTTTTGACCGGATGAGAGTTTTTGAGACATTAATTGAGGGTGGTCATTCAATCATCAGTATTTTTAAAACTATATTTTAAAAATATGTCCACTCTTTTAGGAGTAGCTAAGAAGCGCCACAGCATTCTCACTTTCCACCTAAAGCACTACATACCTTACCGGACATGAATTTTGGGTGGTTTTTATTATCGCCTGAACACAGTGGTGTCCCTGTGTCCTTCAGGCGTCCTGAAGGACACCACTGTGTCCTTCACCGTATGCGCAGTGGGCGCATACGGTGAAAGTCTGCCTTAAATATAAATTTTGTTTTAGCCTAAAAGTAACAAATGAATACCATATTAAATTAAAGTTATGTATAATTAAAATTATACTTTAACTGAATTTCATTTGGGCTCTATTGTTAGGGTTACTGTACATAAGTTAATTTTTTATAATTTCTATCTATATATAAAAATAATAATAAAAGATAGTTTGAGTCCGCTTTGGTTTTGCCTAGCCTTGAATCCTCTAAGCACACTGCTGGAGAATTCAGGTCTAAGCTATCGGTTGCAGAGAAATGGTCGGGTAATATCTCAATTACATTACATGGATGACCAGAAACTTTTTCCACCGACAATCTGCAACTGATGTAACTGAAACCTTCAGTAGTGCCATTAGGATAGAGTTTGGTGTGGACAAATGTACGAGGGGAGGTTGTGGACTCCGTGAGCACTCAACTAACGGATTTCGATTTTGAAGCAAGGAGGAGTGGCAGGCGGTAGCCTCCTTCTGCAAAGCAGTAATACTAGCAAAGGAGTAGGCCGCACGTGCACGGGCGACGGAGCGGCCGTCACGCCCCAGCTGCCGGGATTCCGATCCCGATTTCCGGCTACCGTAGGCGCGGGCTTGCGGACTCACCGTCCAATTGTCCGGTAACCGTCCAGACCGAGCTCAAGTCGTCAACGACCCGTACTGTTCCACGCTCGCCTCAAGGAGATATCAGCAAACCATAGGGGCCCAGCAGGGTAGAAGCCTATTGGGGCCAAGGGCTTGTTTCTTAAAAGGAAAACACGGCCCTAGGATTCGTCCTAGGGCCGTGTTTTTTTGCAAAGAAGAAACAGGAGTGGGTTTTTAGTCAGTAAAAGTCTGACACGCCCTCTAGCTACACCCAAGAGCGGGGGATGTCATTAGATGATTTTCCCAACTAAACTAAAAACAAATTCAACAAAAAACAAATATGGGATAGGGTTGTTACTACGAATCCAATTGCTACTGTACAGGACGTGAGAAGTTCTTTACACAATTTCTCACGTCCGTAATTTGCTTTTCAAGGATATAAAATCAACGATAGAGTAAGATTTCTTTGGATTTTATTTTGTAAAATTAAAAAACCGTTACACTTTTGTCTTTTAGGCGGAGAGAAAAAAAGCATCAAACCCTTTCTGATTTTTTGATCTAAGACTAAGTAAAATGAGGGTTACACAGTACTAATAATAAATGTATCATTTGATACTGAGAACATCAGTCAGGTTTATTTTTATTCTTTTTTTTAGTTACAACTTTGTGGATTGAAGGTAATATCGGCACAATTATTGCTCAGTCTACTTCCCACATGTCGACACTTACAATAATGAAATCTTTGGGTTTATCAGCAATAGGAAAAAGGTTAATTATATAATATTTTAATGTCATAGATATTTCTTGACAGTGTTCAGAGGCGTTGGTTGATCCAGCTAACGTATGAAGTTACTCTGGCGTAGGCAGCAGGGTCACCACTTGCGCAGCCACGTCCAGTTCCAAAGGAGGTCACACCGATCTGTTAAAAACAATCTATTGTTAGAAAAAAAAACAAATCTAAAGAAAGCGGTGACCAGTAAAACCTACAAAACCGAACGACGTTTAATGACGAAATTTATGCGAGAAAAAAACTTGCCAAGTGCGAGTCGCACTCGCTCACAAAGCGTTTGTACTATAATATTAAAATCGAGTAAAACCGCCAAAACCCTTGTATGAGAACTCACTTCAATTTTTCATTTAATTTTATTGTTTGTTTTTATTATATATGCAATTTAATAATAAAATTATAGAAATACACGTTTTGTAAAATTTTCAACTCTACCTCTTCCAGTTTGATACACAGCCCGCTGACAGGCGAACGGACAGATCGACAGACGAACGGACGGATAGCGGAGACTTTGTAACTGGGTTACGTTGGCACCCCTCGGGTACGAAACCCTAAGAAAAATGATTCACTTACCAGAATGTTTCTGCCATTACTGTTAACGACGAGAGGACCGCCGGAATCACCCTGGCAGGTGCCTCTGCCTCCAGCACCGCTGGTGCAAATGTTTGTGGAATGGATGAGGATTTGGAAGAGGATCGTAGCCTGTCTGCATACAGCGTTCGAAATCACAGGCAAGGAGACATGGCTCAGAAACTGGTTCGCACTGAGGTCTTCGCCTATAAATATTATATTATATGTAGGTATACGTATTAAATTTGAAATATGATTTACCAATTTCATTACCATTTGAATAAAATATTGAAAAAGAAAAATAATATTTAACTTTGTTTCTTACCATCCCTAGTGCGACCGAAGCCTGAAGCGACAGCAGTAGCACCGCTGAATTGGTTGTTTAGTTCATTGCCAGAAGGTAGAGCGATGGGAGCGATGTTGGCTGTTAATAAATGTATTTTTAAATTGATGATAAATATTCTTGAATATTAGTTTTATCCAATAACAATTCAGGCAGTTTTTAAATGGGCCAAAGCCAATCTTTTGGCTGCCAAAACACAAGTATATTTGTTCACCGCCAAAAAGACCTCGTTCACCTTGGCTCCAGCTTATAAGAATCATGTAATGTATCCAGCGTGAGCGTGAGAAATGGACCTGGCAAAGCCCTGATGGTATAACTAAAAATGAAATTGACTTCAAGTCAGCGAAGAAGCAAATATTTAATGATGTCTCTGTGATCAATGCGGTGAAAACTGAAAGTGATCACCGTGTGGTAAGAGATACATTAAATATCTATTTCAAGCTTGAAAGATTTCGATTGATAAGGTCTACGCTCTGTCCAGCACAAATCCAAATCTGTGAGAGCTTTCAGCTCGAACTTCACAATTAGAAACTATCCACATGATCGGGTAGACGCGATCGACGAGTCTTTTAAGACTTGTCAAAAATAACTCCAACCGTCGACTTATCGAAATAGGGGCTCCAGAGTATTTGTAAGACGTTTGAGTGTTGGGTAGAGCCAACTCACGAAACTGAAGACTGAATATGGCAGAGTCATATCTGCCAAATTGGAGCTTTTGAGAGAGATCGAGGCATTATATTATGGACAGTTGAACACGACAATTACTAAACCTGCTGCGAACTTGGCAAACGACTCAAGAGTCAGATTAAAAATTTTCGGACGTCAGCCTGTATGAGATTAGTAGGGCTTTGAAGCAACTTAAAAAGAACAAGGTGCCGGGTGAAGACGCGTTCAAAACCTGTTTAATTATGTCATTCTCGAGGAAAAAACGTCACAAGTATGAAGTAGAGGTGTAGTGGAATTTTTCTTCAAGAAAGGCAACAATGCCCTGCTTAAGAATTACAGGCCCGTCTCGCGTCAGGCCATGTCTACAAGCGGTTTTCCAGAGTTATCTCTACCATCTTGCATGTAGGTTCGACGACTTTCAGTCTCCTGAACAAGCCGGATTCCGAAAAAGCTTTAGCACCGTAGACCTACACTACGACAGGTTATACAGAAAACCGAGAAGTAGTGATGGACGGGAATTTCTTCCCGTCCATCACTGCTTACCATTTGATGGGATTGCAGTCGAGTAGTGGTTCATATCATTTAAAAAATACTTTAGCCATGGAAAGATCGTTTAAAACTTACTTGTGAAACTAACGGAAGAAGGCAAGTTGATCACGGCAACATCATTTCTGATACGGGATACGTCCCAATTAGGATGCACCACGACGCTAGAGGTGTCCAACCTAACACCGCCGCTGAACAGACGGATTGAACCGAGGACAACCGTGAGGCTCCTGGCCTGGGTTATACCATCGTTCCAACAGTGAGCAGCGGTGAGTACCCTTCTTGCATTGAGTAAAGAACCACCACAGGCACCTTGGCGATTCAAAACGAAAGTAATGATAAGACCAGCCTGAAAAAAAAAAGTTTTTAGAAAAAATTCGTTTATTGGTTTCACTAGAAAACATAATAGTTTTTTTTTTAATTGGGAAATCATGCAATGACTTCTCCTGCTCTTGGGCAGAGTTGGAGGACGAGTCAGGCTTTTACTGATTTTAACCCATTCCTCTTCCTTCTTTGCCTTGCATTGCAGGGCCCTGGGTTTTCGTTTCAGAAACGGACCCATGGCCCCAGTAGGCTTCGACCCTGCTGGGCCCCTATGGTTTTGATGACATTTGCTTGAGGCGGGCGTGGAACACTACGCGCCGTTGACGACTTGTGTTCGGTCCGGACGGTTACCGGACGTTTGGATCTCTACTCAAGCCCATTTACTTATGTTTTTTTTGAGGTGGGAAATCATCAAATAACTTCTCCTGCTCTGGATGAAGCGAGAGAGTGTGTCATTTACTGAATAAGTCCACTACATTGCGTTCCAGGGTCGTGGTTACTCTTCCAAACAATCGCGTAGTGGCTGGAAATTGGGATCGGGATCCCGGCGCGCTAGTGGCTGGGGCGTGAGGGCCGTTCCCTCGCGCATGCGGCCGCCTCCTTTGCTAGCATTACTGCTTCGCAGAAGGAGGCGACCGCCTGCCTTTTCTCCTCTCTCCGGACCATGGCTTGTACCAGGGCCCGGTGCGAGAGGTCGTTGCCACCGACGTCCGATAGGTAGGAAATCCAATAAATACCTGGTAAGGAAATTGGCCGAGTCTTGATGCAGAACCACCGACGATTCTGGATGGGTCTTGATCGCCTTCCTCTTCAGCTTTGCGGATCCTCTCAGCCAATGGAGCAGCGACTTTACTGAGGTAATCGTATGCGGTGTTCTGTTCTAAATCGATCACATCTTCGAGGTCGATATTTCTTGCAGATACAACCGCCAAAGTTAACAAAGTTACAGCCAAGAACTTCATGTTGCTGGTACAAGCAAACGCTTTTAATGATATGTGGGTATTTTTCTACAGCCGATATTTATAAGCTCTCAAAATGAGATAGTGATCTTTGTAATTTCCAATATTTTGCTATCGTATAAAAATAAGAGATTAAAACTGCATAATGTAATATAAATCATTAAAAGCCACTAATTTTGTCTGATAAGTTATTAAACTAATCAATGTATGAGTTTAATACCTTATCAGCCAATTTAAAAATCGAACGTCACGTAATTGTGATAAAAAACCAGATTTTCTGAAATAACAATTATTGTTTTGATTGTTACACTTATATTAAGGTGCAGTTGCTTAGAGTGGGTTTGGAGCTTACCATTAAGATGAGGTAAAACGATACCGAAGTTTAATGAAAAAAAAATGTATGCCAACGAAAAAAAATTACTGTAATACATAACTTTGATCTATCTCGTAGGGTTAAGCCAGCGTTTGCAATGTAAGCGTAAAAATGAGTTAGAAACCTCTAAAATTATCAGTGTTTCTCTACTATATTATGCATGCATTATACATATAAACCTTCCTCTTCAATCTATCTAATAAAAAAAACTGCATCAAAATCTGTTGCCCAGTTTGAAAGATCTAAGCATACATAGGGACAGACAGAAAGTGACTTTGTTTTATACTATGTAGTGAGCATAGTGTTGAATATATTTTCAGCGTAAGGCAGAGCTAAAAACACTGATTCGGGGCCCAATATTGCCCCTGGTCGTGCGTCGTTATTGCCCTTAGGAAACTGGAGCCCCAACTAAAAAGACTCTTTCGGCAAGGCCAGTTTCTTTCTCATGTACAAGGTGGCGCAAAATTAATCACTTTTTCGGAATATGTTATAATTATTGCAAATGGCGTCATACGTCAATCATATTTGGTATTTGTGAAACGCAATTGGGCATCATCAGACGGACGCTACAGCGAATTTTAGTGAAGTAATTCGACTTCTTACTGCTGGAATTGGAGGAGAGGGGCTTGGTGAATACGTGGTTTTAGAAAGATGGTGCAACCGCAGACACAGCACGAGCCACTATGGAGTTTTAGTCGGTAAAAGTCTGACACATCCTCCCGTTTCGCACTAGGACGGGAGAATTCAATAGATGATTTACCAACTTAAAAACAATAAATACTGTATAAATAAAAAGCCTTCAAATATATCGTCTAATGAGCCTCACAAAGATGAATCATATTATAGTCATTTAGTTATGTAAGGGAGCGCATTAATTGTAATTTGATAATGATAGATATACAACTTTAAATCGCCAGATAGTAAATTACGCGTCACACATAATATGTAACATATATGTTACGTCGTTCAAACAAAAGGTGATTATCATGCGAATATACGACCGTCGCATCTTGTTCTTAAGAAAAAAATTGTAAGGCCCCCTCTGGCGGGGCAGCGGCGCTTTCAAGTTAGCTGGAGAACTGAACATGATGATAATCGCTTTCTACTACGACGATGTTTATAATGTATGGCCTGTCGTCTTTGACGTCGACGTCGTCTTCGTGTCGAGTTATTTTAGGCATCTCTAGGAGGCCCGGTGAAAACGTTTACTGACAAAGAGGAAAATTGTACAGCCGATCACTGCAAGTGTCAATCGCTCGATATCGAACTTGGTCAACTTTAGCAGTGAACTGAGTCTTCAGTTTAGTCATCTCTAAACATTTACGATTTAGACTTCCTAACCACGTGGTAGTAGTATACGTAAACTTTTATAATATATAATTATGAGGAAAGTCTTCAAATATATTGTTTCTTGAACCCTATACTGATGAAACCAACGACCTAACAGCCACTAGACGTCTAATAACAGTCTGTTAACACATATGACTTATAGATCTGATGTAGGTCGCCACAGAATAATTTCCAAATTGTCTCGACCAGTTCTCTGAGCCGTAAATACGACAGCGATAGTTATAATAATAATAATACTATATTGACACAATTCCTTACAACATGCTTAATATCAGTTAAAGGCGCACAAAAGTTGACACCCTGACTCTTAAACTAGGAATTCCTGTGTCTTAGGAGTCAGTGTTCTATTGCTACTTGGACACATGTTTTGTTTTTTTTACATAAGTTTTTTTTTTTTAATTTTACTTCACCACTTAACTCTACCCAACTCTACTCCACTCTACCCTACTCTACCCTACTCTACCCCACTCTACCCTACTCTAACGCACTCTTCCCTACTATACTCTACTCTATTTATTTATTTAAACTTCATGTACAGTGGTGGTACATTGGCGGACTTAATGCCACAAGGCATTCTCTACCAGTCAACCATTGAATTAAAAAAGACAACACTGTGGTAGGTTTATATATGTACAATAAATAAATAACAGATATTTGAAATAGAATGCAGTATCGTTAAATTAAGTTGCATAAAATAATAAAATACGTATATGTCGGTGTAGTCAATAGTACGGAAGCTTGAGAACGAATGAACGAGCTAAGTGAAAAGTGACACATGTCACTTTGACAAAATCTGCGCTGACGTTTGCACGAACCGAGCAGATAAAAGTGCCGACCGCAGAGGTGCGATGACGATAGACTAAAACCACATTAACATTATTTTTGAAGTCAGTTATAACATTGGAGAAGAAATTAATGATCGTATTGACTTACTCTTATCAGTTATCATTCTGTTTCTAATAGATCCGAGCCTTATTTACCTATTTTAGAAGATAAGCTGATTAAATAACCAAATAATTAATTGGAAATGTGTTAATAATAACCGGAATGTGTTAATAATAAGCGGAGATCGGATTAGGTAGAGTATATTTACCTGAAGTTTGAAGAAGTAAGTAACATAGAGTTGATAATACTTAGGATTTTAGAGGAGATATTATATACTTATATATACATACTATAGATCACGACAGACGTTGTCCTGTCCGAAAACCGACTTTTCGTCAGAAAAAAATAAGAACCCAATTGCAGTGCCATCTAGCGGCTCCATTTGTATTTTCAAACCCTCCAGGGACCCACTCAAATCACACACAAAATTACATTGAAATCAGTCAAGTCATTTAGGAAGAGTTAAGTGATAAACACACGTACAGAAGAATTATATATATAAAGATTTTATACTATTTCTTACTTCTTAGATTACGTCAATAATTTTAAATACTTTAGGTTTTCACAGTTAGTTCTTACATGGACCATGACGGTCTTCATTCCCATCAGCCCCCCTCTCTCCAAAAGCAGATGAGTCTTTCAGTTTGCTCACGGCGTCTTTGAGTAAATTGAGTGCTTCCAGGGTCCGTGTTCTTATTTGTCCAGTCGCAGAAGGTTGCTGGTTAGGGTTCTATCTAGATGTGGCATAGCTTTCATAGCTTGCCTGCAGCTAGCCTGCAGGGGCCAAAAGACCAAAGGATATTGGCACGATGAGTTCGGGTCCGAAAACCACCATGTCATATCCCTGTCTGGCACTGTAATGTATTTATTTATGTAATTTTTTATGCACACAAAAGTGCAGAGGCGGTCTTAATGCCATAAGGCATTTTCTACCAGTCAACCTTTGGGTGATGCAGAGATAAATTCTGGTAGAGCAATATTAAGTATTAACAATTATAATATCCTTTATTTTATACAAATATATACCGATAAAATATAAATAAAATTTATATATATATATATATATATATATATATATATATATATACCCAAACAAGAAAGTTAAAAAATACACGAATCTGGTGAGACAATTGGTGCAAACAAATAATAAGGAATAAGTACATTTTGATACAAATGCAAAAAGATTGTCATTGCGACCGAGGCGGAATTCGCACGACCCGTAGGCGAGTATGTTATGGAGCCGAGGGTTGCAGTGAAAAATTTGCATGTGTATCAAACGACGTTTTAATCTCAATACACTTACGAATAATACTTTCTCTGAAAATTACTATGCATTTTTGTTCATTTTGGACTGAAGAAAATTTTCCATAGTTGCCATACAATTTAGTTTTGATTTAGATGGCAGCAGGCTATCGCAAGTATTTTTTACCTTAATCACAATATCTGGCGGCGGCGACTTACCATCTAAAGAATTCTCTTCATATCTTAACTTATTTTTTTTTTTCATAAATAACTCAAATAAAAAATAGTATTCAAGGCGGGTATCGTATTGGGGCATGCGACACCGTGCGTTTTACCTTGAATGGAGAACGCCGCGTGCGCTGCCGCGTGCGATAAACGTAGCATGCGACGCGACGCGCGACGGTGTTATCCACGGGCACTGTCTGTTTTTCAAGCAAACGCGTGTAAAAACGCTTTTCTGTAAACACTCTCGTATAACGTCATATGTTTGAATTTAGAACAAGTTAACAAGCACTAAGGCCTACGTTTACAGCAAAATCTATTCATATTATCCAGTGAATGACACAAACAGATGAAAAAAATTGTAGGTATAATTTAAAATCGCTTATTTTTTATTATCATAATTAGATCGTTATCTTTTTACAAACCCATTATTGATTGACATGACACACGTACCATAACATGACCAAAAAAGACAAATCTGTCTTTTTTTATCATGTTTTTAATTTTTACGTCTTTCCAGAATATATTATGATGAGTCAGAAATTTTTGGGGGTTTTGTCTCATATATACAAATACTTTTGGGACAAAATAAAATTGCTTACGTTATACTCGTACGTCAGATGAATTTTGTGAATATCCTTAAGAGAGCTGGGTCCCAGCAGTGGGAACATTATAAAGCTGATTATTCTCGTGATTATGCCTCTTGAGATCCTTTACATATTATTATTATTATCATGTTAAACTTTAGGAATATTTATGTATAATAGAAAAAATTACAAATTTCAAAATGTCCTATAACCAACGTTTTAGCTGAGCTTTAAAATATTTATTCAGAACAAAAAATTAAGAAAAATAATTTATTTATTTAAACTTTATGCAGTCAGGGGTCAAAAGAGCAGTTTCACTTTACCAATGCTAACCTAAAATTTCTGTATAGTAGGCGTTCAATGATTCACAAGTCATTTATGCTGTTACGCTTCAAATTAATTAATTCATAAACCATTGACACTCTTCTATAAAGAAATGTTAGTCACTTTAACATTAGTAGAGTGCAACTGGACTTTTGAACCCTGAATGTACATTAGTGGTTCATAAGCAGACTAAATATAACAAGGCATTATCTACCAGTTAACTGTTGGATTAAAGATTATACAATAAGAATGGAGTATTATTAAGATTAGCTACTTATAGCAATTTGACGTGCAACGCCATCTCGTTGTTGGAAGCGGCAATTTCTATCGCGAGGCGAGTGAAATACGGCGACCAATCATCGTGTGCGTAACACAGAGCGACTCGAGTGTCGGTCTTCGCATTTACTCTATCTTTCGACCTCATTCGTTCACAACTATAAAACTTCTTAAAACACAATTTATAGCTGACCGACCTTACAATAAAATCAATTAATTACTAAAAATCACGATTGTAAAATAATTGTCAAAATAAATCATTCTCTACGAGTATCATTTTAACTATGTTGCTTAAAATAAAATACTTATGACGAAGACCAAATTAAGATTGACAGGAATTTACACTTTCAAAGGAATATTTACTATTAGTTTTTTTGCTGTCACATTTACAAATAGTATGATACGGTTAGTGATTAGGTAATTATTCAATATGTTTACTTAAGAAATTCATAAAGGAGGTGACACGAGAGTACGCAGCGGGCATACCAACCGCGCAACCGAGACCAGAGCCGAAAGATGTGATGCCGATCTGTAAAGAGAACATAAAATAATATAAAGAATAACAATACTTATTAATATGATTATGAATGCAAATACGTACTATAAATATGTACTATTACTGCTTTTAATGCTGGGCGACAGGCTTCTTCTCTGCGAAAATCACTTGTCTATAACCCACCTTCGCAAGTGATATATAGATGATATAATAATATAATAATACATATGTCTTCAAACATTTTGGTTGTGGCGGTTGGTGGTTTTCTTGCGATGGTTTACTTTTTTGAGAGCATAGTTTTTTTTTTTTTGGTGGGAAAATCATCTTATGACAAATCCCGCCCTTGGGCGGAGCGGGAGATAGTGTCAGACTTTTACTGACTAAAAACCCACTCCTGTTCCTTCTTTGCCTTCATCCTGGGGCCCCGGGCTTCGCTTTTTTGATGGTTTACCTTTTTGAGAGCATAGATGATGAAATAATTTCTATAAAAAAGTGCCAACTTGATTTCGAGCCCACCACTTAGAAATTGGTCAAGAAATTGATAACAAAAGCTATTAACGTAATAATATCAAGTGTACGTACCAGAACAGGTTTGCCATCACTATTTATAGCTAGAGGACCACCTGAGTCACCACTGCAGACGCTTGCGCCTTCCAGACTACTGGTGCAAATGTTAGAAGGCTGAAGAATCAGAGGGAAAGCAAAACGACAGATGCTGTTGCTGATCACTTTTAGGTTCACGTGGCTTAAGAACTGGCTACTCGAAATGGGGCCACCTGGAAAATGCAAACGAAGATAACATTATAGTTTTACATATTAAAAAAAAACCATGTAATTATCATAATAAATATGTATCCTCATGGCCTGGCACGAGAATGGTAAGAGACCGGATTTTATATCTTTATTGCTATGAAAGATGGATAGATAGGCCGCTATTTGAGTGTGTGGGACGCTAATTGTGTCGATACTCATGCGCCATCTCATTTTCGACGCCATGGTTTAGACTACTTTAAGTTAGTTCTTAAGAGTTTTTTTTTTTAAATTTAATGCATGGATACAATTAATTAAAAAACTGCAAACCAAAAAATTATGTACTCAAAATAGAACTAGTTATTTGCTTCCAATATATGTTCAAAGTCGTCGAAACACAGCAGGTAAACTTATTTTTCTCCAGCGAAGGTAACAAATATCATGCCATTTCACTTACACAGGGGCTGGCTCTGCTAACTTAATTTGCACTTGTCTTACCTTCAGTAGTCCAGCCGAAACCAGAAGCAACAGCCGTAACACCCTCAAAGTTTTCGCTGAGTTGAGACCCAGAAGGAAGACCAATAGGAGAAATGGTCTCTGTAAAATAAAGTAAGTAATATTATTAATTTTTTTTTAGATTTTCTTATTACTGTAGTTTAATATATAAATTTGCGATAGAAATACTAACCTGAGAAACTAACTTTTGTAGGCAGGTAGATGATCGCAACATCATTACGGACTAGAAGAGGGACCCAGTTGGGATGCAAAGCGACAGCGCTGGATTGTATTCTGGTACCACCAGTGAAGAGGGTGACGGAACCAAGGACAACGGTGAAGATCCAGGCCTGATTTTGACCATCATACCAACAGTGGGCAGCTGTGAGGACCTTGTCAGAGCCGATGAGAGACCCACCACATACACCGGTTTTATTGAGACCGGCGTATTGAGCAAGGAGACCAGCCTACGAAAAAGCCATGATAAAGATTAAAAATACATTGATATAAAAAAAAGAGAAAGCAAACATATTTTTGCCGGTTCTTCTCCATAGGAAACGACCAATTTGGAACCGTGCACTAGCTTCTGACGTTTTATAAGTGCCCATGTAGGCCTATGTGAAATAAAAAACTTTGACTTTGACTTAGACTTTGATTTATTTGGCACACAATGTAAAAACAACTGTGTAAAAACTTAAATCGTCGGCGAAACAGTGTATGGCGAAACGTCACCGGTACACGGTGGATATACACTGCCACCCATACGCTCATTGCATTTTGGGAACACTTTCAATGTGAGTAGTTTCTACCGGTTTTGTATTTCCTGATAGCTATAACTTTGAAATTAAGAGAGAATAGGTTGCCAGGCTTGCTCTATCGTTAACCAAATCGTGAAATAGTACTCAAATACAAGGAAAAAAAATAAGGAATTAATGTTCTGACAAATTTATCTTAAAATAAAATTCTGATCTGTCTGCGCATATTGGTATTACTCGTAATTTGAAAGACCGCTAAACTTGTAAATAGAGTTTTCTATACCTTTATCAGGGATGGCGAACCTTATATGAGAACATTCCACTACACATACATATTCCACACTTCCATTCCACTACATATTTAAAAAAAAACCGTAGTCATTGCGTGCCGCCCAAGCATCTCGGCTAAGTGATTTAATGAATAAATATTTAAACTAAATGCTTATAACTTTTAATTCGCAGCCCAAAATTCGTATATCGTAATGTTTACAGTAGTTTGTTTATTTAATAATGTGTATAAAAGAGAAAAATTATGTGATTACTAGTGTTTCAAATCATCCACATGTTGAACTTCTTTCACTTGCATGTCTGAATGATAATTCATTGCCGCGTGCTATAGGTTCGCCATCCCTGCCCTACATAATTAAATAAAATTGAAATATCTGTTTTTAATTTCAAAATAACATCTATTTACTAAATGCATTTGAAGTTATGCATTAACATTGGTGCTGATGAAATGATCCTCTTCCAGACAGGAGGTCTGAGTCCCAATAGTAGGAACATTATAAAGCTGATTATACTATGCTATGCTATGAGTTTGACACAGACAAAGTCGTAACAAGTCTAAAATAAAAATTTGTGTAGGAATAGGAATACTTCAATTACATACCTGATATGGAATGGCACCAAGTTGTGAAGGTTTACCACCAATGATTCTTTCAGATGCCATTTGCTCCTCCGCCTCTCGGATTTTTTCAGCCAATGGGATCGCATGGTTTTGGATATAGCCATAGACAGGGCTTTCCGCGATTTGTACTTCTTCGGCAGAAGCAAGAGCCGCCACTGCTAGCACAAATAGAACGTTCATTGTGATGTTTATAGATCACCGTAAACAAACTAATTAACTCGTTCTATTTATATTGAAAGTGTTATCTTTCTTGTACGACTACCCATATTGATAAAATAAATTGTTGCTCAATGAGTTAAGATTCTTATCAAGGGTTTCTTACAAACAAGGTATTGTTTCTAGTAAGGGCTTCAATTTTATTTGTTTATTATTTGTTTGTACGTAGTTGTTTATTTTAAAGATAAGCACCTACAATAATAAACTTGCTTGATAAAAATGGTATTCTGCAATGACTGGGACAATAACGAACAAGCAGAATCTCCAGATCTCGAAATTATAAACAAATAAAGTAGTAAATAAATAAAAGGCCTGTTTTAAAACGAATACAATAAAATACGCAAAAAGAATACTCACAATACATTCCATCATATTATTTAAAGCGCAAAAAAGGTAAGTATTTTTTTTAACATTTTGTGTAATTAATTATTATTATTTTATTGTTTCTTTCAGTTTTGTCCCAAGTTACATTTTAAGGAGTTTGTTGGATGGAATGGATAAAATGGGAAATAAGTAAATTAGAGGAAGTTTGAAAGTGGTGCCAGTGACTGAAAAGTTGAAAGGGAATCGTTTGTCTTGGTATGGTCATGTAGAAAGGAGGGATGATATGAATGTTACTAAAATGGTTATGAGTATACATGCGGATGGATCGAGAGGAAGAGGGAGGCCAAAGAAAAGATATGAAGAAAGATTGTTTGAGGAATGATATGAAAGAAACAGCAGTTAGTGAAAGCGCGACAGATGATAGGACAAAATCGAAGTGAAAAGCGTGTTGTGCCGGCCTCATATAAAAAGGGACATGGGCAGCAGAAGATGATACCAGGGAGTTTGTTGAGTGTGGACTGCCCCGATAATTGTAATCACCAGAAGTCTTTGAAGAATTCTTGTACTACTTTTTGCCGGCCCAAATGTTGCGGGCAAATTTTATTCATTTCATGTTACTGTAATATATTACTGCTGGTATTCTTTTTTGTATAGGTACATTTTAAGTTTTATCATACGCCCAACCAGTTTGATCACGTAGGTTAGAATTTAGGCGAGGAGAATGTACCAGTGTATAACGTGTAAGTATTTTGAATGCGTGCAAAAGAAACACTACAAATGATCATTCGGCGGAGAAACCATCGATACAAGTGCTTTTTTAAAAAACCTACCATACGAACGGACGTACTCGGATCCACATTACAGAGCATTCTAGAGAATACATGCGTTTTATTGCGTGTTTATTGGTTAATCTTCATTTCACCATTCCCTAGCAAGGTTATTTCAAGATATCCCCACATAACAAAGGTTCAGCCGTTGATTCATTTTTGAATAGGATCCACTGCTATTGGAATTACTGATTACATTGTATTTCCCAATGTGAAAAAACCTTCGTATCTAGGTTAGTGTATTGTGTGATAAAATTGATAAACAACGGACAATTGCGAATTGGACAGACTTTAATGGTTTTGTTACATTGTTTACTAATTAACCATTTATACTAAAAGGGTGACCAGACGGTGCCAACCAAGCTGATCTTGGTTTATGTGTTTGGTCAGACTCTTAAAAAAGCAAGATGCCATTTGGTCACAATTTAAATTTTATTTTGCTCGGAACACTACCTATCTTTTTTTTTCAATAAATGTAGCCTAAGTTATTCCTTTTAAAAGATTTTTTTTTTTAAATATAAAAAAATAAAGCGACTTCACTAAAAAAACATTAAAAATATCAAAATAACTTAAATTTCGGAAGTCGGTGTTTCTCAGTATTTTTAAACGACTTCTAAAAAAGGAGGAGGTTCTCAATTCGGATGTTTGTATTTTTTTTATGTTTGTTCGCGCATAACTTCGTCGCTTGCCAACCGATTTGAAATTTTTTTTTTTGTTTGAAAGCCCAAATGGTCCCATAGTCATCAAGACAGGATCTGATGATGAAATCTTGGCGAAATCGAGGGAACTCCTCAAATATTATAGGCAACCGCACAGTGATTTTGGTATTTTCATCGAGAACTTAAGCATTTACAGTCAAAAAGTAACATTTGATGAAGTGGAACTGATGAAGAAGACCAGAAATGGTCAACGGAACTTCTCACTCGCATAGATATCACAATGAAGATAGTTAAGCGACTATGATAATACAAATAAATTAATGGTTCTGAATAGTTCCGTTGAAAATGGTATCATCAAATTGATCTGATGATGATGATGGAGCCAGAAGGTAGGCACTGGAACTCCGTCATTAATCAATGTAACCAAGCCGTGTTTGGGCTTATTAGAATTGTCATGAGATGAACTTTGGCCATAAGGTACTATCGAACTGATCTGATGTTTTAGTCGGAAGGTGGAAGGTAGACACAGGAACTTCATAATAAAACAATGTAACCTAGTAGTGTTTGGATTAATTGGAATTGTCATGAGAAATAGGAATTCTGTTTATAAGTGTATCGCAACTAAAAAGTGTGAAATAAAAAACTTTTTACAAAAAAAAAGATAACCGACTTCATTACAAAAACACTAAAAGGATCAAAATAACTTTAATTTCGGAAGTCGGTGTTAAATAATATACAAATATTACCGAGAAACACCGACTTTCGAAATTAAAGTTATTTTGATTCTTTTAGTGTTTTTTGTAGTGAAGTCGGTTATCTTTTTTTTGTAAAAAGTTTTTTATTTCACACTTTTTAGGTGAATCACTTACATATAACCAGAGTGCCTATTTCTCATGACAATTCCAATTAACCCAAACACTGCTAGGTTACATTTTTTTATTATGAAGTTCCTGTGTCTACCTTCCACCTTCCGGTTCAATCATCAGATCAGTTCGATAGTATCTTATAGCCAAACTGCAATTCATGACAATTCTAATAAGCCCAAATACGGCTAGGATACGTGTATATGTGAGTATGAAGTTCCGTTGGTCATTTCTGGTCTTCTTCATCAGTTCCACTTCATCAAATGTTACTTTTTGACTGTAAATGCTTAAGTTCTCGATGAAAATACCAAAATCATTATATAGTTGCCTATAATATTTGAGGAGTTCCCTCGATTCCTCATGCATCCAATCATCAGAATTAGATTCTGAATAAAAATGGGACCATTAAGAAAGCATATCCTCTTAGCAGAAAAAAAAATGTAAATCGGTCCATAAGTTCTTACACATAAAAAAAAAACATACAGCGGAATTGATAACCGCCTCCTTTTTTTGAAGTCGGTTAAAATTGAAAGGTTTTAACTTAGGTTTAACTTAGATTGTAACTTAGGTTTCGTAGGCTGGCGGGACGAAACAGACGAACAGACGAAACAATTAGACAAAACATTTAGTTAAAACAAATAAAAATACTTTGATATTACAATTTGGATTGACTTGGAATTATAAGTTCAAATAAACTTTATATTAAGAGGGTCCTTTTCACTTGCCTATGGTCAACATCGAGCATGGTTTAAAAGCTTGTTACTTTATCTAACACAATCCAACGCGATGTTTGATGAAAAGGAAACGCAAAAAAAGAGAGATAACGCCTGAAAACTTTGTTAGCATTCGGTAATTCCGTGACTTATTCCAATGTTTTTTTTTTTAATAAATTAAAGTTTTTGAAAAAAGTTATTGTCATTCACAATCTTGATAAAATTTTGAAAGGCTTCTGATGTTACACTTTTTTGCCTTTTAAATTTTTTAAGTGAATTATGAAATGTCAAAGTTCATGCGAAATAGCAGATTTTTAGAAGTCTTTTTTTGTATTAGTTTTACATAAATTTATAAATTGATTTCAAAAGGCTTCTATATCCTAGATAATATCCACAAGATGCTGTGCTTTCAAAATATCTAATGAAAAATGTGTAATAACGTCATAATCGCGTAAGAGCGGTTGTATGAATAACAGTGAAAATGTTGGCTGGTAGGAATTTGCCAGGTCCTCACCAGACATAGCAAGTTTGGGAGGTTCATGCACCGGATTCATGCGGAAGAAACGCCTGGGTGTCACCATTATGTGGACCACCCGGAGGACACGGTGGAGCATACGGTAGAGGTATGCCGCACCTGGGTCGAAAACCACCCTCGTGGGGCAAAGCCATGATCCGGAGCGAGAAGGAGTGGCAGGCGGTCGCTTCCTTCTGCGAAGAAGTAATGCTAGCGAAGGAGGCGGCCGCACGCGCGAGGGAATGCCCCTCACGCCCCAGGCGCCGGGATGCCGATCCCAATTTCCAGCCACCGTAGGCGTGGGCTTGCGGACGGCGAGCAATGGGTAGCTCGCCGTTCGACCGTCCAGTAATCGTTCGAACCGAGCCCAAATCGTCGACGGTGCGTAGTGTTTCACACGAGCCTCAAGGAGATGTCAGCAAACCGTAGGGGACCAGCAAGGTCGAAGTCTACTGGGGCCATGGGTTGTGCGAAAGTGAACCCCGGGGCCCTGAAACGAAGGCAAATAAGGAACAGGAGTGGGTTTTATCCAGTAAAAGTCTGAAAAGCCCTCTCGCTCAGCCCAAGGGCAGGAGATGTCATTGGATGATTTCCCATTAAAAAAAATCCCGTTAAAGGTAAGTAATTTTTTTGTGTTTTGTATTTTCTGTAATATCGCAGTACTTATACCATTTTTGTATGAAATCTAAGAAAACTCGCATTATTTTGTATTATGAGTTATACCGTGGAAACAATAAACGGTATGCAATATTGATGAGTTATACGGACTGCTAAAAAATTCTAAGGAATCAGTGATATGAAAGGAAAGGAAGTTAGTGATAGTATGACTTTTGACAGGATAGAATCGAGGAATAGAGGAAGAAAAAAACCTGTTGCGCCGACCCCAAATAAGATGGGACAAGGGCAGGAAGATGATGATGCTAAAAAAATTCTAATGAATGGGATGTCTATTTTTGCTTTAATCACTTTTACGTGGGAAATTGTGTCATGAATATTTGGATTCTTTTCAGGGCGGCTACAAGACAAAATTTTCGAAACGAAAGCTATTAAATCAAGAACACAGAGTTCTTTTGTTAGAAGAAAGTCGTAAGTATACGTCATTGATATTGCTTGCCCTGTTAAATGCATATTTTCTACGTTGGATCTCTTAATATGTAAAAACTTTTTTTTAAATTAGCTTTTTTTGCATAACACAAATAAACCAACAAATACTTAATTTCAAAAAAAAGTATAAAATTTATAATTCCAAGTCAATCCAAATATATAACACTTCAAAGCAACCCGTTTTAAAAAACGGCCATTTCATAGGTAAAGACCTATTAGATATATAGATAAAGACACGTATTAACACTAAATGCAGAGGTAAAGTTGTTTTTTAAGTGTAATCTCTGAAAGTATTGGTCCGTTTCCTAATTTCTTTTCACCGATAGAAAGCTGCTTTATTCCTGAGTGACATAGGCTATATTTTATGTTCGCGGGCGAAGCCATTGACAAAAGCTTGGATGTAATAAACAGTTTAACACACGTAGCCCTTACTACTTTTAATTCCGTCAAAATGTATGGTTCCTATACATAAACTACGGGAGCTGTGTTAAACCTTCTTGATGATGATACTAATAACCTTGGAAAGTAAATAAGCAATAGCAATAATTATTAAAACCGAATTTGGATGTTTATGTTCAGGCGCTTAAAAGGTTCAGAAAATGGTAAGGCAACAGTCTGCTAGTTTTTCCCTTATAATCTACTAGTTTTTGCCCGTAGCTTCGCCCGCATACCTACATAAAATATAGCTTATGTCACTCAGGAATAAAGCAGCTTTCTAACGGTGAAAAAAATTTTTGCAATCGGACTAGTTTTTTCAGAGATTACCTCCTACAAACAAAAAAACATACTTTACCTTTTAATAATATTAGTGCAGAAGTGTAGATGTAGATTTAACCTATTTATTTGTTTGATGTAACCAACAGCGATACACAAAGTATGTTACAGAGACTTACTATGTGTCTTATAGGCGTATATCGGACCAGTACATTCAGAAATTTGGCCCCTAAAAAATAAAAAAACAAACTTTAAGTACCTCTTTATTATATTTGTGTAGATACCTGGCGGAAAAATCAGTTTTATAAAGCAAATATTACTAGCTATTCAAGGTCATTTAATCTTTTGACGAAATTTATAAGGTATTCAGTAACTAAAAAATGGATGTGTTAAATGGTGGTAAAAATTAAGTGGTTTACATCGGAGAAGACCATCCTGAGCATACATTTGAAGCCATTTGATTTACTAAACTTTAAAACAAAACTAGAAGCATTTGTTTCAATTATACCATTTATCGTCCTTTGGGGGCCAGTTATCCAGCTAATAATCCCTTGATGATACTAATCAGATAACTGATAATAAAATCCGACCGATGCCTTATGACAACCCACTAGGCAAAGCGTACCGCCAGGTGGTTTACCCGTGTTCCAGTACGATGCTTTGTATAATCAATTTGGAAAACCTAGCTCGCGCTGATATGGACATATCGGATCACTAGTCGCAGAAGGGAGTGAGGTCTGAAGCACGTTGCACCTGCTGGCCGACCGCACGTAGTTGAGGGTCCAAAAAGTGTACGAGCCACATATGAAAAGCTACCTCACCAACTGTAAAAAAATCCCATAATGCATAATGTAAAGGCCCAATGGCCATTCTCAGGGAGACGTGTCCCCGCAGTGTCCAAATTAGTCCCCTAATGATTCTGTTCTATCAGAGCGTGCCTGAAGACTAGAAATATTGAAGCTCATTTCACTACCATATCTTCTCCTTCCGACACTCTCACAAAGCACAATCAAAAGGAATAAAACAAAAAGGCACAGCAGTACTCTATCATAAAGTGCAGTCAGTATTTTGGAAGCCTGCGCTTTAATCTCGTTACAGCCCACCATCACCTTGTGACTGCGAAATCAGCGCTGTCTTTCATTTCGGAAACGCAAATTAGAAATCAGGATACTGTCAGACGGCTCGTAATTTTCTAATCCAGGGTTTGTTCTGGAGTACAATTTTAAACTACACAGGGGTATGTATGTAGGCCTGAAACGAGACATCTGCTTTTGGTGTTCCCAGGTTTAAAAACCTGGGGACGCCAAAGCGGATGACTCGTTTACGTAACGCTTTAGGTTCTGGTAGACACAGCCGGGATAAAATTATTTATGTCTATGCAGAAGACAACCAGGCACGTAGAACACCTTAGTGAGGCGGTTGATGCGGCTCAGCAGCGGTACCCTAACGCCCAATTGTTGTATTGAGGAGTTTAATGCCAACCGTCAGGTGTTCCCGTACCAATGCACAGACCGTACTGGAAGAGAAATGCAAAAGCTAGCGTTAGCATTAAATCTCACCAAGGTGTTCCAGGGGGGAAGACGATGACGTATATTGATTTACATACAGCTAATTGCATGGACTTTTAGCAGAGAAAAGGTTGAAACCGCTACTTAGTGTTGACATATCCATCTTTAGGTAGTTCGATCTGACCGGTGGTCACTGTCTGGTGAAATGTACATTATATTCGCCTTTTTCCTAATCGATTCCAGTCTTAGAGGCATTCGGTGGGTTTTACAATACCAGTCAGCAGATTGGAATGAGATGCGATCTTTCTTCGCATGTTTTGTCTTGGCAGCCTACTGTCATTTTTTCAATTGATTGTATCGATCAATTGAACACTGTGACGGACGTGCTACGGATGATTAGAGTATTACATTCCATTCTCTTACGTAATATAGTCTGGTGAAGTTCGACCATGGCCAGGTGCCGAGTGTAATCGCGCTGTTGCGCTTAAGCACTCGCCATATCAACTGCGGGTCGACACTCTGATGTGCAAAGCAGATGACGTGAGTCAGAAGGAGAGAGCTTTTTAACAGGACTGCTAAGTTCTGCAAAACGGCTATGCGAAAGACTTCAATTGACCATATAGGAAACTTTTAGACTCTGGTTAAGTCAGTTGAATAGAACTTCTGCTGTTTCTCTCTGCCATCACTGCTGAAACTCGATAGGTCACTGGTTCATATAATTTAGGAGAAAGCTAACTTGTTTGCTTCTCTTTATGCGGAATCCTCGCTTTAAAGACAACCGTAAAGTACTGTATAAACTGGACGTGACTAAGCTAGTGTCATTGACGGGATGTCAGGCAATTTTTATGAGTATTTGTGTATCGAAACTATTTCTGATCTTGACACGCTTATTTCACCTTTCGTTTGAGACTGGAAAAGTGCCAATTTGCTATTGATATAATCATACATATAATGTTCGCCCTTCGAAGCAAGCTGACGTCCAACAACTTTCCGTAACTTTGATACGCAGAAGACAGAAATGTTACTGAGAGATAGGTGCTCAACGCATAAGGTAAGTGGGTTACAGATTCAGGCTCTCTGGGAGGCTATGATAGTGCTTGAACTTGTCATTAAAGGCTGTTACTGAATAGGCCAGTACTAATTTGGTCAGGTCCAGTGCTGCTCAATTCCAACCCTGATTTTTTCCACTAAAAGGAGCCAATTTCATCCTGCTTCATGTCTCTAAGGCATAATTGTGCTTTAAATCTCCAAGAGCGGGGGATGTCATCAAGAGCGTGGGATTTCATCAAGAGCGGGGGATGTCATGCGGGGGATGTCATCAAGAGCGGGGGACGTCATCAAGAGCGGGGGATGTCATTGGATGATTTTCCTTCCATATGACTTGTAAAAATGTCAGGCGTGCGAGCGAGAAAGAGGGATAGAACAATACACCCTATATAGGTCCATCCCTTTAAAAGTTCAGTTTAGGTCGTCAAATGGATCGCGTTAAGAGCTCGTGGTAGAGGCTCTGAGTATCTTGGTGTAACGTTAATAGTAATTTACCCTCAATTTTGGTCTTTACATTAAAGCAAGGGCTCAACTGGTTAACGATCTTAGCAAAGGTAAGACGGTACTTCACACTAAAACATTTCAGGCAGTCTCCAAGTGGGGCGAAACCAATCTGGTAAGATTCAACGCCGCCAAAACACAAGCGTGTCTGTTCACCGCTAAGAGGAGCCCGTTCACCTTGGCTCCCGCTTTTCAGAATGTATCCCTGGAGTGCACCGACCGCCTTCAACTCTTAGGAGTTGAAATTTCCTCAGATCTCAATTTCGGGCGGTTCATTGAGTCCAAAGCCAAGGTAGCTGCTAGAAAACTAGGCGTTCTTGCAAAGGTCCGACGGTACTTCACACCGGGACAGCTTCTAATGTTATACAAAGCACAGGTCCGATCGTGTGTGGAGTACTGCAGTCACATATGGGCTGGTGCTGCAAAATGCCATCTAGCAGCTTTGGACTCGGTGGAAAGGCGTGCGAAGAGGCTAATTGGGGATCCAGATTTGGTTAAGTCCAATCTACAAAGCCTCGAGCACAGGCGCAGAGTAGCCAGCCTATCGGTGTTTTACAGGTTACATTTTGGAGAGTGCGCGGGAACTGCATGACTTGATTCCGCCATCTCCTTTCTACCATCGGATAAGCTGACGAACGGCGAGTATCCACCCTTACGTTGTTGAAACTTCAACGGTTCGGACTAAGCGTTTCGCTTCGTCGTTTATACCGCGTACATCGAAGGACTGGAACAATTTGCCTGCTGTGGTCTTTCCGTCCAACTATAATATAGGTGTCTTCAAGGCTAGAGTGAATAGGCTCTTAATAAACTAGTGCGCCTGACCATCAATGATTGCATCTCCGCTTACCATCAGGTGGGATCGCAGTCAAGCACTGGTTTATATCAATTAAAAAAAAAAAAAAAACAGCTGCTCAACCCCACAAAACCGCAGTTCGATCTAAATGATCGAACTTGCGTTTTTTTGGGGTTGGAGTACTGTTCTCATGTCTAGGACGGATCTACTAGATACTTCAATAATTACTAGTAAAATATATATGTATAAATGGGGTCTATATATCTACTTTAATCTAATTAACTGATAAACATATATCTAATTACTTTAATCTTTATGTGTTATTTTAATGATATCTATTCTGTATTGTTCCGTTCCGTACATAGATGTACGGAACGGAACAGTACAGTCTACATTACATCACTGGTAACCGAAACCAGTTAAACCTATTCTCATTTATTATTTAAATTGCCAAGGCTTCACTGGTGTTTGTTTTTAAAGCGATTTTAATAAATATAATTTCCTTTAATTCACTTATAAACATAGCAGCATAATAAGCCTTTTAATGTTCCCATTGCTGGGACTCAGGCCTCCTCTCTCTAGGAGAAGGAATAGGCCGTAAAACACCACGCGGGCCCAGTGGGGATTGGTGAATATCACATGTCATGTCAAATGTCTTCGAATTTTTGATTCTAGGACATGCCGGTTTCCTTACGATATTTTCCTTGACCCTTTTGAGAGCAGTGGTGATTAAATAAATTCCAAAAAGTAATGCGCTGGCTTTGAACCCGCGACCTACAACTCGTGATTCGGGGCCGTTACCACTCGGCCGCCACTGCTCTCTTAGCATTAATAATTAAATTATTAAATATTTCAGAAATGAAAACAAAACATTTAATAATATAAGAAACAGTATGCCACCGGTATCGGGAACAGGTCCAAGCTACCGGCGGTCAGGGGTCCAAAGAAAGGAAACTCCTAACTATACGAGCCGTGTCCAGGAGTACCATTTACATATTATTATGATTAATTTATGATATAAATATAAACTAATTTAGGCCAACTCAAAGCCACCGACAAAAGTTCAACCATATAATAAAATATCAATATATTTGTGAACACTATGAATATTAATTACGTTATTTTTTTTTATGTAATTCATTGGCAGTATTCATGAGTGCTGGTTAAAGAAGTCTACGTAGGATGTCACTCGCGCGTAGGCCGCTGGTAAGCCGATCTCACAACCAAGACCGGATCCGAATGATGTGATACCAATCTGCAAAAGGAAAATGAAACGCATGAATTTCTGTAATGTATTTGGACTTTTGAGAATTGGATACTTGCCTATAAATTATTTTTATCCAAATTTTGTAATAACCAATAAATACCATAAAAAATAAATCTATTTCTCAAAACCGCATCAAAATTGGTTATAAAATAAAGTAGCAATTAGCATTTTAAATATTTATATGAGGATGAGTGGACGCGTGGTGGGATTCATCTCGTTATCTCTTTTCTACGTGCGTAACCAAGTGGTTGTGACATCACATTGTAGTAAGTTCATTCTTTTTCTGTTAATTGACTTTTTCTTCCAGTAATAAAAGGTTTTATGTTACATAATTATGAAAGAATTTGAAAAAATCATTCTATTTGTGATTTTGGATAAAGTAACTTTTTGATATAACTAATAAAAACAAATTGGTCAAATATCCAATTGAGGTAAAACAATAATATACATACCAATACTGGTTCACCATCAATAACGGTGACCAGAGGACCACCAGAATCACCCCTGCATGTGCTAGTGCCACCGAGACCGCTGGTACAGATGTTCGAAGCTTGGAGGATCACGGGGAAGGCAAGTGAGCATACGTTGTTTGCAATGACATTCAAATCAACATGGCTCAAGAACTGACCAGTTGATATGGAACCATCTGGAAAAGTTAAGAAGACGTTAGTGGTTAAATTGTTTAAATAAGCAGTCAAGTGACTAGTTTACTTAAAAAAAAAAAACTATAACAAAAGAAACTTAAATAGTAACTAAACTAAGTATTTTTTTTTTAAAATACATAACCATGTACATATAATAATGGCGGTAAGTCCCCTCTTCGAGGAGTGGCTAGAAAGACAACACGGTGTTCTCATCTTTCGCACGACGCAGGTTCTAACCGGACATGGTAAGTTCGGAAGGTTCCTGCACCGGACTCGTGAGGAAGAAATTGTCACCATTATGTGGACCGTCCAGAGGATACGGTGGAGCATACGTTAGAGGTGTGCCCCACTTGGGCAGAGCATCGCCGTGTCCTCGTAGGGGCGATCGGCGGCAAAGACCTCTCGCCCCGGGCCTTGGTACAGGCCATGGTCCTCCGGTGCGAAGAGGGATAGCAGGCGGTCGCCTCCTTCTGCGAAGCAGTATAATGCTAGCAAAGGAGGCGGCCGTACGAATGAGGGAACGGCCCTCACGCCCCAGACTAGGGTTCACGATCCCGATTTCCAGCCACAGTAGGCGCAGGCTTGCGGACGGCGAGCAATGGGTAGCACGTCGTGCAGTCGTTCGGTAACCGTACGGACTGAGCCCAAGTCGTCAACGGTGCGTAGTGTTGCATGCACGCCAAAGAGATGTCAGCAAATCGTAGGGGCCCAGCAGGGTCGAAGTCTAATGGGGCCATAGGTTAAATGAAAATGAACACCGGGGCCCCGGAACGCAAGGTACAGAAGGAACAAACGAGTCGGTTTTTAGTCAGTAGTAGTTTATTTATTTATTAAAACTTCATGCAACACAAAGGTACAAAGGCGCCACGCTGAATAGTAAGGCTAATTCTTTGAGCGAAGAACGAACCAGCTTTATGGTCACGCAGTGTTGATCGGTCGGTGTGAGGTTTTTTTGAAAAGGAGACGCGCTCTATGACTCAAGCGTTTTGATCCCAAATGGCTCAAAACTGTATCAATAAGTTTACAGTATTTGCACCATTTGATGATTTCGACGGCCACAGCGGCAGTGCCGATACAGCTCGCCGTATTTAGAACATGAGAGCATGGCACAAGGGACTTTCCACACAGGTTGCGTCCTACATCAGAGGCCTGCCTAACATCACTGCACCAACTTCATAACATCTGGTTTCTTCTCATCACCATGGGAAGAAACCAGATGTCATGATGGCTTAGTAAATTGGTAAAGCCGCTTACTAAGTAAATAAATATAGGCTTATTAAGCTTACCGTCACTAGTCAAACCAAAGCCAGAAGCAACAGCAGAAACACCAGCGAAATCTTGTTGCAGTTGATCTCCAGACGGAAGAGCAACAGGTGAGATATAATCTGCAAAAAAATAAAACATTAGATTAGTTTAGTGAAAACTATAACAAAGAGTTGATTTTAAACTGATATAATATATATTTCATATAAAAAATATCATATTTTCATTATAGCTCACCCGAGAACGACACAGAAGTGGGCAGATAGATTACAGCTACATCGTTGCGAACTAGAAGTGGCTGCCAGCTAGGGTGTACAGCGACAACACTAGTGTCTAGCCTCGTACCACCGGAGAAAAGAGTGATGGAGCCGAGGACAACGGTGAAACGCCAAGCTTGGTTGACACCATCGAACCAGCAGTGGGCGGCAGTGACGACTCTGTTAGTACTAATGAGGGAACCTCCGCATACACCAGTGCCAGAGATACCAGCATAAGAGGCGAGGAGACCAGCCTATGGGATGTAAATTGTGAAATAATAATCTTTTATTTTTATTGACATCTATCACGATTTTTCAAAGCGAAGGAAAGATATGGTTAATTAAATTTTCAATTCCAATAACTGCGCATTATTATTATTAGTAAGAGTAGCTTACCTGGTAGGGGAATTGGCCAAGGTTTGAAGGATCGCCACCAACGATCCTTTCTGAGGCCAGCTGTTCTTCGGCTTTACGGATTTTTTCACCTAACGGGATCGCATAGTTTGCGATATATCCCCACTTGGTGTTACCCTTTTCCGGGGGCTGCACATTTGCGTAGGCGAAGGTTGCCAAAGCTAGAACAATCAGTACCTTCATGACGGTATTTTGAAATGGCTATGAATCCCGAACTGAGCTATCAGATTAGTATTTATATTAAAATCGTTAACAGATTACAGAATGACTGTAGATACCAGTAGACAACTTACGTAAATGTAATCACACATCGACAAACATAGAAAAAAGAGACAAATTTAATTGCCGTGCGAGTATCAAAATTAATTATTTATTTATTTTATAATATTTGTACACACATATATCGGAAGAAGATACATTATTGTCAAAAAAAATGTACAAAGGTACTAGAACATTCTTCCAGCAGACGTGTGAAAGGAGAGATAAAAATAAATGTAGACAATAGTGTGTAGAAATAAGAAAAGAAGAGTTTGTGAAATCCTAAAATAATAAATACTTACCTAACTATATAAATATATATATCTTATACTATAAATAAACACATAATATATATAGATACATATAATAATATAATTATCACATTAGAGAGGACAGATAGTCCTTATTTACTTTAGCTTTGAAGAGCGAAATAGTATTTAAATCGAATCGAATGCTAGGTGGAACAGAATTCCACAACCTTACCGCATGGACAGACAAAGTGTAGGAGTAGTAGCTGGATTTATGGGGAGGGGATTTGAGAAGAAATCTTAGGTTTAATCTGCACAGTGTGTGAGTGTGCGGAGGCGAGTGTAAGAAAATCGGTAGCGCAGGTAGTAAGGATAACATGAATTGTGTAGGTTGTTGAAAAGGAGACATAAAATCCAAAAAAATATGTTTTTTTGATGGCATCATTTTAATACCTTCTTCTTCCTTATATTGAAGTATTCCATGGTTTATCTCCGAAGTTCTTCATTAGATCTTCGCCAAATTTAAATGGGACACTTTAAGGGCAAAAGTCTTCCAAACGAAAAATACAATAATAAAGTCTGATTGGAAAATAAAAATATGTATTTTAATGGTTTTATTAATGACGTAATTGAATTTGTGTTCAATAACGTAATTACATAATCACGGTATAGTGGCGACCGATTATAGGGCCACCTTGACAAAAACAGTTATTTTTTTATTCAAATCAGTGCATGTATTATATATTGCAACTGATGAAATAATTATTATAATCCAACTTCACAAGTTTAGTTAACGAATAATTAGGTCGATGGCGAAATATATTCCATTAATTTTAACAAATTCAAATTCAAAGCTTTCATTTAAACCATTTACAGGTGCTTTTGCATTAGATGGTGAAATTGGTCATACAAAACGATTTATTTTTACAGAATACAATATCAGGTTATACAGAAGACTGAGGAGTATAATCAGCCTCTCTGCTTAGCGTTTGTAGACTACGAGAAAGCCTTTGATTCGATCGAGACTTAGGCTGTACAACTCTCATAAATCTCTCCAACGGTGCCAAATTGACTATCGGTATATCGAAGTGCTGAAGTGTTTGTACAAAAACGCCACCGTGTCAATCCGACTATAAGACCAGACCTCGAAACCTATCCTTGTAGCCGGGCGTGAGGCAGGGACACGTTATTTCTCCGAAACTATTCACGGCAGCAATGGAGGCGTCTACATCACTTACCTTCGATTTCGATTCAAGGCTGAGACTACGGAGGAGCTCAGTACAATGCTTGATGACCTCAGTAGAGCTTCCGAAAGAGTGGGACTTAAAATGAACATGGACAAAACCAAAGTCATGGTAAACCATGACATGCCATATAGCACCCACTCCTATCAAGATCGAGGACTCTACACTCGAAGTTGTGAACGATTACTTCTACCTTGGACCGGCAGTCCAGCTGGGTAGGTCTAACTTCGAAAAAGAGATCAATCGTCGAATCCGACTCAGCTGGGCAGCATTCGGGAAGCTGCGCGGTATCTTCTCATCCAATATACCATAGTGTCTCAGGACGAAAGTCTATGATCAGTGCGTGTTGCCAGTAATGACATAAGGCTCCGAAACGAAAGTCACCCAAAGGGCAATGGAAAAGGCTATGCTCGGAGTTTCCTTGCGTGATCGAATTAGGAATGAGGATATCTATTGGAGAACCAAGGTTACCGACGTAGCACGAAGAATCGCCAGACTTAAATGGCAATGGGCAAGGCCCATTGCTCGTAGAACGGATGGTCGATAAGGACAAAAGATTCTGGAATGGCGACCACGTACCGGAAGGCGTAGCGTTGGAAGGCCTCCCACAAGGTGGACCGATGACCTGGTGAGGGTCGTAGGAATCCGATAGATGCGAGACGCACAGGACCGGTCATTGTGACGAGACTTGGGAGAGACCTATGTCCAACAGTGGACGTCTTTCGGCTGAAATGATGATGATGATGATGAAAATTCGGTTACGCCTTCCCTGATTTTCCATCTCCAAAAAAGCGTATTTTGTCTAGAACATGTATGTATTATGAATCCAATACGCTTTGAGCTGTTAATTGATGCCAATTAATAATTGCTAACAATAGCAATTTTTTAATGCAATTAATAAAAACTGCGCGGTGACTATGTCTCGAGTCTCAGCTATATGCTGAACAACGGTCATCGAGCGCAGATTTCAGGAATGTTAATATTGTTTTATGGAACGCTGTATCATCATTTTGCCAGAAGATGTGCACTATTGAACACAGGCCCAAGTCTTGCCACAATAACCAGTGCTGTGTGTTTCGTGGCCTTCGAATTCCCGCAACCCTTACCAGGTCATCGGTCCACCTTGTGGGAGGCCTTTCAACCTTGCGTCTTCCAGTAGGTAAGTGGTTACCAATCCAAAATCTTTCGGCCCCCAGCATCTTTTTTACTGTACCTATATCTTCGTTCGAATTTCTATGAGTTCACTGAGATATTTGTTGAGGGTATTCTATCTAATTATCTGCCCAACTTTGTGGTCCTAGCAACCATCAAATAGTTCATACAAACCAGCATTGATTTGCTTACATTTTGAGTTTCTGTTCGATAAAGCCTAATTTATGATTACCTAATTAATCTTATCCAAAATATCGTATGTTATACTTTTATAATCTGACGTTATCAATCGTAATACTTATTTGAATTTTAAGCAAAATAGAAAACCTAATTACGACGATATATAATCTTATCATTACGCATAACGTGTATGAAAATATAGGTGATAACTTACAACAGTTAAGAAGTAATGATAATGATGATGACAAGGGAATGATAGCAAAGTTGACCGCACGTCATTGGAAACAAAAGCATTATAAACTGTTCTCTTAAGGGCGTCACACATAGTGAAGATCGCATAGTGTTCCACGTGTGCCTGAAAGAGATGTCAGTAAAACCGAAGGAGACCAGCATGGCCGAAGCCTACTGGGCCCATGGGTTTACTTCCGAAAAGGAAATCCGTAGTCTTGGAACGCAAAAAGCAAAAAAGGAATATAGGTGTGGTTTTAGTAAGTAAAAGACTGATATGCAATCTCACTCCGCCCTAGAGCGCGAGAAGTATTGAATGATTTTCCACCTTAAAAAAAAAAAACACGGTGAATTTGTTGAGGAAAAAATCCAAAATTTTAATGAGGTTTCGGAAAGATTACTCGAAATTAACATGCTTCAGCCATCATCTTGATTCGTTTCTGCTGTTATGGTCCTAAATTAATATATTTCTTCTGTGATTCTCATTTGTGGAAGCATACTCATCTCTTGGAAAAAATGGACCGAATTATCCGACATATTCTTTCATCAATTTTAAATGTGGGCATAGATGACCAAGCTTAGGCTCAAGCTACCCTTACAATCCGTACGGGAGGCCTCGGCGTCCGTAAAATTACCAGTATCGGTTTACCAGCTTTTACCTCGGTTCACGGCACTGAAAAATTAATCAGGAATATCCTTCTACCTCATTGATTGATTTTGGTGTGCCGTGCTTCACCGAGGTTATAGAGAGTGCTTGCTTGCCCGAATAGCAAACCGCCCGACGATCTTTATTCCCAAAGACGGTGGGCTAAGCCGCTATGCAAAGTAATTCAAGAAAATCTGTTGGCAACATTTGTGACTACTGCGGAGCGTGCGTGAGCTGGGACTGAGAGTCGGGTCTCTGGCTTCATGTACTACCGTCATCGTACATAGGCACTTTGTTCGACGATACTACCTTCCGCGTCGCTGGTTCCCTACGTGTTGCTCTCCTCATCGCTGCCACTGTAGCGAAGTTGTCAACAGCATCAGACACCACGTTCTGTTATGATGCTGTAGTGTGGGTCGCATAGCACGCAAATATCAACGAAATCATCCGACGCATTAATGTCACCGTCAGCGTTCCGGCCGTATTGGAATCTCATGGCCTGGCACGCGACGATGGCAAAAGACCGGACAGTATGTCTATATTCCTATGGAAGATGGGTAGGCCATTAGTGTGGGATGCTGCTTGTGTAGATACTCTTGCACAACCTTGTTGGCAAATATATTTTCGAGCCGTTTGGGGTTTTTTTTTTTATTTGGTGGGAAAATCATCCTTATGACATCCCCGCTCTTGGGCGGAACGGGAGATAGTGTCAGAATCTTACTGACTAAAAACCCACTCCTGTTCCTTCGTTGCCTTCGTCCCAGGGCCCCGGGTTCCGCTTTCATACTACCCGTGGCCCCAGTAGGCTTCGACCCTGCTGGGCCCCTACGATTTGCTGACATCTCCTTGAGGCGCGCGTGGAACAGTACGCGCCGTCGACGACTTGGGCTCGATCCGGACGGTTACCGGACGGTCAGACGGCGAGCCACCCATTGCTCGCCGTCTGCAAGCCCGCGCCTACGGTGGCCGGAAATTGGGAGCGGTGGTTGGAGCGTAAGGACCGTTGCCTCACGCGATCGGCCGCCTCCTTTGCTAGCATTACTGCTTCGCAGAAGGAGGCGACCGCCTGCCACTCCTCCTCGCTCCGGACCATGGCCTGAACCAAGGCCCGGCGCGAGAGATCGCCACCGCAGACGTTTGGGGTTGAAACTGTCGGATCGTGGGGTCCGAGTGCTCACAAATAAGAACTTTCAAAATGGCTTGTTCACACTTCGCGTGATCCAAGGGCTGGCTTTTACTTCAGACAGAGGATAAGCATTGCTATTCAGCGTGGCAATGCCGCTAGTCTTTTGGGTACATTAACAGTCGACAGCGACGCGAAGGAGTTTTTCGACGCTGTAATTTAGATTAATTTTTAGTTCTCTAAGGCTTTTATTTCTATTTTGTAAGTTAGTGTGATATTTATTTATTAACACAATAATAAGTTAGTTTTAATTTGTTTAAATTAAGCATATTAATGTATTAGTTATATGATAAATAAATATGTCTCTTAGTAAAGACGATGCGCCAATTTTTGAAAGAGTTACCGTTACTTGGAACGTAAAAAGCTAGGTAGCGTAGGTCGACTGGTAGAAAATGCCTAAGGCATTAAGTCCGCCTTTGTACAGTGTTTCTTACCAGTGCATAAAGTTTTAATAAATAAATAAATAAAAAGCTACTGAAGGAACACAGGTAGCTTTTAGTCAATAGAAGTGTGACACGTCCTCTTAAAGAAGGAGAAGTTATTTCATGACCTGGTGAGGGTCGATTCCAATGGATGTGAGACGTAGAGGACCGTTCGTTGTGGTGACACTTAGAAGGAGACCTATGTTCAACAGTGGTAGTCTTTCGGGTGAAATGATGATAAAAAAATGTCCAGCAATTATAGTTAGCTCAACTTTAAAAATAAAAGAAAATGTGTGAAAATTGAAAATTTTATGCAATTCATTTTGTATAGAGTTTTCATAGGTTTTCGTTAATCCAGTCTACGAAGGAAGTGACACGCGCATAGGCATGTGGAAAACCAGCCTGACAACCACGAGCTGATCCGAATGATGTGATACCAATCTGCAAAGAGAAAAAAACGTAAATATTTAGAAAAGCAGTACCACCACCCTTTTCCCATTTACTGTTTTTCCTGGTAACTATAGTCAACAATGATAAAAAAACCTGAAAAACTTTGTATCCATGATAGATAATAATCGATTCCACAACGAAATTAATCAGAAAAGAACAGGAAGGAGTAAAACATATTATTTTCTTGAATCGCAAAATAATTAATTTACATACTTGGACCGGTTTTCCATCAATAATTGTGGCTAGAGGACCTCCAGAATCACCTCTACAAATGCCGACACCATTGTCTCCGCTAGTACAGATGTTTGAAGACTGGATAATTCCAGGGTAGGCTAATGAACAAACGTTGTTGGCAATAACAATCAAATTGACGTAACTAAGCAGCTGGTTATTTGAAATGGACCCACCTGGGAATAAAAAAAGACCATTATTAATAATATAATAAGTTCGAATTGTTTTATTAAAATCAACCGTTGGACTGTTATTCTAATTAAATCAGGTGGGTTATGTTTACCATCACTAGTTAAACCAAAGCCAGAAGCTACGGCGGAATCACCGACAAAGTCTTGTTGCACTTGGTCTCCAGAAGGTAGTGCAATTGGAAAAACAGTATCTGCAATAAAACAATTTACATTGAATGAGCACACATGATGATATAATGAATAAGTTTATTTCAATTTGAAGTTTACCAAATAATTTTAAATTTGAAGAGAAACTTACCGGAGAATATGATAGGATCAGGTAGATAGACAATAAGTACATCGTTACGAACTAGACGAGGCTGCCATTCGGGATGTATAGCAACAGTACTACTATCCATTCTTTGTCCACCAGAAAAGAGAAAGGGGGTGTCAAAGACAACGGTGAACTGCAAAGCTTGGGTGAAACCGTCAAACCAGCAGTGGGCAGCGGTGAGGATCCTGGTGGAGCTGATGATGGAACCCCCGCACACACCGATGCCGGTGATACCAGAATAGGTAACGAGAAGACCGACCTGTGGAACATCAAACATATAATAAAACTGAACTGAACTGTGGTGTCGGGTTTTTTCATCCACAAGTCCTTTGTGAATAATGTGGTGAAGATCGAGGGTGTATTGACCAGGTTGGCGTACCTTATACTCAGAATATCGCCAAGATATTCGCTGAAGGTCGACGCACCCCGACAATGAAGTAGAGATCATGTATGAGGATGTATCCAGAGCCATGCATGGTTTTAAGACTCACTTCACCGTCGTTATGGGGGACTTCAACGTGAAACTGGGCAAACGAGATATTGGAGGTAGGCGAAACAGAGAGTAAAGTCCCGCAAACCTCCGTTGAAAAGGGAGGATCCTCCGACCAGACGGGTGTTATGTCTGGTGGGCAATTGCATGATAGATGATATCGACTGTTCTATATGTTCCAATCGCACGGAGAACTTTGATTGCGCGATGCAGGATTAGTTCTTATGTGACGCCATAGATGTCGCTACAAGATGGTGACGAGCTGAGAGTGGGGCAATTTGGATTTGGACGTCGGAATCACCGAGGACATCTACTGGCTAGTTTTATGAAGAAGGAGGGCCTCTACATGATGAAATCCTTCTTCAAAAAGCGTGAGTATAGGAGGTGGACCTGGAAAAGTACCAACGGAGTGACTAGAAATGAGATTGACTTCATTCTGTCGACGAAGAAGAAATATTCAATGATGTCTCCGTGATCAATGTGGTGAAAACTGGAAGTGATCTCCGCATGGTAAAAGGCACATTGAATATCAATTTTAAGCTTGAAAGGTCTCGACTGGTGAAGTCTACGCTCCGTCCAGCACAGATCCAGATATAAAACTCCGAAATTCTTTCAGCTCGAACTCCACAATCGTTTCGAGTGCCTAGGATGCTCCGTGGACAAAAATAACGATCAGTACAACAAACAAACAATTTCTTCAGCTTCATAATATTAGTATAAATAAGCATTAGTGTCTTACCTGGTATGGGAATTGACCAAGAACAGCGGGATTGCCACCAACAATCCTTTCTGAGCTCATCATGATCTGTTCTTCGGCTTTACGGATTTTCTCAGCTAACGGGATCGCATAGTTTATGATATATCCCCACGCAGTATTATTACGCTTAACTGGGCGCTGCACATTTGCATAGACGAGGGTCGCCAAAGCTAGCACAATCAGCACCTTCATGATGGTAATTTGAAATGACTGAATCCTAAAGAAAGATATTGGATTAGTATTTATATAAAATCGTTAACTGATTGTTAACTGATGTACTATCTGTTTATTTTTAGTAATCAGTTAAATTAGACTACGTGAAATTGATTACGTGAAAGTAATTCATTGCTCGCCGTCCGCCAGCCCGCGCCTACGGTGAAGCAATTGATGGTATGGCATAGCTTAAATGCATTGGTCGTTAAAACCAGTTTCGTTTGGACGTATTTACTGCTTATATTTCAGAAGATGTGGTATGAGTACTAGATAACAGTTAAAATAGTTTTATATTAGGGGGTTTTTTTTTGGTCAAAGTATTAGAAATTGCCGATCCGAAGTATGAATTGTACTGAAAAATTTAAATTGTTTTTTTTTTTTAATTTAACATATTTATTTACTCAAAATAATTACCATTATTATCTTTACATAGCTGCCACTAATAGGAAGGTCATTAATACCTTTGCCTTTAGAATTTTAATGATCTAGATTCGACCAACTGTGTGAAAGCATTTTTACTGCCTTCTGAGAAGAAAACTTTTTATCACGTAGAAAATTGTCCAATACACGAAAAAAATGGTAGTCCGTTGGCACAAACTCTGGCGAATACGGAAGATGATGAATGGTTTCTAATTGCAGTTCCTGTAGAATTAAAACGGTTTCTCGTTCTGTTTGAGGTCTCGCGTTATCATGGAGCAAAAATGATGAAGATCGTCACATGAGTCGGGGCTGTTTTACTGCAAGTTTTGCTGTCATTGTTCGGGGTTTGGCACAGAAGACATCTGTCGTTATTGCTTGATCAGATCGGAGAAAACTATAGTGAATTCACTCTAGCTTTCTTGCTGAGACCACCAAACAGTTACCATTACCTTTTTATTGGTAAGCTTTGCTTTAGGACACTTTTGCGGCGTTTGACCTGGGGTCAGCCATTCCATTTGTCGCTTGCGGTTATCGCAAAGAATCTACTTTTCATCACATGTCACAATTCGATCCAATATTCCTTCATTTCTTTATCGATTCAAAAAGGCCTCACAAGTTTCAACACGCATTTTTTTCTGCAGATCAGTCAAATCATGAGGCGCCCAATGTTCACTCAAAAATCTCAAACCATAGAACCTACGTTCTATGTCAATTCGAAGTACCTATTACAATAAAACGGCGATTTCATACTTAATAGGGTAAATCCATACTTATATTATAAATGCGAAATTTACTCTGTCTGTCTATTTGTTATGCTTGCACGCATGAATGTTGAACCGACTTTGATAAAATTTGGTGCAAAGATAGATTATAGAGCTTGAGAAAGGTTATAAATTATCACCCTATTTGCTATGGGGCGAGTCATATTGAATTTTGTTTGTATTGTACGACATTTGCCGTGACTTCGATTCCCAGCTACAGTTAATATTTTTGTGATTACTCTTTTTTCTTTTTTGTAATTAATATACGTCGAATAATATAATAAAACTGCTTTTTGCATGTTTTAAACATAACATCGACATTTATTTTCAATATCTTTCCAAATATTTTTTAAATAGTAATCAAAACATAGAAATTTTTCATTAGTACATATTCTGAAAGGATTGTTAGTCTTGTTATTATTTAAGTAGTTTCAATAACTAATATTCATAAACAGCAAAGTAATTAGCGTTTATTTATGTTCCAAAATGTCAATCAATTTATGGAAATATTGTACAGGTTATTGGATGGAAATGGAAAAACACTGCGTGTAGAATTTTCTACTAGCAATAGTTATGGATGATTGATTCAATTACGAATTTACCAATTATGACCAATTTTCGTGGACACTTTTAGAGTTTCGTTTTTTATTGACTTTTAACTCGACTTTCTTTGTTTATAAGATTTTTTTTTTGTTCATTCTGCGCATCACTGCGTTTCGTGATGTTTAACGTAAGCGCGAAAATCTTCTGTTACTTATAAGCTCCCCTTAGAAGTGCAGCCAGTGAGCAATTATTTAGTGGAGTTGGTTTAATATATGAAGAACACCGAAACAGACTCAAAAGTGTGAAAGCGGTCAAATTATTTTGTTATCATTATTTTGTGTCATTTCATCTGCTGGACATAGGTCTCCCCCAAGAGCCGCCACAATGAACGGTCGGAGGCGCTACGTCATACGCCATAAGTACAATTTTCCTCTGTTTAATTTTGAGAACTGTAGTAAGTAAAGTACAAAATACAAATTTAATTAGACAAATCTTAAAAAATAAAATTATTTTTTCTTCATAGTATTAACACTTCCGAATCCGCTTCCGCTAAGACTGTTACACTGACTTACTGTTGACATCTGTTTCTGCTTCCGTTAAGACACTTCTATTGCATCACTAATATATATGTAACTAGCGGCCCGGTACCTGCTTCGCTACGATGAAATGGCCGCATGAATGACATAACAACATGCTTGTACTGTCAACACTGAAAAAAGTTCAAATTTGACAGCAAAATCCCCAGTAACAAAACGATCCGCCATTTATTGAATTCATTTGTTATAAAAAATGTGATAAATGAAGAACTGCTGGACCGATTTTGTGCAAACTTCACATAAACCATCTACTAAATAGTCCGAACAATGCCTAATTATTTGGTTTGGATTGGTGAGCCCGTTCTTAAGTTATAAAATTACAACGAAAAGTGGCATTGATTTTTATATATATAGATTAATTGTTGAGTTTCAAATAACACGGCCAAATTTTTTTCGGCCAAGTATACGGTAAAGTTATTAAATTGGTTCTTTCAAATTTCACAAAACATTTGAATTCATTGTAATTATTTAATTTCTAATAATAATAATAAAGTTTGATGACATTTTACACATGTAGAATTAATGTAATTATTTTAGTGCACCACGACACGGACAGGTTAGGTTAGAAAAAGGAAAATGTGTTTCGCTCACTGTCTTCTGCAGTTTACGTATGTAGCGTCCATTAATATGCAGATTCACTGGGAAAAGTTCAGATATCTGTTTCTTTAAGTCAAACACTAATGGATTGTAACCGATAATTTCCAGATTATATAGTTAATGCACTTATTAATGTTTTCTGTATTCTAACGATAATTTACATTCAGTCAAAAAGTATCGGGAATGGATGATTTGTTTATGGTTCCAAATTCAAATTTTTGTTTTTTTGTAGTTGTTAGATTGGCACAACTGTTTTCCATTTTGGCGCGGAGTTTGAGTTGCATCTGTTATTTATATTAAATACAGTGCTGGTTTTAGTAATATCATATATAGTGTGTATTGCGAATTTCATAATGGACAAAAATATCGAACAAAGAGTTTGTCTTAAATTTTGCATCGCCAATAGAATTTCGTGTTCGGAGTCACTGAAAATGTTACAGAAGGCTTACGGTGAATCGACTTTATTAAAAACTCGTGCTTATGAGTGATTCAAAGCGTTCAAAAGCGGTCGAGATGTGATGGAAGATTTGTCTCGCTCTGGTAGGTCGTCAACGTCTGCAACTGAAGTTAACATCGCAAAAGTGAAGAAAATAGTGACTGAAAATCCCCATTCAACTCTGAGAGAGATAGCCGCCGAACTTTCTGTATCTCGCGAGTCGATCCGTACCATTTTAACTAATCATTTGGGTATGAAACATATTGCTGCTCGGCTAGTCCCAAAAGATCTGAATTTTCTCCAAAAACTCAATCGCATGAAAGTCGCTGAGGACATGCTAGAACGAGTCAGTTCGGACCCAACATTCATGAAACGCATTGTTACTGGTGACGAGACGTGGGTTTACGAGTTTGACATGCAAACTAGTCAACAAGCTTCGGAGTGGCGCCTTCCAACTGAACCGAAACCGAAAAAACCACGCCAAAGTCGATCAAAAGTCAAAGTCATTTTGACTGTTTTCTTTGACTATCGCGGTGTTGTGCACTCTGAATTCTTACCGGAAGGTCTAACGGTAAATAAAGCATATTATCTGAGCGTTATGCGGCGTTTAAGAGAGCGAATTCGACGAAAAAGGCCAGATTTGTGGAAAGAAAATTCTTGGATTTTGCACGACGACAATGCGCCTTCGCACAAGACTATCATTGTGAACGAATTTTTGACCAAACACTCAACATATACCATCCAGTAACCACCATATTCACCAGATATGGCTACTGCTGACTTTTTTCTTTTTCCTAAACTCAAATTACCACTTCGTGGCACCCGTTTTCAATCGATAGAAGACATAAAGGAGAATTCGCGGCAAGAACTGAACTCAATTCCGGAAGCAGCGTTTAAAAAATGTTTTGATGAATGGATTATTCGTTGGCGCAAGTGTATCGTTTCTAAAGGAGCATACTTTGAAGGTGATAAAATAAATTTGGATGAATAACAGACTTTTTGTGTATTATTGATCTTTTCCCGGTACTTTCTTGACAGAGTAGTATATATAAATGAGCTAGATAGTTTTAATTATTATTTTTGCAATATCCTGTTGTTGCTATCTTAACACTATCTTTGTGATTTTCTTATCTTATTTAATTTATATTATCTATTTTATATACGATTCCTCCGGAATCTGATTGTAATTAAATACTCATTTGGTTTTTACACACATTTTTAATCAGTTAATAAGTGCATTAAATATAAATGTTGAAATTGGACTTTGTATTGAGATTATTTAGGATAAAATATTAATATATTGTCATAATTTGTTTTCGTATCATCAAGATTAGTTCAAGCTTTAAAAGAATATGAGTCCACCTGTTATCAATGCATGGTTGTAGTGAGGCTGTCATGCATAAATACCTACATACATACCAGACGTATTAAAGTTTAACTTAAATAAGTATATTCATGGAGGCCATGTTTGTCAAAAGGACTGATAGCTGATGAAGCACACGAATCTTGGAGAACCATTCGCATATCGATAAATAAATGTCGCGACCGGCGTGTGATTGTATCCAGCTAAGTGATTTGGTGACTTTTAAAAGTTTTTGAAATATACTGAATGCGACAGGCAGAGAACCGGGTGTTTCGGTGTAGCATAGGATACTCTTATATCTAGAACTTGATTGTGATATCTTATATTGATAACTCAGGGTGGTTATTTTAATTCGACTTATTAAAAGATTAATTTTTATTATCACGTAAAAATCTTATGATATTTAGATACTTAATAATCACTCTTTAGCCCTCCTCTATCTTAACGGCTTAGCCGAATTCGGATAGCAATAAGTAGGTATATACATTTGAACATTTGAAAATTGTCTTAAAATTTGTTGTTGTTGTTGTGTAGTTATTGCTTTTTTTTAATTATTATTATTCTTTATGCTTCATGTACATCTGATTATATACGCACACCGGTTGTGAGTACTACAAACCTGCAGACCTAGCAGCCACACACAGAACGTATTGGTTAAGTTTCAAATAGGCCAAATTCTATCGTCTGCCTTTCAAAACCTCTTGCAATGTTTTCATGTCTTTCGTAATTTACATTTATTTGGACTTACTATAACTTTGGCCTAAAATCGAATACTTCTTTAAGAATATTTAATTAAAATTATTGCAGCATACCATAAATATTTTTTTATCCTTTAGTCGTTTTATAAATACCTTATTGATCTTGATATTCTAAAAGAATTTAAAAAAAATATTGACTTGCATCATGCTTTTTTTGTGGTAGTAAATCATCAAAGGGTCCCAATCAACATCTATAGGAACTCAAGCCAACCTCACCTGCCAGTGGTGCACCCTGTTGACAAACGAATGATGCTATGGCAACCCGCCAACACACACCTGACCATCGTGGCGGGTTAAACCATTCCAAATGCATAAAAGAAAAAGAAACAGGCCCCAAGTGCCCAGTGATTCCAGCGGTTGTGCTGGCGTGGACGAGCGTGGGCGCAGTCCTGGGGTCTGGGAAGCTAAGAATCTACGGGCGAGAACGATCAACGGTCGACGACTGGTCCTGGCAATGTAAAACACGCGTACACTCCGGTCCAATGAGAAGATCACCAAACCTGAGGAAGAGTTGAGTAGGATACGATGGAGTATTGTGGGATTATCCGAAGTCCGAACACAGGGGAGGAAACGATAATCCTAAGATCTAATAACCTGCTCTATTTTCGGGAGGGGGACCAGCAGTCTTAAGGTGGTGTCGGGTTTATCGTCCACAAGTCTCTTGTGAACCATGTAGTGAGGATCGAGAGTGTGTCGACCACGGTGGCGTACTTTATACTCAGAATAACATCAAGATATTTGCTGAAGGTAATACAGGTTTACGCTCTGACCTCGACACACCCCGACGATGAAGTAGAGACTATGTATTAGGATGTATCCAAAGCCATGATTGGTTATAAGACTTACTTCACTGTTGTCATGGGGGGCTTCAACATGAAACTGGGCAAAAGAGACGGTGACGAGCTGCGATTGGGGCAATTTGGATTTGGGCGTAGAAACCACCGGGGACATCTACTGGACAGCTTTATGCAGAAGGAGGGCTTCTACATGATGAACTCCTTCTTCAGGAAGCGAAAGCTTCTGAGCATAGGAAGTGAACCTGGCAAAGCCACTAAACTAGTGCAACTAAAAATGAGATAATGAGATTGAGTTCATCATGTCGACGAAGAAGCAAATATTCAATGATGTCTCTGCGATCAAGTGATCACCGCATGGTAAGAAGCACATTGAATATCAATGTCAAGCTTGAAAGATCTTGACTGATGAGTCTACTCTCCGTCCTGCACAAATCCAGATCCTAGACTCCGAGAGCTTTGAGCTCGAACTTCAAATCGTTTCGAGTGCTTAGGAAGCTCCGTGGACGAATGCAATGATGGGTTCGTGGAAAATGTCCATACGGTCAGGTCGAAGTTTTTTAAGACTCTTATAAATAAGAGCAAAAGGCTCACAGATCGAACTCTCCAGCCTGGGAAGAAGCGGCGTGAGATAATTTTGCAGTCTTCAGACGATGCAGTTCAATAAACGGATCTCTATGTCCTTTAAACGCGATCTCCGTCACTTTAAAACCGAAAAAATTAAAGACGCGATTGAGCGAAATAAGGGCTCCATGGTGTTTGCAAGAGATCTGTCTATTGGGCAGAGCCAGCTCACGAAACTGAAGACCGAAGATGGCGGAGTCATATTCGCCAAATCGGAGCTTCTGGGAGCGATCGAGGCTTTTTATGGACACACGGATATACACGTCAATCACCAAACCCACTGCGAATCTAGCAAACAACCCAAGAGCTAGATTGACCCGACACTGTACCGATGATATCCCGGGCGTCAGCCTGTACGACATTAGTATGGCTCTGAAGCAGCTTATATAATAATAACAAGGTGCCAGATGATGACGGAATTACGGCCGAACTCCTGAAGGCGGGTGGTAAACCGATTCTTAAGGCCCTTCAGAAACTGTTTGATTCTGTCATTCTCGAGGGAAAAACACCACATCTATGGAGCGGAGGTGTGGTGGTACTCTTCTTTAAGAAGGGCGACCAGGCCCTGTTCAAGAATTATAAGTCCATCTTACTTCTGAGCTATATCTACAAACTGTTTTCTAGAGTCATCACGAACCGTCTCGCGCGCAAGTTCGACGATTTCCAGCCTCCTAAAGAAGCCAGATTCCGAAAAGGCTTCAGCACCGTAGACCATATACATTCGCTACGGCAGGTTATACAGAAGACCGAGGAGTATAATCTGCCTCTCTGTCTAGCGTTTGTGGACTACGAGAAAGTCTTTGATTCGATCGAGACTTAGACTGTGCTGCAGTCTCTCTAACGGTGCCAAATTGACTATCAGTACATCGAGGTGCTGAAGTGTTTGTACGAAAACGTCACTTTGTCAATCTGACTTCAGGACCAGACCTTGAAACCTATTCTCCAGCAGCGGGGTGTGAGGCAGGGAGACGTCATTTTTCCGAAACTATTTACGGCCGCAATGGAGGATGTCTTCAAGGTTCTGGACTGGAGTGGACTAGGCATTAATGTCAATGGCGAGTACATCATGCACCTATCGTCCATCGAATTTGACTCGGCTGTTTCTGAATCTTTGAAATTCGTCGAATCTGAGTATGACTCACAGGCACAGCGAACAAGCTGTTTCCAGATGCTGCTATATCTTGGCACGCAGGTTTGGAGTATCAGTTTTTTATGGTACGAGTGCCATAAAAAACTGTAACGACTAACGACAGTTGCAGATTATTTGCTGGGTTGAATTAGTTTAGCATAACTCACCTGGCTCACCTAGCTAACCTAACTTAGGTTAGCTCTTGGTCTGCAACAAGTTTTGATCTTCTAATAAACAAGTATTATAAATAAAGGAGGTTTTATATGATAAAAACAAAAACAAACAAACGAAAGAAAAACAAGGGCAAAATAGGAATGTTATGAATTTTTAATTTCATAATTTTACACAGAGGTGGGTCAGACTTTTCTGTTCAGTTTTTGGTTACATTTTTAGTTTTTAGTTCAAATACACACAATATATAACTAAAAAGTACCTATAACATACAAAATTCAAATACAGATGTTTTGTTCAGTTTCCTTTGTGACAACAAGTTACAAGTGTTGGTTAAAGAAGCTAACGAAGGATGTGACTCGAGCGAAAACTGATGGCAGGTTGATTTGGCAGCCCAAGGCGGATCCGAAGGACACGACACCGATCTATTGAATAAGAGAAGTAGGTAAGTCAAGAGCAAAAATAAAGCTGCAATTGATTCTGTACGATGAAATTCATAATATCCAATTTATTTTAACCCGTATGCCAATCTAGGCATAGTGTAACATAGACAAATAAAAAAAAGACATATCACGTAAGCGTGATCTAAATGTAATAAAAGGTGTTCGTGAACTCACAATCACGGAATCAATATTACTAAGTTCAGAACACCTACTTTGAAACATAAAGTGATTTTTATACGGGCCAAAGTTCTGTATATTTAAAGTCCTATGTGTATATGAGGCATGCAGAATCCTCAACAACAGTTACACTAATAGCAAATACACAAATATTGTGTATATGCTATTGGTGTAGCAGACAAAATTAAAAGCCATAGAATTTATAGTTTTGCTATCGTAAATATAGCAGTCAAAGAGTTATGCTATCGTAAAAGTAGCAGTCAAAGAATTTCTAGTTTTACTGCTCACTTATTACAGATGACAGTAAGAACTATAACAAGAGTCCTGAACTAAAGATCAAGTCACATACCAAGACGTTCTGTCCGTTTTCAAGGGCAACAAGGGGGCCACCAGAGTCACCACTGCAGGCGCCAACACCACCAACACCGCTGGTGCAAAGGTTAGAGGCCTGGAGGATGAGCGGGAAGGCATAACTGCAAGCGCTGTTGGCAATCACATTCAAGCGGACGTGGCTCAGGCTTCCAGAGATGCTACCACCTGAAAAATTAATATACAATGTTTAAATAAGCAAAGTCTTAATCTTTGATTCTTAGATAAGAACAATGGCTATTTTTACTTGACAGTTAAATTATATTCTTGTTCACTTGTGAACAAGCTGAATAAGATAAGTGTGCAAACTAGAGCAAGTATTAATTACTTTCTTTACAAAAATTTAATAGTGAGATAGAATTGTAAAAGTTTGTAGTAGAATATGATATAAAAAAAGAATATAAAACAAGATTATTTTTTTACTATTGTTCAATCAATCAATCAATCAAAGCGTTTATTTTGAATAAATAGCACTTTTGAATTGTTAAATAGTCAGTCAGTCAGAAAAATGACGATAATTACTCATATAAAGCGTAGATCTCTTTGGAGAAGAATGTGCTAAAAACTTTATAGACACTATTTTATAATATTACAAATACCTCGATTACATATTTCTTGTAGTCTATTATGTAAGAACAATCTAAATAAATAAAATAAAAAACAATTAAAAATATTTTATAAAATACACAATTCACTGGCAGCTAAGAGATGACCAGTCTCAACTGACAGCGTCGGTTCACGGACAGGACGCGTATATCAACTCCACTCAGCTCAACCATAATTGTGTTAATTACTCACCGTCGCTGGTCAAACCGAAACCGGAGGCAATAGCTGAGGTACCAACGAAGTCTGAGGATCCAGTAGGCAGGGCAATAGGAGCAATGGTAGCTGAAATTAAATTAAAACAATAGAGAAGTCTATATCCAACTGCCTAAAAGAAAAGGTTTTCGACGTTCCATTTAGTTGTTAGAAGTATATATGAACAGTTTGAACGCATCATGATAATGAAACGAATCTTTTGCGTTGTTGGTTCATCTTTCTTTCCACCTCATATTAGTGCTACCAATAAAGATTTTGATTCTGATCAATCGGAAGAGAGGTATTACTATGTTATTTTATATATCAGAGATAAGCAAAAATCTGAAAACTATGAATCAAATACGAATGCGAAATGATGTGAATAATATTTTTTAATATCTAATTTGAAGTTCTAAACAATTATTTTTAGACGTACCAGAAATTTGTACAGCATTGGGCAGGTAGATCACAGCGACATCGTTACGGATAAGTGCAGGCGTCCAGTTGGGGTGCATAGCAACAACACTGGAGTCAATTCTGGTGCCACCTGAGAAGAGTGTCGTGGAACCGAGGACGACTGTGATCCTCCAGACTTGGTTTATACCATCGGTCCAGCAGTGGGCAGCAGTGACCACTCGATTGGCGCTGATCAGGGAACCTCCGCATACACCAGTGCCCTCAAGGCCGATCATGGAGAGAAGCAGACCAGCCTGGTAAACGAATATATATATATATATTATACGGATAGTTCTGTGACGATAAAGGTGATTGACTTTATTACTAATTATTTTTGACATTAAAAGCTCTTCACGACTTAGTATTGGACACAACACTAATTAAGTATTAAGGCCCTTGGTCAGTTCTCTTTTCATAGAAAACTTATCATAAAGTGCAAAAGCCAAACTACCAACCTGGTAAGGATATTGGCCTGGTCCAGCAGGAACACCTCCAACGATCCTGGAGCTAAGGAACTTCTCCTCGGCCGCTTTGATCCTTTCACCTGCAGGGATAGCCACATTCTTCAGGTACCCATAAGCGGTATTCCCGTATAGGGATTCTTCCGCGCAGGCAAAGCTTGCCAAAGCCAAACACGCAATCACAAATGTTTTCATCGTGGTTCTAGCTGAAACTAAGTGCAAAAATATTTTCTAGATTGTTATATAGAGGTGATATAGATAATTATTTTATGTGCTAATGAAATTAATCTACAGATAGCTACTAGGTACTGACAGTTATCTTAAAGATAGTGTAGTGATCATTAGTTCTGATTTTAATATCATAACGAAATCTGAAGTCATTATGGATTAGCTATGGCTTCTACACTAATAGAAACTAAATTATGTTCGTATTTTGATAAACCGACTATAATGTAATGTTCGATAAACGTATTGTCCTAAATTACGATCAAACAGATACGATCAAAGAATTTAGAGCACATTTAAGCAAGAAAGAAAAACCGGATAATGTGAGTTGGACCCGCGTACTGAGGGTTACGCACAAACTTACCTATGAAAACAGTTCAATTTCCAGAATTGAGTTAAGAAGATTCTTTCGAATCTAAAAAAAAAAGTTTTTTTTTTGTGATTTAACTATAAATTTACAGTTTTCAGATTTTTTCCCATACTTGTGCTATGAGACCTTGCTTCATAACAAATTTCAAGTTTCTAAGTCAACGGGAAGTACCCTATGAATTTTGATTCCCTTGAGAGTGTCGAAATATACGTTTTTTGAGACATGAGTGGCCGTATCTTTTTTTTTCATAAACTCAGAAGTTTGATTTTTTTACAGCTTCAAGGGATCGCAGACTTGACTATATGGTCTTAATTTCAACTCCGTACCATGACGCGTTCCCGAGATAAAGGGCCTTGACAGACAAACAGACAGACGGACAACAAAGTGATCCTATAAGGGTTTCATTTTTTCCTTTTGCGGTACGGAACCCTAAAAAATGAAAGAAAATAAAAAAGGAAAAGCAAATGAAATCTTATTAGCACATTACACATTTGTGTAATTTGTAAAAAAAAACGAATTTAAGTTTCGAAGAGAACTCTTTAGATACTGCGCAGCCAGATAGGTATTGTGATGGAATTAGAAAATACCTGTGATAGCCTGTTACCATCTACATTAAAACTAAAATGTATAGCAATTTTGAAAAATTTTCTTCACTGGAGGATCATTTTTAGAAAAAGTATTTCTTTGTAAGTATATTGATAAAAATCGTTTGATATATGTTGGAATTTGTCACTGCAGCACTCGACTCTATAACACCCTTGCCTGCGGCTCAGGCGAATTTCACCTCGATTGCAATGACAAAGTTTCTCCACTTGTATTAAAATGTACTATTGCGAAATTCTCTGTACCTAGCAATAAAAATTTTATCCACACCCAAATGTAATCTAATCAGTATCATACGTCACGAATTATAAAAATGATAAAGACTGTAACGTATCGATTAAGATACGGAGAATAATAACCTAAAAAATTTAACCCAAAAAAAACAAAATTTATTAAACTTGTATTGTGTCTTACCTTAGAAATGGCGAAAACAGCTGCGTTTACACAAGACGAAACACTTATTTTATTTCTTCAATATTCTAAATGATTAAAATGTTCGACTATATCAAAAATATCTGATTTATTATATTTGTTCTCGTCTCATGAAGTAGAACACTTTTGATAACATTTATCTCGTCATTGAAAATTGAAATACTTTTTCAGTTTTATTTGCTAATACTATTTATCGAAGATATCGGTCAACTATTCAGTGTTATTGTTGTATTTTGTTTAAAAAATAGAGTGAAGTATTCGTTGTTAATAATGTAAAGAAAGAAAGTAATAAAATATAAAAATAACAATAACAAAAAAAATAAAAATATGATTAATAATTGATGATGTCAATATGATTTATTGATTCAGTAAGTACCTACACTACATTTCGAAAATATTCTTTGTACTCAGACGGAAGAAAAGCCCGGGTGTCACCACCGTGACACCGCCCGGAGGACAAAGTGAAGCATACGGTGAAGGTGCGCTCCTCGTGCGTGTCCTCGTGGAGGTAATTGGTGGTAACGACCTCTGGAGCCGGGCTCTGGTTCAGGTTATGATCTGGAGCAAAGAGGAATGGCCGGCAGTCGCTTTCTTCTGCGAATCAATAATGATAGCAAAGGAGGAGGCCGCACGCGTGAGGGTACGAACATCCTAACGCCTCAGCCGCCGAGAACCCGGCCCCGACTATCAGCCACGGTAGATGTTGCGGACGTCGTGCAATGGGTAGCTCGCCATCCGAAAGTCCGGTAACTGGACTGAGCCCCAGTCGACGACGACAGTGCGTAGTGATCCACGCACTCCTCAAAGAGATGTCTGCAAACTGCGGCCACCAGGCCCAGCAGGGCGGATGCCCGCTAGGACCGCGAAAATTATCTGAAAAGGAAACCCGTAGTTCTAGGACGAAAAGAGCAACTGAAGGACTCAGGTGTAGTTTTAGTCAATAAAAGTCTGACACGCCCACCGCTCCACCCATACCGGCAGAAGTCATTGGATGATTTTCCACTTTAAAACAATAAAATTATAGGTTTATATTCGTACCAAAAGCTGTCTGTTGTCCTTGCTGATAATGAGAAGGCCACCAGAGTCTCCTCTGCAGAAGCCCACGCCTCCAAGTCCACTAGTGCAAATGTTGGAACTCTGGATAAATGTTGGGAACGCCCAGGAATAATCGTTGATAGTAATTACTGACACACTGACGTGGCTATGGAAAATTTTGTTGTTTCAAATCTGTACGAAACGAAAACTCTTATTAAGTAATAGCGTGCAAAGTAGGAGTTAAAATATTTGCAATTAGCAGGTTTTAAATCTATATTGTACTCATAATGCAAGGCAGACCTGACAGTGAAACAGGAGTCGGAAAATATCACTGAACTGCATGACTTGATTCCGCCATCTCATTTCTACCATCGGACAATCCGACGGACCTCTACAGTCCGCACTAAACGTTTCGCTTCGTCGTTTATACCGCGTACATCGGAGGACTGGTACAATTTGCCTGTTGGGGTCGTCCCACCCGATTATAATTTGGGTGTCTTCAAGGCTAAAGCGCCTCACCATCAACAATTACATCACTGTTTACCTTCAGGTGGGATCGCAGTCAAGCACTAGTTTATATCAAATAAAAAAAAATACTTTGAAAACAACCGTTCCATGATTTTACAGGTACGTGTACCTTGAGAAAGAAGTTACTTGTTTACTTTATTTTATCACTATCATGTATCCATAATTCTTTGTTTTTTTATTATTATTATTGTGTACTCACTTTTATTATCGTCGCCACATGTATTGTACTGCATTCTGGAGTATTTTATGGCTCACTAACAGAGTGACACATATATATTCGAACAACACTACTGCTTCCATAGATATCCGGAGATATGCCTTCATTGCGGAATAGTAAGGATCAGTGACGCCGCTTATCTCCCACCAAAATAATTACAACATTTACAAATAGTGTATTTACGACACACACTTAAAATTTGCACACGCACACTAAGAAGAAAGCAGCTATACTAAATCAATTTCTAATAGCAAACATAAATAGAATGGGCGGAGCATGCACTTGTGAACACTTGTTATTTGGAATCATTCATTGCACACGCATGCAATTAAGGAGTCGACCGCGATGGTCGATAATTCTTATCAACATTTCATTTTAGCATATTCTTGTAATATAATTACATCGTTTAATTTTCTTTAAATAATTTCTTTTTTAAATGCTTATCCGAAAAAAGAATTTGCTTTTAATAAAACAAAATAGGTTTTTTTTTGTATCGTATTACTAGTTAAAAGGAACTCTCTCAGTTAAATGCTGTATTACTATATAATATATTACTTTTCTATTTAAAAAATAGTATTAAAGAAAAAAAAAAACTGACAAAATAGAGATGCATCTCGAATTTTCTAATTCAAGCTTCTAACCTTGACTACTGCTCGGCCTTATGATTGACTAAGATGGGTTTGCGATTTAGTGATCAATAAAATAATATTACGCTAAATATTTTTTGTTTTGAACAATATTTTGATATCGCAATTCTTAAATATTATCTGTTCTCGGTCAATAATAATTGCAATTAATAAATAATAATATTCTAGGGCCCTTATTACAAAAACGCCAAATAGCTAGATTTCAATAATAATAATTGAGTATTTTTGCAAATCGAACAGACATTATTGTAACTTTTAACCAAAACTAAATAATTATATAAAGTTATATTTATTTATTATGCTACTTATCACATTGTACTAAAAATTAAAAAACTTTGGTCTTCTCAATCTTTAGGTATAATGTCAACTTAAGATTAGGGGCCATTCAAATAGTACGTAAACGCTACAGGGGCGTGGGGGGTCTTTGCTTTGCTTATTTTTGATGACATGGGGAATGAGGGGGTCTGGATGGTTATTACGTCAGGACTACCTATATATTTTTTAGTTTTCAAGAGAACAATGTCGATATTCCAAAATCATTGAAAGTGGGCAGACACACCTCACTGCAGTAAACAACCTAATGCCATTGAAGACTTAAAGTCATGGATTCGTTTGTCATGGACTGAGTACTGTTAATTTGAAGTCGGTCGTATTTTTTTTTGTAAAAAAACGATTTTATTTTACACTTTTTAGTTCTGGTACCACCACTAAAAAGTACCCCTCAGCCATACTTAAATACATTATAGCCAGAGTGCATCTAATTAAAATTCTAATAATCCCAAACACGATTAGATTACATTAATTTATTACAGAGTTCAGGTGCCTAACTCCAGGCTTCAGATCAGTTCGATTTGTTCCCCCTCTTCTTTCTGTCAGTCATCGACTACACGTATAAACGGTTCTGCTGTCATCCTATGAGTAGTTCTGTTCTATATCTCCGAAGTTCAAGATCAGATCATAACAATATTTTTATGGAACCAACTTAAAGCATAACCGATCAATAAAAAAATAAAAAAAAACAAAATCGGTCCACAATTGACCGAGAAATCGGTGAACATAAGTTTGAAATTAGAAGTTATTATACCGATAATAACTTCTAATTTCAAATAGGATATTATAAATATATTATGTGAAGTCGTTTTTTTTTGTGCATGTGGTGTTAACTTTTAAATAATTGTTACACTTGTTAATGTTAACCTAATCATTTAAGTTTGAAATGTATATGTGTAGAAAATTGTTGATTAACCTAAATAAATAAAATAAAAATAAATAAATAAACATATATAATAAAAATAAACATTTAGCCAAACATAGAACCTCCTCCTTTTTCAAGTCGGTTAATTAAAGGATCCTGTGTGCTCAGCATGTATCAGTGTTTTATTTACAAAAAAGGAAATGAAATGTTTGTAAACTGTTATTTCACATATTGCGATTGATAAAGTCCATGAATGAGGTGACACGGGAGTAAGCATTTGGAAGGCTAGATTGGCAGCCCAGAGCAGAATTAAATGATGCAACGCCAATCTGAAAAATAAATACAAATTTATTTAATCTTATTCAATCAATCATTTATTCAAGTAGATGTGTTAATGAAAGTACTTACCGATAAAATGCATATTATACGCGTTTTATCGGTACTTATACTGCCACAAAATGGATTCAGATTTATGTAACAACTACTTTATACAATTGTAGGTAATTAATCTTTTTTAAATGAACTAGTACACTACCTACGATTTGCTTTAAGTTGCGAATACTTCGCAATGAGGATCAGTCATGATTTTTGTGGAGTATGCAGACTTATAGCAAAACAACAAAACAACAGTAAATACTGTGATGAAATTATTTAAATCGGACTAAAAATGACGAAGAAACAGCAATTTTAGTGTATTAGATCCAGAAACGCGCCTTAATTTTTTAATTTAAATAAATAAATTTTTAATATAAAAATTTAATAATTTAAAAAATTAAATACTGGGTAAATTATTATACATCATACGATGTACTTAATTTAAATCGGATTTGCTGTCATGTGATTGATCCTCATTAAATGTTATTTTTAGAAACAACAAAATAAATACTATTTTAAGTTTGTAATTATAATTAACTTGTAATATATACAAACTTAAAAAAATAAAAAATAAAAATCATTCACATTTTCAATAGAAAAAGTGCCCAGATCGGTAGCAGTATTCTCCCACCCGCTGATTCATTAGCCAAAAAAAAAAAACTTACTGAAAGGATAAAGTCTACTAAACAATATCTCCTAAAGAAATTATGTTAATAAAAGCATCGTATTTATATTCGTACCAAGAGCTGTCTATTGTTCCTGTTGATAATGAGAGGGCCACCTCCATCTCCTCTGCAAAAGCCCACGCCTCCAACTCCACTAGTGCAAATGTTAGAACTCTGGATGAATAAAGGGAATGCCCAGGAACAATCCCTGTTAGTAATTACTGACACACTGACGTGGCTCAGGAACTGGTTCGAAGAAATACTGCCACCTAGAAAAAGGGAACAAATAAGTACGAAAATGTAAATACAAAAACTTTCGCAATGACTGAATTATACTAAACTATATCTTTGGTGTTCGGATAAAACAGTTAGTTAGCCCATTTATATCCCACTGTTGAGCGAAGGCCTCTCTCTTCCTTTTCCACACACGTCTGTCCTCGGCGAGACTGGCCCGCAATGGCCGAGATTAAAACAGATTTATACAAACTACTATGCCATAGATCAGATTTTTTGTGGATATTTTAATATTTTGAATATTATAATAAATGAGTAACCATGAAGTTTCTTGCACTCTCTTCTCCAAAGAGATTTACGCTTTGGAATGTGCAATTAGCATAATTTTTCTTCAAAAGTGCTTCGATTCTTGAAATCTCTAATAACATACGGTAATGACATTAACAGCACCCACGTACTGTTTAAGTCATCGACATCATCATCATTTCAAGCGAAAATCATCCACTGATAGACACATGCATCCCTCAAGTGTCACTAAAACAACTGATCTAGTGCGTCTCACATCCATCGGATTTCAGTACCCCTTACCAAGTCATCGATCTAAGTTGAGGCCTTCCAACACCATGTTTTTCGGTACACGTTCACCACTCTAGAACCTGTCGGCCGTATTGACTGTCTATTTTGTAAGTAATGTGCTTAATTTAATGTAACTAAAAGTTTCTTACTGTCACTGGTTGCACCAAATCCAATAACAATAGCCCTCTCTCCAGCGAAAGACTCAAAAAGTTCAGGACCGCTAGGTAAAGCGATCGGAGCAATGGTAGCTGTAAAAGAAAATTTCGTGTTTCAAATCTGTACAAAAAATCTTATTGAGTTTCTTCACGAGGTCTACTTTTGATTTTTGTCTTTATAAGTAATAGTGTACAAAGTTGGAATTACAATATTTGTAGTCAGCAGGTTTCAAATTTATTTTGTAATTTATAATACAAGGCACACCTGACAGTGAAACAGGAGTCGGAAAATACGCCACAGCAACGTCGTTACGAGTTAAGAGTGGATTCCAGTTCGGATGCACGGCGATTGCACTAGTCTCAACCCTGGTACCGCCGCTGAATAGGTAAACGGAGCCAAGAACGATGGTAAGCCGCCATGCTTGGTTAACACCATCGTTCCAGCAGTGTGCTGCGGTGAGAACACGACTGGCTGAAATGAGGGAGCCTCCGCAAACGCTCATCAAGTTTATATCGCCTTGGACAATATCACCAAGAATGCCAGCCTGTAATAAAAAAGATAAATGGTGAAAGTATTTATTTATATACGAGGCGAAACTAACCAAAATATTAACAACACAATGCAGCCGAAACTATCGGTAAAATTATATAATATATTAGGGGTTGAAGTATGAAATTGCCGATTTGTACTGAAAAATTGAATATCGTTTTTTTTTTATTTTAACATATTTATTTAATCAAAATAATTACCATTATTATCTATACATTGCTGCCATCTAATAGGAAGGTCATTTATGCCTTTGCGATAGAAGTTCCTTCCCTTTATGGTTTCCTTTTGTAAATTTGTAATCTTGGTGTGCAATAAGGTATACAATAATATCACGTCATATAGTTTAAATAATATGAATAAATACTTATAAAACTACATATACCTTTTGCTAAAATAAATACATACAATACATGCTATACGATCTAGATTGTAATTGTCACTCACAGAAAAAACATATACATTGTAAATCATACATTGTGTCATATGATATTGTACTCGGACATCACAAATGTTAAAAGGGCTAGATCATACAGTGTATTTGCACATATTGTCAGATATAGATACTCCGTATCTCCTGTAACACAATTTAAAACTAAACAGTTTTAAATTGCTAAAACAGTTATAACAGCTAAAATCGATTTTATCTTCTTAGGAAACCCTAAGAAGATAAAATCGATTTTAGCTGTTCCTTATAAACACACATGACAACTGTACTTAAGATTGTCTACACGAGAACAGGCCCTGTACCATGACGTTTAAAGTAAGATTATTTCATTCTTATTTCCAGAGTGGGTAAGAGATGACACTAGACAACCTGTATCGCTCTGTCGCTTACCGACATTGAAATAAGAATGAAACAATCTTACTTTGAACGTCATGGTAACCCCGCAGGTTTTACTGTTACATGATGACAATGATGCAAGCGATACTTTAAACACAATATATGGTTAACTGTCTCGAAGATAGTTCACAGTTTAGAATGAAAACCAACCTGGAAGGGGTATTGTCCAATCGTGGCCGGTACTCCTCCAACAATCCTTGAACCTACTTCTGCCTTCCGAATTCTCTCCGCCTCCGGAATTCCAATATTCTTCATGTATCCATAAGCAGAATTGTATCCTGAAGGTTGCTGTTCATCTTCAGCGTAAACAAGCGTTCCAAACAAAAGAATAGCTAATAGAAACTGCATCGTGAACCGAACTTATGCTTTATCACTGGAATCAATAAATTAGTGTGACAATTTATATGAACATGTGACAGATTTTGTAATCGTACTGATTCGATGTCGTTATTATCGTTATTTTCTTTGACTGATCTCCGATAGGTTATCAAGATACGAACGGATGTTTTTATTTATGCCACTGTTTTGACCAATCACCGATCTATATTTTTGTACGTTGACAAAATTGTATAGGTAGTTGTGGCTTTGTGAGTAAATATTTTAATTTTCCACAAAGACTTGTTTCAACAAGTTATAACAACATATCCTCATCGCCAAGTGATTTTTCAAACTGTAATTTATTCAAACATAAATCAAATTTTATTTAATGGTAATCCCAATACTAAAGGTTAAACCAAAAATTCGTGAATTGTGATGCTCACGAAAGCTATGTTTATAGTTGATGGGCCGACTCTCCCGCAATGCGCTTCTACAAACAATTTCAGTCTCTGCCTTGCACAGGGGACTGTCACTCAAGCGCTGGCGCGGAACAACCCAATGATATTAGCTACCAATTTAGTTTAGACCCCCGACGTCGCTTACCTTTAGCCCTTTTTACCCTCCGACTAAGAGTGAACAGGACACATGAGAGCTCAAGTTACAGTAGACAGTCATTTTAGTCTAAAGTCAAACTCTTTAGTTATGCTGACATTGTATTCAGATTCAATTCGCATACACTCGTGTCAGTTTGGTTATCTTCCATTTTTGGTAAAGGTTTATTTGTATGACAATAGAACAGAATAATTGGCTGCATTGTGGTCCCTTCATCGTGGTTGAATACTGTGACGAGTGTTCTTTACAAACGAAAAGATTCGGTAAAGGAAACGAGAAATATTGAATAGGATAAACATTTGATGGTTTTTAATTTATTTCTGGTTTAAAGGATCTTGGTGCAGGTGCATAGTAAACAGTCGATACGAACTCCAGGAATACGTTTCGGGTCTGTGTCGAATTGAGATTCGATTAGTCGTAGCGAACTTGAAACGGAGTGAGTAGCGGCGGGCTCAAACATTAATCGAATTTCGGTCTTCGGCTGGCGGACGATCAAGTGTGCGTTAGTTCACATTACGAGGCCTCTCGACTCTCACTCGATACTTGCTCTCGAGTGTTCGATATACGATATCGACTCGAGATGTCTGCCACGAGTGATTGCAGGATGTCAAGAGGTCGTAACGGCGGATCACTGCAGTACAATTCACTAAGGTCTACGGCTACGTGTCGTAGACCTTAGAGGAAAGGTAGCATATGTGGGATACTGCAGTTAATTTGGAATATACGAATATCACTATGAATATCAAGAATATGAAGTATGTTTTTTCGCCGGAAATATAAGAATACACTATGATACTCAATTGTTTTTAGGGTTCCGTACCTCAAAAGAAATACGGAACCCTTAGTATTATTTTGTTTTCAGTCTGTCTGTCTGTCTGTCAAGACCCTTTATCTCAAGAATGCGTGAAGGTATCAAGTTGAAAATAAAATCATATACTCATATCTGCGGTTTCTCCAAGCTGTAAAAAAAAACAAACTTTTAAGTTAATGAGAAAAAAAGATACGGCCATTTAAATCACAAAAAATGTGCATTTCGACACTTTCAAGAAAACCAAAATTCATGTGGTGACCTAGAATCCTGAAGTTTTGCATGTAGCGAGATCTCATAACATAAGCATAGGAAAAATTCCGAAAACTGTAAATTTGCAATTACGTCACAAAAAAAAATTGCGATTCGGAAAAATCTTCGTAACTTAATTCAAGAATTGAACTGTTCTTATGGGTAAGTTTGTACGGAACCCTCAGTGCGCGAGTCTGACTTGCACTTGCCTGGTTTCTTTATACTTATTACCAGCACATAGAAATCGATCATAGAAAGTATTGAGTGACATAACCATAGACTACTAAGAAGCAGTTTAGGGTTATGTCTTGATTTTCTTAGAATTTAAAGAATAAAAATAATGTGACTTAGAGTTTAGATTGAATAATTTTTTCAAACTTGGTTCCGGAATTTATGGGTAAATTTAAATTTTAAGAATGTTCCAACTCTTCAATTTGTTTAATTATTATAAAAAAATATTATTTTTCCAATGATCTAAATCAAATTTTTAATGAGCTAGCCCGTTTCACCTCCGACTTATATAAGAAAATCAAAATGGTATTCCAGATATGCTGCACATCCTCTACAGTAGGTACTCGATTTCGGTGCATATTGTGATCGAGTCAGTTATTATGCGACTATGCGTAATATCTTCAAAGTAGAAATGATCCACTTATATACTACGTCTCACTATATTAGAATGAGCATTGAACAAGAACATACATGGCTCATTGGAGCAGAACATGCTTCTACCAAATACTTATTTTAAGTTCTATTAATTATTAGTTTAAATTCTCCATTTTCGGCGATATTAAGTTTTAAAGCTTGCAACTCTAATCACAAAAAGAAACATTACAACACATTTACTATGTTGTAGTTTTCATGTAATACGAGTATTTAATTAATAAATGTATCATTATAATATATGATTAACATTTTTGTAGAATTAAAACCGCGTAATCATAATAGGTATTATTGTTTTCTGCTGTGGTACTTATTACATAAAAATACTGCAAGTAATGTAAAAACAATCAGCCAGACGTCACAATACACCCCGATTAAAAAGTAATCTAAATTAAATTTGGAACGCGAAACTTTCCATGTGTGCGTGCTAGTGATGTCATTCTGTAGATTATCGCAGTGCGTTAATCCGGGCTTAACAACAGTTTGCACATAACTAGCTAATCGATCTTGTTTGATTGACAGGCGGGACGGGCAACAACTACGTTGTGTTAACTATTTTCGGTGTCGATAATCATCGCCATTCATCGATATAATTAAGTGTACAAAATTTTCGAGGCTGACAGCACTTTATTTGATGACAATGGATTGTTAAAAGCTTCGAAATTGGGACTTCTGATTTTATTCATGTTAATTAGTAGTGATTGGTGGTTTCTAAAAGGGCTTTTTCGATTATTATTTTGGGGATGAACAGCACATTGGTATAATATTTTATTGTTTGTGTTTAGTGTTCTTTGCTCATAGGTACTTTGGTCAAACTTACCTCCATTTTAGTATAAACAACTGGTAATTTAATTAAGGGCTTTAACGTTTAAATTAATCTACATTATATACTAGCTTTTGCCCGCTCTTACGCGATTATGACGTTATTACATTACATACATTTTTCATTCGATATTTTGGAGACACAGTATCTTGTGGATATTAGGCTTCTTTTGAAATCAATTTGTAAATTTGTGTAAAACTAATCCAGTAAAGACCTCTGAAAATCTACTATTTCGCATGAAGACTTCATAATTTACTCAAAAATTAAAAAAGTCAAAAAAGTATAACAATAGAAGCCTTGCAAATTTAATCAAGATTCTAAATGACGAAAATATTTTTCAAAAATTTTAATGGTTAAAAAAAAACACGTATTCCTGAAACAAGTATTGTAAAATATTCGAGTTAATCACGGAATTACCGAATGCTAACAGAGTTTTCAGGCGTTATCTTTCTTTTTTCGAATTGCGTTTCGTCAAACATCGCGTTGGACGAAGTAACAAGCTTTTACACCATGCTGACCACAATGAACAGCTCTTTAAATTGCCTTGGAATTTTAAGATCAAATAAACTTTATATTAAAGGTACATTATTCTTTTTTCGAAATAATATAATAAATACAAAACACAAAGAAACCAGTAAATACCTAATTTCGAAAAAAAAAATAACGTACCTTTACCATAAAGTTTATCTGAACTTATAGTTCCAAGTCAATCCAAGGATATAACACTTCAAAGCAGCCAGTTTTAAAAAACGGCAATTTTGTAGGTAAAGACTTATTATATTGTACAACAATAACACAACAAAAATTGTGAGTAATAAAAAAAAAAACAATATTATTATTATGCATAGGTAGGTAATTTACAGACACTTCTATACTAGATTAAATATAAAGAGGAAAGATTTGTACTTTTTTTTTGTACTGAATAAAATTAAAAACCACATGCCCTATTTTTTTCAACAACATTATTCTACCTGTTCTAATTTATCATTGAGCGATTATAGGCATATATTTTGTTTTTGCTTTCGAGACCAAGCCACTGCAAGAACTTAGTATGAAAGTAAAAATGTTAATTTCGCTTAAAAATCTTGCATAAATCCCAACTTATACGGGAATCAGAAAAAATCATAACACTTATTACCACTGCCACTTTACCATCTCATTACATTATTTCTCTCCCACAAAAGTGACAAAAGCGTGTATCAGAAAATATAATATAATTAAAAACGAAGTGTGTTCGGAACGTGACAGCACCGGGACGTTAATGTGACCGGACTAAATAACGTTAGAGCACCCTTGTTACTGCAATTACGCCAGGGCCGGTTAAAACGTCGGGCCGTTTTAAAGTTTTTATCCGGATTTGACGCAGCGGACTATAACATCAACTAGGGTGAGAGATTTATGCTTTGTGATGTTGTCTGTATTTTATATTTGCATTATGCGACACACTAATAGCATAGCATAGTCGGCCTTATAATATTCCTACTGTTAGGACTCAGGTCTCCTCTTTAGGAGAGGGTATGGGCCGTAATCCACCACGCGGGCTCAGTGCGAGTTGGTACGCACTAATATTATATATTTTTTTTTAGGTGCGAAATCATGCAAAGACTTTTCTCGCTCTTCTCGCACTCCTATGCTCCTTTTTTTGCCTAGCGTTCCAGGGGCCCGGGTTTTCCTTTCAGAAGCGAACCCATGGCCCCAGTAGGCTTCGACCCTGCCGGGCCCCTACGATTTTGCTGACATTTCCTTGAGGCGCGCGTGGAACACTGCGCGCCGTCGACGAGTCTAGCTCGGTCCGGACGGTTACCGGATGGCTGGACGGCGATCTACCCATTACAATAATTAATATATCGGTTGGTGTTGTGGTTGTTTGATTGGCTGCAATGCTGTTTGGCGTAAGTTTGATTCCCACACGTAACAAAATAATATTTCTGTGGCTTACTGATAGTTGTCTTGTGTATATAAGTTTACATGTATGTGATCGCATCTACGATTCATGAGTAATTTCTATATTCGAGCAACGATTTAAAATAAAAATGTTTAAAATCACTGGCATATTTTCAAGAAACCGTAAAAGCCAGAAATAAATTCAACTTTCCAGTTTAAAATATCAGTAACATTAATAATGTTTAAGCAAACACCTTTAATATTGGGCTTTTACGTGAGCTTTTATTTAAAAATATACTTTCGGACGACACGTATTTCACTGTCATTGGCCGGCGGACTATAATGCGGAATTGATGTCGCATCAGTGGATAAATTGACGGTGAATAAATTAGTCAATCAGTGCGTTTATTTTTAACATGTTACCGTTAATTCGTTGAGTGCCATCATTTTTTATTTTTCTGAAAGAGCAATGGTAACCCAGTGGTAACGGCACCGACTTACGAGCTGTAATTTAATGCATCATCATTATTCTCAAAACAGAGAAGGGAAATATCGTGGATAGGAATATGTTCAAGAACAAAAATTCGAAAATATGTGACATCCACCAATCCAGACTTAGCCCGAGTGTTGGATTACGGCCCATTCCCTCTCTTAGAGAACTGGCCAGAATCTCAGTAGTGGGAAAATTATAAGGTTGATTGGCAAAAGTGTTTTTTCCCCAAAACATATGAATGTACTTTACGTTAATTGATTCTGGTATCGGCAATATGGACCTTAATCTTCGGCCTACCTATTAAGAGTAGGTAAATTTACTGGGAAAATCATCTAATGACAAATCCCGCTTCCCGCAACTTACCGTGTTCGGTGAGAACCTGCGTCATGCGGAAGGTGAGGACGCCATGAGGTCTTTCCAGCAACGCCTCAAAAAGGAAACTTACCGCCATAATTGTGGCGTGACCAGCACTGGGTCGCGACAGTCAGACACGCTGTCGCCATTTCTCCATGAGATCTCACCGGAGCTCTGTCCGCCATGCAACGGCAGAGATAACTGCAGCCGTCGACAAGTCAGCGGCAGCCGTCGACACAGCAACGGCAGCCGTCGACGCATCAGTGGCTGCCGTCGACTTATAATGGCACTTGACAGACATGACGGCTGCCACTGATCTTCATTTGTTGAATGTAGACGGCCGCCTTCGACGCGTCAACAGCTGCGCCGACCCATGTCGACGGCTGCTGTTAGCTCTGCCTTTAGCAAAATGCCGCTCGTGTGTATAAGCTCTAAGATGGACATCCATCTTCACAGCGATCTTGGCAAACGTTCCTACTCAGCCACGAGACATATCTGAAAATAAAATGTATTTAAATACAGCGAATCGATAAAAAGCGTTCGTGTTTTACAGACAAGCGATATTCTGCGCTAACACAGTGAGCGACGTGTCCTGTCGGCTTATGACTAAGACATGTTCATTTCCTACATGTCTCGCGAAAATATTTCTAGCTGTTACCAATTTATTTATAAACCTACTTCTGATAGATTGAAATTTTATTTACATAAAATATATGCCTATGTCACTCAGAAATAAAGCAGCTATTGCTAGCAATTGCTAGAATTTTTTTCACCGATAGAAAGGTGAAAAAAATTCTAGCAATCGGAGCAGTACTTTCAGAGATTACCTTCTGTAAAGGAAAAAAACAAACTTTACTTATTTATAATATTAGTGTAGAAATGTAGATGTAGATTATTTTTTTTGTAGATTATTCTATTTATTTTATTTAGGTAACCAAAAGTGATACACAAAATATGTTACACAGACTTACTATGTGTCTTATACCTAGTAAACTATGGCTAATAACAGGTTTCCCTTCGTAACTGGAACCTATGGACATGTTCTTCTGAGATAAAAGTACCTTATGTCCTGATCCTATCCATTATCTACCCTTCCTCAGCTATAACCATTTAACTACCAAGGCGTGATAAATTAACAAACATATCAATTTTTGATAATATCTAATTAGCAACTTACCCCAACATCTCACGAGTGTTGTTTTTAAAAAAAAAACGTCTTTTCTGTACTATAATGCTTGAATTATACACCTTAACCTCCTCCAGGAATCGATCTGTCTATTGGAGAAAACTGCATGAAAATCTGTTCAGTAGTTTTTGAGTTTATCGCAAACAGACAGGCAGACGCGGTGGAGGACTTTGCTTTATAATTATATATGTACTCGTATGTAAGGATTTGGAACTAAAGATTTGACTAAATAACGTAACGCAAATAGACGCTTAAATATTTTTCTCTGCTATGGTAAAGCAGATGATAGCTGAAATAATTGTATCAACTTAGACTCCATATTGTAGGCATTATTATTATAACAGCTTATTTTCCACTTCGGTTCTTCATCCTAGCAACCCATATTTTTCTCTGGTTTTTAACAGTTCTTAAACCTGTTGGGTCGCGTTATTTCTAGGGCTCAAAAGGAAAAAAACGGAACCCTTATAGGATCACTTTGTTGCCCGTCCGTCTCACTTTATTTCGGGAACACGTAGAGGTATCGAGTTGAAATTAAAACCATATACTCAGGTCTGCGGTTCCTTGAAGTTGTGAAAAAATAAAACTTATGAGTTTACAAAAAAAAAAGATACAGCCGTTTATATTGTATTTCAACATCCTCAAGGGAATCAAAATTCATAGGGTACTTCCCGTTGACCTAGAATCCTGAAATTTGGCATGAAGCAAAGTCTCATAGCGCAAGCATAGGAAAAACTCTGAAAACTGTAAACATCACAAAAAAAAACTCTTTTTGCAAATCGGAAAAATCTTCGTAACTGAATTCGGGGATTTAACTGTTTTCATAGGTACGTTTGTACAGAACCCTCAGTGCGCGACTCCAACTAGCACTTGCCCGGTTTTTTTTTATTTTTAGAGTTCATTCACCTTTTTTCTCTATACCAAACTAGATGATGACCAACTCATCTCCACTTCTGTTTCAAGCTTTATAAAAGAGCATCTGTGATTTTCGTTTTCTTACGAATGTTTGAATATATACATTTTTTTTTTTCTATATTGATACAAACTAACTAACAAAACAGCTTGACTGCGAACCCACCTGATGATATGCAGTGATGCAATCGTTAATGGGGAAGTGAATTAGTTTATTAAGAATCTCTTCCTCTTCTTATCAACGGTAATTTTATTACAAAGAAAATGGCTTCTCAACAATACTTTTGTGCTATTGTTGAGTAGTAATATCCAAATCCTAAATACATGAATATATTCCCACAAATATGTCACATGCAAATTATCGTTATAACTAGTAGTATTCAAGCCTTTAGTATGCCATCGGTAGTAAAGTGCTACCACCACCAACTTACTGCTGAAGTGCCGACTTCCTGGGATGGCACGGCAACTGAATTAAATAGTTTCCTCTCAAAACTGGGTTGTCGTAAACAATTTGCTCGACTTAGATGGACAGAGGGCGATACTGGCGCAAATATTGCACCGCTTCACGAACGTTATTTAGTATACAGTTCTCGTCTTCGCTAAGTTTTAATCAATTAAGTTTTCGATGTGATTGGGGCGTTCATACGTAGAGAGTGGATAATCAAACTGTAAAAACGATGGGGTGGTTAGCTGGTATCTCTGTACCATTAGGACTCCCTCTCTTTCTGGACACAAGTCAGTAGTCAACGTATCGATGCTGACAAAAATTACTAGAGGTACCTATAAAAATATTCAAGGTCAAAAAAAATACTGTAATTTTCTCCCTATTGAATTTAGACACACATTCTTTTATGCAACATTGTTTACTATTAGATATGTGCATATAAATGTATTACTATTAAAATTGACTTCTTGGTCTCTTCCGCACAAACTAAGACAATCAGAGAAAAAAAAAAGGGAGTTCTATTCACATGCATCACAAATCTATGGAATTATAATCTGCTAACTTCCGGTAGCAGATCATTATTTCTAAAAAAATCGTTTACTGTTCGTGTTAAAAAACGACTCGGACTCGCGCACTGAGGGTTCCGTACAAACTTGCCTATGTAAATGCATTGTAATTGTTCAATTCCCGAATGGAGAGAAAAAATGTTTTTTTTTTTTTTTGTGATGTTATAACAAATTTACTGTATTCAGACTTACTCCTATAATTATGCTGTAAGATTTTGCTTTATGAAAATTTCAAGAGGTTGGGTCAACTTGAAGTACCCTATGAACTTTGATTGCCTTGAGAGTGTCGAAATACACGTTTTTATTGACATAAACGGCCGTATCTTTTTTTTTTCATTAACTCAGAAGTTTTCATAGCTTCAAGGGATGATAATAGACCTGAGTATATGGTTTTAATTTCAACTCGATACCTCTACGCGTTCCCGAGATAAAGGGTCTTGACAGACAGAAAGATATACAGACAGACGGACTACAAAGTGATCTTATAAGGGTTCCGTTTTTTCCTTTTGAGGTACGGAACCCTAAAAATAACAAACCACAAGAGAGACAGTCATTATAATATTAGTTTATAGGGGTTCAGCAGAGCCGATGCCCACTAGGGTCACGGGGGATATCTGAAAGTAAAACCCGTGGTCTTAGACTGCAAAGGGCAACTAAAGGAACATAGGTATGTTTTAGTCAGTTATTACCACTTATGACCAGAGAAAACACAAGCACTGTATATCTATCTAATATATTTCATGGATCACAGTTTTGCACATTATCTATTAGGGATATCTAATCTGGGCTCCGGGATTGTTAGAAAAAATCATCTTGACTCTGGAACGCAAAGGGCAAGTGAAAGAACATGCATGGGTTTTAGTCAACATCTGCCCTTTGGAGTAAACGTGGCAACATACTGGGCCCAAAAACTTTGCGGGAAGTGAAAATCAAGTCTTCAACGAGAAGAAGAAGTATTCAACTTCTCTCTCTCTCCACCCAGTCGACTAACGGGGGTTAGTTCTTTCTTATTTTCTAAAGAAAAATAAATGGATACCTAATCAGCCATAAAAATTACCCCGCTACGAACTAAAAATTCCAAATATTTATTCTAGACGATACATTTTAGCTAAGATTTGGAACATTATTTAAACCAACGTGAAATTATCTTGGGTACATACAAAGTAACTTAGGCGAACTAGATTGACGACGATATTAGTGTAATAGTTAGGTACATGAAATATGACTTAAATGAAATGGAACTGATCCACTTACTGACCATAGCTTAGGTAAACATTAGACCAAAAATCATCTAAATTGTTACTGTACTCAACTTCTGAGGCATCAGGTCATTAATGTGATGAACGAAGAAATCACTTTGAAGAGTACTAGAACCGCAAAAGATGACGAATAAAGATTGAATAAAGTTAAATTTCCCATATCTCTAGATTATGATTTTGTAATTTATAGATGCTCATGTAGAATTTTGTGAACGCTTCCCGAACCAATCTGCAGTGTATGCTGAATCTCTTCGTATGTAATTCGCCTGTTTTCTTGAATATTTTTTTTTACTGCCAGCACACTTTCTTTCGTGACAGCCGTCGTAGGACGATATTTTCTTTGTTCATCTCCCAAAGTCAGGCGACCGCGCTTGAACTCGCTATACCAGCGGTAGATGGTTGCTTTGAAAGTCCTTCATCCATAAAAGCAATTTGGAGTCGATCAAATGACTCATCAGGTTTTAGGCCACATTTAAATCGTAGAAAATCATCGCACGAAAATATTCTCGATAAGACACGAAATTTGATTTGGGTTCCGAAAAAATGTGGAGGGAAATTCAAAGTTCGAACAATGATATTTTTACTTTTAAATAACCAAGTTTTCAAAATTACAAGTGGCCAGTGCCTTATACATAAAAACTTTTTTCGCAAAACTTTCTGAGTGCCTCACGTATAAATATATTTGTTATTTTTTTATGCATCTAAAAAAAGGAGTTTTGTCTAAGACACCCTACAGTAAGTACTTAATTGCACTAGTAAAAGCTAGCTATTAAGAAATTTAACAAAAGAATATCCAGCCAAATAGACACGGGCATGGTCAATCAACCGAACTAATACTATTAGTGCTGTCTCTATTCATTCACATTATCCACTCAGACTGTCAAATCATCATAGTACCCATTTCAAAGGATGCACCGTAATCCCGGGCTTATTCTTTGCAGATCAATAGTCCCGAGAGGGTTAAGCTCTTATGTCTTGCCTATAGTAGTTCGAACCCATTGTCCAAGCCATTAGTGAAGTTAAACTCGAGGTTTGCCGACCTGCCACATAAGTCACTCTTGGGAAAACGTTTACACACATGGTGCTCATATATTAAGAGTGACACTGACATTATAACGGCAAAAGTTTGTGTGTATGTGTATGTTTGGTACTCTTTCACGCTCAAATAACTGAACTGAATGAAAGATACATTTCTATAGAACATAAGGTACATTTTATTTCAAGGAGTATGTCCCTTTTGTAACATTTTCTACTTTTATATAGGTAAAGCTGCTAGCAGAATATAGTATAAAATATGGTGAAAATTAAATCACCGAAAGTAACTAAATATTCAGATAAAAATAAAAAATGCTTTTTTTTCGGTGGGAAAATCATGTAATGACATCCTTGCTCTTGGGCGGAGCAGGAGATAGTGTCAGACTAAAAATCTACATCTGTTCCTTCATTGCCTTTCGTACCAGGGTCGAGTCTGTAGGCTTCGACCCTGCTGGGCCCGGGCTCCCTGGGCTGGGAGGCGCGCGTGGAAAACAGTACGCGCCGTCGACAACTTGGGCTCGGTCCGGACGGTTACTGGACGGTCGGACGGCGAGCTACCCATTGCTCACCGTCCGCAAGCCCACGCCTACTGTGGCCGGAAATCGTTATCGGACTTCCGGCGGCGGCTGGGGCGTAAGGATCGTTGCCTCACGTGTGCCTTGCCCTTTGCTAACAGTACTGCATCGCAGAAGGAGGTGACCACCTGCCACTCCTCCTCGCTCCGGACCATGGCCAAGGCCCGGTGCAATGAAAAAAAAAACAATGCTCAGGTAACAAGAACAGTGATGAAACATTTTCTCCTTAAAGTTCAAAACCACAAATATAAATCTGTTGACATAGTATATAAGTAGGTATGTGATAGAGAAGAATGAGGAAAATGTGACGAGGAAACTTTTGAGTAGATCTACATACTCAAATGTTTTTTTGTTTTTAATAATATAAACTAGCGCGTGACTGCGATCCCACCTGATAGTAAGCAGTGATGCAATCGTTGATGGTCAAGTTTGCTATATCTAGAATTTTAAGATGATTGTAAAAGTTATTGTTCAAAAGAGTTACGGCGGCTTTAGAAACCATAGGGCAACGGAAGGAACACAGGTGGGATTTAGTCTGTTAAAATCTAATATAATGCCCTTTCACCCCCCAAAACGTATAAACAATTCATTATCATTTTCTATACAGTTTTGTAATGTACATCTTTTTTTTTTATATTGTTGATGGGTTCGCGCTTGACCGCTAACTCACCTGATGAAAAGCGACGATGCGGTCGACGATGGAACGCGCTTACCTAGAGGTAACCTATTCACTCTTGATTTAAAGATTCCCGGGTTGTAGCTATCGGGAAACACTGATTCCGGCAAGGAATTCCACTCCTTAGCTTAGCGCACAATAAATGTGTTTCCAAAACGTTTTGTGCGTATAGGTGGGATGTCCACCATGTACCGGTGGCGCGTTGCCGTATGCCTGGTGGTCCGAAAATGGAACGGGCTAGACGGAATTAGGTTATGCAATTCCGACGCAAACTCCCCGAGGGACCCCGGCATTGATGGCCATTTGACATCTTATACCAGACAATATTTACAAACATTCTTGTTTATCTACACTTTTACCCCCCCCCCCCATAACTTGTAAACGGTTCAATCGATTTGGACTAATATTTAAAAACAATAGCTAGAAAATCTACTTTCAAACAAAAAACCTGTGCGCCCCTCTATTTCAAAACCCCTCATTTTATGACGGGAGTTAAAAAAGAAAGAAGATAAAAGTTTGTGTCAACCTTAAATATATTTGAATAAGATCTAGAATTATAGAGAATGTTGTTGATGAAAAATCACTTTGTACATCTTTCTATCTATGCTTATTCATCATCATCATTATCATTTCAGCCGGAAGACGTCCACTGTTGGACATAGGCCTCCCCCAAGCGACGCCACAACGACCGATCCTGTGCGTCCCGCATCCACCGCATTCCCGCGATTCTCACCAGGTCGTCGGTCCACCTTGTGAGAGGCCTTCCAATGCTGCGCTTTCGTCACTCTAGATTTTTTTGCCCCCATCGACCACCCGTTCTACGAGCAATCTGCCTTGCCCACTGCCACTTTAGTTTGGCGATTCTTCAGGTTATGTCGGCGACCTTGGTTCTCCTGCGGATTTCTATACCTATTATATAAAATAAATTCCTATTTCCTTTGGTTACGACTGGTACGTAAACGGCTGGACGAATTTCCCTAATTCTTTTTTTATGGAAGTTAAGAAAATTGTACAGAAAATTACTGAAAACTATGTAACCAGAGCGCTTGAAAGTTCGCGCGTTTGACAGTTCATTGCTAAGTCATTACAACGTCTGTCGGGTTAGCTTAGTACTTCATAAATACTACATACCTACATCATAAATATTAACTAAAAATAAATCCCAATGATTCAGCAAAGTAACCCTTCTGGGCTCTGACAAAAACTATTTATCATCATTCATTAGTTTACTCTTGATAGATTAAGAGCGCGTGTCCTCTCTTGTGGCCAGATTAGTGAAAGGGTTTAAGTTCAAGGGTTCCGTACAAGTTTGATGTGTTCACTGTTATCTCTGTAGTAAAAGTTGTAGGATGTAACGGCTAATGGATTTGTTGTTTGGGACTTGGATGAAGAGTTCTCGAATTCTTGATGCAGTTACTTACAAGTTTGGTCATAACATTCGGCACTTTGAACGTAGCTGACATAATTGTGCTGTAACTTTTGGCTTCCACGTCAAAAAAGAAAAAAATCTGCTCTCAGTGCCAAAGGCAACTTGGTGCTATCATCCATCCATTGGCACATTCATAGTGATTTCCATACAACCGCTCATACGTGATTATGACGTTCTTTTTTTTTCACGTTGACTCTTATCAAAGAATGCGTCAGATTGCATTGGATAAAACAAAAAACTTATAAACCATGCTCACTATGAGAATAGACGAGTGGGAAAGGATCCTCTTAACAACTTTGAAGAAAAACAATACGTTATTATAAGCCTTACCTATTATCTATATATCTATCTTTTAAGTCTGTGATGTAATCGTGACCGTGATGTGCTTCGTAGGGGTCCAACAGGTTCGAAGCCTACTGGGGGGCCATGGCTTGTGCGAAAGATAACCCAGAGGCCCTGGAACGAAGGTAAAGGAGCAGGTGTGGGTTTTAGTCAGTAAAAGTTTGAAACGCCCTCTAGCTTCCCCCAAGAGAGAGAGAAGTCATTGGATGATTTTCCACCTATAAAAGACACATTTTGTTTTGTCAATGGTTATGTAAAATTGGTCTAAAATTGATAGAAGTTACGTATCGTATAATGGTTATGAACATTATAGAACACATCGGAACCTGCAACAAAGTTAGCATTCAAAAAACATCGCTAGACCTAACCAATTCACATTCCACGCCATTGCTCCATGCCATTGATTCGGCTCCACTCTAACAACGGGAAATGCATCAGCAAAAAATTCAAAGCAATAAATCGTTAAAAGAACAATCGATACACGCAAACCTCATTCGAGTTGAGTTGTTATTCGATGTTCGCAAACAGGGCGCGGGCTCGCATGACTGGATGTACCCGAAACACCACTTAGTCTCGTATAATTTTCAATGAGTAATGGTTGCAGCGGTCGCAAGGAGGCCGACCTAGGTCAACGCATTACTGGCCGGAGGAGCTGCTTCCGTCACGAACAGCGAAGCCGTGGAGCCGACTATGCACTGTTATGATTCCGGATGCGGTACGATAACACTGGATAGCTTTTGTCGTACAGTTTCTCGTAGGATATGCGCAAAAAGTTTGATTGTTTATAGTGTCAAAACACGTGTTTGTGGGTCAGTTAGTAGTCGTTTAAATGGTAGTAATGTATTGGATTGTCGATGTAACTTATTATTACCAACACTTATTTAAAATGACTAAACGACTTTAAAACGTTGACTGCAGCACTCATTTTTGTGTTATTTCCATTCCTGCGGTACGGAGCGCTTAAGACCTCGTTTTAAAATTATCATTGTGACGGTACGGGGTTTATTAGACCTCGTAATATTTAAGAAACTAATAGAATTTTTTGCTAAGTGCGGCACGAGGTCAAAGTGATCCCGTATTTAAGTAGCTATACCTCTAAATTCTGTTTTAATAGGGCATTTCAGGTATATATTCATCTCTTTGCTAAAATAAATCAAGTTAAAGTTACGGCCTCCGCACGGCAGAGAAGACTATGTTTTTCTTAACCGCACTTTAAGGAGGACACGTACATACGAGGCGTATTAGACCTCGTTCCGAATTGAACGTTTTAAGAAACAATATCGTACAGCAGAATAAAAAGATATAAAAAGGTAACGAGGTAATTCTAGCGTTAAAATTGAATTAAATATAGCTATAATGGCCGCAGCGCGGTACTTTGAACAATTTAATTTATAAGTTGATACTTTATTGAGGTAGAGTTACCAGTAACAAAGTAATGATTATTGCACAATAAGATCCAATGACTTTAGTAAACTGATATTATAGCTAATATTTAAATAATTTTACACCTGTAAATAGATTCGACACGTTATATATATATATGGTGTTTACAATGAGTATTTTAAGGGAAGTTTAAAGAGGCGCCAGTGACTGAAAAGTTGAAAGGGAATCGTTTGTCTTGGTATGGTCCCGTGAAGAGGAGGAATGAAACGCATGTTTCATCCCTCCTCTTTTATTGTTATTTTTATTATTGTTAATTTTATTTCCCCTTATTTTTTTACATGGTGTGCCAAATAAACATATTTTCTTTCTTTCTTTCTTTTTCTTTGCCTGTTGCTAAAAGAGTTATGAGTTTACATGTGGATGGATGGATAGAGAGGGAGGCCAAAGATTGTGTGAGAAACCGATATGAAAGAAAAAAGGAAGTTAGTGATAGCGTGACGAGTGACAAGATAGAATGGACGAAAAAAACGCGTTGCGCCGCCCTCAATATAAAATGGGGCAAGGGCAGGAAGATGATGTTTGCAACTACTACTGTTGGCCACATTTATGCGTTTTCTCACCCAATAAAAGATATCTTTTTATTTTATTGATATTGAGGGTACTTCTAGATTAAAATTTCAGTATCAAAAAGGGTCTGCTGTTAATAGTAGATAACTGAAATTTATGTAGTGTTATTTAATTTTTTTTATAACATTATCCATGTAAAATCAATGTTTGCATTAGTTTAAAACTTAGTCAATTGGATACTACTGATAATGAGTCCAAAATCACCTCCATTATGTTTTAAAATATCTGATATATTTTTGCTAAGTTTATTAGAAAACTAGCTTCTGGCAGCGGCTTCACCCACGTGAAAGTAGGTTCTTTCATACAAACTTTAAAGCCCTGTTTCATCCTCTTAGGGGATAAATTTTGGTTTTCTTTTAGTGTTCATCTACGGCATAAAAATAAACTTTGTACAAAATTTCATAATCCTAGTCCCAGCAGGGTAGCAGAAGGTAGTTTCAGCTGTGCGTTGATATTCGCGTCAGACAGTTTCTTCTTTTAAATAAATAATTAATTAAATACTGGCTGAACCGTTATGAATACGTTCTTCTGCCATATAAATTATTAAAGAAAAAAATGGGGTTGGGGGTAGGATGATAAAAAATAACTTTACGACCTTATTACCATATTATTCTCAGTTCTATCAAATATACATAAAAAAAAAACATAAATATCGGTCGAACCCTTTCGTAGGAGTTGGTTACAAACACTGTGACACGATGTTTTTTTATATTAAAATGTGTCAGAGGCAAGGTCCAGCAGTACGATACTACAGGCAAACAAATAAACATTTTATATATTTTTATCAAAAAAGTCACCAAATAAACTAACAAAACTCCACGATTCCCTGTTCGTCACTTCCTGCAAGGGTGTCCAGAGATCGGTCACGCTTATCTCGTTTCGCAAACATCGCCGATGACGCTTTGTCAGATGGCCGGCCAGATAGTAGGGTATTACACGGAGATGGTGGTCAAAGTCATTTGTAGGAGATTGAAATCAAGATGGAGGAAAGGCGATATTGAAGGGGGAGATTGTTTGAATGAATCTTAGTAAATTGGGTAGTTGACTCAGTTTTTTTTATTATTATTTGCATCAAAAAGTAGCTTTATCCAAAATCGCAAATAGAAGAAATGTTCCAATCCGTTAAATCAATATATATATAAAAGGAGAAACTGACTGACTGACATATCAACGTGTTATTTTGCAGAATGCTTCCTTTTATGACGCAGGCGAGCACTAAGATAGGATTTTTCAAAATTTAGCCCCTAAGGGGATGAAAAGGGAATCTGAAGTTTGTATGGAAAAAGTTATACTTACGCGTGTGAAGCCGCGGGCAGAAGCTAGTATTACATAAGTTTAAAACTCTTTAGCGGAAGGAAAAATACAAGTAACATAATAAATTTGAAGAAAATTAAATGTGACGTCACCACCATTAGATTACGTGAGTACAAAAAAGATAGCGAGATGTCCCCACTACGCCCCCACTCTTTCTCATACCAATATTTGTAATATTAATTGCTGCTGCATTTGATAACCAATTATAACGCTGTTTTCAGAAAAAGATTTCTTTTAGTGTTATTTGTTGTTTAAGATAAAATATGAGAGAGTGAGAGTCGCGGGAATGCGGTGGATGCGGTCTTTCGGCTGAAATGATGATGATGAAAATAAAATATTTTACAAAAATAAAAAAAGGTAAAACACAGGAAAGTACGCATTTACTTTTTTCTGTTTTCATAAGTTTCAGGTGTTACCTATATCTTTCTACCTTCCAATTTTGGAATTTTTATATTGGTGAGTAGATAACGTACTCGTAAATTAATTATTCTGTCATTTTACTAACACATTTTTTATTAAGTATTACATAATATTATGAATGAAATAAACAAGACTAGTGGTCACTCAGCTACCGAAATTAGGCCAAAATTAACAATTAAAAAAAAACCTGAAAGTTTGGTCCATCTCAATGTAACATTTAAAAGCGACCAATCACATTTCCATACAACATCTTTTACGTGATTATGATGTTATTACACATTTTTCTCTAGATATTTTGGAAACACAGAAATCTTGTAGATATTGATTAAGATTCTATATAAATCAAAATATTTTGTGTAAAACTAATCCAGTAAAGACCTCTGAAAATCTGCTGCTGCTGCTTGCGTGAATTTTGGACCTTCATAATATACTTCTAAATTTAAAAAAAATATATATATTAATATTAATCTCGCCATTTAATTTAAATTCCCAATGACGATATTGTATTTTCAAAATCTTTTAAGGTTTTAAAAAAACAATGTATTTCCTGGATCAAGTTTTGTGAAATATTCGAGTAAATATTTGAATTACCGAAAGCCCACAGACCGTTCAGGATTTATTACTCTTTTTTTGCGTTACATCTTTATCAAACATTGCATTGGATTTGTTGGGTGAAACAAGCTTTTAAGCCATGTTCACGTTGACGATAGCCGGCTCGGGAACGGCAAAGTTTTCCCGTCACATATTATGTAATACCAATTGAAAAGCAAGATAGATTACTGAAAATGATAACCAGCTTCGTTTTGAAAAGTAAATATAACTAGCACTGATACACATTTCCTATCTCTACATACAATAAATTAATAAAACATTTTAACATAACATCTCAACGTGAAGTGCCTTCTGGCATATGCTACAATATTCGTTCAGTGAGAATAAATAAAACAATCCATTGTCTTTAAATGCACGAGTATAAAGGAAGTTAATGTACAAAGCTGTAGTGAAAATCCCGGCTCATGTTGGTGTACTAGTCTATACCCTCTAATCTCTACTGTTTCAATTGCGTGCGATACAAGTTATACGAGTGACGCGAATTGCCGAAAAGAGAGTTTTCTTTAACGTTGATGCATGTGGAGAAAGTTTGTCATCGTGATTGAGGCAGAATTCGCCCGAGCCACAGGCGAGAGTTTTATGGAGCCTAGTGCTGCAGTCAAAAATTTTCACGTGTATTATTATTAAGAAGTTTTTTAATACATAAATAGAATGGGGTTGAAGCGCGACTCTAGGGGGTCGCTTAAAGACCAGTCTGATACGATAAAGATAATAATTGAGGCGAGGTTGAGCTCCCGCATTTTTCCACAAAAAAGAAAACAATAAATTGCGTGCCTAAAAGCGGAAGGGATAGATACGAACGGGATTTCGAGTAAGTGTATTGAAAAAAGATTTAATATTTTTTTCCCAATTAAAAATCTTATTTTGTGAAATTGTTTTTCCAAAGATCTTAAACATACTAAATGGAATTAAGATTTAACTCAAGGCAAAGTGAAGCGACAATCTTCGCAGCCTGGCTGGTTGAAACTTAAGTTAACAGAGCTGCCAAAAAACGACATGAATGGCATGCAATTGGTGCAACCTATGTTGGGAAGACTGTTGTAGGTTGATGACGAAGATGAGGATTAACGCCAGGTGTACATAAAACAGATAATATTGTTCCAATGGCGCTGCAAAATTAAGACACTTTTTTTTCTCACGGCAGATGCTTATTAATGCACGAAGCTTCTACAAGAGAGTATAAATCATCGTCATCATTTTTCTGTCCTAGTCCTGTGTTATTTGACTTGAGGTCCGCGCAACCAATTTTTATCTTCCATTCTGTCTTGTCACCCATCACGTTATCACTTACTTCCTTTTCTTTCATATCACCCCTCACATGATTGGTCTATTATTGGTCTAGTGGTAGTGACTGCTATGCCGGTGTTCGTGGGTTCGATTTCCACCTAAGATAAAAGGTTGTGTGATAAGATTATTTTAACTAGCGACCCGCCCCGGCTTCGCACGGGTACAATGCTGATACCACCGCAACCACTATGTTCCTGCGTTTCAAATCTGTAACATTTTCAAAGGGCCATATTGATTTATTTTATAAGCACAATATATTTAAGGTACTTAATTGGAAAAAGATTAATGCTGTATTGCTTAATAAACAAGCCATTATTTCTCGTAAAAAGTAAAGGATAAAAAATGATTATTGTGGGTTATTCCCAATAGACTCTTTGTGGACCTTTTTACTGTGCAAAATACATTATTTTGAACTATCTCGAAGGGTTCAGTCAGCGTTTGCAATGTAAGTGTAAAAAACGTGTTTATTTACGACATCACATTAGAAACCTCTAAAATTACCAGTGTTTCTCTACTATATTATGCATGTATTATACATATAAACCTCTTTATTATCTATTAAAAAAGCCGTATCATTATTCAAAATCAAAACCAAAAGCATTTTATTTCAAATAAACCATTTACAGGCACTTTTGAAATGTCAGAAGTCAGTCAGTCAGAAAAAAAAATGATGCTAATTGCACATTCCAAAGCGCAGATTTCTATGGAGAAGAATGTGCAAGAAACTCCATGGACACTCTTTTCAATCATGTTTTGTAATTACAAATATCTCTGTTACATGTTTCCTGTCACTATCATGTAAGAACAATGCAAATAAAGTAAAAAAAAAATATATAGATATTAAAATAGCAACTAGCAGCTAAGAGATGACCAGTCTCAACTGACAGCGCCCGTTCACGAAAATGACGCACTACTCAGCTCAACCATTTTGAAGGGAACCGAATGATCCAACACACGCGCCACCATCAGTGAGATATTTGAGTGAGCATGACAAACTCTCAACTGCCATGCTCATTTATGTCAAACAAGTCCAATAGTAACATAAAAACCATAAAATAGCTCCATGGTACTCACATTTACAAAATTTGAAAAAAAAAATGCTTCTACATTATACAATACTTATATTTTACAATTAAAAAAAAAAACATTAAAAAATAATAATAATAATTTCAAAACTAATCAATTTGTACACCCCGGTGGTAGTGGAACTAGACCAGCATTGAGCCAAGAATTTTTTTCTTGAATATAATCCTCCAACTTATAATATGCTTGCCTGCATAGTTTGCGTTTAATACAAGATTTAAATTTATTTATTATTAGTCGTCTAGTACTCATCGCACAAGCTCTGCTTAGATGCTAGATGAAGTTGTGGCATATTGTTATTATTTTTAATATATAGGTACCATCCTACAGGAGAGTATAAATATTCTACGTAAAAAAATCATATAAATCGCTATCGTCTACATTTTACCCCAGTCTTGAGGGTAATGCACAACACACAGCACTCACGCGCCGCGATTGTTCTTTTCTGGCGAAGAATTAGCAAACATTTCGAAATGCTTTTTAATACCGCACTCAGCATATCTTAGCAGATTACGAATGGAAGCTTTTAGCTGTACAGTGATAGAGGTCGGGAGTTCATAAAACAGTTATTAATTATTATTGAGGAATATTGCCTTGATTATACTGCTTAGAAAACTGTTTTATGGTCATTATTTTTTATTAATACACAGAAAAATTCTTACAGTTATATCTTGATCAGTAACAGTTTAGTGCCAGTGGGTAGGGCACATTGCTCCGCGAACTGGGTTTGGATATTTCTAAACACAGTTCGCGGAGCAATGTGCCTCTGGGCCCTATTGGGCCTCATAAAACTAAGCCGCTCTGGTTTCATAAGCTGCCAAGGACCAGAGAGCCACCCAGCTTATCAGTGACAGTTGGAGATGCGCAAGTCCATGTGGGTCAACACATGAAGTATCTTGGTCTAACTCTGGACGGTAGGTGGGGCTTCGAAGAGCACTTCGAGCGATAGTCTCCCGTGTTGGGAGAGCAGTGAGTGCTTTGCATAGGTTGCTGCCTAATCTCGGGGGCCCTCGGGAAGAAGTTCGCCGCCTCTACGCGAGTGTCGTGAGATTGATGGTCCTTTATGGGGCACCTGCGTGGTCAAACAGACTGTCAGGTGTCCGTCGCTGCGGTGCAGTTTGCAGCGGAAAATGGCCATTCGGATCGCTCGTGGCTCGTGGATCACAGAACGGTATCCTTCGAGGTGGCAACTCTCCTGGCACGCTTTCCACCACTAGACATCCTGGCAGATATGGACGCGAGGGTCTACAACCGGATTCGCGACTTACGCCAAAGTGACTTTTTATGGTACGATGTAACTAACTACTTTGTAAATAAAACTCTTACAGATAAAAAAAGTATTCTGAAAGTTTGGTACTCTACCGCAAATCTATTTAATACATGATAAAACTTTAGTTTTTGAAAGCTAGGCGATAAAGTGATTGGTTAGTCAATCAATGGAGGGGCATTTTGCTGACATGATTAACAACAATTAGGTTCAAGGTTGTATTCCCGGGTCGAGCCAGTTGTTTTTGGTATTTTCCCACAAGCAATTTTTCAGTAGCATTCTGAATTCTGAATGTGTGTCCCATTCGATGACATGACTGAAATGTTAGTTCTGGCTATTATTTATTCTATAATTTATGACACACACAGATAAACAATACTATAATTATATATTAGAAATATGAGTGTAAAGAAACTGTTTATTGTTATAGAAATTTCTCCCTCCAAAACCTGCGAAAATAAAAATTAAATTAAAGAAATGTAGACGATAGTGTGTAAAAACAGGAGAAAAAAAAGTGAACTTAATTAGAGTAATAAATAAACTGAGGTATCAAATAAACCTACAAGTAAAATTCAAGGAGTTGTTAATAAAGAAATATATATCTAATCTCTATATATATATATATAAATCAATGCCACTTTTCGTTGTAATTTTATAACTCAAGTACGGGCTCACCTATCCAAACCGAATATTTAGGCTTTGTTCGGACTATATAGTAGATGGTTTATGTGAAGTTTGCACAAGATCGGTCGAGCAGTTCTTCATTTATCATATTATTAGACGGTACGAAGTTCGCCGAGTTAGCTAGTACTGTATATGTATATACTTATGATCAAATTTAATTATCACAGTTGATAGGAAAGATAGCGAACATTTACTTGAAGTAGTTTGAAAAAAATTGAAAATAGCCTATGGGTGCACCGCTCCAACAATTCTTAGAATAAATGCGTGGTGTTGATGTGTATGTCATGTGTTAATATAATTCATGTCTTATCAAAAGTAAATATAAGTCTAACACTCGGGAAGTTTAAGAACGCTAGAATGTCTCTGTAATCTCGAATGCAAACAGCCCAGTTACAGAACAAGATCTATCTTCGCTCGAAAAGGAACTTGGAATCCGTTACTTTATACGCTTGGGAACGGATAATACAAAGTAATTTGTTTTACTCTATCTATTCCGTGAATATATCGGGTTGAGACTCTTGTCTTGTAGCCATCTTGAAGTTAGATACTGCAATCTTGTAAGGATCTAAGCGTTTCTATAAAAATGGTACGCTTCTGCAACTATTTCCGTTGGAATTATCTTGGAAGTAGGTTAAGTCAGTTATAAAACAGTGGAACTTAGCTTAGCTTAGTTTAGTCGGCCTTATAATGTTCCCACAGTTGGGACTCAGACCTCCTCTCTAGGCGAGGGAATGGGCCGTAATCCACCATGCGGGCCCAGTGCGGGTTGGGGGATGTCACATGTCTTCGAATTTTTGGTTCTAAGACATGTCGGTTTCCTCACGATGTTTTCCTTCACCGTTTTGAGAGCAGTGGTGATGAAATAAATTACACAAAGTAATGCGCCTGGCTGAATTTGAACCCGCGATCTTCAACTTGTAAGTCGGCGCCGTTATCATTCGGCCACCACTGCTCCCCTACTCGGCCACAGCAGACCAGTTTGCTTTAAAAAGATTTCGTTTTCAAGGCTCGACTAATGAACAAACTCCGACCTAAACACATCATTTCAAAGTTTAAAGAGCACCTCAGGATCTTATATCGACATAATATGCCATAATAAATAGTTATATGGGCATATCAATAGATATTGCTCCATGCACGACAACAAAAGAACTACTTAATTTCCCGTTCAATGTCGAATCGACAGACTGCAGAATAAAGAAGAGATAGAAAAAATTGTCAAATGCGAGTCGGACTCGCGCACTGAGAGTTCCGTACAAACTTACCTACGAATATGTAAACAGTTAAATTCCAGAATGAATTCTCGAAGATTTTTCCAAATCGCATTTTTTTTTAAACGTAACAAAAAATTTACTGTTTTCAGATTTATTCCTATGTTTGTGCTATAAGACCTTGCTTTATGCCAAATTTCAAGATTCTGGGCCAACGGGAAGTACCCTATGAATTTTGATTTCTTTGAGAGTGTCGAAATATACGTTTTTTTGCGACATAAACGACCGTATCTTTTTTTCGGTAACTTAGAAGTTTGATTTTTCACAGCTTCAAGGGACCGCAGACTTGAGTATATGATTTTAATTTCAACTCGATACCTCCACGCAGTCTCGAAATAAAGGATCTTGACAGACAGACAGACGGACGGACAACAAAGTGATCCTTTAAGGGTTCCGTTTTTTCCTTTTAAGGTACGGAACCCTAAAAAGGGCTAGACTGGTCGAGTGAATTGTTTGTTTTTACGTATGAATTCGTCAAATAACTTCTTCCAGTCTGAGTGAAGCGAGTGGGAATGTCAGACTTTTACTGACTAAAACTCACGTGTGTTTTTTCAGTTGCCTTTTGCAGAGGCCACGGTAACTCTTTCGAATAATTCCTTAGCCTTAGCAGGTCCATAGTGTGGCGCAGTTACAACAACATACAACACAATATTGCGTACGTGGGTTATCAAATGCCAGTTTCTTCTTCCTTGTAGGTATCACTCTTAACACAGTGGTCGTCGTCATCACTTCAGGTGTTGGTCGCAAGCTTCACAACACGCCGCCACTCCTCTCTGATGGTCACCTTCCTCGTGCATTCGTGCAGTGATGATGAGCCATTTACTGCCGCTTTAATTTGATCAGTCCACCTCATAGGCGATCTTCCTCGTGGCCTGGTACCCTCAACCTTTACCTGGACCACAAGTCAGCCAGTTTACTAGAACAGAATTTTATTTCCCACAAACAATAACTTTGTCCAATCAACAAAATCCAATCATTATGAGTACTAAAATCCGTTTCACTATCAATTAGATCGTTAGGTAAAATCACTATCACTTAGGCATCGCAGTTCGTACTTGTCGTTAACTAACTCAATTTTGGTAGGGGGCTCCTATTCATACGCTAAGTTAGGAAAATTCTAGATACAGACTTTTCAAGGTCACTGTAGAACAATTTAGTCGAATCACCGGGTAATAAATCAGTGTTATTGCAAAGATGTAATAATAATGACCCCCGTCACCCCCTGCCTTTTATCGATGGTTATTAATAACATTGTTCAGGCAGGGGCCATAGTCTTAACATAGTTACAGGTCCCAGTCCACTTAAGACACCAAAAACAATAGCCTTATATCTTAGTTTTCCATATGTTGCAATAGTTTCCCACCAACCCCGGGTTGTCCTTGGATGCACTAGCATAGCGCGTATAGGGATAATCACCGGTTCGTACCACGTTCCATTAGAAGCGTCTAAATGGGCCTCTGCGAGTTGGTTTCGGCTTCTCGTACGTCTTCCAATAGTCCAGGACTTTAGGATTTTTAAATAAATAAATGATTTCTCGCGACTTCATGCGAATTCTGACTCTATTATACATGACGGAAGGAACAAATTCCCTTATCAACCATTATCAACTAATAATAATAGAAGAACTTTTGGCGGGCGTTTTCTGGAATTCACTAGACCTTTTAATAGTTTGACGTTATTGTTGATTTCGGCGGATATATGACTTGTTAAAGTTTCACAGCGTAACAACAACATACTGTTTGACACAGGTTATCAGATCCTAAAAAATCTGACACCAGTTTTGCCAAAGGATACCTTATTATCCAGTTATTGGGTGGTAGAGGTCAGATAAGCAGTCGCATCTTTTAAAATTCAGTTATTTAGATTCATCCGGTTAGACTAGAAACCAAAACCGAGATTTTATAAAAGGCTGTCTAATGAAACATCTAGGCTTTACAATAGGAATGTATGTCACTAAACTAAGCCAATTTTCACCTCTGGAAACTTTCTATATCTTATGAAATGGTCTAAACGCCCCGTCCCACTTACATTCCCAAAACCAAAGCGACAATTCCAATCATGTACTAATGCGGTGAGAATGCAACATTGACAGTGATGCAGGATGCGTACGGTGGTCCGGCAGTGGTCCGGTCCGGCGCGGCATCGCGCGGAACGGTGCGGTCGGCACATGCATCGCTCAGCAACCGCAAATGTAACCGGACACCCGTCCGGCACGTCTTGTGTGCATTGTTGGTGTCAAGCGTGCGGTTTGGATACCTGACTGCTGTTTAGCATCTGGGTTAGGATTTTTGAGGTTTGGTTTCGACTGTCAGACATAATTGAATATTGTGAGATTAGGAACTTTAGTACATATAGGAATATTATACTAACTGACCCAACCCACCACAAACTGTCAAGCGCACAAAGGTAAAATTTCAGAAAACTCATCGTTTACTTATCGATAAGTTTTGTGAAATTATCCAATTTTCTGTGAAGTGAATTTTTTTTCCGTAAGAACCTTCTAAAATTTTTTAGAAAACTAAAAATTATCATCATTATCTGCCTGCCCATGTCCCTTTTAATTTGGGGTCAGCGCAACACGTTTTTTTCTTCCAATCTGTCCTGTCACTAGTCACGCTATCACTAACTTCCTTTTCTTTCATATCACTTTTCACACAATCCATCCATCTTTTCTTTGGTCTCCCTCTCCCTCTCCATCCATCTACATGTAAACTCATAACTCTTTTAGTAACATGCGTTTTATCCCTCCTTTTCACATGACCATACCAAGACAAACCATTCCCTTTCAACTTTTCAGTCACTAGCGCCAATTTCAAACTTCCCCTAATATACTCATAAAAAACTTAAAAGTAATGAAATCATTTAAGTCTTTCTCAAAGGGTTTTTTTTTTTTATTGGGTGGGAAAATCATCCATATGATATCCCCGCTCTTGGGCGGAGCGGGAGATAGTGTCAGACTCTTACTGACTAAAAACCCAGTCCTGTTCCGTCGTTGCCTTCGTCCCAGGGCCCCGGGTTCCGCTTTCACAGTAGGCATCGACCCTGCTGGGCCCCTACGATTTGCTGACATCTCCTTGAGGCGCGCGTGGAACAGTACGCGCCGTCGACGACTTAGGCTCGGTCCGGAAGGTTACCGGGCGTCTCATATCATGTAAAGTTATTTGGTGTATTTTAATTTCAATAAAATTTACAAGATATAATAAACGTGAGATATATCTGTTGATATAATTTCCTTACGTATAAAATTTATATACTCCAAGTCTTATCTCGTATTACGTTATTGGGTATGAAGTTTATTTCATCGAAATTCATTAGGTCTTTCGTTTAAAATATATATTTATCGCAGCTGTATCGTTTAATACACTGTTAGTATTATAAGTTGGCACGGCGTATTGAAAAACGTTACTGTAATATAATGCGGATGCGGAGCTTCGCGGCTGGATCAGACCAGGTTAGAATAGTGACTATTAGAGATGACGAGCTGGCGAGCGAACGAAGCAATCATATGGGTTAAGTTGGTTAAAATAGTTACCATAAAAGCGCGAAGGCGAGCAAGCGAACCGAGTGTGCTGTGGCAGCGGCCGCCGAGCGCCAGATCTCTTTTTTGTTAGTGAATCATTTGGATTAGGTTAAGTTAAAAATCGCGCCTGGATTAGGTCAGATTAGAATAGTGACCATTAGAACGCGATGGCGAGGGATCGAAGGAAACATGCGGGTTAGGTTAGGTTAGAACAGTGATCATTAAAGCGCGACAGCGTGCGAGTGAAATGAGCGTTCCGTGGCAGCGGCCGCCGAGTGCCAGATCCCCTTTTATTGTTAGTGAATCATTTGGATTAGGCTAAGTTAAAAATCTCGCCTGCGTTAGGTCAGATTAGAATAGTGACCATTAGAAAGCGATGGCGAGCGAACATGGGGATCATGTGGGTCAGGTTAATGGTCACTATTCTAACCTAACCTTCTAATGTTAATGAATCATTTGTATTAGGTTAAGTTAAAAGCTAATAAGATTCATAAAAAGCTTTCGTTCTTTTATATTAGAATAAATAAGTTTTATGTCTTTTGATTGGTATATCTAAAAATTTTATAATCAATGTTAGTAGTAATGCTTATAAAAATTAGTTATTTGAAAATTATATCAGTCGTTTATCATATTAAATCATCGTTATATCAAATAAAATTATAGGATAAGTTATAATATCTTGTAAATATTAGAGATTTTGTAATTATACCAATTATTACTTACCCGTTCTCAAGTTATGCCGTGACCAAGGGACACAAGAGAAACAATTAAGACCGAAGATTGTAGGTTTGTATGTTTGTCACTTCTTCACGCACTAACGGCTGAACAGATTTTGATTAAACTTAGTACATGCTGTAGCGAAATAAATAATTAGTAGACCAAGTCCGAGAATGGTGCATAGCATACTTTTTACACCAGAAGCGTGTTCCCTTGGGATAATTTTCTACTATTACTTAGGTGAAGCTAGCAGCAGCTAGTTCTTATATATTTATTGATGTAATTTCTACGACTTGTATCAATCAAATTGACAGCTATAGCTAGTTATTTATTGACATTAATTAAACAGTTTTCAGCAAATAACCCCCAAAATAACTTTCTACCCCTTTTTAACTCCATTATGATGAATAATAATATTATGCATGAATTTCAATAAAATATGTAACTCGCCTTTCATTAATTCTGTTAAAGAATGTTTATGCAAAATTTGAAGTTGATTGGACCAAGGAATCACGTTGTCCCATACAAAATTTACCCCCCTTTTTCACCCCCTTAGAGGCAGAATTTCGAAAAATCCTTTCTTATCGAATGCCTACGTCATACAAAGAATATATACATATAATAATATATATACGTCATACATATAATAATATACTCTCCAAGTTTCAGGTCTTTATAATCAGCGGTTTAGGCTGTGCGTTAATCTGTCAGTCATTCAGAACAAAGCATTTTATATACAAAAATATATATAGAAGATTAAAATATCAATGCTGGTTGCTAGACAGTTTAGCCCAAAGAAATGAAGCGTATATTATATTTTTTCATATTTATATATCCTTTGAGACAGTAGAACCCTATCATTATAAATGAAAATCTTTACTAAAAATATAATCTTAAATCTATGCCTAACAATTTTTGTCGACCATTACCATTCGTTCAAAAAGTTATGAAAGGAGTTAATGGTAGCCTGAAGAGTAACACAAAGTAAATTATCTATTTAGAGGCCTATCAGCAGGCGCTCAGGAGCTTTCAAATACTAAATTCAAAGCCTTTAAAGTACTTCAGTACTTCTTTTAAAACTACTTAGCTACTGTTAAGTTTTCATTATTTTACTTTGAATGAGCGTTACTAACTCGTTTAGGGTGAGGATTATCGAGGCTTAATTTTGTATGAATTATGTTTGTCTAGACAATAAATTGGCTTAAACGCAATGTAGGAAAAAGATGTTTAAATACTTGCTTGGACTCTCTTATGAAGACACTGAATTGCTACTACACCCAAGTAATTGCTTGCTCATTACAGTCACATACCATCTCACACTCACACACCACATTACATCACACAAAGAAAGGACACTCACGCACTATATTGTACTGATTTAATGAAATTGAATTTGTATCTAATGATGTCATTATTTGTTAGATTTGAATTTAATATTGTACAGTATCCAATTAATGGTTTTAATCTGTAATTCTCATGTTTTATAATTTTGTACTTATTTTTTGTTTTATTAATTTTGAGCTTGTGTTTTTAAAAATTTTGTAATTCCTGTCGATGGCATATGGCTACTATATATTAACTTTTATCATTTGAGCGGTTTGGCGCTGATAGTCGAAAATACAGGCTTTTGTCTAGTTCGGCTACAGATGTCTCATTCTTTTGTTCTACAATAATATAGCCTACAAATCTGTGGCAATACTGTAAATTTATTTAAATAAACTCAATATTATTATTAAATGAACTAAGTAAAAGTTGACTATCAATGGCAATATACCAATGTGATGTCTCAAGACGAAAATCTATGACCAGTGCGTGTTGCCAGTGATGAGATATGATTCCGAAACGTGATCGCCCACAATGGGCCTCATCAGAAGGCTCAAAGTCACCCAAAGGGCAATGGACAGGGTTATGCTCGGAGTTTCCTTGCGTGATCGAATCAGAAATGAAGATATCCGCAGGAGAACTAAGGTTACCGACATAGCACAAAGAATCGCCACACTTAAGTGGCAATGGGCAGGTCACATTGCTCGCAGAACGGATGGTCGTTGGGGCTGAAAGGTTCTGGAGTGACGACCGCGTACCGGAAGACGCAGTGTTGAAAGGCCCCCTACAAGGTGGACCGATGACCTGGTGAAGGTTGCGGGAATCCAATGGATGCGAGATGCACAGGGCCGTTCATTGTGGCGACATTTGGGGGAGGCCTATGTCCAGCAGTGGACGTCTATCGACTGAAATGATGATGATGATTATGATGATGATGGTTAATTTTGAAAAATCTGGTTTGACAGTTAAAGCAGCGATATAAGACTGAAATGCACATGCCTATAGCAAGCATAAAAGTGTGCATTTAGCTCGCATGCTAGTGCATGTCACTATGGCATGCATTCTTTTGTACCGGCCACAGGCACGTGTATTTCGACCTTTACATGTTTGTAGCTGCCTTAAAAGCATGCAAGTAGCTTGCATAGCATTGAGTCATAACCAGTTTTCATTGGTGGATGTCACTATGGCATGCTAGGTACTTGCATACTTTTTTGTTAGTTACAGGCATGTGTATTTCGGCCTTTCAAGTGCTGATTGTTAGATATTACTGTGATATGCCAGCTACTTGTATTATATTGTGTCCAATTAGGTTTGTGTATCTTTCCTTAAATTTTATTTTACAAACAATTTTGAAATTCGAACAGGGTCCAGTAATTTGTTTTTAAAACAAATGAGTCTTGGTTTTTAATTGTGAGTGGTCTCTTAAAATGGAAGGTACGGGCACAAAATAGATAGGTACAGAAGTCAATCTACATACAAAGCGCACTCGAGCAACGCACTCACAGACCCACACACACGCGTGCCATCCGTTTGAGACACGCGTCTGTGAACTTTTTTGTACAATAATGGCGCAAAAAAAAAAGTTATAACTATTAAGTGGATGGTTGTATAAATTCAGCATTAATTGGTAAATAACGTTTTTTAAGCTACCAGTTGTTTAAAAGAGGCAGGTAGGTATTTGCTTGTATTTTGATGATTTGTTTTAACGTAACGCAGAACAGTTAGGTAGGTAAGTACCACAGTGGCCACCAGCCCCGCGCCGTGAAAGAAAACTAACATGATTTTGTGGTCATGAAATATTTTTACAATGTATATTAGGTATTTTTCACCGCACCAGAGCGGGCTCGGATGGAGCGGTACCGACCCTAGCGCGACCGTCGAGCGTAGGCTTAAAAAGTGAAGTACATACCTGAGATTGACTTCTGTACCTATCTGTTTGTGGTACGGGCCCGAGCGTGGCCGTGTTCTCACTAGAGGTGCTGAACGCAAAATTTTCGTTAGCATAACCTTCAACATAAGTGAGTTGAGTAGGCACGAAAATATTCATAACAATTTTTTTCCTGCGATTTCTGTACGTTTTCCCCGGGTGAAAATAAGACTATGCTATTCAACAATAGTCTAGTTCAATATGAGTAAAAGAATTTCCCGAATCTGATCTGATTTTTTTCAGAAGTGACTTGAAATATAATTAAGATGATTTTTTAATAATGTAATACTTCATTTATTACTAACTTAGGTTATTTAAGCTTATTACAGACCACATTCATATACCCATATAGTCAATACTATCACATCTATAGGCATATATAACAGTTATGCAGTGTCTTCATGTACTATCTTGACCATTATCAGTACGAATGTAACAATGTAACGCGTTGAATGGAACGTTGGTCTCAATACCACTGTGACTAGGATTTCTAATAGAGACTTCGGTATAGTATATTCTGTCAGTTGATTATAGGTTTATGGGCGTGTGACTTGACCGTAAAAAACTTGATAATAATAATAATTTGTTTTCATAACTTTACGACTTCTACAATTGTCTTACACAGGGGTCTCCTTTTAAGTATATGAAATACCAGTGCTAGGGGACCCGCTCATCTAAAAATAGTACAATAGTATGGAGTGTTCTTATATGGTCTTATATAGTTCGGTAACTTATTAACTAATGGGAGAAGTGAGTGTTTTTTTTAAGTGTATTGTTGTAGAAGCTGTATTTTTAGATACAACTATCGATTCACAATTATTATTATAGTGGGTCACTCTCATTTGAACTCACTCAAGTAGATTAAACTCAGTTGCATAATACACAATAAGTGAAATAAGGGAATCTGCTGATATAGCCTAAGCTAGGGTAGCTTACTTAGCTTGGTTCCATTTAGGATCCGCTATTTAAGTAGAGTCGATTTTCATATTATAAAAGGGGGCAATCCGGTCAATTTATAAACTGGGTCCTCACAAATCCTTTACAAATAAAAAAATTAAAACCAATAAACTAACCTTGTCTTCATTGAATATTTTAGAATTTTTTTTTATATAACTACAAATTAGAATTATTTGAAAGTAAAAGTGATATTTATAGTATAAACATGCACAGTAAACATAAAATACATTTTTTTATGTATTACAAGATGGCAAAGTCGGCTACATAACTTAATGAGGAAAAAATCATATCCCAAATCCAACATGTCCTGAGCCCGAGTCGTCGACAGCGTGAAGGGATCCACGTGCTCTTCAAAGAGAAGTCAGCAAACCTTAGAGGCCCAGTAGGGCCGCTAGGACTGCGGGGATTTTCTGAAAAGGAAACCCATAGTCCTAGAACGCAAAGGGCAACTAAAGGACAGGTATGGTTTTGGTGAGTAAAAGTCTAACATGCCCCTCACGCTCCGCTCAGAGTGGGAGAAATCATTGGATGATTTAACAACTTAAAAAAAAGTGTCCTTATAAAATAAGAAAATTAAACGAGTTTATCTTCAACATAGTCGTAACATGTAACATAGTCATTACCAGATTTCAGACTCCTGTATATGTGGCTTATCTGGTAAATATGTTTTTTTTTTTTGTTTTAATGTTGAACTACAATGTTGTTTTTGCTGTTGTTGCATACATAGCATATAAGCGTAATCATCCTTTTAATGTTCCCACTACTGGAACCTACGTCTCCTCTCTAGGAGAGGAAATGGGCCATAGACCACCACGCGGACCAGTGTGAGTTAATGGATATCACATAATATCTGAATTTTTAGTTCTTGGACATATCGGTTTCCTCACGATATTTTCTTTCACCACTTTGATGAAATAAATGACACAAAATAATGCGCCTGGCTGGGTTGGAACCCTCGACCTACAATTCGTAAATCGGGGCCCTTAACACTGGGCCACCACTGCTCTCAATTGATGCATACAATATGACCAAATTATTCATAATTAATGATGTGTACCTACTTCTACATAAGTATTATTCTGCATCGATGTCTATTGTCTAAAGTGCATTGTCATTGTTCGATATAAGTACAAACATCAACAACTGTCAGAGTTTGATCTTCATCCATATATATTATATTTGCTTATGGATCTACACCTACAACAATGTACATAATATTTATTTATTACGATTACAGTAAGTGTTAATCTAGATACTGTATTATATTTCTATAGGAGCAGATATATACTGTCAGCATTTCGGTGTTTTACAGGGAGAGTGGGAATTGCATGGCTTGATTCCGTCATCTCATGTCTACCATCGGAAAACCCGACGTACGGCGAGTATCCACTCTTACGTTGCTGAAATTTCTACGGTTCGGACTAAGCGTTTCTCCTCGTCGTTTATACCGCGTACATCGAAGAACATGAACAATTTTCCTGCTGAGGTCTTTCCAGCCGATTATAATTTGGTTGTCTTCAATGCTAGAGTGAATAGGCACTTAATAAACTAGTGCGCCTCACCATCAACGATTGCATCACTGGTTACCATCAGGAGGGATTGCAGTCAAGCACTAGTTTATATAAATAACAAAAAAATACTGCAAGATTTAGCGTCTAAATCACCCATTTTTATTAAGAAGGGATATCATCAAATAATTTCCCCCCCGCTCAATAAAACCCATCTGTATTCCTTCAGTTGCCCTTTGAATTCTAAGGTCACGAAAATCTATTGAATATTCTCGCAAGCTCGAAATTACCCATAATAAGTACTAAATTTCATTATTTTAGTCATTAGTTTTTCTTCGGATCAATAAAATACCTACGCATCGTATCTATTTATTATTTTGTAAGATCTTTTATCAATATTTATATAAGTTGCCGGCAATCTGTATAATGCGTATTCTATACAATACCTAAGCACAGCATTAATAGTACTACATTCTACTTGATATATCTGTTATTTATTTATTGTGCACACCTACTACAGTGTTGTCTCTTAACCCAAAGATTGACTGGTAGAGAATGTCTTGTTGCATTAAGTCCGCCTATGTACCACTGTTGTATATAAAGTTTAAATAAATATCTAAAATGTAAGAAATATTATTTATTTTATACTTTGCCTAGGTATTCTATACAATACCAAATGCGCAGACGGTAATGTGTGTAAAAGACGAGAGCAAGGAGGTGACGTAATTTTAGAACACCCTTACACGGACAGGTTATGTTAGAAAGCTAACTTTAAATCCTGCTAACAGAAATAGAACCCGAGCACTTGTAAGCAAATTACATTGCTACTTCTTTGTAACCTAATTCTTCCGTGTCGGGATGCCGTCAATTCCTTCTCTGCTCTTGTCTTTTACACACATTGATTTTAAGTAATAGAACATGTAATTTTTTCATTTGCCTATCATTTTATGGGTGGGTCGATTAACATTGATAAATATAGACTGAAATCTATTTATTTTATACGTCGCCGGTGAACCATCGGATACTCTATAGAATCCCTAGGAATTGTGTACATTACCTAGGTAAAGTATGTAACGGACAAAAGTATAATATTTCAAAATTTGTAAATTTTCTTTTTAAATCATATGGTTTGCTGTAAGAAAACCCAGTTGTGGTTTAAGCTCGCCTATGTACATCAACTGTACTATTTTTATTGATTATATAAATTGTGTGTACAATAAAGAATAAAGTTAATAAATTATTAGTTAATAAAGTTATATTTCATACATTACCTAGACGCCCTATTTATTCTATACATTGCCTAGATATTGTATAGAAAACCTGAATTATACATATTGTCGGTAACATAAATAATGTAATATAATATTTATAGGAGAAGGCCTCAGTGTAAACCAGTTTCTGAACCGTGTATACCTGTGATCTCGAACATTTAAATATTAAATTATTATTTGTATTAAACCTAACTACCTATGTACGGACAGATGCTAAAGTGCATGGATAGTACAGAAATAAAATCGCGTGAAGCGAGAAATGACGCCATCTAGCGTGAAACCAGGATTGAAATGTTGCGATCGACAACATTGCATTGTACTGTTAATAGATGGCGTCGCTGTGCTTCAAATGATTAATGCTTAATTAATGTTTATTTTTGTACTTTCTTTTTGTTTCTTCAAACACTGAAATAATTTATAGTTTATTTTAAAGAGATGAAGATATTAAAATTGAATATCGATTTATAAATATTTGATTATCTATGTGTTAGTTTTCAAACTTGAGAGGGTAGGTTGAATATAGATTTAAAAATAATAACTAGTAGGTAGTATAAATAATACTTAGACCAGAGTTATGACATAGCTCAATTGATTGTTCGCTAAGTTAATTTCGATTATCTCGTTCCAGCGCTTTTCGTTGAATTTTATTTTTAACCAGATGTATTGTCTACTTATTTTACCAAAATGTGTAGATATGGATTGTTGAATTTAGTAAAAAGAGCTCAAATAATTGCTATGCATAATCAAGGTAAAAACTTGTCAGAAATAGCCAGAGAGACCGGTGTAAACGTAAGTAGATTTTTTTTCTTCTTTTATATAACAAAAACCTCCTTTATAATAATCATTATGGGGTATCATATATTTCTGTTTTATTGTTGCAGAGAAAAACAGTTGCTCTATGGGTAGGACGATTTGAAGAAGAGGGTTCTTTGAAACACCAGAAAAGAGCTGGCAGACTAAAACTAATAAACATGTTGCAGCGTCAAACCATGATAAGGGAGTACGAAGAAAATGGACGTCTGTCGACGAACCACTATGCTGGTTTATTTGACACAAGCGTTGACACTGTTCGTCGTGCTCTTCATACTTAGCTAAAAGATGCATCATCGGAGGCATGTTGTGAAATCCTTGCTATATGGATTACATAAACTTTGATTAGAGTAGTGTCATCTTTACTGATGAAAAAACTTTTAAGTCCAGTGAACACGGACGGTTATGTTTGTGGCGTCAAGATGATAAATAATTATAATACTGAATTAATAGTATTTACTCAGTACTTATTCTCTGTATTAACTGGAGACCTTGTTATGTGTGTTTAATTTAATACCCATATTTAAAACAACTTAAAAAAGTTATGAACACTTGATATATTGTTGTGCAATTTTATAGTTTTTAGCCTACATTTAATCCTTTTGACATTTGGGATAAAATTATCAGGTCTCTTGTTTGTTTGTTAAGGTTACATAAGCTTCAATCCTCTTTCCAATTTTGGAAACGAATACTTAAGCTATGGCCTCAATAAGAAGTTATATATAATATTATAATCTTATTCGGTGATTAATAAACGGTGATTAATAAACGGCAATTAATAAACGGTGATTGTTGAATTTGAATAAGAAATTGTAAGGAATAAACATATTATTTTTTTAATAGTGCCTTTTTGTTTGATGAGCCTGTTTACCTGCATTTTTTTTCGTTTTGCTGAGTAACTACTCACTTGAATATTATATTACAAATAAATAAATATCCACTTGTAGCTTTGTTATAATATTCCTACCGATTTCTTTTGTTTGTTATTCAAAACTTACAAAAAGTGTGAGTACTACGTGAGATTCGAACTCACGGCTTATTGATTTACGCATCTATCTGCACATGCTAAACCGCTAGGTCAACTTGACTCCAATTTAAATGTTTTTTTTTTTTTTTGTCAGCATAATTTCATAATTATGCTGACAAAAAAAAAAAAAAAAAAACTACAGTCAGTTGTTGATGACAATGACGACGCATGTGTGTATTTTCTGTCAGACTAAAAGTCAAGTTTATACTTTGTGGGATTGCCTTTGGACGCCACTTAGCTGTGAAGAAACCAACGCCATCTAGTTAAATTTTTGAAAACTTGAACTTTAACGTGCAAGGGAAAATAGGCGTTAAGGTATCCAAGCACTTTCGCTGGCCTCTGTACATAATATATACACTTCTGGACACATCTATTGGTTCACCTTGTATTTTCAGTTTCGTTTGGTCCTAGCTAAAATTTTATATTAGGTCGAGCAAAAAGTTTTTATGCAGTTTTGAACCTGGCACATTCACAATTTCATTCAATAGTCTTTTTTTGAATTTCGAACTCAGAATTTAAAGAAACAAAAGACAATTTGGAGCCTGTTTGTTGATATCAAACAATCGAATACTAAGAAAACTTGGTTTTATTGGTTTACTTGGATTTAATTCTTGAAAAAGTGATTGATATCTTTGGTTTTGCAACAAACATTACTTATTCTTAACATTAAGGTGAGGTTCTAACAATAATCTATGGATACTTCACCTGAAGTCGCCGCCCAAGCTGTGGCACTTATTCAGGTCGGACACAGCCAAAGAAACGTGAGTGCTCAACTTAATTTAAGTCGATCTGCGGTCCGAAATGTTTATCGGAGGTACCTAGAGACTGGCGGCTTTGTTCGTCGTCAAGGAAGGCCACGATCTCGGGTCACAACTGAAAGGCAGGATCGATTCATCGTGACGACCAGCTTTTTTTTTTTTTTTTTTTTTTTATTGGGTGGGAAAATCATCCTAATGACATCCCCGCTCTTGGGCGGAGCGGGAGATAGTGTCAGACTCTTACTGACTAAAAACCCACTCCTGTTCCTTCGTTGTCTTCGTCCCAGGGCCTCGGGTTCCGCTTTCACACTACCCGTGGCCCCAGTAGGCTTCGACCCTGCTGGGCCCCTACGATTTGCTGACTCCTTGAGGCGCGCGTGGAACAAAACGCGCCGTCGACGACTTGGGCTCGGTCCGGACGGTTACCGGACGGTCAGACGGCGAGCCACCCATTGCTCGCCGTCTGCAAGCCCGCGCCTACGGTGGCCGGAAATCGGGATCGGAATCCCGGCGGCGGTTGGAGCGTAAGGACCGTTGCCTCACGCGATCGGCCGCCTCCTTAGCTAGCATTACTGCTTCGCAGAAAGAGGCGACCGCCTGCCACTCCTCCTCGCTCCGGAGCATGGCCTGAACCAAGGCCCGGCGCGAGAGATCACCGCCGCCGATTGCTCTCACGAGGTCACGGCGTTGCTCTGCCCAAGCGGGGCACACCTCCACCGTGTGCTCCACCGTGTCCTCCGGGTGGGCCACACAGTGGCGACACCCGGGCGTCGTTTCCGCACGAATCCGGTGCAGGAACCTCCCGAACTTACCGTGTCCGGTGAGGACCTGCGTCATGCGGAATGTGAGGACGCCGTGAGGTCTTTCCAACCACGCCTCAAAGAGGGGACTTACCGCCATAATTGTGGCGTGCCCAGCACGGGGTCGCGACAGTCGCTGTCGCCATTTCTCCATGAGAACTCGCCGGAACTCTGTCCGCCATGCCGCGACTTGTTGCGGCAGCGGAGTTTCGCCCCGGCGTTGCATCTCCATGCGCCGTTCGTGCATGAGTGCAAGGACTGTTGCCTCCAGTTCCCATGGTCGCTGGCAAGCAAGAAGGCTCGCCGCTTCGCGGGAAATCGTCCGGTAACCTCGCACCATCCGTATGGCCATGACCCTCTGGCACGCGTTCAGCCGGGCCGCCGGCTGCTTCCGCAGCCCCGGCGCCCACACCGGCGCGCCATAAAGGGCCATGGACCGAACGATCCCCGCGTAGAGCCTCCGGCAGGAGGCGTCTGGACCCCCAAGGTTGGGCAGGAGCCGCGAGAGAGCAGCCCCAGTCCGATTTAGTTTGGGAGCCAGACGTCGGAAATGCTCGTCGAAATCCCATCGGCTGTCGAGAACGAGTCCCAGATACTTCATCGTTGACCCGACGCCGATGTGGACTCCTCCCACCGTTAGCTGGGAACCCGGTGGTGGCGCGTTCCGAGGGCCGTGAAAGCACATGGCCTCGGACTTGTGCAATGCCACCTCGAGTCCCAGCTCCTGGATCCTGCCAACGACCGTCGCGACCCCGCGTGTCGCTAGTTCGACCGCCACCTGGTACGACTCTCCCTGCGCCAGGACCAGCGTGTCGTCTGCGTAGCAGACCACGCTGACCCCGTCAGGGAGGTCGCCGCGCAGCACGTAATCGTATCCGATGTTCCACAAGGGCGGCCCTAGTACCGATCCCTGCGGAACACCGCACGACATCTCTCGACGTTCCCACACCCCCTGGTGACCGGGGTAGGTTATGTACCTGTCTGACAGGTACGCCTCGACCACACGACAGAGGTAGTCGGGCATCCGGTGATACCGGAGTGCCCTCCCAATGCTACTCCAAGGCAGGGAGTTGAAGGCGTTGGCGATGTCCAGAGACACCGCCACGACACACCTGCCCTGGGCCACTGCATCCCCTGTCGTGAGAGCTCGCACGCACATGATGGCGTCCACCGTGGAGCGCCTCCTGCGAAAGCCGAACTGGCCGTCCGCCAGATCCGGCCCCACCCGTGTTAGGTGTGCGACGAGGCGGTCTGCAATTACTCTTTCAAAGAGCTTGCCCACCTCGTCGAGCAGCACAATGGGCCGGTACGCGGACGGATAGTCCGCGGGGCGCCCCGGCTTCGCGATGAGGACCAGTTTCCCGGTCTTCCAGCGAAGTGGGAACTGGCCCCTCTCCATGCATGCGCTGAAGAGCCCTCTTAGTCGAGGCCCGAGAGCCTCCATGGCCAGGACCCATGCCTTCCCAGGCAAGCCGTCGGGTCCTGGGGCGGTATTTTTGGCACTCAGCCTTCGTACCGCCACTCTCATCTCTACCTCGGTCACCTCTGGAACGTTGTCGTCGTCGTCGCCATCGTGGTCCGCGTCGGACACCGCTGGTGGCGGAGCCATGGGCGGGGGAGAGTGTTCCCCTCGCGTGGGGAACAGAGTGCTCACCACACCCTCCACGAGCTGGGGCCGGAGACTCTGCGTCAGCGGGGGAGCCCAGGGGCGGAGTTTGTCCCGTACCAATTTGTACGGGCGTCCCCATGGGTCCCCATTCAGAGTCCCCAGCCACACGTTGCGGGCCTCAAGTTTGGCCCGCCTTATCTCCGCTCGGAGGGTGCGCTTTGCCGCTCTGTATCCCTCGTACAGCTCCGCCTCTCTGGCCTCCGCATCCGGTGGACGGATGCGGCGCCTGCGGTATCTGGCATACCGGCGTCGCGCGGCATTGCACGCGTTGCGCAGTGCCGCAATCTCCGGCGACCACCAGTATACCTGGCGCTGAGCACGTCCTGGAGGGACTCGGGGCATTGCCGCGTCGCAAATTTGCGACATGGCCTCCCGGAACCACTCTGCCTCGACGTCTATGTCGACAGGCCTGTCCGGTGCTTGCACCCAGGCCTGTACCGTCGCGGCTTCCAGGAGGAGCTCCCGGTCCATCTGCCTCAGCGCCCACCGCGGACCGCAAGGGTTCTGTCGGACCGGCGCAATCGAGGTTTGGGCGGAGACGTCGAACCGGATGTACCGGTGGTCCGAAAACGTCTCCACCCCCTCCATAACGCGCCAGTCGACGACACGCGGCGACAGAGCGGGGCTGGCGAACGAGATGTCCACCACTGAGTCACCCCGCATCCGCACACACGTGGGGACAGAACCCCGGTTTAGGACGACCAGGCCTGTCTCCAGAGCCCAGTCCTCCACCATCCGACCCCGCTGGTTCGTGAGCCGGGAACCCCAAGCCAAGTTCTTGGCATTGAAGTCCCCGCAAACGACCACGGGGAGGGAACCAAACCCAGCGACGACGGCTTTCAGCTCCATTAGGGAGATGTGAAGATCGCCGAGAGATCTGCTCGGGGACATTGCAGTGGTAGGTAGACGCCTACCACTGCAATGTCCCCGAACCGTGCTGCCACGCAACCCCGTCCCCTCGTGACGGCCTCGAGGGTCGGGGTACCGGCGGCGGCCGACGAAATTAGGGTCATCGAGCCGTCCAGGTCCCGCACCCAGTCTCCCCTGGGCAGGACATTGTACGGCTCGGAGACCACGGCGATATTGATCGACCACTGCGCCATGCTCTGGAGCAACAGATCCTGAGCGGGGGCGCAGTGGTTGATGTTCGCCTGGAGGAGACGCAATGGGGTCGTTATTGACAGTCCATTACAGTCTCCTCCCGAGCCCCCCGTGAGGGCCCCGCCGCGGCGGGTGCGACGGCGACAGCGGCGGCAGCCAAGGAGGCGGCTGCGGCGGTGAGTACATCCGGGTGGATGGGCCTCCGAACTTTGGCCTTGGCCTTGGCGGGGGGGTCGCAGGACCTGCCCCCAGGCCGGTGGTCGGCCGGCTTGCCTGCCGCCGCACATGCGTAACAGTGCGGCGTTGCACGGCATTCGACGGCCTTGTGACCAGACTGACCGCACTGGTAGCAGCGGTCACTGCGGTCCACCTCCGCGGCGCAGTGGGCCCCCACGTGGTGCCCCACGTGGCAGCGGTAACACCGCAGAGGTCTGGGCTCCAGCAGTTTCACCTGCGCGGAGACCCAGCCCACCAAGAGCCTTCGGCCTTCAGCCGTGATGGCTTTAGCCGCCGACACGGGGCAGCTGACCGTAACGGCCCGCATGCCCGTGCTGTCAGCACGGATGGTGCCAGCCCGCACTTGGTCGGCCTGGCATCCTCCCGCCCTGACGACGGCGGCCACCACCTCGTCCACCCCAACGGAGTCGTCCAGGCCCATGATGCGCATGTCTATGCACTTTGTGGGCCTGGACACTCGGACCTCCTCGACGTCCAGGGACGCCCTGATCCTTGCGGCCAGGGCGTCCGCGGCAGAGCCGCTGTCCGCACCAGGGACCTCCAAAATTCGGGCCCCGGTTGCGGTGCGCCTCATTCGGAAGCCTTCAGAGGCTCCGAACTCGTCGAGGTGATCCACCACCGCCTGCTTCGCCTTTGCCATGACGGCGTTGTACGTCACGCCCTTCTTTTCCGCAGCCGGCTGTAGTGTGATCACTACAGCTGCGGAATTCGGGGCGCGAAGTCTGGCCGCCATGGCCCGCTTCTTGCGCTGCTGTCGCCGCTCGCGCTTCTTCGCCGCTCTGGCCATCTTGCCCGCCTTCTTGCTGGCGCCGACAACCGTCCATTCGGCGCCAGCCGAGGGTTCTTCTTGAGGCAGGGGAGGCGGCAGGCGCGGCCTAGTTGCCGCCGCCGCGGGAGGCCCCGCCGATTTAGCGGCAGGCACCGCTCTGCCTTTCGGGGGAGGGGCAGGTTTCCCCTGCCGCCGCTGCTGCTTGGCCGCCGGGACCGGCCTCGCCGGCTCCGACACCTGGGCTCCACGCCCGGTCTGCCCGGACGGGCCCGCTTTGGGTGCAGCAGCCGCGGCGGCGGCAGCGTAGGAAACCGCCCTTTTCTGGCCAGAGGCCGCAAGCGGGGGGCGCAGGACAATGCCCTCCAGGACAGCGAATTGCCGCTGGACTCGCTCCTGGAACTGCTGCTGCTGCTCCTGCTGCTGTTGCCGGAAGGCAGCCAGCTCTTGCCGCAGCAGAGTCAGCACCTCGCTCTCCATCTGGGGCGAGGGCTGGGGCCGACTTTGCCCCTCCCTGCGTCCTCCTTTTGGCGCCACCTCAGGGCCAGCGCCCCGGACACTGGCCAATTCTGCCTCGAGCCGTTCAATCCTCTTGTTGAGGGATTTCCGGAACGGCTCTAGGACAATCCCCAGTGCCTCGGTAATTGAGGTCATGGCCTGGGTGATGGATCGCCTCTTGGCGACCCTCTCCCTCTTTTTGGCCACGCCTGAAATGGCAGCTGCCACGACCGCGGTGAATTTGTTCAGCGCCTCCTCCATGCCTTCTGGCTCGCTGCCAGAAGGCTCCGGCTCTGAGGGGCTGACCTGGGCACTGCATGCCCCGGGGTGGCGCCCCTCCCTGGCCATCTTTTGGGACCGCTGGGTCGCTTCCTCGGCGGTGGGCTTCCTCCCTTTCCCCGCCATTCGGCCCGCACCTCGTCCAGCAGTGGAGATTTTTCGGGCCGAGGCTCCACGCCCATCATCAGAGGACGTCCTCCGGCCGTCCCCGGAAATGGGGCGCTTAAGGAACAAGATCCTCTTCTTCCTGGAGGTGGCCTCATCCACCTCCATTCTCTCAGAGTTGAGCGAAGACGCGGCATCTGAGTCCGACGCCGTGTCTCCGCTCACCTCCCTGAGGCCGAAACGCCTACCGGCCTCCATAGTACCCACCGGCGCAGCGGACGTGCTGGGAACAGGTCCCAGGGACTCCACGCTACCGGTGGGTGAGCCAGCCTGACTCCGTGCGTCCACAAGGGACGGTAACAGGTCCCTAGGGGACCTGACGCGCTCTTTGCCCCCCCCAGAATACGAGGGGCAGCCCGAGCTCTGCTCGGGGAGGGATTCTCCACCTGCGGTGCAGGCGGTACCCTCCTGGGGTAATAAACTATTGAGAGACGCGTTCATGATTTGCTGGACACAGCTTTGCCTTTTTTGTGGGGTGGGGTCCCCAATAACCACGTTCGCCATCGTGGTCACGTCTGATAAGCAGACGCGTACCCGAGGCGAACCCACTTTCTCAAAACCACTGTCCAAAAACACCAACAGCTGTTGGTGTCGATGCTTCTGGACAGTGCACCCTCCGTGGCGGTCCGTCTGGACTCCGCCTGTGTATTCCTCTTGGTCTGGTCTCTCGCTTGAGGCCTTCCGGCATGAGTAGCTCTACCGGCATAGCCCTCAAGGTCATAGAGACACGCAAGCCCCACCACGACGACAACGTGGGAACACGGTCGGTGGGGACGACAACGTGGGAACACGGTCGGTGGGGATCGTGACGACCAGCTTGAGAAATCGTCACCTTACCTCCATTGAGATACAAAACCAACTTCGCGACTTCCACGGAGTATCTGTGAGCGCTCGAACTGTTCGGAGAAGGTTAAAAGAACGCGATATGGTACCACACAAGCCAGCTAATGGGCCCAAACTAACGCGAGCCCACCGAACAGCGCGCCTTAATTTCGCACGCAGTCATTTAAATTGGACACAGCAAGATTGGAGCCGTGTACTCTTTTCTGATGAGTCTAAAATTATGTTACATGGCAATGATAGAAGGAAGAAGGTCTACCAACTTAAGGGATAGCGTTTCGCACAATGCTGCTTTGAAGAGAGGGTTGCTTATGGCGGTGGCTCATGGACTGTCTGGGGCGGTATATCCGCGAGCGGCAAAACTCAACTTGAGGTTGTTACAGGACCACGGCTGCCAACATTAAATGCTGAAAGGTACATTCGTGAGTGCTTAGAACCTTACGTGATACCATACGCGGACTATGTGGGCCCAAATTTCCTTTTTATGCATGATAATGCAAGAGCCCATGCGGGCGGCATCGTCAGGGAATATCTTCGGGATGTGAACATCACAGTTATGGACTGGCCAGCCAGAAGCCCAGACATGAACCCCATTGAGGACATGTGGGACGAGCTAAACAGACGTGTTAGGGCTCGTCAGCCAGTTGCCCAGACGATGCAGGAGTTGAAAACTGCCATAAAAGAGGAATGGGAGATGATCCCTCATTTCATAGAGCGGTTGATAAACTCTATGCCTAATCGTATGAGAGCTGTGGTAGATGCCCATGGAGGCAACACGCGTTATTAAATTAAACCTTTATTTGATAAAACATGTTTTTTATTCAAAAATCAATTGCCTTTAACAAGGCGCATATCCGACTTGTTAGGCGTAGCTCCATGTCGTATGGTATTCTGAATTCAAATTTAAAACAATACGATCGAAAAAGATGGTAAAATGTATCAGGTTTAAAACTGCATCAACAGTTTTTGTTCAATCTAGCAATCATATTTCGGTAGGAGCCATCGAAACCTAAACTCTAAGGTGGGCCAATAGATGTGTCCAGAAGTGTATAAAAACACAAAATACACTCAGGACTCAAAGTACAGCCATATAGCTGTCACCTGTAAAGGTGCCAAGAAGACTGGCAGCGTTGCGACGTTGAATGACAATGCTAATTCTTTGGGCAAAGTACGAACCAGTTCTCTGGTCAGTTAAAGTGTCACCAGTCAGTGTAAAATTACCTTGAAAAAAAGAGACGCGCACTTAGACCACATATATGACTCAAGCACTTCGACCCCAAACGGTTCAAACTGTAAATACCAATAAGGTTACAGTATATGCGCCGTTTGAGGGTCTTAGTTATTTAAAATAACATTCAAAAGATATTCGAAGTTTAAATTAACATATTTTTCAGTTTATGAGCTTGTTTGCCAGTCATTCAGAACAGCATAATAAAGTTTTTCTTTCATAAACATTAGTTCTAATATAAAACGGCCAGTAAGAAGTTGTTTGGAGGAAAATAAATGTTTCATTTTTCCTCGCGAGCGTTGAAGTTAATTAGCTAAGCTAATTAATTGGATTTGTAGTTTCGTTTACGGCACATTTGAAGGAAAATTATTATTCAGAAAACAGTCTTTTAATTCATCTTTATATTCATGATTCTTTATATTCATTATTTGAGAAGAAAGATAACCTTTAAAATCATTAGTTTAATTAGTTGAGGGATAAAGCCGGGTACAGACTGCTGTAAAGTAATATGCAATATAACACGCAATGAAAGAATTTGCCGCACACATTGTCGCAATGTATCATGTAATGTAACACAATTTCCATAGTGTGGATACCTTGCGCGTACGAACCGTGCACACTACGCGCGCGAACAGAGCATTTCAACTATATGACACGACACGCTCGGTTCGTGCGCGCGCTGCGTTTACATATATAAAATGCTCATGTTACCTTGCATGTTACAAATAGGTAATGTGGGTATTAAATTAATTTCTATTTTTAGTGTTTTTTAGGGTTCCGAAGCCAAATGGCAAAAACGGAACCCTTATGGATTCGTCATGTCTGTCTGTCTATCCGTCTGTATGTCACAGCTACTTTTTTCCGAAACTATAAGAACTATACTGTTGAAACTTGGTAAGTAGATGTATTCTGTGAACCGCGTTAAGCTTTTAACACAAAAATAGAAAAAAAAAAATTGGGGGTTCCCCATACTTAGAACTGAAGCTCAAAAATTTTGTTCATCAAACCCATACGTGTGGGGTATCTATGGATAGGTCTTCAAAAATGATATTGAGGTTTCTAATATCATTTTTCTAAACTGAATAGTTTGCGCGAGAGACACTTCCAAAGTAGAAAAATGTGTCCCCCCTGTAACTTCTAAAATAAGAAAATGATAAAACTAAAAAAAATAAATGATGTACATTACCATGTAAACTTAAACCGAATATTGGTTAGAACGAGATCTAGTGAGTAGTTTTTTTTTAATACGTAATAAATCGTAAACCGTAATTTTCCTTTCAAGTTTGTACGGAACCCTCAGTGCGTGAGTCCGACTCGGACTTGCCCAGTTTTTTTTTTATCTTCATGAGTTAAAATAAATGAGAAGATGTTTTTTAGTTAATTATTAGGACTGAATGTTTGGCAGCCAGCCCTCTCGAATTTGGTCGTTGGGTGCTCTTCTGTACTAAATCTAGACGAACAGTCAAATAAACAAAACGAACCCCTACGCCAGGAGACTGATTAACTGACTCCAACTCCCCTGGAGGTAGGTATATATGTACGTTCATAGTACTTGTGTAAGGGCAGCCGTACGGAAGGTACGGTTTGCATAGTAGTTGAGCATTTGGTTGCTGCGCTGTGTATCTCGGGTTCGATTTCCGTTGGGTTGTTGTGAGGCTGGTGTTTTGTGCAAGTGAGATTATATGTTTGTAAACGTATTTTTTTTTTTTTATTAGGATCATATAAGAAAATAATGAAATCAAACAACTTAGTAAGTAGGTACTGGCAACAGATGTTTCCAATGAGCTTTTTCTATACATTTAAGTAGTGTAGGCACACTTAATAATCACTCAAATGTTATTGGTTTCACATTTTTTTTCATTATTTATCTTTTGACTTATCAATATTACGAAACTACGATGTTATATTTTATTTCACGTATTCATAAAGATATTTTATGACTCAACGTAGACGAAAGGTATTCTCATTTGAATAACACATAAAAAAGAAAACGTAACGTGTTCCTCAAATCTTCAAGTTATGGTTTCGACATACAATATTCGTGATAAAAAGATAAAAAAGTACCTTCAGTTTAGGCTGATAGGTCTATTGTGACGTCACTCTTCCTTTCAGACGCTTCAGTCGCCCGGTACGTGCCTCCCTAAATTCTAGCCATCTTGTTTTTGCTGTCATCAACTTTAAAAGATATTTGTTACAAAGGCTGTTTAATAAAGTTGAAATTGAGTATCTCAATTTTCTTGTCTGAATTGAAGCCTATTTTGAGGAGCTTATTCTAAACTCTTCATCTACGATTTTGAATAACGAATTATGGAGTTGTTTGTGAAATATTTAAGTTAGCTCAACATTATTATTTACTGTTAGAAACGGGGGCCAAAAATAAAACTAGTTAGTTTAAAACCAGATAAATTTTGAGCCTCTCACATTTATTGATATTCTCAATTACAAAAACGGAAATAAAGACATAAAGCTGTCTTGTATCAACATCTATCGTGATCCTTTACATTTTATAGTAATGAAAAACAGTTCATTAAATGGTTTTCGGGTACCTACTCAAAGATATTGAGAAAAGGGCAATGTACTGTGTTAACGGGATGACTCAAATTAAATTTAGTTGATTTATTTCATTATTTATTATAAATTTAATATTAATGTCAATACACCGTAGACGCGGAGAAACACTGTTCTCAGTTGTTTTTTTTTATTCGTATTCGTTTCGGAAGTCTTCGCCCGCGCGAAGATCGTTGATGGCTCGCGATTGGTCCACCAGCGCGAGCACCTGTCACGCAGCACCGAAGCGTTCCATTTTCCGCAGCTGTATGTATGTTATTTAACAATTGTATTGCAAATTTATCAAGCACTTACCTTATAAGTCTTCTCGGTTGATGGAGTTACTCAGGCCATGGTTTAGTTAGCACCTTAATTTTTCTTAATCGTGTGTCCCTAACAAAAGAACTTTCTATATAAGGTCGGCAGGTACCGTAACGAAAGGTTACACTTGCCCCTAGTTAATAAATTCCAACAAACGAGCACCTCACTTACCTAACTTTTTCGCAATTACCAAAACTAGTTAAACGTCACAAAGTTTTACCGACATGAGTGTACGTTAGGTACCCAACATACCTACGTTCTACGTAATAAGGTACATTGCTCGCAGGTCCATGGTACCGGCGTCATTAGCAGGCGTCCGCGATGCGTGACTCTTTATGGCCCGTGACTCCGTTCACCCCTTCGCCCTAATCGTGGACACGTGTGCGAATTAATGGTGATTTTTTCCCAATAAATCTTTCCCGACAACGAAGCTAAAAGGTCCAATTGTTATACAATTCAATTTTGTTCAGTTCTCACATGAATTGGATATTTTTCTAGGAACGCGCCGCGGTCGCTCTGGTTCGTTCGCAGTTTATTAAGTTCGGTAGTTATTCAACTGGTGATTCAAATGTAATAGAAATTCCTAGTTTGAAAATATTTTGACATCATTTTTTGGGTCAGAAAAATTCAAAGAAGAAATGAGACCGTATATTTTCGTTTGCAGTATAATGGAATTACTACTCTTACCATAAAGGGTAAAAGTCAGTGTATGTACATATCTCAAATTATAATTCCACATTTTACGATAGCATAAATTACAATTACTGCGTAAAACGAAATTCACTTTTGGTGTTGGGCGGGTAACGTTGTGTGAACACATTTGCCGACCGCGAATTCTTCATTACGCCGATTTAAGAGGAGCTAACACGTTTTATGGGCTACAATACGTGCTTATAAAATTTGCATACCTTCATTCGCACTCTTCCTCGACCATTACCTTTCCATTTGGTAAATAATTTAGGAGCCCTCTAGGACGCCGACCAAATATTAAAAGTGATGGGTCCCCGAGGTTTAATATTAGACTCCCCTCGTATTAAATTTTCTGTCACGCGAAATTCCCAAATGCATACGCCAGATATTTTTTGCACATGTTCGTATTCTCTCCTTTGTACTATTATTCGACACAGAATGTCATACTTTGCTGTCATAATTTTGATCGGGATTCGGGGAACTTGCAATAGATTTCTTGTTCGTTTGACATGACTCGCAACCCTTCATGGCTTCTATTGATTCTCATTGTCAATGTCATTGATATTTTGTGAATACATTTGTACAGACCAAATGTTATACCTCTAAATGTTGTTACATTTAGAATTCATTCTCTAAATGTAACAATATTTAGAGGTATTAAGGTATATTTACCTTTTAGGAGTTTCTAGGTACTATACCCAAAAAAATGCTTAATAGGCCATATTGAGTAAAGAGTTCCATAAAATCATTTTTTTTTTAAATTTTCTGAAGGCTGATGAATTCATTACAGTTCCAATGTATTTTTAACCGAATACTAGCAAATGGTATAGTACCATTCACTACCTTATTAAACAACAGAAAAAAGTCAGTCATATGGCATCATTTTATATTCATATTTGCAGTGGGCACAATTCTAAGCAAGTTGCAGGGTGTTGAATAATCGAGCTCATTTTATATGCATCAAATTCACAGAACAAAACTAATCTAGAAGCTTGGGGGCAATAAAAATGTCCCACTTGCCTTCGCAGCATTAAAAATAGATGAGCACAAGGTGTAATCTCGGCGATTCTTATTATAAAATTTTGCATCTTAAATGTTTCACATTTTTCAACACACTTCGCTTTGCGACGACGCCCCGAAAGAGGGTAATGCCACTATTACGTCAGACAAAGTAGACTCGAGTATAGCGCTGCTGGCTTACCTATATAAAAAGCTAATTGGACGGCTTGAGATATTGTTATAATAGAAATTATTTTTTAATTCACTAACAAAAATCTAGCGCTAATATGATTAAGACGTTGTATTCAAGAGGCATATCTTCCACTAGATTAGTTAAACTTCAATTCTATTGAAACCCTGACATCACAGAAGCAAATATAATAAATCTCTACTAACAATAAGCGTTGATTTATCAAAATTAAATCTCTTTGTAGAGTGAAGTAATCAAATTTATCGCTCATTTGAATCTTCAATTCATTTCAAAGGGTCTGTTTGGAGACTTTAAAATCATCAATGTTTACATTCTTGTTATGCAATTATGGTAATAAATTTTCTTATAATGTGTTTTCGTTGGATGTTTGATATTAGCTCAATAACGACATAAAAAGTTAAGGGAGAGCCCTCGTTTACCTCCGTTCACCTACTTAAGACGTTTCGCTGCATCGGCATCTCCGGAAAGGACAAATATGGCTCGACGTCCCCTCGTCTCCGGATACTGGTAACATTGTTTGTTCTTCGTATTTTTATAAAGCCCCGCAATAAAACGTTTGCATTTTACATTTTTGGGGGCCATAAATAAAAGTACTCACGTAAAATTGCATTTTAAGCATTTCTAAAAGCGACCGTCACCTTTGGCCGGGATGCCGGTGGGTTTGTATAGGGACATTAAACTTTCAGGGTAACGATGGGACTGCACGTATTGCGTATTGTAATTTTGGAAATTTATAGCGTACCTATTATAAAATACGCCGCTGTGGTGGAGATAATTTCCATCGGATCTGCATTATTTTAGGCTCCACCTTGAAGTTTAATACATTTGTTTTGTTGTACTTCTAAAATCGTTACAAATAAACAGACAATAAATTAACAACATAAATTGCTGTTGCCCATGTCCTGCGCCGCCTTCCGTTGAGTTGCTGGGGTTCAAGTGAAATTAAATTACGAGTTGACAAAATGAGTTACGCCCTTTTCTGTAGATTAACAAACAAAAACTGATGGTAGGTATGAGGGTCAGGCTGACATTAATGTTGTTAGAGGCAAATGACTCTATTCTTCACGGACGTGTCGGCTACTGTTCGTTGACAATGCCACAATTTAAGCCGGCATTGTTCTTGTTTATTCCGGTCTCAATTTAGTTTCGTGCTTTTATCGCTGTCCATTTGATTCGTGGGACGCGAGCATATCTGTGCGCGCTCCAATGAACGTCGCCCGTCATAACGTTGTCATAATAAGATAATGAGATTACGTTCCAATAACACTGATTGTTTTAATGACGTCAGTTGCAAATAATGTGTAATTTAATGAATGTGCTGTTTACTGCGTGTTTCAGTAATGATATGAATGGATCTGGACTTCGGGTATATCTTTGTTCTGTCTATGACAATAAGCATACTTTTATTTATAAATAAAATGTATGTAGCTTCAAAACTCTTATGAACACTTCTGATGATTTGCTAACACTTCGTTATTTAGCTAAAATGTAATTTAAGGCTCTAGAGTTACGGCAAACAATGAGTAGCTCACCGTCTGGTAAAGATAAAATTTGAATCGGCAGCGCGTTGTGTTTCACAGCAAAATGGATGGGGCCCTAGTTCGTTGCCTAGGATTGCAAAGGACAATTGAAGGAAAACCGATAGGGTTTAGTCAGTTCACTAAACCCCACCAACTGTTCAAGTCTGACACTTCCTGTTCCATCACCCAGAACAGGATCAGTTATTTAATGATTTTCCACATCAACGAAAAGTCTTTAGGGTTAGATTAATGTGACTCTCTATTCACGATAACGATTAATTAAAAGTTTCAAATCTTTAAAATTTACTAAGAGATATTTTTTAAACCTTTTTTGGTCCTCGATATCGCTAACGAATGCCACGCATGCTGTTTCAGCTCTTTTGTTGCAAATATTACGTGCATTTGTAAGCATACACATAAGCACAGCATTTTCAACCTTTTCGTGTTCCCACTGCTGGGACTCAGGCCTCCTCTTTAGGACAGGGAATAGATCGTAATCCAACACGCAAGTCCAATGTTAGTGGATGTGACATATCTTCAAATTTTTAGTTTCCTCTGCTGGTTTTCTCACGATTATTTCCTTCACCATTTCGCGAGCAGTGGTGGTGAAATAAATTACACAAAGTAATGGGGCTGGGTTTTAACCCACGACCTACTACTCGAAAGTTGGGGCCGTTACCACTCAGACACTACTGCTCTATTATATACGTTTCTATTCAGTTATCTCACTAAAATTTTTCAATCAGTAGGCACTCGAAACAGTGCATACTTCGAATGCACATCTGCGCATTCTGTAGCTCATGAAACCCTATCCATTCATTTAATTACACAAGGATTTTTATCTGTGAGATAAAAATCACACTGTCCAGTTTCCCAATACATTCTGTTCGGCACTAGGGAGTAAAGCTCACAAATTCTCCACGGTTCCCGATCCAATTAATTTAAAAATCGCCATAACAAACCGTGAGTGTACGAAGGGTTATATTGTTATGTAAATTTGTGCAAACTTGGGCAGACGTAGGCATGACTAATTGTTAATTCGACTAATGCGCTTACGAGAGTGGGACACCGCGACCATCCCGCGCCTATGTAATAACGGATTAACCGCCTGACCTCGCTTTTCGTAAGACCATCTCCAGATGGGATGAGGGCACAGTTTGAAAGCTTGTATGCAGGACCGATGACAACAAAGTACAGAATATGTTTGTTCTTATATTTTACTACATCTTTTTTTGAGTTTATAAATCATCCAATGAATTCTCCCGTATTTGGGTGGAGCGAGAAGATGTGTCAAAATTTTACTGACTGAAACCAACTTGTGCTTTTCAGTTGCCCTTTGCATTTTAAGACCACGGTATATCTTTCGGGTTAAATTTCGAAAAATCCGTTCTTATTCCGCGTCTAAGAAACATCTGTAAGAAAATTCAAATTTCTAGAGCCAGGTGTTTAAGCTAGGTGTTGATGAGTCAGTGAGTCAGGCCGAAACACGTGTCTAGTATGTTTATCTAAAGAACCTATGTACAAAATTTCATAACTGTATCATAAAAAATCACAAAGTTACAAGCTTGTTATTTTAGCTGGTTGCCCGCACAAATACTTGGTCAGCGGACCATTTGGGTGACTCAGGGGTTGTATAGCCCTCGCACTCAGCTGTGCGCTGGCACCTAAGCCTTTTACCTGCCATGACCTGTGTTGTTCTTAGTCTCGGTGGTGTCCAACTTGTTACCTTTTTTAATTATCTTGGGAAATAGTTAATATGGTGTAAACTTATTGGAATCGACTCAGTTACTGATTCTGAACAAATTATTTTCAGGTTTTGCATATATTAAAATAATGTTGTATATGTCGTGGCTAGATCTTAGAATGGATCACTTCATGATATGGCCAATTAAAACTGGTCATATCGTTTACACGTTAACATTTAATGATATGTCAATCCTCGTTGTGATGTGACTGGCCTGTTGGTCTAGTGGTTAGTGGCCCTGACTGCTTAGCCAAAGGTTGTGGGTTCGATTTTCTACCCAGAACAAATGTTTGTTTAATGAGCACGATCATCTGTACTGTGTCTGGGTGTAATTTATCTATAGTATGAATGTATTCAGAAATATATAAGTATGTTTATCAGTTGTCTAGTACTCATAGCACAGGCTCTGCTTAGTTTGGGACTAGATGGCGTTGTCTGATAGTTGTGGCTGTTATTATATTATATCATAAAGTGTCTAAGATCTAGCTACGACATATACATAAAAATAGATTTTTAGCACAGTTCAGATTTAAAGATCGAAGGACCATTTAACTCAGTCAAGATCGAGAGAGGTGAAGATAGTTTTGAAATGAAACCTACATTTAAAATTAAATCATTGGAATAGACGTTTTATGATGAGTTCTAAATTATTTAGCCTAATAACCAAATTGACTTGACTGAAAGCTATTTCGATCTAGTCTAAAGTGGTAGCATTATTTAATATTTTGCACTGAGACAGCAATATGGCTGACGCCTTACCCCATTTACTAGCATCAAAAGCGTAGACCACTTCAATAAGAGGTTGTTCCAGACTCCTTAAGCAGAATTCAAGATATCTCGTAAAGTTGTATTGTGTTGTATTCACCTACGTACCTATACACCCCAATTTTTTAATTAGTACCAAAAAAAATAAAAACATGGGGTCTCTATACGTACCCGTTACTGATATTTTCGCTATTTGTTATTAAAATTGTCCGCGAAAATTTGTTATAATTGGTAAATTCTTAATACAATCAATCATTCATAACAATTGCTATTAGAAAATACTAAGCACGGTATATTTCTATTTTGATCATCATTTATTCATTAATAATATAATCCTGTACAAGCCTGTACAATATTTCCATAAATTGAGTGACATTTTGGGATATAAAAAACGCTAATAACTTTTCTGTTTATGAATTTAATGAGACTTAACTAAAATAATAACAAGACTTTTTCTAGTAAAGCCTTTAAGTATTTTTACTAATTAAAAATAAGTCGTGTATTTGGATTTTTTAATATGAACTCCAAATTTTCATCGATAAATAAATTGCTTTGCAAAGCAAAATGATTTTATTAAGCATTGCTAACTGGTAACCACTTTCTACGAAGGGCTACAAAACCCATCCATCTTCAACGTCCCTCTATTAATAATTGCGCTCCGTTTTACGCTGTGCGTAATTATTTAATGGAGACGAATTCCGCAAGCACGCGGCGGTCGCACCGTGAAATGAAACGTAACGCTTCAATGATGCTATTGAAGACATGGTTTTTATACAGCAATGCTTCGGAAGCCACCCTTTATAAACATTTTATTTTTTATGCGACTTTATTCTATGGTCATAATTAATTTTTGGGCCCTGTTCCGGATGTTTTAATTGAGCTTTTGTTGTTTGTTTTTGATGTTCTTAATTTATTGCTATTTTCGGTCTAAGTCGTAAAATAAAAAAGAAAGTTTCATAAACTGTTAGGGGGAATTTGTTAATTAACAGGGCAGAGATTTTTATTTTTGGTAAAAGTATATCTAAAATGAGGTGAGTGATAAAGAGAGGTGGCGGTCGTGAGGGTCATACACACATAGACCTAATTGATGATGTTTTTTAGAAGAACAGTGTTGGTGCACGTGTGGTAGTCATAACAAGTGAGCGTCTATGATCATATTAATAAACAAAGTATAAATATATATAAGGGTAGTAGGCGGTAGTTTTCTATAGTTTCTCCTTAACCTCATGGGGCAAAATTGTTATTTTATACTGTTTGTAAAAAAAATTTTTGGTTGGTGGTTTTTGAATTTTACAAAATCTAATTTTTAAGTCTGCAGTGCCTTTGATTTAAAAAAGAAATACCAACTCCATAAAATTGAAATCAAGCAATCACAACAGAGGCCAACAATTTGAGCAAGATTTGTAAAAATTATGTAATAAATGTTAAAAAAGCAATTTCATTTTTTTTATTCTAGTAAAACCCATGAAAAGAGAGATACGAGACCGATTTTACCTTATAAAAGTGAGAGTTTTATGTGACTTAATTCACAATTCTAGCGAATTCACAAAGTTATAAAAATATTTTTATGGCATGTGGCACATCACTAGCAAAAAGATAAACTAAAGAATTTTTGATTTCGGTCGCTTTTGGTTATTTTTTTAATAGCAATGTAAATAGCTGTATTTTAATTTAAGTTCAAAACTTTGCGAGTAAATAAAAAAAAAACTAGACAGCTAAAGTCGCTAATTTTAAATTAAAAAATACGCTAATATAATACACATCTAAATAAAATTAAAATTAAGAGTCTACGCCTCATATATTTTTTAAAATTTGTATATTAAAAATTTGGGTATTATTTGCATAAAACAATACAAAATTGATGAAAAAAAATACACAGGGCATGAGAAGTGTTTAGGGGTCTGAAAGGATAGCAGATGACCCCTCCCGTCGACCATTTCAATTTGGCACACGATGCTCCAAACACCCTAAATTTAATCCAAACTCTTTAATCCAAAACTTACCACAGAACAACTATAACGGAACATTTGATAAATCTGTTAGCTCTGGGGTAGGTTTATAGTGCAATCTGCAATATAATCCGCAGAACACTTCCAGAGACGAAGTACCAACTTGTCACAACTTGGTTCTCGCTTACAATGCATGTGCTTCACTAAACCCCTCGTGCTCTAAGCTAGCCTAGCATCCTAATCACTAGTTTGTAGAACTAATCAGTTTTGTATACTTTGTTTAGGGGTTTATTCCTTGTTATGGTCATTCTCGATGGATATTTAGTCCGTTCATCTAAAACTTATGTACATATAAGTCGGTCTCTTATGAAGGCTTAAAATCACCCAAAAGGAAATGGTCTGAGTTTCAATGCGTGATCTAATCAAGAATGATATCTGGAGCAAAACCAAGATAATATAAGATATAGCTCAAGGAATCACCAAATTGAAGTGACTAGCAGCTGAAAACCAGCGCTGTGGATTCGTCGCATTTTGCGCGTGGACATGGCATTATGCTGAACGTACGGCTGTTTTGCTCGTACGTGGCGTACATATGTTTATTTTAAATGTTATGTTTTTGTCATGCAAAATGTTTGCAATATGTTAGTTTTAAGTTTGCGCCTTTTCCGGCAAATAAAAAGATTTTCTTTCTTTCTTTCAGATGGTCAATGGGATCGAAAGGCTCTGGAGCGGTAACATATCAGAAGACGCAGTGTTAGAAGGTCTACCACAAGGTGGACCGAAGACCTGGTGAGAATTGCGGTTCCCCGTTTGATGCGTGACGCTCAGGATCGGTGATTGTAGCGACACTTTGACGGTGGTCAAATGATCAAATGACAATAATGATGATCTATAACTATCAAGCTAGCTTTCTTAGTAAAATGTACAACCGAAAAAAAACACAGCCGAATAATTTCTTACGTACAGTTTGTGAGACCTCAATAAGATGACCGTAAATAATTATAATTATCATTTGTTATATCATCAAAGTATAAATTGATAGTTTCAGTTCAGTAGTTGGGGATGAGAAGAATGCACGTTTCTACGATGTAAGTATGACTGGTTTTTCTGTTTTGAATTTTATACCTCTGTTATATAGTGAGTTTGAGGTTTATGTTGTTTGTAAAAGATGCCTGTAGGTGTAAGCGGCTAAAATCCTATTGTCAACCTTGGAGTGATCAAGAAAAATATAGTATCTATACCAGGATAAATTAGAATTATTTATTTGGTTGACTGCATACAGGCAATATGCCGTAGAAAAAATCTACCTGCTCAGCAAGCTAAAATTGTTTACTTCCCTTTCTATTTTACATTGATTTGTTCAAACTATACCTGACATCTTTCTAATGGCAAAATGGCAATAGCGACTGTCGCTGGACACGCCATAATTACCGTGGTAAGTCTCCTCTTTAAGGAGTGGTTAGTAACATGTCACGGCGGTCTCACTTTCAAAGTGATGCAGATCCTTTCAGGACATGGTAAGTTCGGGAGGTTTTGCACTAGATTTGTGCGGAGGCCTTTTAGGACCGATTGGTGGCAATGACCTCTCATTCCGGGCCCTGGTACAGGCCATGGTCTGGAGCGAGGAGGAATGGCAAGCGGTCGCTAGCGAAAGAGGTGGCCGCAAGCATGACGGAATGGCCCTCACGCCCCAGCTGCCGGAGTCCCAACAACCGTTAGCGTGAGCTTGCTTATGGTTAGTAATGGGTAACTCGCTGTCCGACTATCCGGTAACCGTCGGGACCGAGCTCGAGTCGAAGACGGTAAGTAGTGCAACACTGATTTCCCACCTAAAAAGAAACCATAAATGATATCGTAGGGGCCAAGTAGGGCTAATGCCCACTTGGGCCATGGGTCGACTTCTGCCCCCTAGCCAAGTTACAACCGTTTCGTTTCGATTCTCTTTTCGTTGATCGCCTCGAGTCAGCTATGCCTCCTATTCCTTTGTTCTGACCACGTGACTGAGCGTTGAGTTGACGTCAGAATCGAAACAAAACGGTTGTAACTTGGCTAGGGGGCTGAAAAGAAAACCCATGGTCCTAAAACGCAAAGTACTACTGAAGAAACATAGGTGCAGTTTTAGTCAGTAAAAATTTAACACGTTCTCCCGTTTCATCCTAGAGCGAGAGAACTCTCACTTTCTCGTGTAAAAAAAAAACATTGATTTATTCAATTCCTTGATATTTTTAGATTCTAATCGCTAACAAATTGTAAAAAATAAAATAAAAAACGAAAAAAGGCAAGTCAATGATCCGTAAGAGTTTTTTTAAAAGTTCTGTTTGAGAAGTCTGCCGAATTCCTTAAATTTAATGGTTTGGCTATTATAACCTCGAAAGAATTTAGGCAATCAAAATGTTTTCATTCAAGCTTAGTTTTCTCCTAGTCTACGGGAGTAAAGGGAGTACTTCGAAGAGATCATGACGAGATGCTCTATTGTAGTTTTGGGAAAGAGTGCATACCATTCCTCATACACTGTATAGCCTCTTTTCACTCATAATAAAATTATATTGGTTGATTCCTGAAAACCCCTTTTTGTTTCCTTGAGGTTCTATTTTTGAACTACTTAAATAATATCTTATTCACTATTTTTTTTTTCCATATTTATTGTAATTACAGTGCATTTATGCTTGACGCATTGGACATTATGATCGTTTTAAACAAAATTTAAGCTATTAATGTCTAGACTTTAATATATCAAGTTTATTAGGTATCAGCCAATCCCGCAAAATCCGAAGTCCTGGACCGTTATTTGTGTGTAGAAATATTAAATCCGAGTTCACTGACTATTTCATTACATAACATACATAGATATCCACGCAAAGCTTTATTAGTTTCAGTACCAGTTGATAAATCTGTCAGCAGTTAAACTAGCGATCTCTTAGAATTTCTCACGTAGCTATGAAAAAATGAGCGAGCTATTTTCTTTTCGAGTAAAATACCTACTTACAAGTTGTAGGTCGCGGGTTCAAACCCAGCCAGGCGCATCACTTTGTGTAATTTATTTCATCACCACTGCTCTCAAAACGGTGAAGGAAAACATCGTGAGGAAACCGGCATGTCCTAGAACCAAAAATTCGAAGGCATGTGACATCCACCAACCCGCAATGGGCCCGCGTGGTGGATTACGGTCCATTCCCTCTCCTAGAGAGGAGGCCTGAGTCCCAACAGTGGGAACATTATAAGGCCGACTATGCTATGCTACCTAATTCAAGCTCCCAATTAATTAATAAAATAATCACTGGTTTGTGTCAATAATTGATCAGATTTCGGTACCTCGCTTATGGTGTGTAACTGATTGCAGTTTTTATCGACCAACAGTGGGATTGCTAATTGGTGTGAGGGTGAACGCGTTTGCTGATTTCGAATCGGTAAATAGTCTTTGCATACAGAGGGTCGGCTAGACGGTCTGCAGCTATAGTACTGAGTAATTATAAATTGCAACACTTGGTGTCTGGGCTGGTGCCAGTCGCGGTTTTGTTTAGATATTATTAGCCGTTTAGTTATTCATTCGTTAGGGTACCTGATTGCTTTTTAATATCAATAGGAAGTAAGTACGTTTCTCAAAACCTAAACGATATCACGATACCTTAGGAGCTAAGATATTGCGCGCTAACGAGAAAATAATTCAAGGCCTGACTTCCCTTTTGTTTTCTATATCATCGTCGATAAGCAAGTGTAAATTATTGTACCTAGCTATAGATTACAATATCACACTCTTAAACACGGTTTGGCATGACGTTAAGCCCCTGTAATTTCCAAAACGATTACCCTAACACAAGGCACGCCACGAAAACCTTGAAAAGCCGAAGGTCAAAACAATTCCAGTCCCTTCATCAGCTTATTAATTCGGGGGCCAATTTCATCGCAAACACGTTTCCACCATCATTAGCAATTCATATGAAATAACACATAACAATAGTAATCAGGCGTTTGGTTATGAAAGAAAAATCACATTTCGTCGTCAGGCGAGGCGGTGCCAAGCACAGATTTCGTCGGCAATGTATCGTGAAATTAGTTTACTGGCACTATATAATTACGCGCCCTCACTTTTTATAGTCCCTCGGTCGTTGCTCGAGGGGCCCCGGCTGGCCCCCGGCTACGGACCGGCTTGTTATGACGAAAGTGTCAAGCCGGTATGCGACTTGATGAATCGACACTATTTTAAACATTTTCTCCGCCTCGTGTTTCTATGATGGCTCTATAACAACAAACAATGGCACTAGGGTTCAACAAAATGAAACGCCAACAAACTGAAAGATACATTTCATAGATTTATTATATAAAATCTTAACGCTACATTTTGAATTTTTTAACTTAGTATAGTAACATGTGAAATTTACAGAGCTATTACATTAGTATAGATAATAGTAATTAGTTTATAATTATTGCGCAAGATATTCCCAAGAGGAGGGAAATCCTTAGTTTTATTCACTAGAATACTTAAGTACTGAGTCTTAACTAATACAATAAACGACGAAGCTCAGATATTTCTTACGAATTTATAATCTATTTCGATTTATGTATGTACATTATGATATGAGAGAAGTCTGAAAAATACTTTTATATAATATTTGCAAAACGAAAGCTTATTCAAGCACCTATTAGGCTATATTATTACTACTTTAGCAGTTATAGCGAAGGGCTCATTGTAAATAACGGTCACAATATTTTTTTATCACTTTTTCTACAATAAATACAACATAATGCAATTTAGCTTTAGTAACTAGGTAGGTACCTTAATGAGCAATCGAATAAATTAATACCCTTAAGTACAATTTATGTTACGTGAGGATGAACACATATTTAAAAATTATGATATTTTATGCTACGGTGGTTATGACAAAAAATATAAATATTATAAAAGTAACTACTTCTCAATGCAATGTTAAAATTTTCTATTGACGGATTCTCAATATAAAATAAAATTCATACAGATGTCCTATATTTTTTTTTAATAAAACCATATTATATTCATTACAAAATTCTGGCAGCGGATGTTAAATGGCATTATTCGAAAAAATGTTTAGAAAAAATATATAGGATACTCATATAATTTAGATACTTTTTTTAATATTTGACCGCTGCGAATGTAAATATATCGGTGTGATAATGAATTATGTACAAGCTCTTAGGTACAATCGTATGATATGGAATCGAATAACTTGAGTAGGTACTAGTTGATACTTGAATTGTGAGCTAAAAATGAGTACAGGACTTTTGTACAAAAATATTTAGAGATACTTTTCTAAAAATGTCTTAAGTTTTCTACTATGTGTACAATCTATATTTATTTATTTGTTTAAATTAAAAGAATATCATATAAACTCTCATAAAACTTTTATATTTTGTATTTTAAAAATGCTTTTAAAATAATACCACAGATAGTCTGCATAATAATGAGCAATTATATTTTAATAAAGATATTTTGTTTATTTAAAACTTGAATTTTAAAAGAAAATTTTTAAAATTAGTACAGAGTTTTATGAGAGCTTTTGAAGTCGATGTAATAGTTTCTATTATATTGCTGTGATCAGAAATGAAACATTAGCTTGTGCAGTAATACGTGTTTAGAATACATTGTCTCACAACTTCGTAGAGAGGTACTGTCTAATTAAAATTAAATTTAGTATATATTTACTATAGTACTATTTGTGATTTTACAAAAAATAAATGTTGCAGCTATATTAATGAGTGATAATTTTAGTCTTAGTAAGTCCACGATCAATACTTAAAAATATATTTCCTAAACGAGTTTCTTATATATCACAGGCTTAAATTATACTCATTACCATTAGGGACGTGCATACTATACGTACACTTATAATAGATACAGTCAAACGAAATTAGGTAACTATTTACACAAATAGGGGAAAAATAATGAGGCGAACCCTCCCACAACCCTCGGAGATTTCAAATTACAACCGCGGTACCAACACACGGCAATACGTATCTTTGTATTTGAATCGTTAGATTACAACAAATAATGTGTCTTGATCTGTTTACAAAAGTCAAGTTTAAGACACATTACTCGTACACACTAGTCTTAACTAAACAAACAGGATTAAAAATACACATTTTTATTATAAATGCAAAATAATATTGAAAATATAATTAAATAAAATCTTCTACACATTCAAATAATACAATCGCATAAATCTAACAATTGTTCTATCACTTAACCATCGAACGAAGCCCTTATAATTTCGATTACTAAATATTTTACATTCCATTTACCAACAAAGCAACGCACAACGCTATTAATATTCGTTCCATTTAATTTTTCAATAATAAAAGTGTTCGTAAAAATTTTGAGTGTCCAATAATCACCTATTCATGTTCCCGCCAAAAGTTTGGAACGATGCACTATTGCATTACTAGTCAGTTTCACTACACTTTCAATACGTCTTTACAAAAGCTAGAGGGAGTCACATTCGGTCGACTGCACTAAGTCTTGAGCTCGACGTACACAACTATGAAGTCACTATGAGATCGTAATGGAGCGGATGATATTGACGGATTTCCTCACGAGAATATATTGAAGTACTTCAGGCCGGCCGAGACGTAAGGTATCGGTATAGCTCCAGCATAATAATTAACAGACTGAAACATGAGATAGGCGATGTTCAGAAGCTATCACACTATTTCGTTTGGATGTGTGTTCTGATTCGAGTCATTTTGTCTCGCGCACTGCTGAAAAAGAAGAAAGAAATATGAGTTTTACTGATTTATAATATACATATACGATGGAAATAAGTAGTTTTCAATATAACAATTAATTTCTCATCATTTAAACCAAGACCTTACCTCTTGTTTTCTTTCCCAAGTTTTCATGGCAGTTTTGTACTTTTCAAATTCATGGCACCAATTTGAATATATTTTCTGGTACTCATTGCTCTTTTCAGGCGGAGAGCACCTGCAAAATAAATACATTATAATTAGTAAGGAGCCTTTCACTTATAATTTCAAGAACCTAATTATTTAATCTTGAATATTTCTTTACCTGTGAATATCAACAGTGATGTTGTAGGAGCATAACAGGGATCCACCTAACCAACAATCGTATCTCCCTGCATCTGCTTCATTTACTGAAATAATCAGCAAACCATGTTCCGATGTCTCGATATACTTTTCCGGTTTACTGCAAAAAAACAAAAAAAAAATGTAAGAATTTTTTTTTCCGAGGATCAAAATTGTTTAGTCCAATTGCAAAGTATTAAATATTGCGGTTTGTAGATTTGATGTTTTTGTTTAAAATTTTAATGAGACGTCCAGCGTTGTGGAACGCTTTCAATATTTATGAGGGATAGACTCATTTTGTGATTAATCTGTATCTGAAATGAATCTCAGTTCATTATGAGTTCGTCGATTCTAAAATAAGGGGTTGCATTACGAATGTCTGGGAATAAATAAATGTCTGGTTGTAGAGTAAGGAATGAATATTTTTGTTTTTGAACTTTTATATGCCCAACACCGATGCTTTTTTCGTTCTCAATAAGTTGTAAAAATTATTGAGTTAACAGAAGCAAACAAAAACTAACTATTTATTCAAGTTACGCCTAACACTAATAAATAAACTGATTTGCATTCGTACACTCTCATAAGGTTCAGTTGGAAACTAGAAACAGGTAACTACGTATATGTCTGGCATTTTTGCTGAACTGGGCCTATTTGGCTCAACCGTAAAACACACCATGTATCAGTGTCCCTGGGACGAAGGCAAAGAAGGAACACGAGTGGGTTTTTAATCAGTAAAAGTCTGACACTATGTCTCGCTCCACCCAAGAGCGGGATTTGTTATAAGATGATTATCCCAACCAATAAAAAAAAAATAAAAAAACATGTATCAGTGTTCTTTTTAATCTTAAATTTCTAAATGTGTTTTTTAAACTGTGTGTGCCAAATAAAATATCCAAATCGAACTCTTTCTCCAACAAAAAAAAAACAAATCTTTTCCCAATTGAATGTTTCACACAAAAGGATTACTTTTTACTTCGCCTATACCATCGGGCGGCTTAACAAGTCGGTGGGTGAATAAAACATGGTAAATAAAACGCTAATACCAAAGTTTCCCCTTGCATTTTAATTGTGGCAGCGGAAGTGCGATAACCGAAGATTTGGAAGCACTTTAATTAATGTTGCTGCATGCGTGTATCTTCCGTATAACTTTTAAAGCTGTTCAAATTGTATTTATCTTCGACGGTCGGAGTGAAAATTACTTTGCAGGTGTAGGCAATTAAGTTGTGTGGCTTAAAGTGGAACGCTTAAAGTTTTTGGGCTCAGGGGATGCGTTAAACAAGAAATGGTGGTTTATCAGGCAAATATATTAGATCCAGTCGCAGTCTGAGTTTCGGTTCACGGTTTACTCGTTAATTGAAGTAAGCTCGTGAATTTGGACTGAAGTTTCTTCGTAAAGTTTCGGGTAACTTAACTTTTTAGTGTTTTTATGTTCGGTGTCGGTTTAACTGTTTACCGCGTTGTGTGGCGATCAATCTTAGTTTCTTTACTGGTTAGAAACTTTTGTTTGTTAAACTTTCGCAAAGAAAAAAAAAACTGGGGAAGTGCGAGTCGGACTCGCGCACTGAGGGTTTAGTACAAACTTACCTAGGAAAACAGTTAAATTCCTGAATTGAGTTACGGAGATTTTTCCGAATCGCAAAAAAGTTTTTTTTTGTAACGTAACTACAAATTAACAGTTTTCAGTTCTTTTCCTATACTCATGCTATGATACCTTGCTTAATGCAAAATTTCATTTCAGGATTAACAACAACAGAATACCCTATGCATTTTGATTTCTTTGAAAGAGTTTAAATATACTTTTTTGTGGGAAATAAACGGCCGTATCTTTATAAACATAGTTATGTCTGGTTTTAAAATAAAACTCTGGAGGAGACAATTTCAAATGTATTACTGATTAATAATAATGATAATATTCCACAACTACCACACAACGTCGTCTAGTCCCAAGCTAAGCAGAGCTTGTGTTATGAGTACTAGACAACTGATAAAAATACTTATGTATTTCTAAATACCAAAAAGAACAAATATAGTGCTCATTGCATGAACATTTGTCCTGGGTGGAAATCGAACTCACGACCTCCAGCATAGCAGTCAGTTCAATTAAAATTATAGAAAATAAAAAAGCTGTTTTTGTTAAATAACCCAATCACAAAAAAACGACTATAAAGTTCGAAACAAGGTATTTTAAGCAGTTGGTGTCATTTGCTATAGTTCAATCATAGATTTGACGCCATCAACTGCATCAGATTGCTTCTGCCTTGTTTTAAACTATTCTTAGTCGTTTTTTTACGGTACGGATTTTTGACAGAGGCAATTTTTTTATTACTATTAGTCGATACCCGACTACTAAGTAGACACGCATTTCTGCACTACACAACAGACCAAAAATATTTCGACTTATCAATAAACTGCTTATCACACACACGATCTCTTATAAAATATCACATAAATTTCAACTCACTTGAACGTAATCGGATGCCGTCCCTTCTCCCTGGAGTAGTGGTACCACGTCACGGCTCTGGGTTGCAGCACCTCCGGCATCTTGACAAAGCTGCCGAGGTGCAGGCTCTGGCCCCACGTTGCAGAGACGCTTTTACGAGCGATAGATGAGTCGCAAATGTCCGCAGTCTCATTGGCTACATCTTGGATGAGGCTGTTATGAATAAAAACAGATAATTAAGATGAGTTTATTTGAGATATTTATTTATTTTATTTTCAGTCTGTACTTTTTTACGTTGAGTTTGTAATAGAAATCAATTTTCATACTATTTTTTTTATAATAATGAGCCATATAGTTGTGTAAGATAAGGTGATACTGTTGGCCTACACAGCCGACTACGCCGTAGCTTACTGACGTCTGGCTACGTCGTAGTAGGTTACGAAGTTTCGTAGCAAGTGTTATTCTTTACTTTGTTTCATATATTAAATGATGCAAGTGTAAATCATGGAGAATCGGATTTGAGATAAAAACAAATAGGGCTGCCTAGCGAGACCATGACATCTGTGCACGTGATTCTATCCAGTCAGCAAAAATCAGACTTCCAATTTACAACAATAACAATAAATCTCCTGAATTCTTAATTTGAATATCAAACTTACCCCGGCATGTACTCCCTACAGACACCGGCGTCCCTATCCCAACCGCAGTAGGGGTCGCGTGCGCATCTGACGCACGCGTCGTATCGACGTGCGCATAACGCAAGTCGGAGCTGTAGGACTCTTCTGTCGGAGGCTGCGTAGAGGGAGCCGTGCATTCGGGAGATAGCCATTGCCTAGAAGAAAATAGAGTAGTAAGAAACAGTTCTATATAGTAGACAAATAGCACCTACCTTTTTCTGTATTGTCAAAAAGTAGTTTGAAATAATTCCATTTGACATCCACCAATCCGCACATTACGGACCGTTCCCTCTCCTAGAGAGCTGGCCTGAGTCCTAGCAGTTGCAGTGGGTACATTATAAGGCTAATTATGTCATAATAATAATATTAATGTTCCACAACTATGACACAACGCCATCTAGTCCCAAGCTAAGCAGAGCTTGTGTTATGAGTACTAGACAGCTGGAAAACATACTTATATATTTCTAAATACATACACATTATAGATAAATTACACCCAGATACAAATGATCGTGCTCATGACACAAAAATTAGTCCTGGGTGGGAATCGAACCCACGACTTTCGGTATAGCAGTCAGCGGCCACTAACCACTAGACCAACAGGCCAGACGTCTGTGTTAGTTGTGGTATAGTTTATCTACCATAGCCATATGAAATAGTAAATTTTGATACAAGTGGAAAAAATTTTTCATTGCGACTGTGGCGGTATTCCGATGTTGTGGAGCCGCCAAAGTGCTGCAGTGAGTAGTTTCCACGTGTGTCAAATAACGTTTTTCAATACACTTGCTAAGATATAAATAAAAGGGGGTTAACGCGCGACTCGTGATGGTCGCTTAGCGCCCAAACTGAAATGATAAATATAATAAATTGTGGCGGGGTTTCCATACTAATGCGAAAAATAGTAAATTGTGTACTTAAAAGCGGTCGTAGGGAGAAGAACACGTTTTCGAGTAAGTGTATTGAAAAAATTGTTCGCGATTCCACATTCAAGAATCGAAGTACAAATATAGCTAAAACAACAATCAAAAGAACCACAATCTCACATCCATTGATTGTAACAAAGCCATACCTGTATGGGTTCCCCGGGGGTAACGTCAAAAATATCGAGCAGCGCTGATTGGCTGTCACCGTTGCGGTTCCATTGCACTATCTTGTGAATTTTGCCTTCGTCTGCAATAAAAAAAATACAATTCATTTTACAATTCAATGTTTGGGTGCAAACCTGATTTATTTATCAGTATTTTCATATACGTAATAAAGTGGATGATGTTAAAAAGAATTTTATTATGAATACCACTCCAGAAACACTTTTACTATGTTCCTTCATAGAAGTACTAGTATTTATTTCTAAATATAATGTAGATGATGATTTATAACAATACTTATCTACAATTTTATGATACGTGACGAGTTGTACTCCTATCTAAAGGATTAGCCAAATGTAGCTAAGAAAAGAGAAATATGGAAAATGGATGGATAGAAAAGAAGGGAGATCTTTACACTGCAGTGGGTTACAACTGGCTTATAATAATTATGAAAACTCTTTCTCATTTTTTATTATTATTGATAGTGTCGCCTTTATTTTATTCACCTTATCTTTTAATGAGTTAAACATTTATCAATTACCTTCCCATTTACATTTAGTCAAATAAAGAAGAAAATCGGCGAAAATTCACAGCAGTAATTCACGTCAATATATCCAAGTCGCACCAACTTCGAGAGACATACACCGAATACATGCAACATAATCAGTACACAACATCCATCTATTATCAGTTCCGCAACAGAGCTTGTCGAAAACGCTCAATTACCTAAATGTCATTTACGAAACACATATACACATAGGTATTTAGTTAATTAGCTGTATCAGTACATAAGTGGCACGTATCAGGAATTCCGGTGACGCCGCGTATTCCGGCACAGAATGAGCAGAAACAGAAGGCTAACTCCGTACACCAAGCATCAACGCCTGCACATATAGACACACTCCACGTAGACTTAGTCCAAGCGCGCTTGCGACTGGTTTTTGTTTTCCATCGCTACGCATTGCATCTATGTGTACGTGCTCCTGTCTTTCCAAGTTGTGTGTAGTTGGCCTTCTGTATGTATCTATTCTCTGGTTCAAACTTCTATTAGCAACATCTTAGACGCCGATGTTTGCATTAATCACTATTAATATTATAATTGAGAGCTGATTATTAGTTAATGTATGGGTACGCTTGATTTATGCGTTTAATGAACTTGACTGAATTAATGTGTCAGTTTCTTGAGACTCATTTTATTACGAATCGATTAGTAACAAAACAGATAGACTGTGTCACTTACTTAGCTATTTATGAGGCCTGAAGAAGTGATATAAATATTTGAATTAAATCAGGTAACATAAAATACTATTTATGTTTTTAATGCGAAAGACGATTGATAGTAGTACTAGATGTACTACAAGCAGACAACATTTATTAAATATAGATCCCATTCTGCAGATTACAGGGCGATGAAATCGTCGTAGATTCTCGGAACCAATAACCGATAGTTCTTCAACAATGTTTCAACTAGGTCAATAACGCGAAGATTAAGTCCTTAAACT